>JBBGZY010000438.1:7851250-9057500 GCA_037952925.1 Lithobates clamitans
AATATTGATCTATTACTGGCTGTAATGAAGAACTAATAGATCAATTATAGTGAGGATCTACTGCTGCAGGGAGAGACTGAACAAAATTGCTGCAGCTTTGACTCTCTCCACTTAAGCCTAGGTTCACATTGCTGCTGGTTAGAATTTGTGTGAGTTCAGCTGAACTTGCATGATTTCAACCCGGCAATACAGTTCAACTCCGGGGGCGTTTTGACAGACATCTGTGCGGGTTAATGCACAGATGTCTAAAAAATTGCCTCCCGAAGTCACCAAAAGTAGTACAGAAACTACTTCTGGGAATCGGTGCTGCGCAGAGGTAAATCTAAATCAGAGTTAAATCTCTGAAAAATGGGCCCCACAAGCATTATGCTGTAATCTGTTAGTATACAACAACATGGTAGACTTACCTGGCGAGTGACCCCTTCCAGTGCTAACACAAATGCTTCCATCTTTTCTGGGTCTCCCCA
The DNA here is from genome assembly GCA_037952925.1 of Lithobates clamitans. NCBI lineage: Eukaryota > Metazoa > Chordata > Amphibia > Anura > Ranidae > Lithobates > Lithobates clamitans. Next base: position 7,851,718 of record JBBGZY010000438.1, read on the forward strand.
CTGGGTACAGACTTCAGCTGCTTGATTGGCTGGGCCATGATGACATCACAGGGTGATGTGATATCATTACAACACAGAACTGTGCCATAAATGTATGCTGAGCTGCGTGTACATTGCACAGTGTATACAAATGCTGACAGGCAGGGAAAAAGCCCCCAAAAGATTCTCTTCTTTCAGCAATTTTTTACTTTGTAGGTTTAAATCCACCTTAAATTAAACTGCTGTACATGCTCTGTAAATGTAATTAGAGATGGGGGCGTGCCAATGGCTACTTTGTTATATCTCAGTATTTGAACTGCTGTCCTTATATCAAAACAGTACCTGTTCTCCTCAGCTGTAATAGTGCCCAGCACTGGAATCACTAAACCAAGGGTCGGTTCACACCCGAATCACACAGGAATGTGGTCTGTGGTGCCGTGCAATTTGCAGCTGTTCACAGCAATCCTGTGCAGGCAAATACACTGCATTTGTGATCGGCTGTTGGGGCGCCGTTAGAATTATATTGACAGCCACAGCAAATTGAACACCCAGTTTGAACACGTGTTCTGGTGTGAACGAGCCCTTAAATGTTTGTGAACACAGTAATATCATATACATACTGCCCTGCATAGCCTCTTAATAAGAGAAACTTCAGCTGGTTTCCAATATAAATCCTTGGAATTAACAGATGATAAATAAATTTCACAACATGATTGGGAATGAGAATTATTACTTTTTTGTATGGGTGGCTGTATATCAGCTGTAAAGAACTAGACAGACATGAATGGAGATAGGAACAAGATTTGCATAGAACTTCAGCTGCTTATATCTTTGGATCTTTTTATGCAATTTTCTGCAGTTGTTTGTTTCATAAAAGGTTATTTTGCCTCTTTATCCTTTCTTAATCTGTCACCTTTCTTTCCTGCTGGCATTTGCAGTTTAATTCCAGTAGTTGCAGTATGCATATAAGAGCAAGTCATCAAATTCTAAGTATTCAAAGAGCGTACCGCACAAGGTGGTAACTGCAAACTGCATCTTTCGCCAAGCTGTGTTTTTTTATAGAGTGAACTGGATAGATAAAGTTTCATATGTTAGGGAATAAAATTGCACACCATATCTCACTATCACCAACTGTAATGGGAACCAATGAAACCCAGAAGCATATAACTACAGCATTGTGCAGCCATGTGTAATCAAATGCAGGTATGTGTGGCTGAGCAGCTGAAAAGTGCCTTTTTAGCTATACCCTAGAAGACACACTAGAACATCCTTTCAAGCAAGACATAGTTAAGAAACTCGACCATAACTATCCACCATCATTCTTCATTTTTTTTTTTTATTTGTTAGGCCATATGGATATGTGACTGTCATTTAAATGCAATCAGTAGATTAAGGTGACCTCATCTCATCTAATAACATTCAGAAACAAATGTACCATACAATTATTTATTCAAAAAAAATCAGTGTGTATGCATTTTCCTTGGTTTCCCTAAAATGTTCACCTCTATTTTATTGTCTATAGCTTGAATTAGATAAAACAAGATGAGCACAAATTACTGCAGATTGGTAGGGAGCACTGCCCATCATGCATTCTGTATAAGAGTAAAGTCTACACTATAATAGTAGAAAATGCCAAAATATTCATGTTTGGCTGATTCGGAGAGAGAGGGCATCCATACTCTGCTTAGGGTTCATCTGCCCAGAAGGTCTACCTTCTGCAACACTATCAAGAGATGTTAACCATATTTTTTTTTTTGTCTGTTTCAATATTTTTTATTGAATATTTCAGAAATAAACAGAGTACAAAGAAAAGAAGGTATTTCGATATACACAATATACATCCATAGAAGCACTTTTGCGTGGTTACTAATAACAATAGATTGAGACTTAACGACTTGACAACCCCCCCTCGTGACCAGACCAATTTTCAGCTTTCAGTGTTCTCACACTTTGAATGACAATTACTCATGCAATACTGTACCCAAATGAATCGTTTGTCTTTTTTTTCATACAAATAGAGCTTTCTTTTGGTGGTATTTGATCACCTCTATGTTTTTTATTTTTTGCGCTATAAATGAAAAAAGACCAAAAATTTTGAAAAAAAAACAAATTTTTCTTAGTTTCTGTGATAAAATTTAGCAAATTATTAATTTTTCTTTATAAATTTTGTCCACAATTTATACTGCTACAGATCTTTGGTAAAAATAACCCAAATTAGTGGATATTATTTGGTCTTTGTGAAAGTTAGAGAGTCTACAACCTGTGGTGCAAATCATAAAAAATTGATCACACCTGATGTACTGGCGGCCTATCTCATTTCTTGCGACCCTAACAAGCCAGGAAAGTACAAATACCCCCCAAATGACCCTTTTTTGAAAGTAGACATTCCAAGGTATTTAGTAAGATGCATGGTGAGGTTTTTGATGTTGTAATTTTTTTCCCACAATTCTTTGCAAAATGAAGATTTTTTATTCCACAAAATTGTCATTGTAATAGGTTATTTCTCTCACATGGCAAGTGTATACCACAAATGACGCCCCAAAATACATTCTGCTACTCCTCCTGAGTATTACAATACCACATGTGTGGGACTTTTTCACAGCCTAGCCACATAGAGAGGCCCAACATGCAGGGAGCACCATCACACATCTAACTTGTTGGCTACCTATTACACTTTTGAAGGCCCTGGAGCACCAGGACAATGACACGTGACACTGATGTGGCACTGATGACAGATGGCACTGATACGTGGTGCTGATGGCACGTGACACGGATGTGGTACTGATGACAGATGGCACTAATACGTGGCACTGATGACACGTGACACTGATGACAGATGGTACTAATATGTGGCACTGATGACATGTGGTACTGATGACAGATGGCATTAATATGTGGCACTGATGACAGATGGCACTAATACGTGACACTGATGACAGATGGCACTAATATTTGGCACTGATGACACGTGACACTGATGACAGATGGCACTGATGACACGTGACACTGATGACACGTGACACTGATAACAGATGGCACGTGACACTGACAGGTGGCACTGATGACAGAAGGCACTGGTACATGGCACCTATGACACATGACACTGATGACAGATGTCACTAATATGTGGCACTGATGACACGTGGCACTGATGTGGCACTGATGTGGCACTGATGTGGCACTGATGACAGATGGCACTAATACGTGGCACTGATGACAGATGGCACTAATATGTGGCACTGATGACAGTTGGCACTAATACGTGGCACTGATGACATGTGACACTGATGTGGCACTGATGACAGATGGCACTGACAGGTGGCACTGGGGACAGATGGCACTGACAGGTGGCACTGGGGACAGATGGTACGGACAGGTACTGTGGGCACTGTATTTTCTATTTTTTTTTTCACTCACTGCTGCAGCCGTTCGCTCTCCCTCCTCACACGCTGTCTCTGTGTGAGGAGAGAGAGCCGGCAATGAGAGATGATCTCATATGTTTACATATGAGATCATCTCTCATTGGACACTCAGATCGAGTGCTAAATGGCCGCTGTGATTGGCCATTTAGCACGATCTGTGATTGGTTGTGTCCAAGGGACACGTCCAACACAAAATTTCCCTGATGCGCGCCCGCAGGCGCGCTCATCGCGGAAGTAAACAGGGATGCCCTGCCGGCAATTGGAGTCTGCGCTGTAGCCATTTTTTGTAGCCATTTTTTGTAGCCATTTTTTGGCTATAGCGCAGACACCTAGTGGCTAAGTATTAAAAAATCAATGAGTCAAGGAAACCCTACTTATTGTTATTGTTATTGTTTCTTTGGGCCATATAGACCAACATTTGTCAAAGAGATTACATTGCATAGAATTAATCGCTATGAGACACTCAAACGTATAGTTCCTGTGGACTGCTTTTGTAACGTCTGGTTTATAGATGTGGTGTTTATCAAATTACGCTTTATTAGTATACGTGTCTCCAATAGGATGTGGGTGATAACTCGTCTAAAGTTGGGCGGGAATTTCTCTATGTTTAAGTGGAGGATTGCCAGAGTCGGGTCAGGAGGGGTTAGCATTCCTGTTAGGGAAGAAATTAGTTGGAATACTCGGTTCCGCAGGCTTTTTATGTTTGGGCATTGCCAGAACATGTGTAACAGGTTCCCTATTTGTCCACATTCCCTCCAGCATTTTGGAGATGCTTTTGGGAAGTAGCTTGCTATTCTATATGGGGTGCAATGCAATCTGTTTGCCATTTTGATTGTCAATTCCCAGTGTTTAACACAATGTGAAACTTTGTTTGTTTCTCTGCAGGTGTGATGCCCACCTGCCTCCCATTTACCCATTGCTATGGTTTTCTTAAATGTTAGTTTGTTGCAAATGATGTTGTAAAAGAAAGATATTCCTTTTGTGTCTTGTTTGGATGTTGAGTAAAATTACCATACTTTGAGCGAATGTTTTAACTTTGGGCCTGGCTGCGATTTGAGGAAATGTGTGATTCGTAAACATCTTGTCATTCGGCAGTTGGTATTGTATCATAATTCGTTCCGTAGACTTATGCTGTGTCCCAATATAAAGGTCTGATATGTGTGTGATGCCTCGGCTAACCAGGTCCCTCACTAATAGCATTGGAATTTTTGTTTCTAGGAGGTTCAATGGTAACTTGTAGTTTATTTCATGTGTGTAATTGTGATTTTGTTTTAGAAGGAATCTCCATGCTATTAATGAGATCTGCATGGGGGGGGGGGGGGTATGGTGCCCACCTGTTGCCCATAAGCAGTAAAGTTCAGTCTTTCATTGGTGATAATGCCTTTTCTATGTCTACCCATAGTGGTGTATTGTTCTTGTGTGACCAGTATTTGATATAGTCCAATCGTACTGCCCATAGGTAGTCGTATAGGTCCACTAGTCCTGCCCCTCCTGCTTTCCTGTGGGATGTGAGATTATTGCGGGAACATCTAGCTTTTTTCCCATCACGTATGTATCTCCAGCTTAGATTTGATAGGACTTTGAGATAATGGTGCGGTATGTGAATCGGCAGGGTACGGAATACATATAGAATTTTTTGGTAAGAGCAGCATTTTGCTGTTATTCTACCTAGCCAGGATATTTCTTTTTTTTTGACATATCCTTGAGTTGGGTTTCCAGCCTGGCTGTTAGCGGGATCATATTAGCTTTAACAAGTGCAGATGTTGTGTTCGTTAGTATTATTTCTAGGTAGTAATACCTCCCTTGCTCCATGTATAAGGTAGTTATTTTTGTAGTATACCTCGTATGGGGAGTGGTACTCCTACATCTAAGATCACAGATTTAGTGAAGTTAACTTTATAATGAGAGATATCGCTTATTTTGTGGGCCTGTTTTAGGGATGTAAGCGGATTAGTCAGGAGCAGGATGACATTGTCCACAAATAAGTTTATGGTGTGCATGCTAGAGCCAAACTGGAAATCCATAACCAAGGGGTGTGTTCTGATTGCCTCGGCTAGAGGTTCTATCATTAGGTTAAAAATGATCGGTGACAGGGGGATCCCCTGCCTGGTCCCATTTGAGATGTTGAAGGGTGTGGATAGGAAACCAGCTGAGTATACCTGTGCAAATGGACATGAATACAGGGCCAAAATAGCCCTCATTATGGAACCCTTAAAACCAAATTTGGATAAAATCATTTCCATGTAGTTCCAATGGACCCTGTTGAATGCCTTCTCTGCGTCAATAGATAGCAGCAGAGAAGGCGTTCGAGTTTTTTCAGCATGGTGTATCACATTAACAATTCTCCTAGTTGCATCTGGGTTTTGTCTCCCCTTCACAAAACCCATCTGGTCGCGTTGAATGATTGAGGGAATGATATTCGTTAATCTTTTGGCTAAAAGTTTTGCATATACTTTGATGTCTGAGTTGAGAAGGGATATAGGTCTAAAGTTAGCCGGCGTGTTGGGATTTTTTCCTGGCTTGGGTAGGATTACTATATGTGCTCTCAGCATCTCTTGGGGAAAGGCTGCAGAATCTGCTGCTTTGTTAAAGACTGTTTGCATGTGTGGCGATAGTATGATTTTAAATGTCTTGAAGTATTCGTTGGAAAAGCCATCAGGTCCCAGTTATTTACCGTTTGGTAGTGTGTTTATGACTAGTTCTATTTCTTGGGTTGTGATTGGGGCGTTTAAGTCAACTTGTTGATGTTCAGCGAGGGTTGGGAGGTTCAATCCCTGTAGAAATGTTTGTATTTTTTCTGCTGTCGGTTGAGGCATAGTGGGATCTTTGTGCAAATTACAAATTATATAATGAGCCATAGTATTTGTCATATTGGTTTGCTATGGCTTGTGGGTTTACGATTTTATGTTGTAAGGTACGGTGTTTCAGATATGCTACTCTGGATTTCCTGCTTGCTGCTTTTAGTCTATTTGCTAGATATTTGCCTGCTCTGTTGGCGTTGGCATAGTAGTTTAGCTGTAAGCGTCTAAGATGTTTGTCGTATTGTTGTGTGAGGAGTTCTCTGAGGTTTTCCCTGAGTGTGGTCAATTTGTTTGTTAATGGTGCTGTGGGCGACTTTTTGTTTTGGGATTCTGTAGTATGAGTTTTGGATAACAATGTATTAAGTTGCTGTATGTGTCGCTTTTTTTCTTTAGCCCCTAATTGGATCAATATGCCCCTCAAAAAGGCCTTGTGTGCATTCCATAGAATATATGGATCCGTTACCGACGCGTCGTTGTCTAGAAAGAAATTTTGGAGATGCTGAGAGAGTGTTGTGTGGGATTGGGGTTCTTGAAGTAGTCGAACATTACAGCGCCAGATGGGGGGTGAAGAGGAGACCCCCTGTTCTATAACAGACATAGTTATAGCAGCATAGTCTGACCACGTAATGCCATGTATTTTAGTGGTTTTCACTTGTTGCAAGAGCCATTTATCTGACAGGAACATGTCAATGCGGGAATAAGAGCAATGTCTATGTGAGAAAAAGGTGTAGTCCTTTTCACTGACATGGAAAAATTTCCATGCGTCAAACAGTTCCTCATTGTGGAGTAATGCCTAAAGGGATATAGTACCTTTAGGTTTACATGTGGTGGTGTCCAGTAATGGATTCAAGGTCAGGTTAAAGTCTCCGCATATCAGGAGATTTCCGTATTTCATAGAGTTTGCTTTTTTGAGCACCTTCTCTATGAGTCGGAATTGGTGTGAATTCGGGGAATATAGCGTAACTAGCGTGTATGGTTTAGAGTTGATGTCGCCAGTAGCAATTATGTATCTTCCCCATTCGTCCATTAACGTCTCTTTGGGTTGGAAGGAGAGGAAGTTTTTTATGGCTAGTAGGACACCTACCTTTTTGTGATTGGGTGTACAGGCCATGAGTTTATACGGGTAGTCCTTGTGAGAGCAGTTCAGGATTTTATTTAATTGGAAGTGGGTTTCCTGTACACAGAGGATGTCTGCCTTTTGTTTGCATGCTTCCTTCCACAGGGAGAATCGTTTTGCGGGGTGATTTAGACCCCGGGCATTAATTGAGAGGCATGTAATCGTCATTGTAGAGGAGGTGCATCTTTCTGTATGGTAGTGTGATGCAGGTACTCACTGCGTCTGCAGGGATTGCTCTGGACTGCTGCGGTGCGATGTGAAGAGGGCATCTGATGCTCGTTTTCTTCCGTAAATGAGTAGAGGTTGCTTCCGATGTGGCTGTGTACATCAAATAAACAACAAAAGGAACAAAAAAAAACATGAAGAGTTGACATGGGTAACATAAGAAATGGATCTAGTAACTAAACCGTGTGCAGATGTAGCTGCTACTGGTGCTTTGGTGGAAAGAGGAGAAATAAACTATTCTCTCCTGTCCCCGGAGATATTTGTATATAGTCGTGGGTCATCTTCATGAGCTTCCACCAGCGTTTTTCTTTTGGGAGTGCTTGTGAAATACTACTTGCCATTCATTTTGTAGTGAATGTGGACCTGTTGGAGGTGAATATTGTGCGGCCCGGTCTGGGAGTATATCCCATTTCCGTAGGGCTGCGATCCCTTCCTCCAAGTTTGATACCGATATGGTAACACCATTGTGGGTGATAGAGTGTTGCTGGATATTTCCATTTATGGAGCATTTTATGATTCCTCAGTGCTTTAGTGATTGTTGCGGTGTTGTTCTAGAGTGTGTCTGGAGAGGTCAGGGAGTAACCTTATATTGGCGTATTGCTGAGGGATTTTTTCTGGTTTGCGTGACGCTTGTAGTATTTGTTCTTTTATGTGGTAGTAGTGTACTCTCAACAGTACATCTCTGGGGGTTTCATCGTCGAGGAAGGATGGTTTGGGGACCCTATAGATCCTGTCCACAATGAGGTCTTGTGCTGTCACTTCTGGCACTAGTGTGGAGAACAAGGTATGGGCATATTGCAGAAGTTGGTTAGGGGGACTCTGGGATGCCCACAATTTGAGGTTGATCCTTCTGGATCTATCCTCGAGGTCTGCTATTTTGTCTTTCATCCATGATATATCTTCCCCCTGTGCTGTGTGGGCCTCCACCATCATGTTGTATGAAGAGGTGTATTCCTCCATCTTGCTTTCAACTTGATCCACCCTGTGGCCTATGGCTTGGACCTCCCTCTGGCATGTATTTAACTCCCTGACCATGTCAGCCTGCAGTGAGGACCGTAGGGACAGCAACATTTCCTTCAGCATTGTGTCAGATATGGGTCTGTCTGCTGTGGGGAAGTCAGCTATAGGGTCACCTCCACGTGTGTCCTGGGCTGTGGTAGTATGTTGGGGCCCGCTTACCTCCATGCCTGGGTTAACCTGCAGCCTGGTTGGGGAGTCCCTCCGCGGCTTAGACTTGGCTGGACTCCTCGTAGAGGGGCTGGATGTCTCAGAGGAGGACTCACTGTGCGGTTTGATCGTGTGGGATGATGTGGATGTCATCCCATGGCTGCCATTGTGCGCTCTGGGTCTTTGATCAGGCCGTTGTTCCTGAGCGCCGTCGCCATTTTGTTGTAGCTCGCGTGGGGCTGTGGCAAAATAGCTGGACAGTTTGTGCGGCTGCTGTGGATTTTTTCTTCCCCTTGACATCCTTGGTCTGTTCAGCTGGACAATGTCGAGGTTGTGGCGGCATGTAGGACCGTGGATAGTGCCGGTGGGCTCGGATGGCGGCGGATTGTGTCCGGGTCACGAGCGGAGCTCCTTTGCTAAACATCCATCTTGGAGCTCGGTCGTCATGTCCCCTCCAACCATAAATGGTTTTAAAGTGATTGTAAAGGCTCCAAATTTTTAAAGCAGAACTCCATCCCAAAAATTTTTTTCATGTCTTTGTTGCTGATCTCCTACCTTCACCAACTTTGCCATCCATGTTCTTCTGAGCTCTGTAGTTCCTCTCGCGGAACTGTAGAATCCGCCGCAGAGACCACTTTTATCTTGTAGCAGACCGCCTGCTGAAGACGATAATACCGGGGTTATGGCAGCTAGCTGCTGCCATAACAACGATATCCTCCTTCAAACAGCCCCCGTATAAGGTCCATAAGTGGTTCATATGCATTTATATAAAAATGCTTTGTATTTATAAGGCTGTAACGATCATACTGTGTGTTGTGTATGGCTTGCTGGCTGCAGAATGAGGGGTGTGATTTACGTTAAAGTGGGTAAGTTCACATTTACATGTACAAGCCTAGTGTACCACCCACATTCACTCCCATCGCAAGGATTCATGGGAAATGTAGTCTGATTACAGTCAGAGAGAGAGGAGATATGATGCAATCACTCTTTTAATAGATCCTCCCTGCCAGAAAAGATGATGCATTTTCTGAATCACAGAGTTGACTTACTGAAAATTCAATCAGTCATATCTCTTAAACGGTAAGACATTTCACAAATGTAATAAATGTTTATTGTTTTATGTGTGTGTGTGTGTGTGTGGGGGGGGTGTACTAATGGGGGATTTTTTGAAAATCCCGGAGTTCTGCTTTAAATAACAAACATGTTATACTTACCTGCTCTGTGCAGTTGGTTTTGCTCAGGGCATCCTCTTGTCGGGTCCCTCTTTGCTGCTCCTAGACCCTCCCTCTTTTGAGTGCCCCTCAGCCAGCAGCTTGCTACAGGGGGTACCCAAGCCAAGTCAGAGCTCCGTGTATCCATTCAGACACGGAGCCCCGACATGGCCACGCCCCCTCTCTCCCCTGATTGGCTGAATGACTTTGATTGACAGCCGTGGGAGCTAGTGGTGCCACTGCCCTGTCTCAGCCAATCAGGAGGAGTGTACTGGATGGCTGAGGGGATCATGGACATCGTTGGAGAGAGAAGGAGCTCAGGTAGGTAATTTGGGGGGTGCTGGGGGGGCTGCTAGACACAGAAGGTTTTTTATCTTAATGCATAGAATGCATTAAGATAAAAAACCTTCTGCTTTTACAACTCCTTTAAGCCATGGCATTGGAAAACCAGCATCAGTGTTGTTAGGGCTCAGGAGGATTGTTTTTTTTTTTTTAACATTCTGTGTGCTCAGTGAAGATGAATAGTGATAATTGGACATGATACTTCAGTGTGTATCTGCATTCCAGGTGAATGAAGAATCCTTGAAAATTTTTAATGCAGAATGATCAGATCCTTGGGTGTATAGTGCACTTTAGTTTTTCACTAGTTTTCCTTCATTAATCATTGGACATGCTATGATACTGGGAAGGCAGCTTAAAGTAGAGTTCCAGCGGGTTTTTTTATTTTTAAACACCCCTATGTTGTTTGCACTTAATCCTGCATCAGTCGGCATTATTAGAAAATGTTGGTTTTGGAAATGTAATTTATTTTTAAAAACTTACATTGCAGTCCTCCCCTAGTGCTCTCCCATCTTCAGTGTGGGCAGCTGAAGCCCATTGCTATCTAGTTCCGGGATATGGAGCTGCTGGCTACCCAGCATGCACCTCCCAATCTTGCGAATGCGCATAAACAACAAAGCGCGGTGCGATGTTACAAGCAGCGGTGGAGGCGCCTTGATTCCTGGGATTGATGACACTCATATCCCAGGAGCCAATGCATGGATGAACATGATGTACCTTGCCGTGGCGAGGTACTGTGGACATAGAGGAATCCAACATAAAAAAGGTATTTGTACTGCTGAGACAAAAAAAAAAAAAAAAGCAATGAGAATACAGGAAGCAAAGACGAATGGAGGGGTTGGTAAAAAGCTCTTTCAAACAGCAATGGCTATTTTTAACTGCTTCCCAGGGAGAAGCAGTACGTGAATGGCTAGCCCGCAGACACGAGATGTTATCCCCAAAATAGAGCGGCCATGGCTTCACCTGCCCAGAGTTAAAATGGCAGCATACATGAAACCAGTAAAAAACAACTACATTTTTACATGGAAATAATCAAAATTATTAGCAATACACTTCCTAATTAGGATTATCTCCCCTTTGAACGATTGAAGGCATATTTTTATATGTATCTGCTTTGCCTGGAGTTCCTCTTTAAGGATCAGCTATCACTATATTCAAAATGTTTGTAGAAAAATGAGTCTACTACCTGCTACTATATCTATAGTGTTTATTTTTCTGGTTCAAACTTACTCAGCCTTGGCATGCTTAGAATGAGAAATAACTACACACAAAAACAAAGTTTTAAAATCCTCCATGGAAAGGGTTGCCTTTTTTACTTCATTTGACCATTTCATAAAAATAATATAAATTAAACAGTGGTAATAGAATTCTGGAATTAGCTTATTCACCAAGTCAGAGAGGAATGTGCAAAGTGCATAAACCCAAAGCAACCAATCATAATCAACCCTGAACCAGTACTGACTTCAGAAACCCTTAAGGTGCTGCACTTTGCACTTAATCATTGCTTTTTACATTGCTGGATTGAGTTATTGGATTGTCCAGTGACAGGATCACTATACAAGACAAATAATTACTCATCCCTTTCAAAACATTCCTTCCTCACTGCCTGGAATGAGCCTGCAGTCACTGTTGCTGGTGAGTAGCATTCTGTTCCACATGCAAAGGAATGACACCTCCCTAATTTAGCCAGTATGAACGAAAGCAGGGGAGTACTCTCTCTGCACATTTTAGCAATCATGTCATTGGCAAGTTGTCACCAGCATCAGAACGGCAAGTGTGCCATGGGTTTTACTAGATTCTAGGTTATATTTTTACATTGGTTTTACCTTTAAGGTAATACATTGTACATATTCATTATTTTCAAATGCAAATATTTCTTTGGTGACTTAATTTCTGCACACTCACTGAAAAACACATTATAAGTATGAAGACAACAATGCTTTTGCTTCCCATTTTTGTCTTCAGCGTGAACACTGCACCTTATTCCCTTACTTCCAACCAGTATTTGAAGATGATGCCCTTGGATGAGAAGTTGTGACAGTGTGGCTCAACATTCAGAATCAAGAGCACAGCATGTCTACCCTTGTCAGATTGTCTGTTTTTTGCCCTATTAAAGATGCTGTGATGGAGCACAGTGTCAGTGTTCCTGTGCTTTATCTTACCAGACAAGTGATAGAATGGAGATACAGTTAGAAATGTTTGGAAATGGAGCATTCTGCTCTTACCTATGTGCTTATGTGATCATGCAATGATGTGTTTGTACAAGACTCAATGATAGACAGAAAATCTCAGAATGCTGAACTGAAAAAAAGCTATAGATAACTTGCTAACAAAATATACACTTGCATGAAACCAGTATAAACTATGGATGGGTTTTCCCTTTTTAAAATAAGGTAGAAGAAAATCATATAAGTTAGTGTTTCTATGTAAGCCAGTGTGTTCAGACAGAGGTCAAAAGAACCATCTTTTTAGGTTAACTATATAACAAACTATTGATACCATTAGTACATGCCCCTCATTTAAAAGAAATTTCCACTGCAATTAAAAGGCTTTTAAAGATGATCATTGATGATGTACCTTCCTACTAAATGATTTACAAAGTTAAAAGCTGAAAACGTTGCCCTCTTTGCCTTAGGGCAAATATTCTTATATTAATTCAAACACATTTCCGGTTAATATTGAAAGATTTTTTTTTTGTGCAGTTATGACTTGTGGAAGGTTTATATGTTTTAGTAGAAGTCAGATGCAATGTTATATACATTGTAGACTGTGTTTTTAGAATGTGGGTTTCTGGGTATCAATAGGAGGACTTAAAATGAACTTGTGGTCACCTTCTTGTACCTGCTATTGAACCTTATCGTTGTTATACGTACTAATATACATCTGACACTTTCACTATAAGGTTCATTTTGATTTTTGAGGCTGCTATATATGCTGCCTTCGTTTGAAAAGATCGCATTAAGCCTGTTAGAGGGGAAACAGATGGAAAAGGGGACATGAAGGAAAGAATTGTGTTGCTATGTTTTATATAGGATAAATTACAAATACACAGCTGGTAATGTGGGAGGTATGCTTGGATTCCATGATTTCAAAGAGTCTGTCCCATCTACATCCTCTGCTGTTCCTGCAATTATCCATTACAAGTTGTAAGAAAACACTGGCTCCTAACATCACAACTTCATTATACATTCAATTCTGTTATGTTTACATTTACCTTGAGATATACCAAACTGCAATAAAAGTTTACTAGAATTGTGGAAAACCTTCAGCTCTTAAAGGTATCCATTTATATCTGCCTGTAAATTTTATTTGTTAAAGCTTTTGGCTAAGTACATACAGTGTATTCAATTTATGCAGGCATGGTTTCTGCTGATTATGTCTCTTAATCTACTTCAAATTTTCTACTAGCCATTTGGTAAAATAATATTTGCTAACTTCTTTTACGGTAAATTAAAGTGGTTCTATAACCAAAACACTTTGGGAGGATTCACTCCTTTCTGTTTGTCCTGGTTACCATTGTCACCGGGACAAGGAAACCTAAAATTATAAAGATGTAATCAAAACAGAAATAGAAATGAAATCTTACAGTATGCATCTTATGGCAAATGTAACAAAAGCAGGATTATACTTTAATACTTTAAAGCAGTATAGTAAGTTTTTTATTGCTCATTTTTTCACTTTCAGTAACTTTTTGAAATATTCTGTAAAAACATATACATTTAAAATGTTATAGTTCCCAAAGTTATGATTGCTAATATCACCTGTGTCTGCACAGCACTAACCTTGCATGCCATTGTAGAAGAAAAGTATTTGTTCTGTGATGAGAACCATTACATAGGACATAAATGCAAATTGAAGACTGAGTACATCTACAAATAGAAGTGCTTGTGTGTTGGGTTTGTTTAAAAATATGTTTTCCTAGATTCGTGACAGCATCTAGAAACACTGCCTCTTCAGATTTCTGTCAGAAACAAGCAGTGCTTTTCATTTCATGGCAGCTTAATTTTTTGCATGGGAACAGGCGAAGAATCTCTGATTCAGGAGCTGCATTCTAAGTATATTTAGTAAGGTGAATTTTTTCAGCCATTTGCCTTTCAGTCTTATAAGAGAAACAAGAAATACCTTTTAAACAAAACGTGTCAACATGGAACTAACATTTAAGCGTCCTTTGTAGGTATTGCCTTGCCATAAAACGGATACGTATGCCACCACATGAAATAAAAATGTCCAACTGTGTTAAATTATAGAAAAGATATCATTTTACTATAGTGCTTTAGGACAACGCTGCTGGAGTCAAATGGTTGGACCACCGAAACAAGTAATTATCTAAAGGCAATTTTGAAGGATGCTCTTCCTGGTCTCTCCCCATGAAAGCTTCACCAACGCTACACTTTATATGCTTTACCTATCCTAGGGTATAATGCCATGGGTAAAGGTTGTTGCAGTAAAAAATCTCAGCTTGGTGAGAAAGTGGCACGACTTTGTTAAGAGAAATCTTGGGTGACTGTAGAAAGATAAGAGAAGCTAAAGTCTGCTCATTTAAATGCATTATGGAAATGTGAGCTGTCAACACAAGCATGCCTATAAATATGCTAAACAGTCTCAGCGGTCTCCTGCCAAGGCATAAAGGTGGCAAGGGAAAAAGGTGGAAGTACACGGAAAACAGACAGGAACAGAGCTAGCAAAAGTAGTATAGACTGTGTCTTGCTTTTAAAAAAAATAATTCATATTAATGGTGAAAAATAGATTCAGTATAAGAATCTAATAATCTTGGTTATTCTAAGCTGAGCTTATTTTGTGGTAGGCACTTCACCTGTAACATCTTAAACCCAGATAGGATAGATTTATCAACAGGGTATGCTGGAGCTTTTTATACTAAACAATAATTTGAAAATCCTATGAGTCTGAACTATAGTTTTGCTCCATAACAAATAGAATATTCTTTCTTATTTAATAGAAAACTAAGGTCTATTTCCAATGAATACACATTTTATGTTATTATTGTAAAGTTTACTTGAAAGTAAATTGTGTGACTTTCACATTTATATAAACTGGCTTTTCCCATTGTTTTATGAGGGCATTTCACATATAAATTTGTAGATTGGACATTATGGACATTGGTTTGACCTTCTATAGACTAGAAATTCATGATGTTAATTAAAGGAGTTGTAAAGTCTCATGGGTTTTCAACTTATTGCATTCATGCATTAAGGTGAAAAACTTTCTGTGCTGCAGAAGCCCCCCAGAGCCCCCCTTTTTCTTACCTGAACACGATCGTTCCGGTGACGAGCACGAGCCCAGCAGCTCCAGATGCTGTCTCGGATCCTCATTGGATAGATTGCTAGCAGTATGAGCCATTGG
The DNA here is from genome assembly GCA_037952925.1 of Lithobates clamitans. NCBI lineage: Eukaryota > Metazoa > Chordata > Amphibia > Anura > Ranidae > Lithobates > Lithobates clamitans. Next base: position 7,867,340 of record JBBGZY010000438.1, read on the forward strand.
CTCCCGCTGCTGTCAAGCAAATCCAGTGACACAGGAGCTTGGGGGCAGGGCTGAGTCCTGCTGTCTGTGTCAATGGGCGCAGCAGCAGCGGGTCACGGGAGCACGTCTGCATGGGTGCCCCCATGGAAAGCGATTCTGTGTGGGGGCACCCAAAATTAAGGAGGGGTCAGGAGTGCCGCCGGGGGACCCCAGAAAAGGAGGATCAGGGCCGCTCTGTGCAAAACCCTTTGCTCAGAGCAGGTAAGTATAAACTGTTTGATATTTAAAAAAAAACAAATAAAAGAACCTTTACAATCACTTTACGATATATTAGAGGTTATACGTATTTATAATATTAATGTACATTTGAATGAGGTCACGTGATTGCTACATTATTAACCTCCCTAACGGTAATCCCGAGTGTGGCTCGGGGTGAATTTTCATTACCAAAAGCGGTAACACCGAGCCACACTTGGGATCACATTGCAGGATCTAGGCAAAGTTACTTACCTTGTCCCTAGGATCCTGCAATGTCTCCCCACTGTGTGTGCAAGCTGTGTCCTCCACTCAATCTACCACTGTGCCGGGTTCCATTCTCTGCGTGCGTCACGACACATGGGGACGGAGCCAGGCGCCAAATTCAAAAAGTGCAAAAAAACAAAACACATACAGTACACTGTAATCTTACAGATTACATAACGGTATCAAATAATTTCACATCACTTTTGTTCCTAGTGGTTTGTCCAGTGCCCTGCATGCAGTTTTATATTATAAATACTGTTCTTTCTGCCTGGAAACTTGAGAATGTCCATGGCAACCAAAAAGTGTCCCTTTACATCAAAAGTGGTTTTAGACCAGCTAGAAAAAGGCGATAGTAAATACACTAAACACTTGCAGAATTGAGCGATAGTGATTTGTGGGAAAATTCGTCATCAAACACTGAAAATAACAGCAGCGACAATTCTGCAACTGAGTAAATTTCAGTGTTTTTGATTTGATTACATTATTGAATACATTTTTTATTATTATATTATTATTTGTTATAATTTTTTATAGTTTTTTATTATATTATAATTTATGATTTCGTGTTTCAAACTTTATCATACCTGGGATGTCTACTAGACTCTTGTTTGGACAGATTTAAGTGAGTTATTCCTAAGAATTACAGGCCTACAATATGAAAAACGCCAAATTTCCATCTGAATCAATGTAAAAATCTGACATAATCATACCGACGTTAATCTGCAAACGAGTTTTGAACATTTTATATTGGGTAGCTTGCGCACAATTATTTAGATTATATACTTTTTTTTTTTCTTTTTTTTTTTTACCAACATGTTTTTGAGACAAAAAAACAATGCCCTCAGTTATTAGCAAGATAAAATTAGAAATCGTAATAAATATAGCATATTGACAAATCAGGGCTGTTTGTTTATAGGACCCTGTTACTATACTTTAAACGTCTGCAGGCCTGTCACTACCAAACCACACCGTTATAATGCCTATGGTTCACCGCACTGCAATACATGAACTAATATTAAACCCTTTGATAGTTACCCTCAAAATGTAACCATGTCCCATTGGTGCCATACCCAATCCTAGTCTAAATGACTTTTAAAAGTTTCCAGGAATTTCTATTTAGTGACAAGTTCCTAGGGGTGATGGGCATCACAGGGTTTGCAAAGCAACATGGGCAGATTTACTTTATTGTAGACTTCTTTTAAATACACTTAAACAGCCACATGACAGAATTAAAGTTATATTAAAGGCAATAGAGCTGCACAATTAACCATTAAAAAGTAGTGATCTCGATTCAACCCCCCTGACGATCTCTATTGCAGAGTTTGCCAATTCTTTCATCTAACAAGTGGAGAGACTTATCTGCTCACTCAGCTGTCAAAAGAAAACATCCGAGCAGTCGGCCAAGTTTTTAAAATGAAACATTGTAACTAACTCTTCCTTCTTAGAACAAAGGGATAAACTGTGTGTAAAGAAAAAATCCAGGCAGTCTGCCAAGTTTTTTGTAAATGCAGGAAGTTTAACCACTTAAAGGCTAAATCTTTTTCTGACACTTGTTTCTTAAGTTAAAATTAAAATCTTTTGCTATAAAATTACTTGGAACCCCTAAAAATGTAATATATTTTAACAGAGACCCTAGGGAATAAAATGTCAATTGCTGCAATATTTTATGTCACACTGTATTTGCCCAGCGGTCTTTCAAACGCAATTTTTTGGGAAAAAATACACAAAAAAAACGAAACAGTAAAGTTGGCCCAATTTTTTTGTTTTAATGTGAAAGATGTTAAGCCGCGAGAATCGTGAGAGAATCGTGATCTATCTTCTAAGCAAAAAAATTGTGATTCTCATTTTAGCCAGAATCGTGCAGCTCTAAAAGGCAATAACTTGTAATAGCTCTCATGCACAGCACTGGAGAAAAATCAGGCTCTGGTAAGTATAGGGGGGGCTGATGCACAGAGAAGGTTTTTTACCTTCATGCATAGAATGCATGAAGGTAAAAAACCTTGAGCCATTAGAACCACGTTAAAGTGTAGTTTTGACTAAACTTTCTCAAAGGTGAAATCAATACTTTTGTGGCTAGAACAATTTCACATTGGTAAAAATTTCACATTGACATGCACAAAATCAAAATTACTCTACTCATACCTAACCAAGACCACTCTAAATCCTTAATTTCTTACCTCAGAAAGCAGTAGGGAAACTGTTAGTATATTTCTTGAGTGTGCCCAGCAGACTCTATGCAGTCCTGGTTGTGACTGGAAAAAGACATAATCCATTAGATTGACTGATTAGAATTGTAGGGGTGGACCAGCTGAGAAAATGTATTTTATGGACAAGAAGATAACTAAAGTCAGGAAAAATAGTGACAGACTGAATAACTGATAAAATGTAATGTTGAAGCTGTTGGTACTTAGATGTTGTTAAAAACTGATAAAATATTACTGTGAAAAAAAAAACTGAATTGTTACAAAGGAGATATTACAAGTAAATATTGAACATATTTTTGGTTTTAATTCGTTTGAAGACCACAAATACGTTTCTTGCATGCATTGCCAAGAGGCCACGTTCCTGTTACAGAAAAAGTCTGTTTCTATTCTACAGAGTTAATACACAGGTTTGGAGTAGCATTACAGTAATTAAATCATTAGACAGAGTAGGAGAAACAGCTTTTGTATCTTTTCTTAATCTATTATATGTCTGCGTTCAAAGATGAACAGAAAGTGGGAAAAACCTTTTGACTTGATGGATTCCTTACAGGACCAGTACTGTTATTCTGAGACTCTCAAACATATATTCCTTCCCATACACCATGAAAATATTGCACAATAATGCCAGAAAAAAAGAACTTTTTTTCTAAAACGTAGTTCTCTTCGAACCAAGCAAAATATTCAAGCCCTCAAAAAAATCTCACCCCAGTGGAGAATTAAATATTAGCAGACTAATTACCTTGATTGCTCTTTAAGCCCAGTTGAATTATTTTGTTTTTAACCTCCAACAGTAGCATGAAATCTTCATGCCTGGGCACCAGAATCAATAATAGACCACTGCTATCTGGGTGCGAGCAAGGGGTCTCTCTGCAGACTGCTCTAGATGGGGATCAACACAGGGCGGTGTTTTGTGATTCGTGTCTCAGTTGGGGAGCATGCCCAACCAGAAAGCAGTGGCCCTCTATGCAGTCTGTCATCTGTGTCTGATGTTGGAGGTGTTGCTGTTGTTGGAGGTGAAAACATTAAAACCTTCTAGTTATCTTGGGAATTTAATATACAATAAAAATTGGGCTTCAAGCACAACAATACATAAATGGTTGTACCCATATGATCTGCGAATGAAGAAAAGATAAACAAATGTCTTACATTTTAAATGCTTAAATGTCAGTTTGGGATATGCTTTTAAGGTTTCCTGTCAGGGGTAGCATGTGTCATTCATTGTATTTTGGTTTGATTGGCACCCCTAAACGTTCTGTCGGTCTGACCCCTCTATTATTTCACACTTGACCATGCTGCCTCCGTTGCAGGTACCAAACCTTCTCTGGACCTTGCCTCTTTTTCCATGTGCAAACCAGCAAATGGGACCACTACCATAGCCCTGGAGGACCAGACAATGTATCTTGTAAATTGGCTCCCCTATTCTGCAAGTAGAACAGAAATCACATGCCTGGTTATGATATAATATATATGTATATAATGAATGCATTTCTCAAGCAGTTTAGTCCACTTACATTCTGCCTCACAAAACAATGTAGAACAAAGACACGTCAACACTTATAGGATTTAAGGAATATTATGTCTTTTATTCAGCAGGTGCTGAGATGACACAAATATCTCATTAAAGAAAAACTATGAGCTCCGTGGGATACCATAGTTAGTTGTACAAGCAAATTGGATAATCTCTTTTAACTTTTTATTCTAAGCTATTCATTTTCCCTGCATATAATCCTACAGATATGTATGCTTGTCAGTCTTTTTCAATTACTCTTTCAGCAGATTTCTTTTGCATGGTTACTAAGCACATCTTGTGGAGAATCAGTCATTAACAATGATCTAGAGAAGGTGTCATACCGCTGAAGTCTTTTTGCATTGTTAGGTTCTTGATGCATTGCTAGCTGTCATCAGAGATGCAACGCTAAATAATTTTCCCTATATTCTTGCTTCTGCAGGGTCAAAGCTGCTCTTGGTGCCAAAGTGATTGCTATAAGAGTGGATGACTCTGAACAGTGGAGAGTTCAAAGACAGATGGAGAATGGAGAAAAACACACAACTGTTACACTAGACTGTGTGCGGCAAACACCTTTCATACAAGGCAGGTAGGTTTTCCAAGGAAAGAAAAGCAAAAAAAGCTTACTTAGGTGCTTTGTCATGTACGCATGGATGATATCTATCATCTTTTTGAATTTTTGACCAGCTTGATAAGTAGTTCACAGAAGTCTGCACATTTCATCAAGTTCATTAGGCTATTGTTTCTCAATCTTAATTATTTTAGGGTCCTATTGTTGCTTTCTTGAAAAAGTAAGGTCATCTCAAGGCCTCAACTAATTGAAGCTTGCCGAAAACTATACAAATGCTTTGAAAAAGCTTATTGTACTCACTGTTCTTATACAAGCTGAAGCCCTTGTGAGGTCTTTTGATTTAGTCTATGAAAAACCAATAACACAAAAAGTAGCATGTTTAATTGTTTGGTGTATTGGTACAAATGGGAGCAAGGCACATATAATGAGCACAGTGTCATGTGGCATGCAATCAGAATGCTTGATTATTATTTTTTAAGTGGAAGGTTAAATCAGATTTTTTTGTTACTGGGAAATCTCTTTCTGTGCCTATTTTATTATCACCAGTCATAAATAAACAACTTTTTTTTCAAGCCCAATAAGGCCCTTTTCACACGGGCATTCTGTTTGTCTATTTTTCATCCATCCATTGATGGATGAAAAACAGACAACAATGTATATGTATGGAATAACGGGTGTAAACAGATCATGATCTATTTACATCCATTTACATCCACTTACATCAACATCCCTTTTCTGGAATGGATCAAAGCCTTATTTTTCTTCCATTAAAAAAAATGGAACATACAAAAAACAAATGTAAATGGACAAACGGTCCATTTTGCATCCGTTTTTGTATTGGCAGTGGATGTAAAAAAAAAACTGATGTACAACTGATGTAAAACTGATAAGAACCTGATGAGAAACTGATAAGAAACTTATGAGAAACGAATGTAAACTGATCCGTTTTTTCTTTGAAAAAAACATGACTGAACTGATGAAATAAACGGAACGCTCGTGTAAAAGGACCCTTAGGCCCCTTTCACACGTGTTGTCTGATCAGGTCCACCTGTCAGTTTTTCAGGCAGCCCTAATTGGACACTGCATTGTGCTCTATGGAGCTGCGGATGTCAGCGGACGCATATCCGCTGACACCCGCCACCATCCAATCCGGTCCTGTCCGCCAAAAACAGATCAAATGGAAATGGACAGGTGGTCCGCTTTTATCCAATTCTCTCATAGAGGAGAGCTGGAAAAGATAATTAGTACTATTATATATTACTATTCTATACCTTTGAGTAAAAAATGGGGTGAATGGCGCTTCCTTAAGGGGGGATATATGAAGTAAGTATGAGTTACCAATGTGAATGTGAAACTTATAAAGTGAATAATCTAGATCCACCCCCTACATACATAAACCTGTGTGAATACTGTTAATACGGTTAATGACGTGCAAAACTCCCATTAAACCACACAGTAAATGGTACCATCAGTAAAAATACAATAAAACAATATTATATTGTATTTTTACTGATGGTACCATTTACTGTGTGGTTTAATGGGAGTTTTGCACGTCATTAACAGTATTAACAGTATTCACACAGGTTTATGTATGTAGGGGGTGGATCTAGATTATTCACTTTATAAGTTTCACATTCACATTGGTAACTCATACTTACTTCATATATCCCCCTTAAGGAAGCGCCATTCACCCCATTTTTTACTTTAATATATACTTTAGCCCCTTGTGGGTCTAATAGGGGAGGCTGCATACCTTTTTTCTTTTTCTTCTTCTCCCCTTTCTTCTCTCTTTTTTCTTCTTCTTTTTTCCCTTTTTCTCTTCTTTTTTCTTCCTTCAGTCCTAAGCGCAGGAGCCTTTGTGTCTTTTGTTATTCTATACCTTTGGGCAAGCAAGCTATAGATTGCCAATAAAACACAGACTATAGTTTAGGTTCAACTTTTCCACTTACCCTGCTTGTACACTCAAAAATCCATTTACAGACCAATATCTACATATCTATCTAACTTTAACAACTGATGAGAGCTAGGTCTTCAATTGTCAGCACCTTAGCTACTTTTTTTTCTAATAATTGGTCCTTTTTTTTATTTGTAACTTTTATCTTGGGGTTATTGGAGCTGACAGTCTATTCAAGAGCATAATTTTTTCACAGCACCTCAATGCATCCTTTAAAAATTATAGGTAAAAACACTGTGTACCCAATACACCAAACACCCTGACCCTAAGGCTAGGTTCACACTAGCCTGCTCTGTGCATTCCGGTTGCGGGAATCGCATTGATTCCCATACCCACAACCACCCGCAGCAATTCATTTTTCATATAGGGTCAGGCAGGTTTGAACAACTTTTTCCCCTTAATAAATGAAATCATTATTTAAAAACTGCATTTTGTATTTACTCTGGTTATCTTTTGTAATATTAAAGTTTGTTTGACGATCTGAATAATTTAAGTGTGAAAAATATCTCCAATAAAAAAAAATTCTGAAAGGGGCAAATACTTTATCAAAGCACTACATATGAATGTAACACCATTACAATAGGAGTTTTGGATGATGAATAGCATTGAAAGCTTAGCATGTTCTAAAGTTTAGTCTCAGTTCAAATAAAACCAGACTTATAGATATGTATTACTTCTAGGCCAGCCTTTTTCAACCAGGGTGCCCAGGCACCTTCAGGTGCCTTGAGGTTTCTTTAGGGGTGTCAGGAAAGGGTCCATCCGCTGGTAAGATATATCGTTTGGCGTGCAGTACTGGGGTCCACCAGCAGGTGTCTCCTGGCAGTTTTGAACTGTCAGGAGAATATTTCCCTGCTGGTGTAATTTCATCTTTTGGCCGCAGTACTGACGTCCACCAGCGGATGGATCCTGGCAGTATGGAGCAGACAACACTCCCTGCGCTCAGGTGTTACTTGAAGACAATTATAGTCAGTCCCATAAATACCCGGCAAGCCCCCACATGCTTGCCTTGGTATCTTTCTTCCTTGCGCCCTGACCTGTAACCTGTCACCTGTATCTGAACCTGAACCTTAGCCTGAGCCTGAGCCTGCTCCTGAGCCTGTATCCGATCCCATCCTGATCCTGTCCCTCCTGTGTTCCTATTCCCTTGTAGCCATATCCCATCCATTATCTCCCTCTCCTAACCTGCCCTTGTTCAGTTGCTTATCTCCTGTGTATGACCTTGGCTTGGCTAAACGTTTATGCTTCTGGTATATCCCTTGTCCTGCTGACCTGCTGTGTATGACCCTGGCCTGGCTGACATCTGTGATTCCGGTACTGCCCCTTGCTGTATATATTGTTGTTTGTGGTGGGTTTGTTGTGTTGGTTGTGCACTGTTTGTATTTTCTGATTATCACCTATTTTATTAAATATTATTATTCACTTACATGCGTTTTGGGTTATCTCTGTGCAGTCCACACAGTCTGGTCTACTAGTCTCCTGACAAGGGGTGCCTTGGCAAAATGCCTAAAAATGTATCAAAAATTCTATACAAGACAGTGGGTGGATTAAGCCTAACTTTTGCAAATATAGAAAATAGTCAGCTAGCTAAAGGGTACCTCATCCATACATATTCCCATCTACCAAAACATTTTATGGTATATGGGAAACTTTAAGCCCAACTTTAATGTACACAAAGCCACGGTTTTTCATTATGCATCATTATAACTTTCTAGACACTTGCGTCCAACAACCAATGGTGTCATCAATTAATAAGGAGGATGCCTGTTGCTGCCACAGTATCCTAGTTTGACCCTCCTCTGCCCCTCTTCCTCAGCACTGGGGTCACATTAGCTGACTGATGGAGAGAAATTGAGAGCGAAATGAAACATTGGAATACTAGCCAGTACCAGTGTGCAAAAGTGTATTTGCTTTGGAAGAATAAATTACCGCTAACTTTGAGTGTCCTACATGTGGATGTTGCTGCATTATATAAAGCTATTAGAAATAGTTTCTTACATTTTAGAATGGGGTGCCTCGAGACAGTCCATCATTTTAATGGGTGCTTTGAGATTGTCTATAATTTTAAAGGGTGCCTTGACTGAAAAAATGTTTAGAAACACTGCTCTAGACTGTTTTACTGCCAGGCTTTGACAGCCATTTACATCACAAATCTCTTTCAGATCTTGAACTAAGTAGGGTCTGATGTTTCTGTATTACTTTTTAGCATATCTGCCTTGAGCAAATGAGGTTGATTTACTAAAGGCAAACAGATTGTTCACTTTACAAGGGAAGTTGCTTTCTGCAAGGGAACTGTCCCCAGAGCTTAGTGAATGAGGTGAAGCTATGTTGGCTTCCATCATCTATTCATGTGGAAGCAAAAATGCTTGCATGTTATTAGGTATTCTTTTAAAGTGAAATTGCCCCACATTCACTAAACTCTGGGAAAAATTCTCTTACAAAGTGAACAGCCTATTTGCCTTCAGTAAATCAACCCCATTGCATCTTACCTGGACTGTTATCTTTTTGACAATGAGTTACCTACCATAAATGCGTAGCACAATTATGAGATTTAAATCTGACCAATTTCGTTGTCAACTTGCAAATTTTGAAAAAACTAGGGTAGCATTAAGTTCATTACAACTTCCCCATTTTTTCACACAGTTTGGGAATGGACTTCAGACTACCCATTTGTGGGGCGGGGGGGGTGTTTTTAATTATACCAATAACATCTGCAATAGGTTATTGTAAATCTATAGATCATTTATCCATAAAAAATGGTGGTGATTGGTGGGAATAGAGTCAATGTGGGACTGCCCAGGTCATGAACTAGAGAAAGAAGGCTGTTTTCACCAACTGGTATGAAAGCAGTTGAAATCTTTGGGCCTAAAAAGATTTTTTAGGCCTAAATGGCTCTGGCAGTAAAAAGGTTAAAGGTATTTACCAAGCATGTAATTTAAAGGATTGGTGTTTTTTCCATGTCACCTTCAAAGTTGCAATTAAAGGACTCTCTACCCACTGTATTTTTTTATTGTTTTGCTTTGATAAATGTCCTTAATGGCAGTGCCCAGCTCTCAACTTTTTTTGACAATAGCTTGCCTATTAGGCTTGAGAATAGCCAGAATTTAATATCAAGTTTTGTATAATATTACTAATGCGCCACTATGTGAAGATATTGTGAACTACAAAGGAAGACTCAAAATAAAATTAAAATAAAAAACAGCTGCATCCACTGAATTAGTGATCTCACACCTACATGAATATAAAGTAAAAGAATGGTGCGCTAATTCAACCTGTGAACCATATAACTGTGCAAAAAATATTTTGATAACACACTGCTAATTACCATCAATAACTAGAATGCCTACTGTGAATAAATGAAATGAGTGACATATAAAACACTCCTCTACACCATGTACTTCTATGTAGATCTGGAGAATGCAATATCTTGTGCAGCGCTGCATAGAATCCAATCAGCTTTCAGGTTTTTTTTTCAAAGCTTAAAGGGTTACTAAACCCTTGTGTTTAAAAAAAAAATAACAAACATGTCATACTTACCTCCACTGTGCAATTCGTTTTGCAGAGTGGCCCCAAACCTCCTCTTCTGGGGTCCCCCGACGGTGCTAGTAGCTCCTCCCCGCACCAGGAAACCACCTAGGAGAAGCACTCTCCTTGGGGGTAGCTGTGTGGGCATGCTCCCGAGTCCAGCTGTTGCATCCATAGACACAAAAAGCCCCCCCGACACCCGTGTCATTGGATTTGATTGCCAGCAGCGGGAGCCAATCGCTGCGCTGCTATCAATCTATCCAATCAAGAACCGAGACACCGGCCAGAGAAGGTGAGCGCATCTCCGGCGTGGGAACGAAAGGGCTCAGGTGAGTAAAACAGGGGGGCTGCTCAGTGACAGAAGTTTATTTCACCTTAATGCATAGGATGCATTAAGGTGAAAAAACACGAGGGTTTACAACCCTTTTAATTGAACAAAGTGGAAGTTAGAAGCTGATTGGCTATCATGCACAGCTGCACCAAATTTTTCACTCCCCTTTTTAGTACATCGACCCCATAGTCCTAAAGATACAAGAGGCCCTTTGAGGGAAGCCATAATACTGATGCGACCTGTGATAAAATGGGAGTTTAACACCCCTGGCTTAGATAATCTCTCATTTTAGCTATACATGAGATTCAAAGCAGAGGAAGCTATTTTCAGCAGGGATGCAAGACAAGACAGGAATACAAAAGGTAAACCTTTCAGAGCCCCACAATTATAGTCTCTAGATGTTCCCTACAAGATAGCAAATCTTAATTTTTTGAGGTCAGGTCCACCTTAAAATTATTGTAAATGATCACCTTGTAAAACAAACCATTCCATTTAACCACTAGAGATCCGCACTATAGCCGAATGATGGCTACAGCGCAGACCTGCTTTGCTAGGACTACGCCTATTGACGTAGTCCCGTGCACGAGGGGCTTGTGCGCCCCCTGCAGGGCGCGCGCGGCGCGCTCTGTTATCAGCGAGTCTATGAGATCCTGACCCCTTTACCACGTGATCATCTGTCAGCCAATGACAGCTGATCATGTGATGTCAACAGAGCCAGTAATCGGCTATTTTTTCTCCTCACGCTGACAGCGTGAGGAGGAAAAAAAATCCGATCACCGGCGGCCGTGAGAGGGACATCAGTCCCGATCACGGCGATCATCAGTGCCCACCTGTGCCCCCTGCCAGTGACACCTAGCAATAGGCAGCAGTGCTGCCTACCAGTGCCCACGAGCACCACCCATCAGTGCCCACAGTGCCACCCATCAGTGCCCACAGTGCCACCCATCAGTGCCCACAATCAGTGCCACAACAACAGTGCTGCACATCAGTGCCACCTATCAGTGCCCATCAGTGTCACCTACCAGTGCCCATAAGTGCCCATCACTGCCGCCCATCACTGCCCATCAGTGCCCCCATCAGTGCCCCCATCAGTGGTACCTATCAGTGCCCTCCATCAGTGGTACCTATCAGTACCCATCCGTGCCACCCATCAGTGGCCATCAGTGCTGCCTTATCTGTGCCCATCAGTACCGCCTTATCTGTCCCCATCAGTGCCGCCTTATCTGTGCCTATCAGTGCCGCCTTAACTGTGCCTATCAGTGCCGCCTTAACTGTGCCTATCCGTGCCCATCAGTGCAGCCTATCAGTACCCACCAGTGCCGCCTCATCAACGCATATCAATGAAGGAGAAAAATTACCTGTTTGCAAAATTTTATAACAAACTATGAAACATGATTTTTTTTTTCCAAATTTTCCATCTTTTTTTGTTTGTTTAGCAAAAAATAAAAATCCCAGCTGTGATTAAATACCACCAAAAGAAAGCTCTATTTGTGGGAAAAAAATGATAAAAATTTCATTTGGGTACAGTGTTGTATGACCGCGAAATTGTCATTCAAATTGCATCAGCGCTGAAAGCTGAAAATTGGTCTGGGCAGGAGGGGGGTTTAAGTGCCCAGTAAGCAAGTGGTTAACATTTGTATAAAGATAAAAAAAAAACATAAATACCTTTTTTTAAACTTTTTTTTATAAGTGATCACATTTACTCTGTTCCCTCTGTTCTCAGCTGCATAAGAGCTGGGGGGAGGAGAAGCAACAGCACACTGATCTTTCCAGTGAAAGGCTGTGCAGCGAGAGGTAGGGGGTGTGTGTCAGGACAAGTCTGATCATTGGAGGAGAGCAGGCCGAGTTCCCAACATAGCTAGAGAACTGACCATGCTGTGCTCTCCTCGGGTCAGTTTTTAATAGGAAAGAAGAGGGACTGGCAGGAACACCAGGAATTTCACACAAGGGAAGCAATACAAAGAACAGGATACTATCTTATACAAGTACATGATACAGCAGGCACATATGAGGAATATGAAATGTTGGGATAACAAACACATTAAAGCGAAACTTCAGTCATTTTTTCATCTTTCCATTTATTAAATCTTCTGCCCTTTTTTTTTTAACTTTGGATAGCAAAACATTTTTTTTCCTGCCAGTAAATACCTTATACAGCTCACTTCCTGTTTCATGTCTGGTAAAATGTCTAGGCTTATGACATCATGCACAGCTCTTTCTCTCTCACTCACTCTTGTGAGAGTTTGCCAGGAAGGGAGGGGGGGTGACTAATAAGAGGGCCAATGAAAGCTGCAGAGCTGGAGGTGTGCCTTTGTGTGTCTGTGTAAATCCAGGAAGTGGACAGGCAGCAGCTTCAGCTGTCTATAGTTAAAATAGCTGCAGCCATACTTAGTAGATGGAGATTTCTGCAGCATATTTGGCAAGTACAGAGTCACAGTATTTATAAAATAATATGCAAAATGGTTGGAGGGAAGTTTCAGAATGACAAAGATGTTTTTTATTACAAATGATGTGAGTAGACTGCAGTTCCTCTTTAAGTTTGCATGTCATACTTGCAACAATGTTAAATTGGTTCTGGCTATTATGATTTTCACCCACTGTATAATCATATAAACATGCGTCAAGTGACACTCAACTGGCTCTGATGTGCATTTGTGTGTGATTGTGATGTTACATAGTAAGGAGTAAGGAATGATGGGGAAGGTTCTATGTGCCATATAAAGCACTGTAGATTATATCATAGCAATATAAATGAACAGAGTTAATAGTATAAGCTAATAACCCCAATCTACTGTAGATCCAGTTGCAGTAAAGATAACATGCTTCTAACTTTATTAGATTGTTTCATATTATGGGAATATATTTATTCCTAAAATGTACTCTTTAGGCCTTTATTTTCTTGTCTCAATGAGATTTCTCAGCTTTTGCAATTTGCATAATTTAATTAATCTGGAAATATTAAAAAATGTATCGCACAAAGGGAAGAGCTGAAGTGCTAATTAACTATAGTTGTGCTTTCTCAATATAATTTAACAGATATGTACAAAACTGTGAAATGTCTGCTAATGGAAGTTCTGTTGCTGGTAACGGGTTTAAATCGGTAATTTAGTAAAACATACATATGGGCAGATCGTTGATAATAAAGGGCTTTCAATCATTTTTAACTTTCATTTAAATTTTCTTTTAATCCTTAAGTTTCTTTCATGAGCAAAGAATGTGAGCAACAGTAAATGGTATTATAGCTGAATAGTCCTGTTCATGTAACAATCTGAAGGGAAGATTAAAGGGACACTCCTATCAACACTGAAAACATTTAAACAAATAAAAGGAACACGGTCTACCAACACTAAAGCCTCGTGCACACGATCGGATTTTGGGAATTGTGTGATGGCAGGCTGTTGGCGGAAAATCCGACCGTTTGTACGCTACATCGGACAATTGTTGTCGGATTTTCCGCCAACAAATGTCAGTAAGCAGGTTTTCAAATTTTCCGCCAACAAATGCCTGTTGTCGGATTTTCCGAGCGTGTGTACACAAGTCCGTCGGACAAAATTTCAAAGTACAAACATGCATGCTCAGAAGTAAGGACGAGCCAGAAGTGGTCGGTCTTGTAAACTAGCATTATGAAATCTCCAAATGCAGCGTACATTCTATTCTTCTTTAATGGGATAATAATGAAGCTGCTTTGCTGGTGATACTGATGGAGTTATTGCAAACAAATTTCCAAAGGCTTTTTTTTTTTCTAGTGATATCAAGAGTAATATTATTATGCTTTTTTTTTATTTGCGCAAGTTACCACAACACCATTATCCCGTAGTTTTTAAGATACAAAGATACAACTATGTTGGTGTCCCTTGTTAATTTTACATTGTATTTTTTTAAATGTAACTGCCTACTCCCAAACTGTCATTTGAAGTAAAACACATAGCCATGTATTATTCTACACAATTTTTTTATTGTGCATTAAAAAAAGAAAACAAATAAAATTAGACATGCTATCTGCCAATAGAACTTAACCAAAAAGTGCATTCTATGCATCCAAAAATATAGAAAATATACCAAATCAAATCATTATTCAACCAAAAATATAATGTCAAAGCAATAACTCCAAGGCCAATAATAAATAACACGTTATCTCCTCCGATTCCGCAACATGTCTGGTTGACGAACGGTCGTTCAGAAACGAACTGAAAAGCGCGAAATGAAAAGTGCGAAATTAAAAGTGCGAAATGAAAAGCGCTAAATGAAAAGCGCGAATCAACACTCACCAAACTTCTACTAACACAATTAGCAGAAGAAAGCACAAAGGGTGGCACTAAAGAGATGAAAAACCACTTAGTACTTCTAATACGTCACTACATTTGTAAATGTTGGCCAACAATTGTGTGGCTGTGTGTATGCAGTACAAATTTGGGCTAATTGCCTTCGGACAAAATTCCACGGCTTTAACCGTTGCTTGCACAATTTTTTGGCCAACAGTAGATAGGAGTGAAATGGTCGGAATATGTCAGAGCTTCTCTGCGGATTGCTGCAGTTCACAAAAAACATAGGGGGTGCCCTGTGTGCCAAATCACTACCTTACTGCAGACATTCTGTACTTTCAAATTAGTAAAGCTCTTAAAAAGTTAATTCACCTTTAAAAAAAAGTAAACTGCCTATGCAGATAAGGGGTGTCTGTAGAAAAACAAAATCAAAAGAAAACAAACTGTGCAGTTTTGACTTAAATTGAATAATACCCCTGTCATAGGTGTAGGCCATATACATACCTCATGAACATATGCCTATGCTTAGGAGTGCATTGATTTTAATCATTTCTTCTCATTTAATAAAAAAAAAGGTTTTGCACCAGAGTCTGTGTGCTCTCCTCTTTTGCTTATCTCATGAAGCCTGACTGGAAAACTCCCAGGATGTTGCTAAGAGGGGCCCAGCTGTTACTGTTCACCTTCACCATCACAGGAGTGAGCTCTCAAATGCTGGGCTCAGAGCTACTGTATCAGGAGAGAGAAAGTGCATGTGGGAAAAAGGGAAAGAGCTCACCTCTGTGATGGTCGAGGTGAACAGTAACAGCTGGCCCCTCCTGGAAACATTCTTAGCCATCTCCTGGGAGTTTTCCAGTCAGGCTTCATGAGGTACATAAATGGCCTAAACCTATAGCAAGGGCATTATTCGATTTGGTCAAAGCTGCATGACTTGTTTTTATCAAGTTTAGGCATTTTTTTGGTAAAGGTGAACTATGCCGTTGGCCTTTAATAAGTAAGCCTTATTCATTTTAGGCAAATAATATCACAGGGCTGGTAAATTCTTCTCCCATAACTTCCTTAAAGTTTTACTAAACCCACTACAATAAAATCAGTGTGTATATGCAGTAAAACATGCTTGTTGTACTCACTTGGAACCTAAGTGGTTAATCCTCTGTATTGTGTAAAAAGGCTGTTTGATCCTGTCTTCTCTGATCCTCCTCTTCTTCCGCAACCCCCAATCCAACTCCTGATAAGACAGAGCCTTTGGAGTCACTCGGCACATGCTCAGTTTGGTGTGTATTGCTACAGAGTCTTTTTCTTGGGAGGGTGCATTTGATCATCACATGGTCGATCAGCACGCTCCAGACAGAGGGTCAGGGATCATGCCTCATAGGACAGTCAGAGTAGAATGAAAACTTTTCCTACAAGCTTTTAACCAGGCACGGATATAAGTCACAAGACTGCTATATACTCATAGCAGTTTATGTTTACTAAAATAAATGCATTTCCATGTTCTGTGTACTGTGGGAGACCAGATCTAGTGAATGCAGGTTCTGGGTTTAGTAACACTTTAACTGAAGCATAAAAATATAGATACACATTGAATCCGGCTGGGCTCTCGTCTTGTCTCTACTGGTTTGGACTTCTGAGAATCTCTGTTCCTAGCCTGTGATTATGCAGGCCAGGCAGTCTTAGACACACCTATCAGAGCTAAACAGAAAACTCGGGGGAAGAATATACACTCCCAATTTCGCATACCAAATAAGCAGATGATTGGTGGCACCAGTGTTAGTGTTAATTAACACTGACACTGATGCCACTAATGCAGCACAAAGGGGTTAATTAACTGCCACTGGCCACTAATGCATCAGTGACCAATGGCAATACATTAACCCCCCTCCATGCTGTAAATTACAAATTGGGTCAGACACCAGTGATAAAAAACAAAGTTCCAATGTGATAAAAAAGGTTCTTTCTTATCATCCGCACCATCAGCTACCTTCAATTGAGTGATCCTTTAACAGTCACCTCCACCATAGATAAAGTGCTTCCTTACCAGATTGCATGGACCTCCTAACACATGTAATCGCATTAGGATCAAAACAAGCCGGCTGGCTAATCACAGCTACCTGTCCTTCCTGGATTCGAGAAAGCGCAGTGACGTCAGGTGATGAAGCAACATGCTGACATCACTGCGCTTATCAAATCCCGGAGGAACAGGTAGCTGCGATTAGCCAGCCGACATGTTTTGATGCTAATGCGATTATATGTTTTACTGTAAGTGCAATATTTTATACCTTAAATAAAGTTTTTAAAGATTTTTACAGTATGGCTGGCAAGCCTTTTGTATTTTGGGGACCATCTGTGATATAGTTTCCTGGATGGTGGGTCCACTTGCCATAAGAGGTTCCTGGGACAGTTAAAGACCCTAGCTGGGTTTAGAGCCACAAGTGTCACTGACCTTCCCTGATAGGAGGTCCATGCAATCTGCTAAGCACTTTATCTATGGTGGAGGTGACTGTCACAGGATCACTCAATTGAAGGTGGCAGATGGTGCGGATGTTACCAAAGAACTTTTTTTATCACATCGGGACTTTGTTTTTATCACTGGTGCTTGACTCAATATTAATTAGCACAACTCTGATTATGAATTAATTATGATTTGGGGCTGTGTTATATCTCACAGTAAAGTTTGCGGCTGCTTTAGATGTTCCTGTTAATTTAGAATAATTAGCACCATTTTTTGCTTTATTTGATGCATATTACAAATACCATTGATAATTAACCACTTGCCGACCCATCCCAGTACATATATTACTATGGGGGGGCAGCTACAGGCATATGACACTTCCTGTTTTAGGGTGTCGGGTGCATGCTCCCACCCACCTACTCACCTGTGATTTGACACAGCAGGAGACTGTCAGCAGATCCCAGCCAATGATTAAAGGCTGGGACATGCTGATTGGCTGTGTCAAATCACAGTCCAGAGCAGTTTGCCATCTTCACCCTGGGCACCAAATGACCTTGTCCCGGCACTGGCTGTGGTGTCCGGAAAGCATGAAGCGCAGGAATGTGGCGTTATAAACATGGAAGGTTATGCAAAATCAGGGCTTTTTTCATCAGGAACTAGGAAGAACTCAGTTCCACCACCTCTGGCTCAGGTCTTCTGCTCCCTGCTCACCACTATCACTTGGTAACACTGAAGTCCAGCTTTTGCGTTTACAAGTGGTAGCTTATCTCAGGTGCCCAGGGTTCACTGCAGTCATGGGCAGGACAGGGTGCGTGGTAGGCTTCACCCTCTGTGGTCTCCATTTTTCCCTGGTGACCAGTTGTTGATGCTCCTACTGCATGATCTCCCTTGCAAGTGACTGTAGTATAGTATAGTATGCTGGGAGGTACTACAGCCGGATAGGTGTTTCAGCTTAATATTGCAACAAAGGTAAGACATATGACAGATGGTGGAGTTTTTAAGGAGGGGGGAGAAAATGAGGGCAGTGGAGGGAGGGGTTATATGCAGAGGGAAGAGCTACTATTTGATGCCATTTGGCAGGTATGTGTGTTTGGCAGGCATGGTTGAGTTCCTGCACCTATTCTCTGAGAAAAGAAGCCCTGTGCAAAATAAATCCCTGCCAGTTACCTAAAACTGAATCATTCTCTGAGCTGATTAAATAACTGTTGGTAGCCGGAGAAAAGTATCACAAAATTTTAAAAATTTTAGACAGTCCTGTAAAAAACTGTTTGTTTTTTTGTGAACAAAGAACTTTATCATTTGTGTGCTTCTGTTTGTGATTTAAACAGGAAAAAAATAAGAAATTCCCTCACACTTCCTGTTTTGTAAACATGGCAGAAACCAAGAAGAATCTCAAGAATGAGGTCACAGTCACAACAAGGGTCCATTCACCCCAGCCCCATCCACTACAGTACTTTACATCTACATCCATTAATGTCCATTCTGTCAGGCCACACCATTTATTTGAATGGACTGCCCAATACACCACAATGGCTCTAAAATCATGCATTTAGTATTTTTGGCAACAGGGAGAGAAGCCAGTGAGATTCTGTGTGAGCACAAGCAACACATACACCTGCATACACTTGTTAGGCACATTTAACCCCTTGATTGCCCTGTTACCAATCCAGTGTCATTAGTACAGCGACAGTGTACAGTATTATCACTGATCACTGTATTAGTATCATTATTGACATCAGTGTCAGTATCAGTTAGTGCTAGATTTCTCGCCACACTATCGCAGTCACACTATAGTTTGCTGATCACCACTATTACTAGTATAGTGTCTGTATGGTTCAGTATCTTGATCACGATCAGTACTATACTAGTGTCCCCAATAGTATAGTGTCCCCAAAAACTCAGCGTTAGATGTGGAGTTTTTCTTGCAAATACATGTAGCCAGTGGCATCAGCAGGGGGGTGGGGGGGGGGGTTCAGCGGGGCTGAAGCCCCGAGTGGGTCCCCAAAAAGCCCAGAGTCTCGAGTGGGCACCGTTTTATTTATAGCCCCGAGTGCCAAGTCGGGACCGATCTTATCCAGAGAGCCGCCGAGTCATATAGCAGGTCCCGCCTTCTGGAGCCTGCAGCGCTGATGGACGTCCCACTGGTCCAATGGTGGGACCGCGGGACGTGTGACGTCCTTCATAGGTGCTGCAGGCTCTAAAAAGAGGGAATTACAATGCAGCCGCCGCATGAGATCCCCGATCAGCGCTCGGCTCTCCTCCTCTCCTCTCCTCCGGCTGTCTGCTGTGAAGATGGGCGTGCACCGCACACGACGGCTGAGCTGCTGCTGCAAGACACATGAAGTCTCCTGGTCAGGTAGGTCAATGTATGTCACTACCGTCAGTGTATGTAGGTCAGTGTATATCAGGTAGGTAGGCCTGTGTATGTTAGGTATGTCAGTGTATGTATGTCAGGTAGGTAGGTCAGTGTATGACAGTGTATGTCAGGTAGGTAGGTCAGTGTATGTATGTCAAGTAGGTCAGTGTGTGTCAGGTAGGTAGGTCAGTGTATGTATGTCAGTGTATGTCAGGTATGTCAGTCCGTGTCAGGTAGGTAGGTCAGTGTATGTAGGTCAGTGTATGTCAGGTAGGTCAGTGCGTATTAGGTAGGTAGCTTAGTGTATGTATGTCAGGTACAGAGGCATAGCTTGAAGCTTGTGGACCCCGATGCAAAAGTTGACCTGGGCCCCTCCCCACTACCACCCACCACTTCCACTGTGCACGCAGATATACCCACCGCATGCCAAGATACTCAAAGTGTCTTAAGGGTTTGAGTTTCCACACAATATGTGTTGCAATACACTGACTGATAGCATACCATTGGAAATCCCCATTGGTACCTCTAGTCCGTTTGAAAATTAGAATTAACAATATTAATCTCATGGAAAAAAAATATTTCACACTTTACATAATACAAATCATGTATATGATAAAAAAATGGGACCCCTGGTTCAATCATTCTAAAACTTCTTAAACCCTGAATAATAATACTTTGCATCAGAGATCACTGACAAATATAAGTTGTTTATGGTATTTAAGGATATTGCTGTTAATCTATCAACTACTGTATACTTAACATAATCTTCCTTACTTGTAAATCCCATGTAATGCATTTCTCTTGACACATGATATCACTTTTTTGTACCAATTTTTTGTACCCAATAAAAATAGTTTGTAAACAAAAAAAGAGTTTGAGTTTCCAGAGTTCCTCCTTACATGAAAGGACAAGTACCCCTGGCAGGTCACTTGACAGAACTCCTTTCCCATCCCAGCACTATACAGCTCGAAAAAATTATTTATTTATTTCCAAAAAATTGTGGTTAATCACATTTCCATTATGATTCAGCATGGGAGGGGGCAATTATTTTTTCACATAGGGCCAGGCAGGTTTGTTTCCCTTAATAATAATAATAATAATTGATGATTTGAATAATTTAAGTGTGAGAAATATGCAAAAAAAAAATCAGGAAGGGGGCAAATACTTTTTCATAGCACTGTATACATGGAGAGAGAGAGAGAGAGAGAGAGAGAGAGAGAGAGAGAGTCACATTAAAGTATCTTTGTCTCATTTTTTTACATCACAGAAACCTGACATTTTAACGAGTGTGTAGACTTGTTTTTTTTACACTCTTTGTTATATTGCAGCCATTTGCTAAAATCATTTAAGTTCATTTTTTTCCTCATTAATGTACACACAGCACTCCATATTGATAGAAAAACACAGAATTGTTGACATTTTTGCAGATTTATTAAAAAGGAAAAACTGAAATATCACATGGTCATAAGTATTCAGACCCTTTGCTGTGACAGTCATATATTTAACTCAGGTGCTGTCCATTTCTTCTGATCATCCTTGAGATGGTTCTACACCTTCATTTGAGTCCAGCTGTGTTTGATTATACTGATTGGACTTGATTAGGAAAGCCACACACCTGTCTATATAAGACCTTACAACTCACAGTACATGTCAGAGCAAATGAGAATCATGAGGTCAAAGGAACTGCCTGAAGAGCTCAGAGACAGAATTGTGGCAAGGCACAGATCTGGCCAAGGTTACAAAAAAATTCTGCTGCACTTAAGGTTCCTAAGAGCACAGTGGCCTCCATAATCCTTAAATGGAAGACGTTTGGGACAATCAGAACCCTTCCTCGAGCTGGCCGTCCGGCCAAACTGAGCTATCGGGGGAGAAAAGCCTTGGTGAGAGAGGTAAAGAAGAACTCAAAGATCACTGTGGCTGAGCTCCAGAGATGCAGTTGGGAGATGGGAGAAAGTCAACCATCAATACAGCCTTCCAGCAGTAGGGGCTTTATGGCAGAGTGCCCCGACGGAAGCCTCTCCTCAGTGCAAGACACATCAAAGCCCGCATGGAGTTTGCTAAAAAAACACCTGAAGGACTCCAAGATGGTGAGAAATAAGATTCTCTGGTCTGATGAGACCAAGATGGAACTTTTTGGCCTTAATTCTAAGCGGTATGTGTGGAAAAAACCAGGCACTGCTCATCACCTGTCCAATACAGTCCCAACAGTGAAGCATGGTGGTGGCAGCATCATGCTGTGGGGGTGTTTTTCAGCTGCAGGGACAGGACGACTGGTTGCAATCGAGGGAAAGATGAATGCGGCCAAGTACAGGGAGATCCTGGACGAAAACCTTCTCCAGAGGGCTCAGGACCTCAGACTAGGCCGAAGGTTTACCTTCCAACAAGACAATGACCCTAAGCACACTGCTAAAATAACAAAGCAGTGGCTTCACAACAACTCCGTGACTGTTCTTGAATGGCCCAGCCAGAGCCCTGACTTAAACCCAATTGAGCATCTCTGGAGAGACCTAAAAATGGCCGTCCACCAATGTTTACCATCCAATCGGACAGAACTGGAGAGGATCTGCAAGGAGGAATGGCAGAGGATCCCCAAATCCAGGTGTGAAAAACTTGTTGCATCTTTCCCAAAAAGACTCATGGCTGTATTAGATCAAAAGGGTGCTTCTACTAAATACTGAGCAAAGGGTCTGAATACTTAGGACCATGTGATATTTCAGTTTTCTTTTTTTAATAAATCTGCAAAAATGTCAACAATTCTGTGTTTTTCTGTCAATATGGGGTGCTGTGTGTACATTAATGAGGAAAAAAAAGGAACTTAAATGATTTTAGCAAATGGCTGCAATATAACAAAGAGTGAAAAATTTAAGGGGGTCTGAATACTTTCTTTCCGTCCCCACTGTATATGTATATGTGTGTGTGTATATATATATATATATATATAAACAGAGTGATAATGCTATTGCGCACAGAGTGACTAGAGTGTGCCCAGGCATATCTGGCATACCCCCTGTGCATGCCAATGAGCGGAATGCATTTTTACCTACATTTATGAAGAAATTTGATTTTATTGAATATGTTTTATAACAGAAAGTAGCATATGTATATATATATATATATATATTTGGTCTTTTTACGTATATATAATAAAAAATAAAAGACCCAGTGGTGATCAAATGACACCAAATGAAGTGGTATTTGTGTGAAAAAAGAGATATAAATTTAATGTGGGTATGGTGTTGCATGCTAGTTAAAGTAGCACAGTGCTGATTAGCAAAAAATGCTCTGGTCATGAAGGGGTTAAAACCTTCAGGAGATTAAGTGGTTAAAGCACTTTTTAGTAGATGGGGGGACTGTGTCCCTGCTGGTCAACAGGGCAGGAAATGAAAGGAGATCTCTAGAATAGAAATACATTTGCATATAGTTTTATCACTATCCAATGCTTGAAGGTAAATGTAGTTGGATTTTCTGATTTTCTACAGTGCCAATGTTTCCTGAATAGCATTAGCAGATGCATTTTTTTCTTTGCCTTTAATTAATTTTAAAAGAAATGTAACAGAACTTGTATTAAAATATATATACAGTACATCAGCACAGACAACAAATCATAAAACTGTCCTGAATATAATGTAACAAGACAAGTTTACCATACAGCTGTATAGTTCACTCCAGGTTCACATTTTCAGATTCAGAGCAACTTTTATAATCCCTGTAGATATTCATATTCATGTGTATTCCTAACATGCACACTCACTGCTTGTACAATCCTTGTTCACACATAAATGTCCCTGCATACACCATAGACTCCCAACTGGATAAGAGCAATACAAAAAGAAAGTGATGCAGAGAATCACAGCTGGCAATTCTAATGAAGGGTATATGTAACAATAATAACATACTGAAATTCAGCATTTACTCAGTTTGTAGACCTATTGATACATTATTAAACTCTAGCCAGATAGAAAAAACACCAGTAAACTCAGTTATGTATTCACTAAAACAAAAGGAAGTGTATTATTTCCTATAACTAGTGTAAGGGCCAGTGTCAATGAATTTCTTTTCTCTTCAGGGAAACTTTTTTCTCCATACAAGTCTCCATACGAGTGGAAATTAACTGCACCAGCAATGAATTCTGAATTATCTCAGAAGCATCTCAAACTGATATCAGATGTTTGCTGAATTTGATCATTGAAGCTCGTAGACACAGGTCCTAAGTATGTCCATTTGTTTTTGTATTGGCCTCCAGCAGACCCCTACATAGAAAGGACTAAGAGGTAATAAGACTCTTCTACAGTCTTCATGCACTGGTAAAGCACATGCCGATAGCTGGAGAGAGATCGGAGTGATTAAATATGGTGCTGCTTCTCCTTCATTGCCCAAACAGCAGCAGACTGGCATATCCCAAGATCAGAAGTTGGGAAAGTGGGACAATCTGAAAAGGAGAAATAAAAATTGTGCTGAAAAAAGTAGGCGTGGCTAAATTGTGCAGAATTTTGGGTGTAAACTAAATGAAACATGGTCTAGATTAGATAATAAACCCTTTGGTCAGGAGTATGTAATGTACACCACAATGTACAGAGTGTAGGGGTCAGCAGTATGTATCATAGTGTCCCTTATGCTGCTAGTCTTTACAAGGAAGAATAGCCAGCGTCTGTGGTCAGTGGGAGAAAAAAAAAGCCAGCATTGGTGGTCATTGAGAGGAGAAAATGTCTGGCATTGGTGTTTGTTTTGATGTTTGATGTCAGTGGCCAACAGGAGAAAATTTGCTCTGTAGGGGGAATAGAGGGCACTGGTGCTAAGGGGAGGGAAAGGGCGAGTCTGATACTGCATGGGGGGAGTGGGGGCTCTGATATTCTGAAGAAGAAGAGGGGTGTGGCACATGTCAGAAAGAAAGTCAATTTGCCCAATAATGAAGCAAAGAAGCCAATGCTGGGTTCAGGAATGATTATTCCAGCACCCAACTGGCAGTGAGACACATTCCGAATCTGTGGAATGCTGGAATTTTGTTAAAATTCCAGGACAATCCCATATAATCTGGGCCTGCTGTGAGGTATGAAGATGTGCTGCACTCTGGCATCAAGTACCTGGACAGAAGAAATACATGAAATACATAACAAGTAGTTCTATTTTTATACAATCAGACAGCTAGGTGGATGCTGAAAAAATTGTTGGGATTTTTCCAGATCTTGGAGAGGCTCTGCCACATCAGTTGTTAGTGGGCTATAGCTCACTGTCAGCTGATTCTGGGTCACAGGAATTGAAAAGTAGGGGCAATCATGTGACCCACAAGAGAAGTATGGCCAAAAAAGCTTTCACCATACTTCTTTTTTAGGCTGGCCATACATGAATCAAATTTTGTCTGATTCCTGTTGAATCAGACAAAATTTGTTATGTGGGCCATCCTGTTGGCACCACCTGGCTTGACAAAACTGGATTATTATTATTACAGGTATTTTTTAGCGCCGACAAATAATGCAGTGCTGTTACATATTGTACATTTACAGTCCCTGCCCTCAATGAGCTTACAATCTAAGGTACCTATCTTCCCTATCTCATATTCATACATGTACTAGGAAAAACTGGATAGGGGCCAAAGTAACCAGCATGAGTTTGAATTGTAGGAGGCAAATGGAGTAACCGGAGGAAACCGACGCAAGCACAACATGAAAACTCCTAAAAATAATGGCTTATTAGTAGACCAATGTCTGTACTCAGTAATTTACCTGGACTTCATGAGATCAAGAATGAAGCCACACAGGTAAAATATATAGTGCACACTGTTCCGCTGATACACTATAGTTTGAACAGATTTTTTATCCCTTTGTTGCATTCGTAATCATTTTCTTTGATTAAGATGGGCCTCTATAAATATCTTCTGTGAAATTTTGTAAACCTTTGTGATTGAACAACATCTATCCTTATTAGTATGCTTATGCAAGCCCTCCCAATCACAGCTCTGCATTCTACTCACATATGCTGTGCCAATAAGCACAGATTTATAATTAAGTATCTATAGGCCTAGTAATAAGACACATTGTTCTATTTATAGAGGGTATCCAATCACAGCGCATTGAATGATGGCACTTCTAGTGTGATCCTGTTCAGCATCTGGTGGGAATTTATCTTCAGCTGCTTCATAAGTGAAACATAAATATGTAGTTATTCTGAATAATTACTCCGCCACCATTATTGATTCACGGCTTGTAGCAGAGCCAGTTGGAAATTTGGTAAAGTGCCCAACAGTATAGGCCTCGTGATGTGCTTGTTTAAAAATCAGTCAAATCAAAATGCGTTGAAACAAAAGGTAACATTATACTACTGAAGGGGATAATACGTAAGTACATTCAATCAGAAAGTGTTAATTAGACCAATCTCAATTAATCAATTCCTTTTTTTTGGAGATGAGGGAAAGCTTTTATCTACAGTATTCAAGGGCTTTAAAATAATCCTGTTACAGAATTTGTGGTGTGCACACATGATGATGAAAAAGGAAACATGACTTTTTTGTTCCTTTTCTTTTCTTTTTTTCTACATTTTTATCTAATTACATTTCTTCTTGTTTCTCCAAGCTAGCTCTTTGGGCTGTGCTAGTTCCCCTTCATATATCCATACCTGTACTTCACTGCAATTATTTGAAAGCACAGTCCTGGACATGTTCTCATCTTTTTAGTAAATATAATACCTTAGTAGTCTTTGGCATTCACCTTCTTACATACCGCTCTACAATGACCCCAAATGTATAGTTGTCATTAAATTTCATGAACAAACACAATCTGAAAACTTTCAACTCTCGTGTGCATTACCATTATATAGATTCTACTTTTCTTAACCATATTGTAAAAGTTGATCTTTTAATGTGGAAGTAAACTTCCAACATTACATTTTACCTATAGGTAAGCCTATAATAAGGCTTACCTATAGGTAGTGTAAATATTACTAAAATTGAATGTTGGAAGTTTACTAGCATACTAGTGATAGAGCTCGGCCTCTGACCCCACCCTCAGAACCAGTGACTAGCATAAACAAGAAAAACAAGTATGTTCCCACCTCTGCTTCAATGCAGCATCCACCTGGGTTCAGCCTCATCCAGGTGCAGTCCCGGTTCTTGGGCTGCTTAAGGTGCTAAAAAGGATAGGAGCCCCTTCTGAGGGTCATTTGGGGCATGCAAGGTCTGCTAACTAGGAATGGTATCTGCCTGGCTAAAGTCTTTGTTTTGACTGGGCACAGGATGAGCAATGGTTTGTGGTAGACATTCACTTCAGCATTCGCCTTCCAGTTTCAATAACCTTCTTTCATGGGGGAGTTTGTTCACCTGCGTATACATAAGCTGGTCCTTTGAGCTTGGCTGTTTAGAGGAGGAGATTGGAGACCTTGGATGCTCCTTGGAGGTGATTTCAGTGGTCCTGAAAGCAAGGAAATATTCCACAAATAACATAAGGCATGGATCTGGGACAAATGTTTGTCTTTTGCTACAGGTAAAAGACTTTTATACTACAGGTAAAAGACCTTTATCCCACCTTCTGTGTCACACTTTCTAGGTTTACTTCGGGCTGGTTTAGATCTGGGGCTTAGCCTCATCTTTCCTAAATTTCAAGCGGCAGTGATCTCTGTAGTGAAAGACAAAATGGGCTGATGAACTACAATTCTGCATTACTGGGGTACTGCAATTTCTCAAAGCACTACTCCAAGAAAATGCTTTTTTTCTCAGTGGGTCTTAATTTTAGCAATTCTCACTAAGCAACCCTTTGCTCCAGCATGGAGTAGTGAGCATGGAAGCTCCTTTACCATTGAAAGCATATTTCATAAGGACAGTTGCAGCATCCTGGGCGGTGCATTTTAGTGTATCTATTGAAACAATCTGCAGGGTGGCTACCTACATGTAACATCTCATCAATTGGCACATGGAATAAGTAAAATTATACTGCATCAACTGCTCGAGTTGATTTATTAAAACTGTAGCCAAAGAAAAATGAGGCTGCCACATGCATTGTAAGCATTCTGGATTCTTTCTAAAACATAGTGCATGTGGGCCTTGGCTTTCTTGACACTGCTTATAGTAACTTGTCCTTAAGGGCAAGGCAACCATGTTTTGAACACCCACCTTTTTTTTGCCATATCTGCTGCTGGTGACATGTTGCAGTGGCAGAATCTCCCAGGCAAAGGATCCACTTCTCCTACTGAAACCACTTCCTTGTTGGCCTGGAACTTTGCAGACTTTTTCTTGCTTGTGATGGAGCAGCTATAGAGAGACATCGCGTTGCTCCAGCTAGGAAGGGAGCACAAGGTCAGATGTTAATGATCCTGATGCTAGTTAGTTGACCTGGCTTTAAGGCATTACCTATGTTTTAATTTGAAAAAACAGCTGAACTACATTATTGTGGCCCAAGATACTCTTGTGGGATTTGCCGTACTTTCAGATTACAGCACATTAATGTGTTAATAAGTGTGGTGGAACTAGAAGATGGAAATTATGCTGAAAAACACTTTTAGAAAAAGCCATGCAGGAACTGCTATACACAACTCTGTGTGAAAGTTAAAGGAAATCTATCATTTAAAATTATTTCCAAAGGGGCAAGAAATTGACACTGTGGAAGCCTGTTGCTGTAGAAAATTCAGATTGTGTTATCACTTGCAAGAGTCCTGGAGTAAAAGTAAAATTAAATTCATTGGTACATTAAACCAAAATGTTAATGTCAAGGTTGCAGGCAGCTAGCATAGAGAATTAAGCAAATATTGTGCCTTAAAGGACACAAATGTTGAATCCATTGCTGTTCAATATTTTATGTGCTTTATAATAAGGGGAATCAGAAGGAATGCAGAATAACAGGATGGAATATGAACATCCTAAAGCAGACACTAGGATTATTCAGTAAGGTAAAATAGATGTAGCAATTGGTACATTTATTAATATATTTTATTGCTTGCTGTAGCTGCAAAAATGGAAGCTTGTAGTATAGTATTGGTTAATATGAGTAACTAAATTTTGAAATGCAGACCTGTTTCTACCTACATCTGCTAGTGTTCATTTGACTTGCTTAGGAAAAGTATATTGAATACATAGCGGTTGATTTACTAAAGGGCAATAGGCTGTAAACTTTGCAGGGGAAGTTGTAATTTGCAAAGGATTTTGGCCCACAGTTTAGTGAATGTGGTGAAGATTAACTTTGCAAAGAATACCCAACCACATGCATTCAAATAAAAAACAGCATTTTTGCCTGCAATTATTAGATGACGGAAGTCATAGATAATTCACCTCATTCACCAAGCTCTGGGGCAAATTCCCTTTCAAAGTGCAACTTCACTTGCAAGTGACAGTCTATTTGCTTTTAATAAATCAACCCTGCTGGCTTATGGCTATTGGTCTGACTCACAAAATGTTTCAAATAGTGGAAATGAAGCTAAACATTCCCAGCTTACAGTAGAACTTGTAAAGAATGGAGAAGGGTTAAAGTCTTGGCTATATTTTTATTGTAGTAGTATGCATTCCCTGAAGATATTGAAGATATTTATGTTTACTTTCTGTTGTGCAGCTAGACAGGAAATAGTAGCAGTCTCCCCAGCAGTAACACAGACAGCTATAAAAAAAAAAAAAAGCCAGACAGGTTCTAACTTTTTTATATTCTATCCACAACCTAAAACTTTGGACGGAGCTCCAATTTAATTTGCCCTCACATAGTAAAAATCAGATCTTAGATCTCAGATCTGTACAAAATACAGCAGAAAATACATATAACATGTATGTAAAATCGGGCAAGCTTCCATGGTAGGGACCAGCTGCTCTGTGATTATGCAACGCATGAAATCCTGGATGAGGAATGCAATGCTGTGCCCTCTTCTTCATAGGATGGATTCAGGGGACCTCCTAAAACATGCGTTGCATAATTTTTTCTCTCATTGCTCTCTGCATTATTAATCTCATTTAAAGGCCAAAGCAGATTTTAGTCCGATTAGAGAGTGGAAATCTGGTAATGGTTATGATCTGCAAAAAAGTGGGCATGTTTGAGATTAGTATTTAACCTTAAAGTTAATCCTGTAGAAAGGAGAGCCACATCCAAAACAAAGGAAGGGAAACTATAAAAACCAAGAGAAAGGGACTTTAGATGTGCCAACTAAATGAGGAAGTGACAAAAACCAGATATATAAAAGCAAGAATTTATTTTATCACATTAAAACAAAGTGCCATCTAATTAAAACCACAAAAGTAAGAGACAGTTGATTTGTTTAGGCAGACGATAATCGATGATACCAGCATGTAAAATCAACGTGTTTCGCTGTATTAGCTTCCTCAGGATTTGCGCTTGAAGATGGCAACTAAAAAAAAAAAAAGACATTATAAACAAAAAAATGAATACATATCAGTACATACTAGTTCATCATAATAACCAAGGAAGACCAAAAAAAAAAAAAAGAGGGGGGATGGGGAGGAGTCAGAAGGCATTCATGGGGGGACGGTGAGAGGCACAAGGGGTCCCAACTAATCAAATATAAGAAAAACAATGGGGGTAAATAATGAATGTTAGAAGTCAATCCAATGTCTCTACCACCATTAGGTATTCAATCCTCTAACCAAAATGCATATATGAAAAAGAAGGAATTTGCACCCAGAGGGTGTAAAGATCTCAACCAGGGCAAAGAAGCAGTTAATTGGACAGAAATGAGACTTGTTGGAAAGTACAAAATTTGTGTTTATTAAATATCAATAAAAGGAATAATTCTTGTTAGGCACACAGTGTTACTGGGAAAATACATAAAACAAAACTGTTACACTTAAAATAAAAAATAAAAAAAAAACAACTAGTCACCCCATGATATATAGCCACAGTAAAAACGTACCCATAAAGTTCATGCTGATCTACACAGTCTAATGTCAGGTCAGGTTAAAAGCAAAAAGTGGGGCCGACGAGACTCCCTTAGAGCTCACACCAAATCAGATGATGGAGTTTAAAGGTCTCACAGGTGTGGATCTGCAAAGCAAACAGCAATGCTATGCTTCATAAAATGCTGCTTAAACACTCAGCGTGAATACTGCTATAACCCATCCACATCCACAGGTTATAAAATATGTACGTAAAAACACACACCCTACCAACCTTATTCAAGATGACACATACTTCCAATGAGAGGGGGTTCCCTATGTTTGATGCAGCAGAAAATAAAAATGGCATAGTTCACACCAGTACAGTATGTTCCAGTGCAGTCAAACAAATTAGAACATGGAGCATTTTTCTGCACTGCACTGTACTGCAACGAGGCAAAACACAACTCATTTAAACACATACAAAAATGCAGCGGCCCTAAAACCTCATATAGGTGTGTCAAAACTAGTTCTCAGTCTTAAAATATGCAGCTTTTGTTAAAAAAATACTTGGTAAACCATCCATGAAGGTTCTTGTGCAATCACTTTCTTTTATCACTGACAACTGCCTCCCAGTTGTGCTTAATTGTTCGATGTTGTTGTGTCTTGTGTACCCTTTAAATACAAGTATCTGTTCCAACATACATTATGCAGGCATGTTCCACCCTTTGTCACTATGATGAAGTTGTTCCAGCCCAATGGTGTGGAGCCAATACTAAACCAAGTGCATGCAGACAGAAAGTGGTTGAAAAGGATGGAGAAAATTAGCAATGCTTAGTGTAGTGCATACCCCCATGGGTACTGTTCATGTGCCCACCATGCACCCTGCAAACCTAGATTCATGGGAAATATTTTTTGCAGATGAATATGCAGAAGAGATACAAAACAACAGCAATGATTTAGCAAACAGGTAAACTATAACAAGGAATATGTTGCAAATAGGTGAACAGTAAAAAGAAATATATTTAAAACAAGCAATGAGTGTAAAGAGCAACTTCTCCTAAAACTAATGCTGCTACAATAATAAATTAAGGAGAATAACACCACTCTTGACAGTTCAGCATCCTTTAATGTACTCTCTTCTGCTGGCCAGCTGGTTGGGACCCAACTGTTATGTCAGTGTGCTCAGGATAATGTTGCTTTAAGCACCAATGATGTTACTAACTCTGGTCCCTTTAGTCACTAATAATGTAATAGGTAACACTGTACCTTTTTTTTTCAAAGTGTAATGTGGATTTCGCATGCAGCCTCTCACCAGCTTATTGTATTAACAGCCGGTCTATATCTGTGATGTCCTTCTTCCTTGATCAGGGCACAACCTACATTCGTGGCTCTCCACAATGTCCTCAGATTCATGCCGTTGTGCTTCTCTCCTTCTCAAGTGCAGAAGTGAGTTGTCTGCCAGCAGCCAACCAGGCACACAGTGGGGGGGATTTACTAAAATTGGACAGTGCAAAAGCTAGTGCAGTTCTGCATAGAAACCAACCAGCTTCCAGATGTTATTGTGAACGCCTGAAGTTAGAAGCTGATTGGCTACCACGCACAGATGCACCAGATTCTGAGTGCTCCAGTTCTAGTAAATCTCCTTCAGTCATCTCAGATACAGCCTCCACACTTCCCGCAGCCAGGGAAAACAGCAGGGAACCACCTCTCCACCTTGCCCCAGTGCCTTGTGGGATTTGCAGTTTCCTCATTCTAGCTTACCGAGCTAGCTCTGTCTGTCAGATCTACACCTCTCACAATCCTTGCAGTCCACTTTCTGTGTGCATCCCTGATCAGTAGAGGGCAAGCTTGATTCTGACTGCACAGTTCTACAATAACAGTAGTCTCCTCCCTAATCTGTGTCTGTGTAAAAGTCTACTTTGCAGCACAGAACTGCAGACTGGGCTACAATGGAAAGCACAAAAAAAGGATTAAACAAAAAAAAAGTCAAAGAAGTACTTAAGTACTTACAGTATAAAAAAGAAAAAAAAACTGTAAATAATACACAGTGCATTAGTAAACTAAATGTCATTCTGTTAGGGTTTTAATGTATTTAAAATTTCAATTGGTAAATCAATATAGTCAAGGTTAAACAATAACATTGAAACTTGTGAATTGCTTTTATACCACACAATCTCAGCTTGAGATAGCAAATGAACATATGATAAAGAGCTGTGACTGTACTCTCTTGGATTATTCTGGAAAACTTTTAACAGCAAACAAGCAAGACAGCCAAGATATTTTGCTTACAAAGCAGTCTGTTGCTTGGACACATAACCTTTTAAGTAACTTAAGTGCTGACACCTAAATACTGTCTTATTATCAGCAGTCCTAATAGAATTATACTGTGCTCCTCACGCACTGGGATACAAGATGCCATTTATCTGGACAAGTTCTTTTACAGTGTGGTCATATCAGAAGAGTAAAAGGAAAAATCAAATATGATGAAAAAATATAAAATATATGATGAAAAATATAATTTTACCAGATACAAGTAAATGACAGTTAACAGGCCAACATGTGTAGTGTATTTATGCTTTATATTTAAATATCACATATATACTGTATCATTAACTGAGCATTTATAACTTTGTGCAACTATCCAGCATTTGTCTTGCATAGTTAGCCTATGAAATATGTTCACATGTCAAATATCATGGCCTACAGTCTCCTGATGTAATGTAAACATGGTCTACTGCAGGGGTAGGCAATCTTTTGAGCATAAAAGAGGCAATAAAATATTGAGAGTGCCAGACAGAGCCACCATAAGACATCATCACCTCGTAACTATCTGATAACCTTCCAGACACCTACCATACCTCCCATTTTTAGAGCTTTAGAACTTAAGAAAATGGGGCACCCTAGGGAGATTGGTATGCATTGATGAAAATTGGCACTGTTAAGTTATGCTGAATACTAGCCATGACTTAATAGATTCTAAACCTACTCACATTACTCAGAAAATATTTCTTTATTCTAGTGGCATAAATAAGACATACATAAACCTCAGCACAAGTTATACATTTTTTAAAACTGAAACTTAATTTCTCCCCCTAGTGGCCCCTTAGATTGAATTGGTACCTCGTGTAGTGGTAGCAATCATTTCTGCACACAGAGAATACACAGCTGCTGAGTAGAGGGAGCTGAGCTCTGGGGGTGAAGGGGTTAACATTCCTTGACTGAAATGTTTGTGTTAATGGAGGTTGCAGAGCCCACCAGAGTGTGCAGTTGGAGCTGGGATGGAAAAATGTGGGTTTGTGCTGAGGAGAAAAGATAAAGTGGCAATTAAATATCTATAAGTTTGGCGGCTATATAAGGGGGGGCACGCTCAGGACTCTTTAGGACAGGACAAGGACATCCTCAGCCACCAGTGTGCTATAATTAGGGTGCTGGGTTCACATGCACGGAGAAAAAGCCTTATGTGCCACCCCTGGTCTTCGCAGATCTTCCCTAGTTAGAATGAACTCTGAAGCATCCAGCTCTAATCACTTTTCGGTTCAAAACCAAAAAGAAGCTAACTAAACATGATCTGTCCTTGTTTAGCTTCAAAGGAGTGCAGATGTGCCATTAGGGGTCTAATAGGACCTGTTCCCTGCACTGTGCAATCACCCACTTGTGATAGCAAAAAAGGCAAGTTAAAAAAGGAAAAAAAAGTTTGAACCATTAAAGTCTATTAAAATAAAACATCAACAAAAAAAATCTTAATACCCCCTGCCTCCACTTTATCATAGTTTTGACCCATTTCACAGGTACAGCCAATGTTGAGGCTTGATATGTTTTGGGGATTTTATGTAGCACCTTCCTAGGTAAATTTCGTTTTTGGCCTCCCTGTAGCCAGGGAGAGCAGTGATGCAGTTTGCGTCTGTTCTGGGTTCTGCTGCTGCAGGCTCGGTTACTGCTCACTGCTGATGCTGGCTTGCATGTGGAATTAGTGAATAAAGGTGAACTTTTGTACTAAAGTAGAGAGTTAATAACCAGGAGTTGTGCTTTTGACTGCTCGGGTACTGCTTGTGGTTGCAAGTGTGTTTTTTTCCTTATTTGATAAGTTTGCTATCAGTTTTTAAAAAACTTTTTTTTCTTTTTTTCCCCTACTTTAGCCTAGGTTCACAGTGGAGCAATTTATCATGCGATTATCAAATTGCATGACAAGTCACAGCCTATTGAAGTCAATGACACTGTTCTAATCGGTGCTACACCGATTTTGCTGTGCCGCACTGATTTGCAAAAGTAGTTCCTTCACTACTTTTGCCAATTTTATGTACGACTTCAATAGACATCTGTGAATGAAGCCACACAGATATCTATCAAGTAGCACCTGAAATTGCGCTGACCTTGTTACTTTGAAACACGTTTTGACGTTGCTTCCGCCCAGCAGTGTCATGGAGACGAGTGGGCGCCATCTTAGCCTCACTCGTCTCCAGGCACAGAAGGGATCACCTCCGCTGCTACCGACGGCCCTGGTAAGAGGCAGAGGACACCGGATCGCGGCGGGAGGAGGGGACCTCTCCCACCACCGATAAAAGTGATCTTGCGGCGAATCCGCCGCAGGGACCACTTTTATCTGAAAGCTAACCGCCGCACGAAAACGGGGATAACAGGGTAGCTAGCTGCTGCCATAACAACGATATCTGCCGCCAAAGTTTGGACGTACATCGGCGTGCGGCAGTCGGCAAGTGGTTAACAGGACAGGTTCCACTCAGAACAGGCCTCCCATGTTTGACCAAAGAAGTTGAGTGCATGTGCTCAGCGTCATATCCAGAGGTTGTCTTTGGGAAATAGACGTATAAATGCATCCAGCATTGCTGCAGAGGTTGAAGGGGTTAGCCTGTCATTGCTCAGACCATACGTTGCACACTGCATCAAATTGGTCTGCATGGCTGTCATCCAAGAAGGAAGCCTCTTCTAAAGATGATGCACAAGAAAGCCCACAAACCATTTGCTGAAGACAAGCAGACTAAGGACATGAATTACTGGAACCATGTTCTGTGGTCTAATGAGACCAAGATAAACTTATTTGGTTCAGATGGTGTTACATAGTTACATAGTAGGTGAGGTTGAAAAAAGACACAATCCATGAAGCCCAACCTTTGTGTGTGATTATATGTCAGTATTACATTGTATATCCCTGTATATTGTGGTCGTTCACGTGCTTATCTAATAGTTTTTTGAAACTATTGATGCTCCCCGCTGAAACCACCGCCTGTGGAAGGGAATTCCACATCCTTGCCATTCTTACAGTAAAAAACCCTCTACACAGTTTAAGGTTAAACCTCTTTTCTTCTAATTTTAATGTTTTATTAAATGTCTTATTAAACTCCCTTCCGCGAAAAAGTTTTATCCCTATTGTGGGGTCACCAGTATGGTATTTGTATATTGAAATAATATCCTCTCTCAAGCGTCTCTTCTCCAGAAAGAACAAGTTCAGTGCTAGTAACCTTTCTTCACAACTAATATCCTCCAGTCCCTTTATTGCTCTTCTCTGTGCTCGCTCCATTTCCAGTACATCCTTCCTGAGGACTGGTGCCCAGAACTGGACAGCATACTCCAGATGAGGCCGGACCAGAGTATTGTAGAGTGGGAGAGTTATCGCTTTATCTCTTGAGTTAATCTCCTTTTTAATGCATGCCAATATTCTGTTTGCTTTGTTAGCAGCAACTTGGCATTGCATGCCATTGCTGAGCCTATCATCTACTAGGACCCCCAGGTCCTTTTCCATCCTTGATTCCCTAGAGGTTCTCCCCCCAGTGAGTAGATTGCATTCATATTTTTGCCACTCAATGCATTATCTTACATTTTTCCACATTAAACCTCATTTGCCATATAGTTGCCCACCCCATTAATTTGTTCAGATCTTCTTGCAAGGTTTCCACATCCTGCGGAGAAGTTATTGCCCTGCTTTGCTTAGTATCATCCGCAAATACAGGTCGTTTATGAACAAGTTAAATAGGATTGGTCCCAGAACAGAACCCTGGGGCACCCCACTTTCCACCCCTGACCATTCCGAGTACTCCCCATTTATCACCACCCTTTGAACTCGCCCTTGTAGCCAATTTTCAATCCATGTACTAACCCTATGGTCCATGCCAATGGACCTTACTTTGTACGATAAACGTTAATGGGGAACTGTGTCAAATGCTTTTGCAAAATCCAGATACACCACATCTACGAGCCTTCCTTTATTTAAATGGAAGCTCACCTCCTCATAGAAGGTTAATAGATTGGTTTGGCAAGAATGATTCTTCATGAATCCATGCTGATTACTGCCAATGATAACATTTTCAATACTAAAATCTTATATGTATGCCCTTATCATCCCCTCCAAGAGCTTGCATACTATTATTGTTAGGCTAACTGGTCTGTAATTCCCAGGGATGTATTTTGGCCATTTTTTAAAATATTGGTGCTACATTGGCTTTTCTCCAATCATCTGGTACCATTCCAGTCAGTTGACTGTCAGTAAAAATTAGGAACAATGGTCTGGCAATTACTTCCCTAAGGACCCTCGGGTGCAAGCCACCTGGTCCGGGTGACTTATTAATGTTAAGTTTTCCAAGTCTATTTTTAATTTTGTCCTCTGTTAACCATGAGGGTGCTTCCTGAGATGTGTCATGAGGATAAACACTGCAGTTTTGGTTACTGGAACCCCCCAATTCCCTTGTGAAGGCTGAGGAGAAGAATAAATTCAATACCTTCGCCATCCTTAGTAACCAGATTCCCTTCATAATTCTTTAAGGGGCCAATATGGTCTGTCCTCCCTCTTTTACTGTTTATATACTTAAAGAATTTATTGAGATTTTTTTGCGCTCCTCCGCTATGTATCTTTCGTGTTCTATCTTATTGCATTCTTTGTGAAGTCTGAATGCTGATGATGATCCCTCAGCCTTGTATTTCTTGAAGATCTTCTCCTTTGCTTTTATATGCATTTTTAGATTGGAGTAAGCCATCCAGGACTTTTGTTTGCTCTTTTAAATTTATTTCCCAATGGGATGCCCTTATTTAATATGCTCTTAAAGCAAACCCATCTCTCCTCTGTGTTCTTTGTTCCTAAGATTTTATACCAATTTATATCTTCTAGCAATGTTCGTAGTTTAGGGAAGTTGGCTCTTTTGAAATTCAGTGTCTTTATATTCCCCTTATGTTTCCTATCTGTGTTATTTATACTGAAGCTAATTGACCTGTGATCACTGTTTCCTAAATTGCCACTTATTTCCACATCTGTGATCAGGTCTGTATTGTTGGTAATCAGTAGGTCTAGTAACGCTTTGTTTCTAGTTGGTGCGTCTACCATCTGACCTATGAAATTGTCCTGCAAGTCGTTTAGGAATTGGCGAGCCTTAGACGAATGTGCGGTTCCTTCCACCAAGTCTGTCTGGGTAATTAAAATCTCCCACCATTATGATGACACTTCCCATCCTTGCTGCTAATCCAAATTGTGATAGGAGGTCCATCTCCCCCTCCTCCCTCAGGTTAGGGGGCCTATAGTATACTCCCAGTATTATTTTCCCCTTAGTTTCATCCCTTTGGAGCTCTACCCATAAGGATTCCACCACTTCCCTGGCTCCCTTAGTGATGTCATCTCTCACATTAACTTGTACATTATTGTTGATATACAGGCATACCCCACCCCCTTTTTTACCCTCTCTATCCCTGCGATTAAGGGAATACAATTTAATGGTTCCCAGCCAATCATGAGAGCTGTTGAACCAAGTTTCTGAAATTCCCACAAAATCTAAATCCTCCTCGTACAACAGTATCTCTAGTTCTCCCATCTTGTCCGCAAGGCTCCTGGCGTTGGTGAACATGCCACGTAGTATAGACTGGTCGCATACTGTCCTCTTATTGGGTGTTCCGAGATTGCAAATAGGACTTGTTACTATACTTACCTGCGTGTGTGATGGCAACCAGATGAGGAGTACAAAGACAAGTGTGTCTTGCCTACAGTCAAGTATGGTGGTGGGAGTGTCATGGTCTGGGGTTACATGAGTGCTGCTGGCACTGGGGAGCTACAGTTCATTGAGGGAACCATGAATGCCAACATGTACTGTGACATACTGAAGCAGAGCATGATCCCCTCCCTTTGGAAACTGGGCCGCTGGGCAGTATTCCAACATGATAACGACCCCAAACACACCTCCAAGAAGACCACTGCCTTGCTAAAATAGCTGAGGGTAAAGGTGATGGACTGGCCAAGCATGTCTCCAGACCTAAACCCTATTGAGCATCTGTGGGGCATCCTCAAACAGAAGGTGGAGGTCTCTAACATACAGTCAGGTCCATAAATATTGGGACAACGACACAAATCTATTCTTTTTAGCTTTATACACCACCACAATGGATTTGAAATGAAACAACCAAGATATGCTTTAACTGCAGACTTTCAGCTTTAATTTGAGGGTATTTAAATCCAAATCAGGTGAACGGTGTAGGAATTACAACAGTTTGTAATTCCAATATTTATGGGCCTGACTGTACATTAGCTCCGTGATGTCGTCATGGAGGAGTGGAAGAGGACTCCAGTGGCAACCTATGAAGCTCCGGTGAACTCCATGCCCAAGAGGGTTAAGACAGTGCTGGAAAATAATGGTGGCCACACAAAATATTTATACTTTGGGTCCAATTTGGACATTTTCACTTAGGGCTGTACTCACTTTTGTTGCCAGTGGTTTAGACATTAATGGCTGTGAGTTGAGTTATTTTGAGGGGACAGCAAATTTACACTGTTATACAAGCTGTACACTCACTACTTTACATTGTAGCAAAGTATCATTTCTTCAGTGTTGTCACATGAAAAGATATAATAAATATTTACAAAAATGTGAGGGGTGTACTCACTTTTGTCAGATACTGTATATTGTCATTGAGAAATGAGTGCTAGCAAAGTTGAAGGTTTTGCTCAGTGCACAGTGTATCACGTGTATGCAAAAATAGTGCAACAGCTTCAGGATGGATACCGCTGTAGACAGATGTAAGCAGGTTGCCCTTCTGGAAGCTCACATTTGCCCTTCTGGAAACACACTCTAATGCAAAAGGCTGCACACACCTATGACTGGTGGGGTGCCTTCGGAAAGTTTATTATTCCAAGTCTGTTCAATTCTACCATTTCTACTCAAAAATATAGCAGTCTAGAATTCCAATAAAGCTATCGAGTAAAAAAGAGTAATAATAAGAATGTTTGATTGCTGTTAAAAGCCAAGGTATACTTAAATATTCATACTAATATTAGGATGTACAGTGCAATTTGGGGTCTCTTTTAAAGACTTGCCAAATATGTGTACAACCAGATTTATAAGCTACACTGTGCTCAGTAGTGTACTATTTCCTGATCTTGCAGACCTGTAGAGCTTTTTCTTTGACTGCTTGCACAGACACACAAAGTGGGATCATATGATCACATTTTTCATCATTTCAATCCAACGCTTTATCCAGTTTTTTACCCAAACACAGGCCAGTTGTTTGTAGGTTTACTCTAAAATGATTTGTTTTTAGAAGTAGACTTCATTTTATCTCTTGTACTAAATAATGTACTGGAAGCCCTTTCTTTTAAAGCCCCCACTGTGATATCCTCCTCCAGCACAGCCATATTGCAGTGCTACGTATCAAGATTTACAAGCCAAACCTTACCATATCATACTACAAGGAAATCTTTTTTTCAGGTCAAGAAAATGAATTGGAAACACTTAACCTAAAATCTTAATTGGAACCCCTGCAGTTTGGCTCGAAGACTTGGTTCCAGCCTCAGGTCTGATTGAGTAGCCAGCCTCCTAGGGTCTTTTATTTGTAGTAACTTTGCCTTCTGCTTTATATATATATTTTTCTAGATTGTATTTATTGGACACAGGAAAGGCTGCTGGACGTGCCCTTTTCTTTCTCTGAATTCCAACAGAGAACCACTGATGTGAACTGTAATTCGCCTGTAGTTGTGAGTGATTATGTGTCTGCAGCACTCTGCAAGCAGCACTT
Organism: Lithobates clamitans; assembly: GCA_037952925.1. NCBI lineage: Eukaryota > Metazoa > Chordata > Amphibia > Anura > Ranidae > Lithobates > Lithobates clamitans. The sequence continues at coordinate 7,907,791 of JBBGZY010000438.1, forward strand.
TTTGGGAGGGTTCCCACAGCGCCAAGCTGATTAAATTCTGCCTGCTCTCAATGCCTTCATGTGAGTTTTATGTTGTAAGGTTAGGCCTGGTCACTTTTTTTTTTCTGCGATTGCCTTTTTGGTAGCAAGCAGTGTTTGATGTGGAGAGCTTGTTTGTTTGTCTATGTTTCCTCAGGGTGGTCTTCAGTTTTTCACTGTTTAACTTAATAGTTTTTCCCATAAAAAAGTTACTTACTATAAATGCATTTTGCAGCGTGATAATGAGAATGAATTAGATCACAGTCACCTCTTTACACCATCAGCGTCAAATTATCTGCTTTCCATATTGTGCATGACCTAATTTTACTTTTTTTTTGCTTTATTAGCAAGAGCACACATAATAAAGAGCATTTACAAAGAATTAATTAACTTTTTTAAAACTATGTTTGGCAGTTTTTTTCTTGTGTAATGTTGAAAAGGAAAAAAACTCCTCCTAAATGGTAAGGTAAATCTTGATTTTGAGCTTTACTATTCATGTGTTTTGTAAAACCACACATACTGTATATGGTATTGTTGGCTTTCTCTGTTATATATTGAGCTAAATATCTGGGGCTGCAATATTTATGAAACTTCTCTTTAAGAGTCAGTGTTTCCTATTCTATGATGTGTTTGAAAGGTGAAAAATCACCTGGCACAAAAACTACACTTCTCCAAAATCTGAAAAATGTTCCGGAGCTTAAAATATGTCTTTTGACCATAAAAATGAAAGTAATAATTCACTTCATAGGCAGCATGATCTGCAGGCTGTACCCCCTTCTTATCAAATTCCCATAACCCTGTTCCTCCTTAAAATTCTGAAGATTAAACCTGCGCAAATCTAGAATTGGTTCATTTCTGCGGCCATGTTAGCGTGCTGAGGCTTGGCAAGTGGTCACCAGTGGGCATCCAGTCCTGTCAATACTTAAACACATATTTGTACTTAGATTAGTTGCTGTTTTATTTATTTTTTGGATGCAGTGATCCTTGGGTTGAGGTTTATATATGATAAACTTCCCATCCAATAAACGCACAAAAGTATTTTTACCTAGCTCATTCCAGTGTACAAGCTACTGTATTAACTTGACATTTCTATGACATCCTTCAAGATGTTGACATCCTGATGAAGGTGTTTCTGTCACTGAAACTTTGATTTAATAAAAAAAAAAAAAATCTTGCAGGAAATGTCATAGTACATACTTATAGTGTTTTCATACTGAATTTTGTTTGTCGTGATTTTAGCAGCAGCAGTTTTATAGATTAACCCCGATGCTGCTGATATCTGTGAACCAGCAAGCCTAGCAGGAGAGATGTGGCAAGATAAACTTCATAAGACACCTGAGTTGTCAAACCATCTGTTTTTATTACTCCCCTTTGTGTACCCTGGCACTGTTAATTAGAATATTTCAGTAGTTAAACCCTAATCACCTGAACTGGGAAGTGGGCCAGAATTCACCAGATGACAGATTGTGGTGAGGGCAGACTACTATAGTCTGATAGAATAGGAACTGGATTGAAATGACTGAAATTTAGATTGTGGCTTTTTCTTTTTATAACTGGCATCTAATTGACATTTAATATTTACAGTATTGCAATGATTATATTCACTGAGCTATGGTTTTCATATTGGATTACATTATGTCAATGCTTTTGTGAATTTTAGGGATAAGCTGCATTATGAGATTCTAAAGTTTATAAGGTTTTGGGCAGAGACGAGAGGTGATATGGCACCCAAAGCAAGATTTCTGAATGCTCTCCATCTACTAATGAAGACAGTAACATATACACCTAATTATTTGAAATCTCATCTTCCTTTTTTTTTTTAGAAAAAGAAAAAAAAGAAAAAATGTTAAAAAATGTATTCCGGGTATGGCATATTTTTGCATAAATACATTGATCCACCTTGAACCAATCTAACTTCTTTATATATCATGCCTGGCTAATGCTACTGGAAGCTGGAGCCACTTGCTTCCTGGTCCCTCACTAAGCCGTTGGCTTGATGCACTCTGAACACAGAAGTTGGCTGCTCAGCACGGACACCTTTGCATTGCATTTTCTAAATGAATGAAAAGCATTCTCTGATTGGACTATGTGAAAAGTGTGACATTACCACCCTGCCAGTCCACCTCATCCAATGCAAAGGATTCTCTGAATGGATTCCATACTTAGTGGCTGACCTCCTTAGTTCAGAATGTATCAAGTCAGCTGCTCAGCATGGGACCCGGAAGCAAGTAGAGATCACCAGAGTAATGGTGTTTGCTTCAGAGATTTTAAGCTTCCAGGGGCATCAGCCAGGTCTGTTAAATACATAGAAACATTGGTCTAGACCTGGCTGACAGAAAAAAAAACTAATAGTTTATGGCCAGCTTTAATATGGCTCTGCTAGAAGGCAGTGGAATGACTGGTTATTAGCTGTTCTGACAAGTGTAACCATAAGTTCCACATTTACTTTTCTTTTGACTGACTGACTGCAGGTACCATGGCTAGCCATTGAGCTGTTTGTGTCTGGGAACAGCGTGAATATCTAGTGCATTTGCATTATCACGCTGTCCCTTCAGGAACTGTATGGTTCAGCCTGCCATTTCAGGTAGTAGGGGGTTTCATAGGTGCTATAGGGGTGTGCTATCTATTGGGGTAGGGAGGAACCTCCCCCACTTGCAGGCTTCCTCGCTTTTCTAGGAGGGATTATATACTGTTTACAGGGAGGGTACAGATAGATTGGTGGGATCCCCTACCGGTATTCCCACCATATCTGTCTTTTAGGGGTGGTAGTGTACAATTTTTTCTGTGTTCATCTTTGCATAGCTTAATAAACTTTTTGTAGTTTACTCTGTTTGGTGTGCCTTGGTCATTTAGTTTTTTGATCACACCCCCTTTAATATATGTGGTGAGTACTACTATATTCCTATCCTGACGGGATTCCCATTCTTTCATATTTTTCGGCCAAATTTTTATTGCCCTGGTGACCATTATCACTGGGACACCTACTTCCTGTTTTGTCTTTGAGGCATGAAATCAAGGGAAGTTTCCAAAATGGGACACAAACAACAACAACAACAACAACAACAAAAAATTAATCTAAAAAACCCACTCTTTTCAAAACTAAAAGAGAGTTTTGGCTCTACATACACTTTTTGCTTAATTAGATTCACAGAAGGCAGTCTTTTTTGCATTCCATTGAGCTCTAACATTCCCTTCTCCTTTGCACTGTTCTCACTGTTCCACCTACCATAAGGCTCCCTACCCTATTATCCTTGTAGCACAGTCTCCTGACAGGTCCCAATGATTTGCCCCAGGTTTTCTTCCCAGGCACACAACCACTTGGGCAATCTCACTATTCAGTTACTCCCAGCAGGGTAAGTCCCACCTCAGCAACACTGGCACAGTCACACAGCATATAGTCACTATCATCCTAATTCCAGGCCTCTACTTATGGTGTCCCTGGATACTTTGGTACCTCTTGTCCAATATTGGCCAGACACTTCTCCCGTGAATCTCCAGACCAGATAATCAGTGAAAACATAGGCCCTTAGCTTCCACTGAGCTTGGACCTCATTGATTTCAGACAATAGGCCCCCTAGATCCCACTGAGCTGCAGCTGCACTGAACTACAGCTATTCTGCCTAGAAGGACAGCAACCCTTCAGGCTGGGATGTTCTCCTCCGGCCAAGAAGTAGCTGAGCCTGCAGCTAGTGAACCTCAGAGCAGCCAAAAATAATCACACATTGCTCCAATGTTTACAGAGCAATCTATTCTACGAGGGTACTCTACATCCTCCTTACCCCCAAGGAATTTACAGAGCAAAAGCCTAGCACAGGATGCTAGACAGGAGCAGAAATTTTAAGGGTACCTTAGTACACTATTTATTTTGGACAAAGGAGCATTGTTTATAGAGATATAATGGTTTCCCATAAGCCGAACATTAAGCTGTTGAAACACAAACTCCACACTTCTCTTTGTTTCCTGTTATTGTGCGACTCCATTGTCTAGCAAAGTCCCATGGAGCCAACCTTGTGTGCATGTTTCCACATGGGATACAGCTATACACCAATACATTTCCTGTGCACGCACAGGCAGCCTTGAAGCTGAAGCCTAGCAATGTAAGCCCCTCTGCTACTCCTCCATATAATGGAGTGACTGTGGGTCCGGAAGCCAGGTCTAGGAGGATGGTGCATGGCAAAAGTAATAATGGGACATGAAGTCCCAAATAGGTTGATTTTGTGACCATACTCAGTTTTGGGAAAGTGCTGCTGAGTGAGCTGGAGTGAGTGGCTGATATAACAACCCCGTTCCAATGATGCACACGCAACAGTATACCATTAGGGGGCTTTGCTTCAAGAACTAGGAAGAGACAGCGGACCCTCTGATGAAGCTCATCAGAACCTGCATTGTAGAGTATCGTAAGGCCTTCTGGGATGGGCAATCACTCATTGTGTAAACAAGAATCCCAGAAGCGCTGGGAGGAAACAAGAAAAAAAGGTATTAAAAATAAAATAAACCTAAAAAATGTTCACTTGTCAGAGAGGTAAGGGTGCAATGATGGAACGTGGGTGGGGAGGGTGAAGGTCTGCTTTAATTGGTTTGTACAAACTACAGTGCCAGTTGTCAGTGGATTTATAAACTAATCATAGTTACTAGCATTTTGAAGTAAGTTCCACTGGCATTACCACTGTTGCTTGGTATTGTTCTAGAAGACCACAGAGTGCTCTGTACAGCCATCCATATGTGAACTATGCTGGGATATACAGTATCTCACAAAAGTGAGTACATGCCTCACATTTTTGTAAATATTGTGACAACACTGAAGAATTAACACTTTTCTACAATGTAAAGTAGTGAATGTACAGCTTGTATAACAGTGTAAATTTGTGGCCCCTCAAAATAACTCAACACACAGCCATTAATGTCTGATGTCCACATTGGGCCCAATTAGCCATTTTCCCTCCCCAGTATCAAGTGACTTGTTAGTGTTACAATGTCTCCGTGTGAATGGGGAGCAGGTGTGTTAAATGTGGTGTTATCACTCTCACTCTCTTATACTGGTCACTGAAAGTTCAACATGGCATGTCACAGCAAAGAACTCTCTAAGGATCTGAAAAAAAAAATTGTTGCTCTACATAAAGATGGCCTAGGCTATAAGAATATTGCCAAGACCCTGAAACTGATTTGCAGCATGGTGGCCAAGATCATACAGTGGTTTAACAGGACAGGTTCCACTCAGAACAGGTCTCGCCATGGTCGACCAAATAAGTTGAGTGCACGTGCTCAGCATCATATCCAGAGGTTGTCTTTGGAAAATAGACGTTTGAGTGCTGCCAGCATTGCTGCAGAGGGTGAAGCGGTGGGGGGTCGGCCTGTCAGTGCTCAGACCATACGCCGCACACTGCATCAAATTGGTCTGCATGGCTGTCGTCCCAGAAGGAATCCTTTTCTAAGATGATGCACAAGAAAGCCCGCAAACAGTTTGCTGAAGACAAGCAGACTATGGACATGGAATACTGGAATCATGTCCTGTGGTCTGATGAGACCAAGATAAACTTATTTGGTTCAGATGGTGTCAAGCGTGTGTGGTGGCAACCAGGTGAGGAGTACAAAGACAAGTGTGTCTTGCCTACAGTCAAGCGTGGTGGTGGGAGTCCCATGGTCTGGGGCTGCATGAGTGCTGCTGGCACTGGGGAGCTACAGTTCATTGAGGGAACCATGAATGCCAACATGTACTGTGACGTACTGAAGCAGAGCATGATCCCCTCCATTTTGGAGACTGGGCCGCAGGGCAATATTCCAACATGAAGACGACCCCAAACACACCTCCAAGACAACCACTGCCTTGCTAAGAAGCTGAGGGTAAAGGTGATGGACAGCCCATTGAATATCTCTGAAGTCGGATCAAAGTCAGTTTGCGTCTTATCTGATCCGGCTTATCACAACTAGCATATTAAAAATATAGTGTAGCCAAACAATTATCACAAACAGAATTTACTTTTTTATAATATTTATTTGTAACAAAGGGAGCAACAATCTCCTGAACTGCTTACTAGTTTATGTGGAACAGCCAAAAAGCCTCCACAAAACAATTTTCAAAATCAAAAGTAACAATTTTTCATATTTCCTCTCCACAGGATTAAATAAAAAAAAAAACCCCATTCTCATAAAAAGAATTGAAGATAGGGGAAGTGTTAAGAAGAGAGTAGGACTAAGTTTCAATGGACATTAATTCAGAATCATTTTCTGAGCTGAAATTGTCAGTATCCGTCTCTGCTTCTGCAGCTACTCTTTTTTGTCCATCATCACAATTAGGAACTTCTAAAAATTTAAGATTTGCCGGACCGGTTCTTGTTACAATAGCAGCACAGCACCTCCTAAAGGAAGAAATGCATACTGTTCTTGCATTGGAGGGTTCAGTTTGTTACCTAGGACTTGCTTGTCCTCACTCAGTGCACAGAAATTAGAATAATCTGATATCATACATTTTTTTTTAGAAATGATTTGGAAAATATTTGAACACCCTTTCTTAAAATATTTTATTCATCATGTTAAAATAAAATACTCCACAATTTTTTTTTTCTTTTTTAAATTTTTCCATTTTTTTGGGAAAAAACAAAAAAAAAGTTTTTTTTCTGAATTTTTCCGGTTTTTTTTCCGGGCCTTCACATCTCTACTTGTGCTCTAATGATCTTGAAGGGGAACTCCATGCAAATTTTAAATAAAAACTGGCATGGGTTCCCCCTCCAAGAGCATACCATGCCCTTTGGTTTGGTATGGATTTTAAGGGTAACCCCCACGTCGAAAAAACGGTGTGGGGTCCCCCCAAAATCTATACCAGACGCTTATCCAAGCACACAGCCCGGCAGGTCAGGAAAGGGGTGGGGATGAGCAAGCGCCCCCCCCTGAACCATACCAGACCGCATGCCCTCAACATGGGGGGTGCTTTGGGGCAGGGGGGGCCTTGCAGCCCCCACCCCAAAGCAGCATGCCCCCCCTTCCCCAAAGCATTCACCCCCTATGTTGAGGACATGTGGCCTGGTACGGTTCAGGAGGGAGGGGGGCCCACCCGCTTTCCTGATCTGCCAGACTGTGTGCTCAGATAATGGTCTGGTATAAATTTTGGGGGGACCCCATGCCATTTTTTCGGTGTGGGGGTTCCCTTTGAATTCCATACCAGACCGAAGGGCCTGGTATGCTCTTTGAGGGGGGACCCATGCCATTTTTTTTTTTTTTTTTACATTTTGAGTTCCCTCTAAAGATTCATACCAGACACAGTGCCTGGTATTATCGGGGAGCAAAGTCGCATTCCTGTTCATTGAAGTCAGATGCATGTCGGACTTCAAGTTGCAGGGAAAAGTCAGATCCAAAATGGTACTACTGTCTTGTCGTAGTGAACCCGGCCTTAAGGACTCCTAAACCCCTGACATGCCACATTTGGTATGTCATTTTTTTTGGGGGGGAGCGGGTACCTAGTTTTGACAGGTACCTGCTCCCACTTTCGCTGGGGCCACCTATGTGACTTGAGTGGAAGTTCTCCTCTCCCCCTCCCTCCCTGCAATCTTCTGGGACACGTTACAGGTCCCAGAAGATTGCCCAAGCATTGAGAAGGCACAGTGTAACTCGCACATGCGCATTTTGCACCCGGCTGTGAAGCCGCAAGATGTCACAGCCAGGTGCCCACACTTGTGATGCCGGAGAGAACTGAGGAAGAGAATTGAGGGTTCAGGCGGCAGCATCTCTGGATCGTGGGACAGGTGAGTGTGTGTTTATTAAAAGTCAGCAGCTACACTTTTAATAAACACAAAACCGAGTGGAACTCCGCTTTAAAGTGTTACTAAACCCACAACAGTCAAATCAGTCTGTAAATGCAGTAAAGCATGCTTGTTATACTCAATGTGGAACCTAAGGGGTTAATCCTGCGCATTGTATAAACCGGCTGTTTGATCCTGTCTTCTCTGATTCTCCCCTTCTTCCACTGTCCCCAATCTATCCCCTGATAAGACAGAGCCTTTGGAGTCACTCTGCAGATGCTCAGTTTGGGAGGGTGCATGTGATCAGCACATGGCCAATCAGCACTGTCCAGACAGAGGGTCAGGGGTCCTGCAGGTTCATAGGACAGTCAAAGTAGAATGAAAACTCCTCCTACAAACTTTAACCAGACACTGATAGAAGTCACAAGACTGCTATATACGGCTGATGAGAAAAGGTATTTCACAGTTTAGATTTATAAAAATATTTGCGTTTCCATGTTCTGTGTACTGTCGAAGACCAGATTTAGTGAATGCAGGGTCCTGGGTTCAGTAACCCTTTAAATTATGAATACTGAAAAGCAGAAACACTTCCAGAGACAAGCTTTCATGTCCCTAGCAGTCAGGGAAACTTGCCATCTGTGACCATCAGTGCCATCAATAAGTAGTGCACCGTTCTTGGAATACGAAACATAAGCTGCCTTATTCTAGTTATATTTATTAGAACATTTTGCCACAGACTATTCTGTGAAAGAGTAGAGAAAGTAGAATTTGCATATTTCCCAATGACAGACAGGACAGTGACAGCCTCAGTATGTAGGGCATTTTGTGCATCCATCAACGGATCCTGACAATAGCTAATCACAATAGCCCACAATTCCTATTCCTCTGCTTTATTAGCATACTTCCAAGACTGGATTTTCATCTGCTATCGATATCTCTCTGTCACAAACTTTATTTGTATTTTTTTGCTGTAAACCTGGATCTCTTTAAATATTCCTTTTCTATTGCACTCCATGCAAGGCTGCACCCTAAAATCATACCGTATGTCTGTCAGAAAAAAAAAAATGGATAAAATAGGCTTCAAGAAAAAAAAAATAATGAAACTAAACTGAGAGAGCATGTACTATGAATTCTTCCAAGACGTATGATGTTCATTAGCGGAAAGATTTGGAGACATCATTTAAGCAAAACTTGAAGGGGACTGTCTCTTGTCGACAAGAATCACTAATGAAGTCCCTGAAATCAAATGGAATATTTTGCCTCTGGAGACATACTAGAAATAAGTGTACTTTTCATTATCTATAATCCAGGCAAGCTTGTAATACCTACTTATTTTAAAATTACAGCTGCATTTTAGAGTGACATTAGAGGGTTCACACTGGCGATCATGTTACCATACTGTGCAAGATGTAGACTCATACACTATGCAAGACATTTCAGCTTTAAAAATGCAGAGTAGAAGAATAATATATGGACAGTGAAACACTGGCAGACAGTGTTCCCTTTGAGACATTATAACTGCATAATAGATTATCATTAAAATCAAGTTAACTCGTTCCTCCTATATTTTAAGTGTTTAGGAGTTTCAGAATTTACTTAAATAAATAAATATATTCATAGGCTGCAGAGAAAAAAAAATGTACTTCTTTTTAGAAGAAAGGTTACAATGTTAAAAACAATGGCCATGCAAGCTACTTTTTCCCTAAACATATTTAGTTAACAGAACACATTTGATAGTAGAGCTAAGCAGGAGAATATAAGGCGAGGGTCTCAAACTGGCGCCCCTCCAGCTGTTGTGAAACTACAAGTCCCACCATGCCTATGCCTGTGGGAGTGATGCTTGTAACTGTCAGCCTTGCAATGTCTCATGGGACTTGTAGTTTCGCAACAGCTGGAGGGCCGCCAGTTTGAGACTCTTGATATAAGGGGTTGCTGGTATGTAATTGTTAGACGCACATAGAACTGAGGAAAATCATATGTTTCTCTTATTTTTAAAGAGGGCCTGAACTGTGGAAGCTGTGCACAACAGTAGAGGGGTAAAGAAAAAGTCACCAGTATTGCCTGTGGTCTATTTTTATCTAATCTTTATGATACCTTGGTCTCTATGTCAATGCAACCATCTGCATAGAGGAACAGGGCTTTTATGTCCCTAAACACTTACCTGCCTCCTCTCGACTGCAGCACTCCTCCCCTCTCTTCCTGGTATCACAGGAGACACTGAGGGCAGCAGGGGCCATAGGCTCCTTCTGTAGTCAGTTATAACTCCTGTGCAAACTGTGTGCTATGGAGGCACCATAGGCATGAGCACAGGGTGTGCCGGATGTGCCTGGGCACACCCTAATCACCCTGTACTGTGCTGATTCCCCCTGCTTCCTGCTGCCCCTGTCTCCCCCTGCAGTGCTGCCAGCTTACCTCCTCTCTCGCCCACTGCTGCGGGGGATGATTCAGGATGGATGAATGAATGAACACAGTGAGTGATCAGTGAGCGAGGATGTGGCTTACCAGCATTGAGTTTGGCTCAGGAGCACGCCCACCTTGGTGCCTCCCATTGGTGTGCGCAGCCTATTGCATTAGGGCATGCACCCCAGAACACAAACACACATGCATGGATATCAGCAGAGCAGTGAACAGTGTCAGTAGAGCAGAGATTAGTGTCAGTAGGGCACTGGACGATGTCAGTAGTTTTTATTTTTCTTATTTTTAAATCATTTTTTTACAATTTTATTTTTTTAATTATATTTTACAATAATATTTTTTATTTAATTTTATTTATTTTTTTGTTAAATTTTTAGGAGTCCCATTGAGGGTGAAATATAAGGCGTCTAACCAGAGAGAAAGGGTCTGAGGACAGAGCTTCCCCAGTTGCTTTCTATATAGCCTCAGCTGGGCTGGACGATGAACGAATGGGACGTGCTCTGTGCTGAGAGGCTTTCTGCTCATTCACAAATGGAGGCATAGTTTAAAATGCTTCCGTTATGAATGAACACAGGTGCGATTGGTACAGATTACTTACTGTGTTCATTCATTCATCCATCCTGAATCATCTCCTGCAGCAGCGGGCAAGAGAGGAGGTAAGCTGGCAGCACTGCAGGGGGCCCAGGCACACCCTGTGCACACACCTATGGAGCCTCCATAGCATACAGTTTGCTCAGGGGGCACTCTGAGGAAGAAGGAGCAGACAGCGCCAGTGGGGGACCACCAAAGGCGAGGTAAGGGACCGCTCTGTGCAATATTAATGCACAAAGCAGGTAACTATAACCTCTTTTTTATTTTCATTTCAAAAAAATTGCCTTTAATATTACTTTAAGCAACAGAAGTTCAAAAAACTGTAATCCACAGAGTGGATGAAGAAAGAAGATCCTTCCACTGCAGGTACTTGGGTGCAACTTCCTCTCCGGCAAGGAGAACAGTTAACAGCAGTTGCTGCATCAAAAAAAATCTCACTTGAAATCTTTTGAGAAGAGCAATCAGAGGTTCAGGAAGTGTACTGCTATTTTTAAGGAGGAATGTAAGAGGTAAATCTTTTAATGTACTGCTTAGGCACATTTAACATTTTAAATGCTCCCTATAGGATAGAAAAACCTTCACTTTGAGCTGCAGTCCACATTAAGTTTGCTGGTCATATTTGTAACAGTGTTACATGTGTGGTTACAGTGTTTGCTTGGTTTTCCTCTGGCTGCTATGATTTTCCCATTGTGCAAGTGACACCCGACTGACCCTTGTTCTCATTTCTGTAGGACTGTGACTGAGACAAATATAAAGATCATATGCAACGTAAATGTGGAAAATGGTCATAACAATAGTAGAACCATTAACAGTTTAAGATTGATATTGTAGAGCTGTCTGTTGTTCTCAGAAGTGGCTTTAAAATCTGTATTTAAATGTACATTCATATTACAAAGTAATATAAGCATAGAGGAAGTTATCCAGCTAGTAGTTTATAAGTGCAGGATGGCTTTTTTGGAGTTTCTTTTATAGTACAATATGCAATAAAAATGAGCCAAATGATTTTATTGCTCTAACAAGCCTCTGGGTGCATAGTCTGTATTCACTGGTATTATATTGTTGCTTGTCAAGTAAAATGCTGAAAAAAAAAGTCACGTAGTTAAAATAATTATATTAAAGATGTTCATAAAGTGTCTTTTTTACCTTACGGGTATATTGCACCAGACACAAAAAAGCTGTATGCTCACTGAATTACAGCTGTGAAATGACAGATCACACCGTACACGACACTACTGCTTTTTGTCTCTTTTGCATCTCATAACATTTGCACAATGTATGATATTTGCTGACCTTTGGATTTGTTCTGATCAGTAAGCAAACATCTTGTGTCCAGGGGCGATCATCTGTACTGAACTGCAGGTAATCACTCCATGTGCAATTACTTGTGAACACCCACGTACAGCTGCAGCTTTCAGGTCTGTCATTGCTTTGAACAGGCTGAACACCCGTTACTCTCTGCACCCACCGGTAAACCCATCCACAGGAATATGCTGGATTCTGCCACAGTTTACATTGAAATCCTGTGTAAATAAGGTCTTACAGTGATAATAAACTTCTACCTAAGTCCAATGAAGTCTCAGGTGATTGACAGTGATGAAGCAAATGCTCCAACATAAGCTGTACCTGTTTATCTGCAACCATGTATTCACTCCAGTTATTCAAAGTACACAAATCAAAGGGTATTTCTAAGCTTTCAGGAGGCAGGGAGTAGGGATCTGATATCACACACTGCACAGCACAGAGATGGGTGTAATGTGGGACCTAAGTGGTGAGATTTGCTGCATCCCCCTCTACACACTCTTATAGGGAGACATGCACAACTGAGGCTGTCAATCACCTACTGTGTGCTTTTTTGTGTGTGTGTGTGTGTGTGGGGGGGGGGGGGGGCAGCAAACGCTATAATGTATTTTTACTATAAAGGAGGAAGGTAATGAATTGCCATACTTAGGCGAATACCTAGGCTTCCATAGTTGACCTTCCCTTCTGTAAATGCTCAGTGTCCAGCTAACCTGCTGATGCATTGATCTTGGTACTTTTGGAGTCACTAACCTGTAATAATTCTGCAGATCAAGTGTTTTTACTTCACTATATGCATGCTTAATTTGGATCAGTGATACAGAGAATATTCAGGACGGAGATTTCCAAGCACCCTACATTTTTAGGACGTTAAAGAGGAACTGCAGTATGCTCAGATAATTTCTAAAAAAACATCTTTGCCATTCTGAAGCTTCCCTCCAACCACTTTGCATATTATTTTATTTATACAGCTCTGCAGCTCTCATTGGCCCTCTTATGACTCACCTCCCCCTCCTTTTCTGGCAAACTCTCACAAGAGTGTGAGAGAGAGCTGTGCATAATATCATAAGCCCAGACAAGAAACAGGAAGTGGGCTGTATAAGGTATTTACTGGCAGAAAAAAGAATGTTATACTATCCAAAGTTAAAACAACAAGGGCAGAAGATTTAATAGATGGAAAGATGAAAAAATTACTAAAGTTCCGCTTTAACAGTAGCATATTTTCACTTCCTCGGTGCTATGCACTGTTAAGCCTAGTACACACGGGCCGAATGTTGGGTGACATTGGCCGGTTCAATAGAAGCCGACCGACATTTGGCGTGTGTGTACTAGAGTCAGCCCAACAGAAGACGGCCAGCTTCTGTGAAAGGGGCATGGCCAAAAAAGGTCTGCCAACTGGCTCCCAATCAGCGCTCTCAGCCAATGGCTGAGAGCGATGACCTAAGTGTTCTGGCGGGGGGGCCGTCCCCTTGTCAGAACACGATAGACCAGGAGGGGAGATCGCTGTACTAACATTGGATGGTACAGTGGCTCCTTCTGAGCTTTCAGCTTTTTTTTGTTTAGCCCTGCTGGGTTGAATGAAAAAAAAAACTACTAGTGTGTAGTAGGCTTTAGACAGATTCATCTTGTGATCCAAAAGATCAAAATTCCCTGCTCCTTTGTATTCCGAATGTCATCCTTACACTTTCTGATGAATCTTTTGATTTAAAAAAGGTAATCTTGAAAGTCAAACCTTTTTTTTTAGCTTTAACGGATACTATTTTTGATTACAAAATTAATCAAATCCGAGATTTAAAATTGTTTTGCGGCAGGTTTTTATCTTGTAGGCTGATAAAGCCATGGGTCAGAATAGAGATCTCAGGTACCTTTGGAGGATTCACTACTCTATAAGCAAGCAATTTCTGTAAATATTTTTCTCATAAGCTGGGGCAAGAAAACTTGGGTGGGAGCACTGGTTCTATGCTTCAGAAGTCACCAGTGACTTTTCCTTCCTTCCTTACAGCCATGTGCAATATCCTGGCCAAAATAGAGGGTGAAGTCAAAAGGTTTCCTTTTCGATCCTTGTCAATGTTGGTTCATTATCTTTGATTCTGGTGCTCATCTCATTGGATTGGACTAGATTTTTTTTTTTAAGTTTGATGTCTTTTCTGTACATCATCCCTCTGACCATTTCTAACTAAGTTTTCCCAGGCCTAATCTTGATTGTACTGTGACATCCTCACTAACGATTGCTTTGTGGATTGTGCTTCTGCCTAACCACTTGAAAGGTCATATTTAGCCTGTCTGGGGGCGCAGGAAAAAAATGTTGGGGTGGGCATGCTGTCAACATTCCTTCATTTTATTCTATCCAGCTAACTCTCCCTGGATTTTGCCCCTCTATTATATCAGAGTCCTTCTCACCAGCCCCCCCCCACACACATTAGACCCCCCCCCCATCATATCAGAGCCTCTCTTCACATGAACATTTCCCCCTTCACATTAAAGTCCCCCATCACATCAGTGTTTCCCTTCCCCATCAATTAAGAGTCCTTCAATCCCATGTAGAATCCCCCTCTTCATATCAGATTCCACCTATTACATCAGAGTTCCTCCATTACATACCCACTTCATATTAGAGTTTCCACCTTCACACCAGAGACTATGACTTCAGATCAAAGTTCCCCAAGTACATTGGGGTCATCTACTCACAGCGGAGTCTCCTCCTAAATCAGACCCCCCCGGTCACATTAGAGCCCCCCTTCACATTAGAGTTCCTTCTTCTTTTCAGAGTCCCCACATCACATCAGAGTCCTCCCATCACATCAGACTCAGCTCCCTTAACCAAAGTGTCCGCAGTCCTGCCTTTACAAAAAGAGTCCAACCTTCAAATATTCACCACAGTTGCAGCATAATGGCAGGGGGGAGGAGGCAGAGCAGATCTGGATGAAAGTAGGATTTCCATCCTCTTCTGAATCCTCTCCCTGGATCAACACCATATGTTTCTATGGTGTGGCCAGGCCAGACACCATCATCAAAGCAACTAATGACACAGAGAATCATGGTTCACCCCCCCCTCCACCATAGAAATGAATGATGTGGTGTAGTGGACCTCTGAGGCTGTGTGCTGCCACCTGGCCCCTCTAGTTCTTGATACCAATGCCACTAGTCCTAGTGGGGGGGGCACAACTGACATCTGAGGGGGTGCAGACCACCTCAGCACCCCTTAAATCTGGCCATGACCACAAGTCAGGCAGCTGTTACCAATAGAGAAACTCTAAGTAGCACAACCTAGCAGTGTCCCAAAGCAAAACCTTTGCTTCTTAGTAGGTGTTTCTGTTGAAAAGGATGCCCCTTGGACTTCATGCATCATTGGTGACACAGAGGGGCCAGGCTAACCCTTGACACCAGTCTAATAATGACTAAAATTAGGTGTAAAGTGTAGGCAATTTTACATTGGGAACCCCATAACAACCAGTAGGTGAGAATGATTTCTAATCCACACCTTTTGAATATAGTTGATCGGCTGCTCATACATTAAAATGAACATAGATAAGAAATATGTTTTCATTTTTCTTATGTGTAATTACAACCACACTTTCCATTTTTTTCTTATTTTATTCTCTTCCTTTTTTTTTTATTCCTATCACTTAATTTTGTGTATGAAAACGTGGAGCCTTTGACTTATTCTTGTATGTTTACATATATGGGGCAGTGCCAGATTAATAAAAATGGGAATCAAATAAAGTCTCTGCACATTTAGTAATGTAAATCTGCAGAAATAATACTCATCAGTAGCAGTGAATGTGGCAGCGCTCATATTTACATTTTAATGCATATTTATGGGGATATTTTTATGAGAAACATAATTGAGGCATTCAGATTGGTGTGTTATGAATTTGGTGACAGGGATACGAAGTCAGCAGTGCTTTTCCAGAGAGCATATTTGTTTTTCCCTTAGCTTTACTTGTCACTGTTTCCATTTATAAGATGGGCTATTTCCATATTCTTATACACTGATGAAGATGAGCTGGTTGATTTTGCAGATGCGTGAGCTGTACAGTTATTTTTTATTGTGCATACTGAACGCTGTGGGTCTTTTCATCCAATCACCTGGCAGTATACTTTATCTTCAGCACCGCTCTGATGCAAAGGCAAACTCGTGCTGTGATTGTATTTTATTTATCATACAAAGACAAAAACAAGATGGAATGTTGCAAAACTCCAAGCATGACAACCGCAATCTGAACTAGTAATGATATTCTATGTCCTTTCTGGATTTCTAGCTGGTATTTTACTTACTGTTTTCTTTAGTACTTGCTGCTTTTTTTTCATAGGATAGTAAAATAAACACAATAAATGTATATACAATATAAAATTGTATAGGAAACTGCTTACTTTTATTAAGAATATCAGAATTTTAAGCAAATCAGTAGGTTGACAATTCAACTGGATAATTGTTCAAAGTGGCTGAAATCAGTCTTTAGTTTTATAGAATTCTCTCTAATGAATGGGGAAGAACAGGATTAAAGATGCACTGCCTTGAAGCTAACATCTTTGGCCAGGCTATGGACATTCAACCATTAATATATTCTTAGCAGTAAATATGCTTTAAAATAAGCCCTCATTGATCTCTGTAGTTACAGCCACTGGTGGACATTTATCAATTCTGCAGCAGACCATGTTAATGCTAAAAAGGGGCAATAAAACAGATTGTGAGACAGATTTATGACAATTTTGTAGCTTGATTCATACATTTCTAGCTCTCCTAATAGCACTATGACAAAATAAAACCTGACCCTGCCCACTTCTTATTTTTCTGCTTGTTTTCCATTGGTCTCTTCTTACCTCCAGCGGTAATTCTTTTGCACACTTGCGCAAAACTGTCTCAGTTGTCTCCCCAGGATTGAAGATGCAAGGGTCATACATTGGGTGGATTTACTAAAAGCAAATGGACTGGGCACTTTGCAAAGTGCATTGGTACTCTGCAAAGCAGTTGCTCCAGAAGTTAGAAATTGAGCGGAAGCTCTGTTGACTTCCATCATCCAATCATGTGCAAGCAAAAATGCCGTGTTTTTTTTAATTTTCCTTGCACGTGATTGGGTATTCTTTGCAAAGTGAAGCTTTACCTCATTTACTAAACTCTGGAGCATCTGCACTTGCAGACGGCAACTGCACTTTGCAAAGTGCACAGTCTATTTGCTTTTAGTAAGTCAACCCCATTGACTTTACTAACTGACCAACAGCCTAATTTGCATCTCATTTTGTCGCTAATTTATTTGATCATTTCCCTCAATGTCCAACATTACATCCCCAAATTTCAAAGCAGTGGCATAGTTCAAGTTTTGTCTCAGCACTTTGTTCTATCCCCTCTTCCTTTTTCTGTTTACCTTCAAGTTTAAAAGGCAGGCAGGCTGCCAACTCACTGCTACAGAGAGACAGGTAAGGTAAAACTGCAAATTCTGCACATTTTGAGGACTAATTAATCCAAAATAGCTTCAGCTCGGTTAGGCCTTATGAGTTTTGTTGGGGGGGCCTTTATGTGCGCATTTGTACAGGCATTTTTGCACACAGTTCAGTCTTTAATATATATATATATATATATATATACCTTTATAACAACGTATATTTAGACCAATGAAAAGCTAGTTACTAGGCAAGAAAATGCCTGAAAAATGCACATTAGGGGTATTTTTCAGACACTTCCATTGATGTTTACTGGGGTCAAAATGCACAACTCTGCCTGAAAAGAAACTCATGTACTTTCTGAGCAACAGGCTTCAAGCTTCACGTGACATTATGCTCAGATGTGAATTAGCACTATTGATTATATTGAAAAACCTAATGTCGGGGGCTGAAGCACTTCTGATGAAGCTCCAAATCACGCTTCAGATCGCTCTTGGGTAAACGGGCCATAGTGGCTCTGTCAGTGAGGGCTTGTTTTAAAGTGTATGTACTGTTTGTTGCCTACTGATAAGAATATGCAGCCTGGCTGCAATTTTCCTTTAGTCTGGGTTCACATTATTGTGAATTGGATCCAATTTGCAATAGCAGGAGATTTTGACTGGCTGTCTATGGAGCCAATTCACCTATCTCCACTGCGGCTTCGCTGTAAATTTGCATAGGGGCCCTGTGCTTTTATTGGTCCATTTCAGGTCCAAATTCAGACAAAAATTCAGCTGAAGTCGGACCTGAAACGGTTTAAAGGTGGACACACCGGACCACTGCTGTGAGACACATACGAAGATAGTGTGAACCCAGCCTTAATGTGAACGTGTCATTCATTTTCAGGCTTCAAATGAAGCAGCATGGCACTTGCTATTGGTAGTAAATGATATCATTATTTTGAGTAACAGTACTTTTTTCTTGAGCTCATCTAGGATAAATACCACAAGGTCTCTGGCTACTGAGAGCTTTATGGGAGTTTAATGTCTTTAGAGACTACAGAAAGTCTAATGTTTTCAGTCAGAAAGCCTCTGTCTGGTAGATTTGCAGTACGTTAAGAGGGTCAGCATGTTATAGAGCTATCTAATAGAATTAGGATTTTAAAGGCTTTTCTATAAAAAATGTATAGTCAAATTTCTTATCTGGATTTACATACTTTGTTTCAGTCTAAGGACTCCATAATGTGTCAATGTAAGAGTTAGGGGTGAGAGGTTACCTGAAGTCTGACCACAGTACATTTTAAACCCCTTTCACATGGGGCCGCGACTGCCTTAGTGCTAAAGCGCTGCTCGTTTTAGTGGCGCTTTACCGCCGCTAGCAGGGCACTTTTGAACCGAAAAAAGGGGTTAAAAACTCCCATTCTACGATGCTTTCAAATCGCTTTTTAAGGCACGTTGAAAGAGCTGCCCATTCGTTCCAATGGACAGGGGCATTTTGGGAGCAGTGTATACAACACTCCCAACCTGCCCCAAAGATGCTGCTTGCAGGACTTTTTTTCCCGTCCCGCAAGCGTACCGCCCCAGTGTGAATGGGCACACTGGACTGAATGAAAGGGGGTTTTCAGGTGCTTAGCAGAGGCTATTTCTAGTGCTAAAGCACCTGAAAACCGCCTGAGTGTGAAAGGGGTCTTAGTGTGTGAGATAAAGTATTTGACAGGGCAGTAACTGTCAGATTTCAGGTGGTCTCAGATGCCTACCTCCTAAAGCGGAGATCCGCCCACTGCTGCAGTTGATGTTTCCATCAGCTGTCAGGTGCTGCCGCCGCCATTGCAGGTAAGGGAACCCTACTGTGCCTTACGGCTTCATGCTGGGAACCCTACTGTGCATGCGCAGTCTCTCCTACTGGCCCGGTGGCAGGGGAAGGAAGAGGAAGCCTCGCGGTGACGTCAATTGCCGCGACTGTGGCTCCTGGAAGTGGGAACAGGATACCTGTCAAAGACAGGTATCCTGCCCCCCCCGAAAGGTGCCAAATGTGGCACCGCAGGGGGGAGGAGACAAATGAGTGGAAATTCATAGGTAAGCATCCACAATTGTAAAAATTTTAAGAGGACATTCAAGTATATTAGCACTGATTTTCTTCAATAGTTAGTCGCTGTGCCTATAAAAAATGGACTAAATGCCAATATTCCTTTATCAATCAGCCTAGCATTTTGTCTTGTTTTGTTTACATCCCAGCCTCCAGTTTCATCCATTATCACTTGACAGCAATATCCTTATTTCTCATGCTATCCTGAGAATAACACTAATGCTTTCAGATCATGGACTGACAGCCGTATTCTTGTTGATAATAATATCCATGGTTGTTAACATTTATTTCTACAAGAAAATGTATTCATGAGAAAAAGTAAACAGCATAGAATGAACTATAATTACTAACAGCTTAAAATGGTTTCCAGGGACAATTCTGCTTATGCTATGTACACATGGGTGGATTTTTCGACCAGACTGGTCCGACGGACCGAATCCGGTGGACAACCTGACCATGTGTGGGCTCCATCGGACCTGCAGCGGACTTTTTTTTTTTTTTTTAAATCTTTAGATTTGGAACATGTTTCAAATTTGTCCGACGGACTCGAGTCCGATCGAAAAATCCTCTCGTCTGTATGCTAGTCCGATGGACGAAAACCCACGCTAGGGCAGCTATTGGCTACCGGCTATCAACTTCCTTATTTTAGTCCGGTTGTACGTCATCACATCATGTGTAAGCAAGGCCGTTCGTTCAAAAGTCCTTCGGAAGTCTGTCAAAAGTCTGTCGAAAGTCTGTCGAAAGTCCGTCGGACCAGTCCGGTCGAAAAGTCTGCCCGTGTGTACGTGGCATAAGCGTCACTAAATGTATTTCCTCAATATTTGCCAAACCTGTCCACAAGTACCAATAAAAGTGCATTGTTTGCTTTAGGCCTATGAGTGTACATTTTAACTTGTTACTATAGTGTGCATTCGTGTGTTATCATGCGTATTTTGGTGCATTCCCATTTATTTTCCATGACATTGCAACACCTATAGAAAGCCAAAACAAACATGCCTGACTCTCACTTTTTAGACTGCACAGTGTACATGCTGCCAAACCTTGTCATTATGAAGGAGAATGTCAAACTCAAATATTCTTCCAGTAGCTGACAAACTATTGGACTTAGTGATTCTCTGCATCTAGTAATATTTTGGATCTCCTAAACACTGTAATTTCAGAAAATGGCTTTGAACACTGTGTTCCTACTTTTTACATCCTGGATAGTGCTGTGTGATAAGTAATATGCTGCTTGGGGACTCATTTTATACTTAAAGTAACATTTAAGTACGGAAAGGAATAAAAACCTCTCCAGGCTTTAAATTGATGGTTATTAAGTTATCTTGAGGTAAAAGGAGCTTTTTTTCCCTTGTGAGTACATCTTCAGTCGGCTGGCCGAAATATGTAGAGAGGTCAATCCCATCGCAAAACATGGCAAGAATCTTGACTGCAACTGTTGATCCAATCTTCATGACAACTAAAAAAAAGTTTTAGCCTTGAATTTCACTCAAGCTTGACTTTAGTAGTCAGTACTTGTGTCTTGCGTGCTTCATAAATAAAAAAGTAAATCCCATTCTGATATAGTGATGAAGCTGCTTGCATTGTTCTTCTAAGCTCTTTCCCACTGTACACTTTTTATTGACATTTAAAAGTCTTGGTTATGTGGCCATACTGGCATTGTGACTTTCGCTACACACTGAGATAATCAGAAAAAGGCATTTCTTCTGTTTAAAAGCCATTTTGAGGTTAAATCTACACACTAGACATAATTGAAAGTTAAAGTGTCATTAAAGTGTTGCTAAACCCACAACAGTAAAATCAGGCTGTATATGCAGAAAAGCATGCTTGTTATACTCACCGTGGAACCTAAGGATGTAATCCTCTGCATTGTGTAAAAAGACGGTTTGATCCTGTCTTCTCTGATCCTTCCCTTTTTCCACAGCCCCCAATCTATCTGCTGATGGAACAGAGTCTTGGGAGCAAGCTGCACATGCTCAGTTTGGTGTGTATTGCTAGAGAGTTTTTTTTTTCTTGGGGGGTGCATGCGATCAGCACAGGGCCAATCGGCAATGTCCAGACAGAGAGTCAGGGGTCCTGCACCCTCATAGGACAATCAGGAGAGAATGAAAACTCCTCTTACAAGCTTTAACCAGACACTGATAGAAGTAATAAGACTGCTATATACTGCTGATGAGAAAAGGTATTTAGCAGTTTATATTTACTAAAATAATTGCATTTCCATGTTCTGTGTACTGTGGGAGACCAGATCTAGTGAATGCAGGTTCTGGGTTTAGTAACACTTTAAGATTGCAAACTTGATCTAAAGCTATCCTGTAAAAGAAGAGCATGTATACTCAATTTCCTGGTGTTCTGTATGTTGCTGATGGATTGCTAATCCCTAGCAACTGCAAGTATCCAACACTTCTGTGCGTGGTATGTCTGTTACCCCCGATCTCTGCTGGTCATAGTGACATTGGTGCTGGTGGGAAGATTCTCAGTGTGCAGAGGGGGGACAGGTATTCAACATACACAGAAGTATCAAATACCTGTACTTAGGGAAGGCTAAACCTGTCACTGCTGACCTCACCTTCCAAAATTACTGGTTGCCTAGCTTCGATTCTGGAAATAAGAGTCTTCACTAGCATAACATTTAAAGCATATGCAATTCCAAAACCATAAATTAAAAGTATTGCAGGATCCAGATCTTTGGTGAGGTGGCTGCATTACTTTTCTTTTTTGAAGGCTTTTTAACCTGGTGATACTGCCAGTAAGGGTGACCATACACATTACAATCCGATTGTATGATATCTGTACAATCTTTTTTTTTAATTTACCAAAACGATGTTATATGAGAGCAACATAAACAATTCATTCAGTTTGAATTTAGTGTGCTGGTCCTTATATTACATAGTCAATGGTGAATCTAAAGGAGATTGTACAATCAAGTTGTATAGTGTATGGTCAGCTTAGCACTCACTCAGGTGGCAACACTTACTCCACTGTATCTATGAAGGAGCAGTGTTGTCACTGTAGAGTCCAGTGTTCAGTCCTCAAGGCTCCCCATCAGGTCATGTTTTCTGGCTTTCCATTAATTTGCACAGGTGATTTGATCAGTTTCACTGCCTTAGTAATTACCACAGCCATTTCATCTGAGGGAAATCCTGAAAACATGACCTGTTGGGGCGCCTTGAGGACAGGAGTTGAGAAACTTCTGTAGACTTCTCTCCTGCTTTGGAGTACAAACACGTTCTTATTGGTTCTTGAAAGATCCACATATATTTTCTGTGCCTGTAGAAAATGTACAAAGCCCTAGGCCCTCGTTCACACCATAGTGCAGAGACATCAGTTTTTCTGCATGTGTTCTGCAAGGGCACAAGAAAAACAACCCAATTGTTCTCTATGCGCCTTGTTCACACCACTATGTGAGGATTTTTTCTACGCAAGGATCTGAAACCTGTATGCAGTTTTCTGCACGCCGAAAAAACTGACATGACATTAATATTGTGTGAATATAGGACACATAACTGATGAGCATGAAAACTGATGTCAACGTGCAATTAAACTGATGTAAACTGATGTCTCTGCAAGTGAAATTTGCGTGATTTTACCATCAGTTTTAATGCGTGTATGGTTTGAACGAGCCCTTAAAAAAGTGTACACATTTTATCACATTTTTGGGAGGTAAACATAAACTACTTGCTGACTGGCAGCCAACAATGTACTGCGTACGCCGTTGTCTACTTCTGGGTTTAGGGCGCTTATATGTGCGCCCCCTGCCTGGCTTGCGCTGTGATTGTGTACAGCAGGAACCTGCCAGCAAGTCCCGGCCGATGATTTATGGCAAGGACCTGCTGATTGGCTGTGTGCAATCACAGCCCAGAGCTCTGCAGGAAGGGAACGATCTGTCGGTTTCTCATCCCTGCAAAGTTGTGGCCGTCCTGGGTAGTTTCCCAAAAAATAGTTTTTGTCCCAGGCAGGGATGGACTGGGCCGAGTTGTCTGATTCCTCCCCCCCTAAAAAAGATGAACCGCTCCGGTTCGTCATCACCAGGTGCCGCCCACACAGTATGCTGGGAGGGATGTAACAGCCAGCTACTAGCTAAAAAGATGGCAGGGACTGCACAGTGTCCTAGCCAATCAGTGCCCGGGATACAGAAGGCACCGCCCTCACAGGTGTCAGCTGACTGCTATCACATGACAAGAGAGATGGCCGCCACCTGCTGCATGCTGCTGGTTCCCTCAGCCCTGATGTGTCTATCATCCGGAATATGCTCTCCGGGAGCCTCAGCACCATGCCCAGGAGGGGGAGGGATGCTGTAGCCTGGGCTGCACTGAAGGACACCATCATACAGAAGAAAGGGTGAGCAATACAGGCTGACTGGAGGCAGGAGGAAGATCATAGAGGTGAGGACAGGGATGGAGCTCTGCTAGATAACGTATTAGCAGGAGAAGGTGGGAGATCATTACAGAGCTGATACCAGGAGGGGCTCCCACTGTTTATGTGACACTTAAAGAGGATGGAGGAGAGCTGAGTCTCTCTCTCTCTCACACTGTGTCAAAGACACATAATGCCAATTGCAGATGTCGAAGCAGCAGTTCACCCGTCCTATATGCAGATCAGCCAGTGCTCACACTGGTTAGGAAATGATTCCCCTTGCTCTCGTCTTTATTTACACTGCACACAGGACGGGTAAGCACACTGATAATGATTAGACTTCTGGAAGACGAAAGAGTGTGACAGTGTTCATGATGATTTGCAGCTTCTTCTTTGCTTCTTCTTTTGTTTCTAAAGAGCTCTCGGTGCCAAAGTCCAGTGTGCTCTGCATGATTTGTTTGTTTTTATATGGCCTTTCAGAATTTAGGCTGGTCAGGCTTTGATCTTCACAGACTTATTAACCATTGGCAAATGGATTGTTAGTAAGACAGAAACTGCAGTCTCTGATCTCTTGCATCTGCAGATTCTCTAACCATCTTTTGTATCTGTTTGATGGGATCTGCCTAGGGGGATGGTGTTTGGAGTATCTTTATCTGATTTAGCTGATTATTAAACTTTCTGGAATACACATACTGTATTGCTATTGTGGTCTAGGATCTGGGCCTGCTGTCCTTCCATCCTTCTTTCATCTCAGACTCTAACGACACCCCCTTTAGGTTATCTGAAAGATGTGTTTCAAATGTTTTGACAGGGGCGCAGTTTCAGTGCTTGCCATAGGCGTCATTTTCACTAGATACGCCTCTGACTGGGAGATCAATTAGTAAAAGCAGAACATTGTACACACATTACACATAATTAGGCACATATTTAATCCCTTAATTACCCTAGATGTTAATCCCTTCCCAGCCAGTGTCATTAGTACAGTGACAGCATATAGTATTATCACTGATCACTTTATTAATGTCACTGGTGATGTCAGTGGCAGTTAGTCAGTTCCCCCCCAGTGTAAGTTAGACCCTTTTCACACTAGGGTGCTTTTTAGGTGTTTTAGCTTTAAAACTAGCACCTGTAAAGCACCTGAAAAGTGCCTCTCATGCCTCCCCAGTGTGAAAGCCTGAGTGCTTTCACACTGGGGCAGTGCGCTGCCAGCAGCATCTTTGGGGCGGTGCAGAGCGGTGTATAACCTGCTCCCAAAATGCCCTGCTCATTTAAATGAATGGGCCGCGTTGCCGAAGCGCCTGCAAAGCGTTTCGGCAGCGCCGCATCACGGGCACTTTTAACCCTTTCTTTGGTCGCTAGCGAGGGTTAAAAGCGTCCCGCTAACAGCCAAAAAGTGCTGCTATAACAGCGGTAAAGCACCGTTAAAGCTAGCGTCGCTTTACTGCTAATGCTGGCACCGCCCCAGTATGAAAGTTCCCCTAATGTCAGATTGACCGCTGAAGTATCGCAGTCCTGTTATAAGACGCTGATCGCCGCCATTAGTAGTATAATCAAAAAAGCCAGCATATAAACCATAGTTTGTAGGTGCTATAACTTTCACGCAAACCAATCAATAAACAGTTATTGGTTTTTTTTTTTTTTAATCAAAAACATGTAGCAGATTATATTGTGACCAAAATGCATGAAGACATTTGATATTTTTATTGGATATGTTTTATAGCAGAAAGTTTTTCATTTTTTGGTCTCTTATCGTTTATATCGCAAAAAAAACAAAAACAAACAAAAAACCCAGAGGTGATCAAATACCACCAAAAGAAAGCTCTATTTGTGTGAAAAATTATACAAATTTCATTTAGGTATAGCGTTGCATGACTGCGCAATCGGCAGGTAAAGTAGGGCAGTGCCGAATAGCAAAAAATGGCCTGCTCATGAAGGGATGAGAAACTGAGAGATCAATTAGTAAAAGCAGAACATTGTATGCACATCATTTTGTCCTATGGTGGTCATGGCAGTTAAGCAAGACAAGGAATTTCAGTGGTAACTCAGCACTGCAGTCTGTAAAAGATGTAAGTAGCTTTCATGCAGCTGAACTTGCTAGTAGCTCCTTAAAAATAAAATACAATTTCTAAGTGCACTTAGACCTTAAGTGCACCTGTCAATTAGAACTCATCAGCCAGTATCTTTCGAAAATGCTCTTATTTTCTTTCTTTAGTTTAGTCTTCTGCTTTAAACTGGCACGTATGTGTCTCCTGAGATCTACGCATACCTTGATTTGTTTTCTGTCATAATTTGTGTTCTTCATAGGACAAGCACAGAGATGAATCATGAAATATATACTGAAACACCAAGTGGGAATCGTAATGAAAGTTATATTTTTTTATAATGTAGCAAGATGTAAATGATTGTTGCATGTTATTTTGAAAGCAGCTAGGTTCAGACCTTGTTCCTGGAAAGCCTTCAGTTCTCTTGATAATAATTAGAGTATGTATATCATTGTTCAGTCCCCCAGGGATTTAATAGGCTTTATGCATCCTGCAATCAGACACCAGATGCTCTTATATATTTCATTTAGTAGACAAAAATTAGACAGTCCCAAGGGGCACATTCTTCTTTGTAATGGAACCATCAATAATTTTATGTGCTTCAATAGTGAAGAAAAGTACACTAGTTTGTAATTCTTTGCAACACTGATATTCATTCTTGCAAACACTAACAGAGTGACAGGGTCGTTTTTATCATCAGGTAAGCTCGTGAAATGCTGGATTTTGAAAAGAAGTGATGAATGTTTAATGCCGAGCTCCAGGAAAAAGCTAAATATACAGCTGAAATACACATCTGAAAACTGCCTTACCTGCTAAAGGCTTTGGAATTCTGTTCAGCCACTTTTGTGCTTCAGCCACCTCTGCCAGACTACATAGCAGGAAGGGCAACCTTACCACATCTATAGTGTACAGCTTGGTTAATGATCTACATCCAGCATACTAATTGGACAAAAAAGGAGCCTCAGTATAGTCATGACATTAATCTGCTCACTTTGCTCTTTTCTTTCAGCAAGCCCCTTATGTAAAATGTGACCATGTTCATTGCAGAGGAGTCTGATCGGCTCTCTGTTCTGCTACTGCTTCTAAAGCTTCGTACACACGATCGGATTTTCCGGCGGGAATTGTGTGATGACAGGCTGTTGGCGGAAAATCCAACTGTACGCACCACTGGACAATTGTTGTCAGATTTTCCGCGGACAAATGTTGGATAGCATGTTTTAAAATTTTCCGCGGACAAATGTCTGTTGTCGGGTTTTCCGAGCGCGTGTACACAAGTCCGTCGGACAAAAGTCCAAATTACAAACAAGCATGCTCATAAGCAAGGACGAGCCAGAAGCAGTCGGTCTTGTAAACTAGTGTTCGTAATAGAGAATTAACATTCGTGAAATCTCGAAATGCAGCGCACATTCTCTCCTTTTTTAATGGGATAATAATGAAGCTACTTTGCTGGTGATACTGATGGAGTTATTGCAAACTATTTTTCAAAGGCTTTTTTTTACTAGTGATATCAAGAATAATATTATTATGCTTTTTTTTGGGCAAGTTACCACAACACCATTATCCTTTAGTTTTTAAGATCAAAGATACAACTATGTTGGTGTCCCTTGTCAATTTTACATTGTATTTTTTTAAATGTAACTGCCTACTCCCAAACTGTCATTTGAAGTAAAACGCATAGCCAAGTATTATTCTACACAATTTTTTTTATTGTGCATTAAAAAAAGAAAACAAATAAAATTAGACATGCTATCTGCATGTCTATCTTAACCAAAAAGCACATTCTATGCATCCAAAAATATAGAAAATATAACAAATCATTATTATTCAAAGAAAAAATAAAATAAAAGCCTCATGCATGTGTCCTGCTTCTTAATATAGGGGGTCAACAATGGCAAGAGTTGGTGAAAGCAGAGGTCCATCATCGGGAGATAATTCTGAAAATCATCTGGATAATTCTCCTGGAGCTCCCGCAGACATAATTGGTTGATTGATTAATAAAGCAATCCATTTTTGGTCCAAGAACTCCCCCTCCTCCTGTTCCTGGACTGGACTTGGGTCAAAGCAATAACTCCAAGGCCAATAATAAATAACACGTTATCTCCTCCCATTCTGCAACATGGCTGGTTGACGAACGGCCGTTCAGAAACAAACTGAAAAGCATGAAATAAAAAGCGCGAACTGAAAAGTGCTAAATGAAAAACGAGAAATTAAAAGCGCGAATCAACACTCACCAAACTTCTACTAACACAAAATTAGCAGCAAAGGATAACATGCTAAAGAGCTGAAAAACCACATAGTACGTCACTACGTTCCTGTTTGTTGGCCGAAAATTCCTTGCCATTTGTATGCAAGACAAAATCCAGGCACATGCCTCGGAAAATCCGATCGTGTGTACGAGGCTTTACCGTCAGAGTTCAGCTAAGCGGGAATATTTCAGTAAGTTATTGATAAAGACAAATGCTCTCTTC
The DNA here is from genome assembly GCA_037952925.1 of Lithobates clamitans. Classification (NCBI taxonomy): domain Eukaryota; kingdom Metazoa; phylum Chordata; class Amphibia; order Anura; family Ranidae; genus Lithobates; species Lithobates clamitans. The sequence goes on from JBBGZY010000438.1 coordinate 7,936,153, forward strand.
ATTCTAAAACAAGTGGAACATTACCAGGCCAACAAATCTCAATGATCTGGTCAATGTACACTCATGCACCAGGAGTAAGACTCCACCAAAATGCAAACTTTACCACCATCAACAAATATTAATGGCAACTCACCAGTTGGCAGGACCCCAGATAATAGAGGTCAATATAAGATTGTAAATAATATAGTAATCACCAAGAGTGATGGATGAAAAAAAACCTTCAGATGTCTCCAAAAGCAAAAAAGGAAAAAATCCAATGATACAGATAGTACCGTACTTAAATCTCCAATTTATTAAAACATTAAAATACAGGTTAACATGAAAAGAAAAATGCCACTGCTCACTTGAACATAGACAACATGATGATGTCAATGCCCAATGCTCCACCCTATGCATTTCATCTGAAAATTCATTTTCAGCATTATACTTCACTACTCATGTGAGTAGGGGGGGTTTGACAGATGACAACTACTTAATTTTATTATATATCTGGTGGATAATCTGAGGCTGGATATATTAAATACATGCTTATACTGACCTCTAATCATCTGGGATCCTACCATCTGTTTAGTGGCTATTCATATTTTGTTGGTGGTGGTTAAGTTCACATTTCCTTGCGTGGCATTACAGCTACCTGGTTGTACTTCACATAAGTGCATATTAACCTCCAATCCTTTTTAGGTCTGTTGGTCTGCTATGTTGTCACTTGTTTTAAGATGAAGGGGACACTCACACATTCCTTAATTCTCACTTCTAGTGCTGTACTACTGTGAACATTCTAAGATAAAGGACTTCAGTCTTCTTGCTAATTACTGGCACTAATATTTATTGTATTTTATTGTATTTTATATTTTCTTTATTTAGTGCATACTTTTCACACATACGTTTCAATTATTAATAGACAGATGGATGTTTTAAAATACATTGAATTATTTTAGTGGTTACATAGGTTAATACATTTCACCTGCCTTCAGCCATATTTCTCTGTTTGAAGAAGAACTGGAGCTCGTTAAAAAGATCCTAAAAAAGTATATGATTTTGCTATAAACCTCTAAACTAACCTTAAACCGTAGACGGGCAGTGTGCCGCATACCCGTTATTGAACTCTTTCTTTCTATCCCTTTCTGCTATGACAGTGATCTCCAGAATGTGCCCTGGGGGCCAGATGCAGCCCTTGATTGCCTTTATCTTGTCCTTGGAGCACCATCCCTCCCACTGATACAAAGCATTATTCTTCTCACTGACATCAAAGGTGGGGCATAATTTCTGTCAGTGACACCAACAATGGGGCAATATTCCTCCCACTGGCACCAACAACAAAGGCACCATTTATCCCACTGAAACCAACAACATGGCACCATTTCTCTTACTAACACCAATGTTGGGGAACTATTCTTTACGCTAATACCAACAATGGGGCACTTTTCAAGCCCCTGATACAAGTGATGGGGCATTGTTTACTTCCATTGACATCAGCCATTTTCTACTCACACTGGTCACAATCCAGCCATCCAGCCATCTCAAAGTGTGAAGGAAGGTAAACTGGCCCTCTGTTTAGAATGTTCCCTGCCCAGTGATAATGCAAGCTTTTAAATACTTTATGTAGTAGACTGAAGTTGGAATAGCTGCACTCCAAAAAATGCACCTTTATTAAGTCATAAAAACAACAAAACACTGCAGCAAGACACTGTGGGGCATGAGAAAAAAGTCCAAGCATTTCATGCTATATTAGTGCTTAATCATGACTTGGGAGTCATGATTATGCGTTGATGTAGCTTTAACCATGTTGACTTTTTATCATGCACCACAGTGTCTTGCTGAGGTGTTTTGTTATTTTTATGATATAATAAAGGTGGATTTTTCAGAGTGCAGCCATCCAAACTTTTGACTACTTCATATACCTCAGCCTGGCAAACTGAGCTGGCAGTCATGTGGAGTGGAAGACTGTGTCAGCAGGCCTACTTGGAGCAGCATTATCTGGTTGGAATCATTGGCTTTGAAATCCTTTACATGGGCAGGGTGAAAAAAGGAACTTGGCATCCCATGATATCTGTAAAAGCAGGCAAGAAGTAGTTCTTGCAATATAATCCCTGAGAGGTGATGGTCTACATCACAGAGCAGCACACAGAGACCTCAGAATAATAAAAAAACAATACTTATGTAAGTAACAAATTAACACAGATCATATAACTAAATTTAGCTAGGTTGCTACAGTTCTATTTTAAAGCGGAGTTTCACTAAAAAAAAAAAAATTTAGATGTCAGCAGCTGCAAATACTGCAGCTGCTGACTTTTAAAATAAGGACACTTACCTGTCCCGGGGTCCAGCGATGTCGGCACCCGAGACCGAGCCGTCCCTCGATCCTCGGGTGCTGCCGCCGCCATTCACCGTTGCCGCTTCACTGCCCGGTTCCCTACTGCGCATGCGCGAGTCGCGCTGCGCGTCTACACTGGTCCCCGTTGTGTTGTGGGAACTGTGTATTTCCCACAACACAACGGGGGTGGGCGGGGAGTCTGCGGCTAGCTGCGGCTGGCTATACCCGGAAGTGGGTGCAGATACCTGTATTATACAGGTATCTGCACCCCCCTCCCCCCTGAAAGGTGCCAATTGTGGCACCGGAGGGGGGGAGGAATCCGATGAGCGGAAGTTCCACTTTAGGGTGGAACTCCGCTTTAACATAGTTAACATAGTGACATCATCACATTGGATATGATGATAGTATTACTTTGTTAGGGATCCAGCAATTTTCTGACACGAACCACAAAAAGGCTATTTATGGAATTTAATAGTAAGATGGAAGAGTAGAAGAGTGCTTGGTAATTGCAAGGTGCTTGATAGTCCTACCAGCACCAGCATTTACCACCAATTTAGGTCAGTGTTCAGTTATTCCCAATAAAATTCTGCTCATTTTTGCCTAATTGAGTAACAAAAGTACGGATGCATGAAGGCTGTCTTTACTAGAGGTTCATGTCAGTTTTGAATATAACATTCAGTCTCTGCTTATTAAAGGATGAAGCGTATATGATATTGAAATTGAGAAATCAGGGTTTGAAGCATTTCCTGGCCTCTGGATTGTGCTGTCACAATCTTTTACTATATTATTTTAGTAGCTTGTTCAAGAAAATGATAATAAGGTACAATAGGAGGATAATAATAAAGATGTAAATCTGATGATAAGATTATGGAACATCACAGATGACTGAATAATAATGACAATAATACATTCGATGGAATTTAATATTGGATATAGAGTAACTGGAGAGGGGAAACTTTTTGTAATTTTTTTTAATGTCTACTAAAATCTTACCATTTTTTATCTGCATGCTGTATACTAAATTATAATAAGCTTAGGGATAAAACTTGTTAAAGGGACAATAAACTTTCCTTTTTTAAAATTAAAATAACAAGCATGTCATAATTACCTGCTCTGTGCAATGGTTTTGCACAGAGCAGCCCGATCCTCCTCTTCTGGGGTCCCCCACCGGCACTCCAGGCCCCTCCTCTTCTGCAAGTTCCCCAATGGACAGAAGGTGAAAAGCTAGTTTGTAATTTGTTCAGGTTCTGTATTTCCTACCTAAGAGGTTAACTCCATTAACTAAATAACTCAGTTAGTAAAAGGTCAGAGTTTGATAACCTATGGGTCGGGATGTGGACATGTTTGGAATGGGTCCACACTTGACTTTGTGTTCAAGCACAATATCAGCAGATCATTAGTGAGGTATATCATTAATATGATTGACAGCACAAGCTCCTATGGGGAGCTAGAGTGCTTGCTATGTGAGAAGGCAATCGCCCAGACAAGACTGGGTGTTTGGGAAGGAGAGAGAGCGACCTACCACTGGTTGGAGATGTCTGCAACTACAAAAATTGGCTTTCTGTGGCAGCAGCCAGGGAAAAGATGGATGCAGGATACCATGATACCTTGAAAACATCTATCAAAGGCATCCACGCAATAGACTCACATCCATGAATCCACGCACCTCAAAGCACCTTGTCTCCATGTTAATGGGGACAAGGGCCTCTTCCCAACAACCTTGGGCGATGGTTGTGGGGATCTGCGACCAGGGGGCTTATCGGAACCTGGAAGCCCCCTCTTATCATTAAAAAGCTGTCATTGAGCTACTGTGAAGTGATTGCTGCTAAACACAGTCTTTCAATTTCTTCCTGAGATTCCCTCACACCTTCCCGAGATTCCCTCAGACTGAGCTTGTTCCAGGTGGCTTACTAAACAAGGAAGCAAGAATAAAGATTAGTCCTAAAGCTGGCACTTCCCAAGCAAGTCAGCAGTGGCAGATCTCAGGTTAATGTCCTGAAAAAACTTTAACGTATATGTCAGGGGAAAAATGAAATGTGATACATCTCTGAAATACATACACATTTCCCCATGTTTTTATGTTTTTAACCCCCCTGGCGGTATTCCCGAGTGTGGCTCGGGGTAAGATTGCAGTACCATTAGCGGTAACCCCGAGCCACACTCAGGATCGCATCGCTGGATCCTGGAAGAGGTTACTTACCTTGTCCCCGGGATCCGGCGATGTACTCCTGCTGTGTACGGCAGCGGATCTTCCACCCAATGCACTGTGTGTCCTGGCTTCCGTTCCCTGCGAGCGTCACGACGCAGGTGGGTGGAACCGGCGGCAATTTCAAATAGTATAAAGCACAACACACACTGATACATTGTAATCCTATTGGATTACATTACTAAATAAAATACAATTGACCTTAGTTTGCCCCCCAGTGCTTTATCCAGTGCCCTTGCCTGCAGTTTTACTGTACTTTCTGTCTGGAAAATGAAGAGCGACGATGGCATCAAAAAAGCGCTCCTCTACCTCAAAAGCGGCATATGACCTGCTAGAAAACAGCGACAGTGATACAGAATCGCTTGCAGAATTGAGTGATAGCGATTCATGGGGAAGTTCGTCATCAGGCACGGAAAGCGAGTTCAGCGATGATCCTGCGACTGTGCCCAGTGATGTGCAGACTTGGTGCTCGATTGACTGCGGTACGGAGCATGCAGCGCCCCCAAGATTCCCATTTATCTTTACATGTAAAACGAGTGACCATTTGCCAAACTGAGGATTTCCAACATAGAGGTCCATGAGTGTCACTTCCTCGGTCCATACCCGAGGCTGGGGGTACACAGCCACATGCCTGCTTGATCTCCTGAAAAGAGATCCAAAGAGTCGGTAAGGGGCCATTTTTTACATCGGTGGAAGATCTTTCCTATTACCACTGAATCCTGGGTGATCTAACCATAAGTCATACACCATTCGGATGTTCATCACTTTTTTTTCTGGCAAATAACTTTTTGCACTTGTATGTACTGTACACCCTTATGCACTTTATTTTTGGACTTTACGTTATCTATCAGCTATTTTTTTAATTTTGAGTGTATCGGTCATGATACCATTGTTATAACCCACGTATAGCAATTTACACTGTACTTTTCAGGATACTTTCACTATTGTATTTGGTTTATGTCACTTATTTTAGCGCAGCCTTTTTTAATTGTGTTTTGTATAACAAATGGATGTGTCTCACATTGTGTGGTTGCAGCTTGTTCACTTCTAATTTTTCCATTTGGGGATAGCGCAGTATTTTTTTCAGTTTACCATTTACTGGAGCACCTGGTATCAAAGTGGATGTGGAAGATGACAACCCATTGGCATACCTCCAACTCTTTTTGAACGCTGAGGTTATAGAAAACATTGTTACAGAGACAAATCGGTACCAGGAGCAACAAGCTTCTACGCATCAGAGGTTTGCAAGGAGCAGAAAGTGGGAGCCAGTGACCAAAGAGGACACCTGGAAGTTTCTGGGCCTCATAATTCTTCAGGGAGTGGTGGGGAAACCCCTGCAGAAGTGGTATTGGACAACCAACAAATTACTAGTCACTCCTTTTTTTTGCACCGTCATGTCGGAGTACAAATTTTCTCTGATAATAAAATATTTGCAATTAAAAAATAATGAAGAATTTGATGAGACTTCTCATCCAGCACCAAAACTGAAAAAGATTTGGGAGGTATATCAAATTATTCAGAAAAATTTCCAGCAGACCTATGTACTAGATAGAGACATCAGCCTTCATTCTTCTAAAAAAAAAGAGTGACAAGCTTGTGGTTCATGCGGACTTTGTTTGGAAAGTTGCCGAACTTATATTTCTCAAGCACAAAACACCAAAGACTTTAAATAGATCTGGACGTCGTGCTGCTGGCGTTGTGAACCCGGAAAGCCTGACTGGTCGTCACTTTATGGACCACATTCCACCGACGGAAAAGAAGTCAGCACCTACAAGGATGTGTGTGGTTTGCTGCTCTAAGCGTGACGACACTGGAAGGAAAATCGGAAAAGAAACCAGGTTCCACTGTCCTGACTGTGACGTTGGACTTTGTGCTGTACCATGTTTTAAAATTTTCCATACATGGGAAGTTTTCTGAAGCAATATGACTACTAATATTGCACCCTTGTTTGGCCCAAAAAAATGTCCTAAGAATTACAGGCCTACAATATAAAACACCAAATTTCCATGCAAAATAATGGTACCGCTTTCAGCATCTAAAATCAGAAATAATCATACTGCCAGGGAGGTTAAATACCCTGCATACCCTGTAAGTTCAGAAGAATACCTGTTGTCCTGCCAGAAATACACTCAGCTTCCAAGTTCTATTGTGGGCTGACAACATGCAGAATTTTTGTGGACTGAGTGGTGTCAGTCTTACCCAGTTTTCTTTTGCTAAACTACTCAAACTCCCCCTCTCTCCTGATCTTTACATCTTTACAACATGTATGGTAATTATTCTGTAGTTCAAGAGAAGATCTTGAAGGGCTAATTATACTCCTTAAAATAAGATAGGAAGTGGGTGTGTTTTTTTTATAGGTTGAACTGGATGGATTAGTGTCTTTTGTCAAACTATGTGAGCACAAGACACAGGACAGCTTGGAATGGCTGACACGATCAACAGGTATTTTTTATAGCATGGCCGTAATCTCACACTACAGATTTACAGTTATAATGCTGTATGCACAGAAGTGCCAAAGCACACTCACATACCAGGAAGTTCACTGTTATTTTTCAGTAGAAATACTAAGTACAAAGTAAATCTTCAGGGGACTGATTAGATACAATTAACATTTTGAGATGTTCTCTATAGCATAAAATCTTCACCTTTTGAGCGGAGTTCCACTTTAAGAAGCAGTGGTCTAAAACAGCCTTTTTCAATCATGGTGCAGTGGTACCCTAGGGTGCCTTCTGGGCTCTTTAGGGGTGCCTTGGCAAAATGCCTCAAAGTTAACCAAAAACTAGAGGGTGTATCAAGCCTGCCTTTTTTGTTACACAAAGCCACAGGGTTTTAATGTGCAACAATATTGATGATGGCAAAGGGTTGATAAAAGGGACATCAGGAGTCTGAGGACATCCTTGTTTGCCCCTTACTTGCCCCTCTCTCTGTCAACACGGGGGGTATGTTAGCTGAGGGAGAGAAACTGGGGCAGAAGAGAAAATCTGGAATGCTAGTCTGTACCACTGTGCAAAGGCACATCACATTTTTAAGAATAAGTCATCATTAATATTGGGTGTGCTACTTGTGCAGATGCACACTGTTTTATGTAAAACTATTAGTTTTTGTTTTGTTTTTTCCATTTTAGAATAAGGTGCCTTGGGATTGTGCAAAATTTTAAAGGGTGCCGCGACACAAAAAAAGTTGAGAAATACTGGTCTTGAAATAACGTTTCATTGTAAATGGAACTGTCCAGAGTGCTGAAAGACTAAAACTGAATGTTATTTCCTTTATCCTTTCATTACTTCCATTTCTGCTTTGTGTGCGCTATGATCAAGTGATGTTATGAAGTATACAGGTTATTTTGGTTTCAAACCTTTGTGATTTCCATCAAAAGTGTTGATAGTGACAATATGACAGGCATTAAAGTACAAATTTCACTGCAACTGAAAAAACTTTGTGTTTATGTGACTTGATTTTCGAGCACAAATAAGGAATACAGTGGGCTTAATTCACAAAGCTAGCACATTGGTATAGGAATCAGTATTTTAAAAACATGACAGTTACACGACAGTAAATCCAGTAAGGTTTGAAAAATGAGCCACATAGTTAAAAAAAAGATTCTTATCCTTTTGTTAAATAGTTAGCTCACCTATGCAGGTAAGGGGTATCTGTAGATAAAAACAAACCGTGCAGTTTTGACAAAAGTTGGCCTTGCTATAGGTAGGCCATTTACCTACCTCATTAAACCTGACTGCAAAACTCACAGTGGTGGCATTATCCTGTCCTGCCTTGTTGCTAGATACAGTACATGCAGCAATGTGTTTATTAAAATTCATTTAGTACATGTAAGTAACTAAATTTGCTTAATTTAAAACTTATATAATACTCTAGTAGCATTTAGATGGGACCAGCATTGGGCATCAGGCTGTGGAATAGATTTACTAAAACCGTAGCACTCAGAATCTGGTGCAGCTGTGCATGGTAGCCAATCAGCATCTAAATTCATCTTGTTCAATTTAGCCTTGGCAATCTAACCTAGAAGCTGATTGGTTTCTGTGCAGAGTTGCATCAGTTTTTTCACTCTTTGCAGTGTATATGCTGACAGGAGTAGAGAGCAGAATTCAGTCTATGTAGATGTAGACGGGATTTGGGCTTGTGACAGTGACATCAGATTGGTATGATTCTGAGATCATTCAGAATTTATAGGTGCATTTGAAATGAAAAATGTAAATGTGTTGCGCTAAAACTAAAATGATATATGATGTAAATAAATTGTGCATAGTGCTCAATCAAATAGTGGATCCAAAATAAATAAATTGTCCCATAAAGGGGATGGCAAGAAGTGGGAAATCTTGTAATCAGGGATCAGAGATGAGGCGAATCAAACTCCCTCAACCACAAAAGTCCACCACCACCAAAACGGATAAGATATGCTCTTACTAGATAGTCGGGACCTCCTGTTAGGAAGGTCAGACACGCTATGAGATATTCCCCTAATATGCAAGCTCCAGCAGGGATCGCAGAAGAGGCAGTGATGTCCCCTATTGTGCAAGCTCCAGCAAGGATCACGAAAGAGGCAGTCATCTCTCGATATTATTCACAGCAGCAACCTCAGACTCCCAATGGATGATGTGGATAAATAAACACTATTTAGTGTAAAACCTTAAAACTATATTTTATTTCATAAAAGAAATACACTCACATTGTTGAACTGAAACATGCACATAAAAACACGATACATCCAGGCAGGTAAAATGGCATCCGCCTCTACCTCCGGGGAACTCCGCCCTATGCATTTCATCAATACAGGCCTTCTTCTGGTGGAACCTGTAGTGACGGAATGCGTAGGACAGAATTACTTGTCTACGTCAAGTACCCGGAAGTATTTAGTTTTAGTGCAACACATTTTAATTTTTCATTTTTGCTTTGTGATAAATATCTCACAGTTGTTATCTCACAGCTTTAGTTTTTCTTCAAGAGGATTTTGCCTTCCTGTAGACTTGTATGGAAATAAACCTGTCCGATGCAAACAAAAGGCAGGGGCCCTTTAAACTATTTGGCTCCTTTAGCAGAACTAAAATTATCGAATTAATGCAGTAGTAAACTCTCCATTCTTAAAAGGTCCCCCTGTAGGCTATGCACCACATACTAGCACATTATAATAAACATATCATTTACATGGGGGCCTCAAGCAGCACGCTGTTGGTTCTTCTATCTTCTCCTGGTCTTCCTTCCAGGGTTGCAATCTCCGGACGTTCGAATTGCCAGGCCATGATAACATTGTCATAGTACCTACAGATTGCCTTAGTATAAGCTTACCTGTAGGTACAAGTTATTAAGCCAACTTTACTACTTTTTTAATTGTTTTCCAAAAAAATTACATTCAAGGCATGCTGTGAATGATAATTGTCACAGTTACTTGTGTTCACAACCAAAATTTCAAACCATCAAATGGCTGGTGTCATAATTTATCACATGTGCAGCACCATGGCAACTGCATATCAGACAGAGACTAAGGTGGCTCTGTCCTTTGCTTTAAAGGATAGGAGGGTTCAGTTCTGTTTTAAAACATAGTCCTGCTTTCCATTAAAGTAGAACTATAAGCAAAAGTTTTTTTTAAGTTTTTTTTTGTATCTGTGTCCCATTTGGTAGATTTACCTTCACTTCCTGCCCCATAGCCAAAGCAGGAAGTGAGAGAAAATACATGCAAATTAATCACTTCAAGTCTGAACTGTTTCACCCTCTCCCAGTCCAAACCTGTTTAAGTTTTCAGCACTGTCACACTTTGAATTACAATAATAACACCCAAAATAAAAATGTGAATATAACAATGTGATAATATCTATAAATGATTGAATTAAAAATGATAGGACAAATATAAGAAATTACATAAGTACAAAATAAATCAATGTACAATTTTTATATATATAATGTGCATCACCAATAAAACTAAACATTAAAGTCCATCATGCAACATATCTATTCCAAAAAAAGTCTGTATAAGTTGCAAAATGACAAAGTGCTCAGTGCTTATGCAAAATTCCACTCCAACAATGATAAGGCACTCCAGGTAGGGCACTATCAATGGTGGATTGGACAAAAACACCCCTTGAATTCAAAGAGCTGCTCTCCACACAGGCATATATAGGGTAGAAATAGGGAGAAGCCACATAGCGCAACACAGTTTTAATAAGCTTTTAAAAAAAAGTAAAGTTGCACTTACAAAGAGGCAATGAATCAGTATGTATGAAACAAGCCAGCCACGGTGTCACCCAATGCACTGCCACGTGATGACGTCATACGCAAAATCCACCCCCAATGTTTCCCCAAAAAAATGGCGTCCTCTGGGATTGGAGATATCACAGAGGATGTCATTTTTGGGGAAACGCATTGAGCAGAGTGTTGATGGGAGAATCGAGTAATTTTATTTTCTTCCACCATGGGTGGAAAAAAATCAAATCAACTATGAGCTGGTTAACTAGATTATAAGTGATCCTGACTCCTCCCCCCTACTTCTCTTACAGTTTACATTAATGTTTTTTTTTTAACTGGTGCCATTTATTTGTGCTGCAAAGCAGCACTCTCTCAATTCTCATCTAGGAAAGAATTATATTTTTTCCTCTTGCCCCCTCCGAGTGCACAGATATGCTGCACAGCTTCGGGTCCCAAGTAAGCTTTCTGCACATCTGCACATGCACAGGGTTTTCCATGTGAGTGCAAAGATAGCTATTAGGGAAAATTCCCAAAATTCCCAAAATGTTGCAGTCTTTGAGCATATGCACAGGAAATCACATGCCCGTGCACATATGTGTGAGGAGCCCTGCCAGGTATCAAAGGCCCTGCAGAGCCCTTCAGTGTATTTGTTTGTGCACTATAATGGCAGTGCTGGAGGGGTGCAGAGCTAGTACTTTGAGGGACTGCATTTCCACTTTAAAATGGTCATTAAGAGTTTTAGGATAGGCTGGTCTAACTCTATTTAATAACAATAGCCATTTTCTGACTGCAGACAGCACTGCCAAGTATGATTCTGGCCAATTTCACTTAATTCCTTTCAGGATAAGGGCTTGGGTTCACTGGTATATTTTAGCTTTTCTTTCCTCTATTATATTTTTCTAAATGACAGAGCAGAAACAGGTGAAATACCACAAACAATGCAACAACTTACTATTTAAAGATAGATTACCAATAAACACTGATCTCTGGAAAAACGGAAAGAAGAAAACTTTTATCAAAAGCATAGCATAGTCTATTTATATATAAAATGTTTTCCACTCTAAACCAAACCTGTTTAACCATGTATTTTAAAGTGGTACTGCAGTTATACTGTATGTTTAATATAAGTTGTACATTATGTTAGTGTCTAAAATTTGTGTTATGTCACATTGTTTTTTACTGACGTTGGTAAGTGGTTAGTGTTTAGAAAATGACACCGAAGCACCCCAATTGCTGGCAATGGAAAACTACTCACAAAGCAGCAAGTGAATAATCAATGATGAACAGTTTGCCTAATGATTGTGAATTGCCTAATAATGGCTAGCTAATTTTATTTTGAATGAAGTTTATTGAAATCGGTACAAGTGGTCATCAACAGCTAACATCCGTGAATTCTTGCAAGCGGCATCCCAGTGAAGCGTATTATCACGTTTAAACTTACAGTTATACAGTGGGCATTGAGTGGTTGGCAGGTAGCTAAGCTGTGTATTTACCACATAGCCAGGCTATTTATAAGTACCTGATCTAGATATTGGTTGTTTCAGTTAAACACTCATAATTTGGTTGAATTTGTATACATTATCTTACTTACAAAAAACATAAAAAATCCTGTTTTTAAGTTAATCCTAATTGAGATGTATTTGTGCCTTGGCACATTTGTAAGTTAATGACCTCGCATTATTAAATGAAGTAGCTGTCTAAAGTAATATTCTCATGAGAGAATATATGGCTTGAAAGATACATTGGAGTTGATTTACTAAATAGGCTGTTTAATTTGCAAGGGAATTTGCACATTGCAAGATAATTCCCCTTACACCCTTCAAAGCCAATCAAAGACAATATATTTTTGATCTACTTGATTGCTTTTTTGTTACTTCGAATCAAGGCAACTGGTCATAAGTGACTGGAAGACATGGATTGAATTTTCATAAATGCGGCTGGAAACTTGAACAATTGGATGAATTGCCCTTTAACTGCTAAGTTACGGGTACTGTTGGTTTATCATTGATGCTGGGTGATAGCCTCATCTTTTTAAACACGGAGGTGTCTAAGCCATTATATATAGACTGAAAACCTATTAACTTGATGTAGCTTTTAAAAGGAAAGTCCACTGAAACTCAAATGCTATTAAGTGACAGATTAGGTGACCACACAACACAATACCTTTGTGATGGAGGGAGGGCATTCTCATTATGGTTCCCCTGTAAGTCAGAAAGGGCAACAAGCAATCTGTAGATGAGGATGAGAACAGATGATTTGTTTTAGGCCACTCAAATGTCTTATGCATGTACATAATACTATAGACCAACCAGAATTGCATGAGCGCAGTAAGTCAATACCTTATCAGGGTCATCAAGCAGAAGTATCCTTCACAATCAGAATTTTACAGGTATTGAACAGGTTGAGTGTCCCTGAGGTGCAAAAATAAGAGTACTCTTCTTGTGAATCCGGATGTGTGTATCCTTACCTGCAAATTCCTGCCTGCCATTTTGGATGTGAAAGTTTTTCCATTGTAAACCCCATTTGATTTTTTTTTTAAATGTATTCTCTCTGTATAAGTTTTCCCTAAATTTAAACATACAAATGTGATATAAGCACAACTAATTCCTTTATCATTTGCATATATATCTTCCATCTTTGATATATCAGTATATTTAGAATTCCTCTCCGACACCACCGAGATAATCGATTGATAAGGTCATTAAAGCGGATTTCCACACAAAAATGGAACGTCCGCTTTTCGGAACCCTCCCCCCCTCCGGTGTCACATTTGGCACCTTTCAGGGGGGAGGGGGGAGGGGGGTGCAGATACCTGTCTAAGACAGGTATTTGCACCCACTTCCGGCATAGACTCCCATGGAAGTCTATGCCTCTTCCCGTCCCGACCGCGCTGTCTGCTGGGAACACACAGCTCCCAGGAGAGTGGGGACCACTAGGGACGTGCAGTGAAACGCTTTACTTCCTGATTCCCTCACCTAGGATGGCAGCGGCAGCTGCCGAGAACAGAGCGGGTTCTCGGCGTCCCCTGCCGACATCGCTGGACCCTGGGACAGGTAAGTGGCCATGTATTAAAAGTCAGCAGCTGCAGTATTTGTAGCTGCTGGCTTTTAATATTTTTTTTTTTTGGCGGTGTGGGTGAACCCCCGCTTTAACGTGTGCCTCCCATTTTAGACAATATTTATGCTCCTTTAGCCCAGTTGTCTTATGCCGCGTACACACGAGCGGACTTTACGGCAGTGGACTTTTTTTCCCAAAAGTTCGACGGACCTAGAAATTAAACATGTTTCAAATCTTTCCGACGGACTCGAGTCCAGTCGAAAAGTCCGCTCGTCTATATGCTAGTCCGACGGACAAAAACCGACGCTAGGGCAGCTATTGGCTACTGGCTATCAACTTCCTTGTTTTAGTCCGGTCATACGTCATCACGTACGAATCCGTTGGACTTTGGTTGATCGTGTGTAGGCAAGTCCGTTCATTCGGAAAGTCCTTTGGAAAGTCCGCCAGACCTAGTCCGTCGAAAAGTCCGCCCATGTGTACGCGGCATTAGATGATGATGTAAAAATCCTGCCCACTTCTCCCCTACTGAATACTTTTAAGGTTCCCCCCATTATAGTCTCTTAGTGGTGTCCAGGCAAATGTCTATCACGCCTTCTATCAACTATATCAAGTCATTTGTGCCTTGATATAGTCGATAGAAGGGATTTTAATAATGCTTAAAGTGAAACAATAAAAGTGAAATATTCCTTTAAATATCATACCTGGGGGTGACTATAGTATGCCTGTAAAGTGGCGCATTTTGCCCGTGTTTAGAACAATCCCTGCACAAAATGAAATTTCTAAAGGAATAAAAGTCATTTAAAACTGCTTGCGGCTGTAATGTAATGTCGGGTCCCGGCAATATAGATGAAAATCATTAAGAAAAACGGCATGGGTCCCCCCCTCACCCCATTACCAGGCCCTTTGGGTCTGGTATGGATATTAAGGGGAACCCCACACCCAAACTACAAAAGAAAAGGCGTGGGGGCCCCAGGCCCTATATACTCTGAACAGCAGTATACAGGCAGTCCCCGAGTTACAAACAAGATAGGGACTGTAGGTTTTTTCTTAAGTTGAATCTGTTTGTAATTTGGAACAGGTACATTTTTAAAGTGTAGCTCCAGCCAAAAAATCCTTTTTTGGATAACATAGGGAAGGGTTATCACCCCTGTAACATTTGTTTTGCTGTCTGTGCCCCTGTTCAGAAGATTTCACCTCACTTTCTGTCCCAATGACAATTGAATTTTGAAAATTTTGGGTTATTAGGGAAACTAGGATTGTTGATAAAGCATCAGTGGAGACACCTTTTTCTCATATTAACTCTTACAGGAGAAAATTTTCCCTTCCTAGGGGTAGATTTCCTCTCACTTCCTGTTGTCTCCCTCCGTTTGTAAGTAGGAGTCGTTTGTAAGTCAGCTGTTTGAAAATAGGGGACTGCCTGTATATACTATACGGCCTGCCCTATACACTCTGCGGAAAATTGAGCCTTAGGTTTTGGTGGTACCAGAACACTGTAAGCCCTCACAGTTACTCTTGGTGGGCGCTGGAACGGGCCCTGCTGTGAAATATTATATCAAGAATTGTAGTTACAAGCCCCTGTTAAACAGGGGCAGAAAAATTGGGCCTTAGGCAGTAGGGGTGTTGGTGGCACAACACTGTAAAGCCTCACAGATACTCTTGTTGAGTGTAGGAATGGGCCCTGCTGTGAAATATTAGAGCAAAAATAGTAATTACATGCCCCTGTTAGACAGGGGCAGAAAAATTGGGCCTTAGGCAGTGGTGGTGCCACAACACTGTAACCCCTCACAGATTCTCTTGTTAAGTGTAGGAACGGGCCCTGCTGTGAAATATTAGAGCAAAAATTGTATCTACATGCCCCTGTTAAACAGGGGCAGAAAAATTGGGCCTTAGGCGGTGGTGGTGGTGGTGGCACAACACTGTAAAGCCTCACAGATACTCTTGTTGAGCGCAGGAACAAGCCCTGCTGTTAAATATTTGATAAAAAATTGTAATTACACTCCCCTGTTAAACAGGATCAGAAAAATTGGACCTTAAGCAGTGGTGGTGGTGCCACAACATTGAAAACTCTCACAGATACTCTTGTTGAGCGCAGGAATGAGCCCTGCTGTTAAATATTTGATCAGAAATTGTAATTACACGCCCCTGTTAAACAGGGGGCAGAAAAATTGGGCCTTAGGCAGTGGTGGTGGTGCCCAAAAATATTCTTAGAAGCTATCATCATGAAGATTGAGGAGGAATAGGATAGTCACTCAGCATAATAGGATAGTCACTCAGCATATGCAGCCTCCAAGGGATCCCACATCCATAGAAAAATCAATCGGTTACATCAGCATCAGGTACTTGGTAGCTGGTGATCCAAGACTGATTCATTTTAATGAATGTGAGCCAATCAACAGAGTCTGTGGAAAGGCGCACTCTGTGATTGGTTACAAAGCCTCCAGCAGCACTGAATGTGCGTTCAGAAAGAAGGCTGTATGCAGGACAGGCCAGTAGCTCAATTGCATATTGAGCAAGCTCTGGCCAGTGGTCCATCCTCAAGACCCAGTAACCCAGTGGATGTTCTGTTGGAAAAGTCTCCGAGTCTGATCTTGCCCCTAGATATTCTTGCACCATGTAATTCAGATGCTGGCGATGGTTGCTGGAACCGATCAGACCTTGGCTCTGAGGACTGAAGAATTGTCTAAAGGCATCGGTCAGCCGGCCACCTTCTCCACCGCTCTTTCCGTGACTGAACGAAGCCTCAGCAACACGTTGTCCAGCACCAGGAAACTGTAACCTCCCAGGCTCTGGAAGCGCATTGCACAAACCTTTCTGCAAGGCCTCCCGAAGATGTTTCATCCTCTGCGAAGGCTTGATAAGTTCTGCAACCTTACCCTTGTAATATGGATCAAGAAGGGTTGCTAGCCAGTAATGATCCCTCTCCTTGATACCACAAATCCTAGGGACCTTTTGCAGGCTTTGCAGGATCAGGGAGGCCATGCAGCATAAGTTTGCAGAGGCATTCGATCCTGAGTCCTCTGGGTCACTAAGGATCACATGATCCTCAACCACCTCCTCCCAGTCACAAACAACTCCATGGGTTTCTGGGGACTGAAAACGATCCCTTAAAGACTGCTGCTGATGCTGAGTGTTATCCTCTACCTCCATGCTGACACAATCCTCCTCCTCCTCCTCTGCTTCTTCCTGTGTGATCGGCGGGCCCGCAGGAATACTATCTGGATAAAGGGGGCCTTGAGAGGTAAGGAAGTCCTCCTCTTCCTCCCGCTGTTCTGCCTCAAGTGCCCTGTCCATTATTCCACGAAGCCTATGCTCCAACAGGAAGACAAGAGGGACAGTATCACTGATGAATGCACTGTCACTGCTCACCATCCTTGTGGCCTCCTCAAATGGTGAAAGGACAGTGCATGCATCCTTGATCAGTAGCCACTGGTGTGGCGAAAAAAAGACAAGCTCCCCTGACCCTGTCCTGGTGCCATACTCACACAGGTACTCATTGATGGCCCTCTGCTGTGTGTGCAGCCACTGCAGCATTGCCAACGTTGAGTTCCACCTGGTGGGCATGTCACAAATGAGGCCGTTCTTGGGTAGGTTGCATTCTCTTTGAATGTCAGCCAGCCCAGCACTGGCATTATATGACCAGCGGAAATTACCACAGACTTTCCTGGCCTGCCTCAGGAGATCCTGTAAGATCGGATACCTGCTCAAGAACTGCTGCACCACCAAATTCAGGACGTGAACCAAACAGGGAACATGGGTCAAGTGTCCCTGTCGAAGGGCAGAGAGGAGGTTGGTGCCATTGTCGCATACAACCATTCCTGGCTTAAGCTGGCGTGGCGTCAACCACCTCTGAGCCTGCCCCTGTAGAGCTGCCAGAATCTCTGCCCCAGTGTCCCCTAAGCAGACCAACTCAAGCACTGCATGGCATCTTTTTGCCTGAATACTTGCGTAGCCCCTTGAACGCCTATGGAGCACCGCTGGTTCAGAGGACAAATCTGTAGAGGAAGAGGCCATAGAGGAAGAAGAAGAGGAGGGGGTGGAGGAGAGAGCTATGGCAGAATCACCACTTCTAGCATTTTGAAGGCGTGGTGGCGGAACAGGCTCCAACAATACTGAACCCTATCCTGCATCCTTCCCAGCTGCCAGCAGAGTTACCCAGTGCGCCATGAAAGAAAGGTAATGTCCCTGTCCATGCCTGCTGGACCATGATTAAGCGGTAATATGCAACTTACTGCTGACTGCCCTGTCCAACGAGGCCAAGACATTGCCTTCCACATGCTGGTAGACAGCCGGAATGGCCTTCCATGAAAAGAAATGGAGTTTGGGAACCTGCCACTGAGGTACCGCACATTCCACAAATTCACGAAAGGGGGCAGAGTCTACCAGCTGAAAAGGCAGCAGTTGGCAGTGCTAGCAATTTGGCCAAGGTAGCATTCAGACGCTGACCATGTGGATGGCTGGGACCGAATTTCTTTTTCCGGTTTAGCAACTGGGGTAGGGAAATTTGCCTGCTAAAATTGGATGTCGGTGTACTGCTAGCAGATTGGCCGCAAGTACTTGGGACACCTATTTCTATACCTTCATTCCTCTCAGTGCAGGTTTCTGAGACGACTGGAGGTATAGTTGGGTTGGAGATCCCAGCTGATGAGGAGCAAGGAGAGGTCCGCCTTGTTCTTTGATGTTTGGTCTTTTAAGTGCTTTTGCCAACGAACTGCATGGGAGGTCGACATAAGTCTGGACAAGCATGTGGTGCCCAAGCAGCTGCTGTTTTGGCCATGCTTGATCCGCTTCAGACATATGTTGCAAACAGCAACGGTGCGATCTGCTGCACACGTGTCAAAAAAGGGCCACACCAAAGAACTTTTCAAAATATGCGGGGAGTCAGCAGCGCCCTGCACCTGCTTAACTCTGCGGTGTGATGCAATAGGGTGGCTGCCCTAAAGCTGCCCCCTGGAGTGCATCCTGCCTCATTGGAGATGTGCCTCCTCCTCCTCCTCTCTTCTATCAGGCACCCAAGTAGAGTCAGTGACCTCATCATCCCCTCCCTCCTCATCACTGGAGCAATCTTGGCAGTATGCTGCAGCTGGGTGAACATGACTGCCAGTTTCTTGACCTTCTTGGGCACCCCCTCTCTCTAGGCTCACATTACTCCTTTCCTCAACCTGGGTACCATCATCAGAGCCTTCAAATCGCTGCGCATCCCCCTGCAGCATGTACCCGACACTGTGGTCGAATAGTTCGGGGTACTCCTCCATGTATGATGGTGGGGCTAGGGAAGGAGTGACTGTTGACATGGAGCCGATGGAATAGGTCACTTTGGCAGCTGCATTGACAGGCAAACTACTCTGAGCCTGGGTGACAGAGGATGAGGAGGATGAGGACAGCTTTGTTATCCATTCCACCAACTCTTCTGCATGTTGTGGCTCAATAACACAGCCAGCTGCAGAAAAAAAGGACAAGCATGCCCCATGGCCACATGCTGAGGATGCACCGTATCCACGACCAGCACTGTCGACTGTAGACACAGAGCCTGCTTGCCCTCTTTTAGTGACCTGTGAGCGTCTGCCTCTCCCTGGTGGCCTTCCGGACATGCTGTAAATTTTGTTTAGCAAAACCACACTACACTGTATTGTGTACTGTGTACACCACCAGAAAAGAAGTAGCAACTGTACTAGGGGTGCACAGTACTGTGTGCACCAACAGAAGTGTAATAACAACTATGGGTGTACTGTATGTATTGTGTACTGTGTACACCACCAGAAAAGTAGTAGCAACTGCACTAGGGGTGCACGATACTGTGTACACCAACAGTAGTGTAATAACAACTATGGGTGTACTGTATGTATTGTGTACTGTGCACACCACCAGAAAAGTAGTAGCAACTGCACTATGGGTGCAAGGTACTGTGTACACCAACTGAAGTGTAATAACAACTATGGGTGCACTGTATGTATTGTGTACTGTGTACACCACCAGAAAAGTAGTAGCAACTGCACTATGGGTGCACAGTACTGTGTACACCAACAGAAGTGTAATAACAACTATAGGTGCACTGTATGTATTGTGTACTGTGTACACCACCAGAAAAGTAGTAGCAAATGCACTATGGGTGCACGGTACTGTGTACACCAACAGAAGTGTAATAACAACTATGGGTGCACTGTATGTATTGTGTACACCACCAGAGAAGTAGTAGCAACTGCACTTGGAGTCCACGGTACTGTGTACACCAACAGAAGTGTAATAACAACTATGGGTGTACTGTATTGTATACACCAACAGAAAAGTAGTAGCAACTGCATTATGGGTGCACGGTACTGTGTACACTGCCTGAAGTATATTAGAAAAAGTACACCAGGAATGGCCTGCAGTGAGATATAGCTAAACTGGATGCAGTGGATATATATATATATATATATATATATATATATATATATATATATACACGAGACTGTCTGTATATATATATATATATATATATATATTAAATACACTGCAGCTAACTGAATAACCTGCCTGCCTGCTCAGTCTAAATGACACTCTCTCTCCGTCCACACCAACAACAGACTACACAGGACCGTGCAGGCAGCTTTATATAGTGTGGGGCGTGGACTTAGTCCCCCTGAGCCATGATATATATATATATATATATATTAAATACACTGCAGCTAACTGAATAACCTGCCTGCCTGAAGTATATTAGAAAAAGTATACCAGGAATGGCCTGCAGTCAGACATAGCTAAACTGGATGCAGTGGATATATATATATATATATATATATATATATATATATATATATATATATATATATGTATGTATATATATATATATATATATACAAGACTGTCTGTGTATATATATATTAAAATACACCGCAGCTAACTGAATAACCTGCCTGCCTGCTCAATCTAAATGACACTCTCTCTCTCCATCCACGCCAACAACACACTACATGGGGCCGACGTGCAGGCAGCTTTATATAGTGTGGGGCGTGGACTTAGTCCCCCTGAGCCATGATTGGCCAAAGGCACCCTTAGCTGAGGGCGCTGGGATTGGCCAAAGCATGCAGGTCATGGTACATGCTTTGGCCAATCATCATACAGCAATGCACTGTGCTCCCGCAGTGGATTATGGGGCATTATGCGGCCCTTGAATTTGGCGCAAATGTCCCATAATGTTCGGTTTTCGACGAACGGGTGAACAGCCAATGTTCGAGTCAAACTCATGTTCGACCCGAACATAAAGCTCATCCCTATATATCACCTAGCTAGAAGTTTAAAGTTTGTTTCAGATATTTTAAGATCTATTAATGAGCTATTTGACAAATTCAATAATGTTACCTTTAATTCTTGCTCCCATATACTCAAATATGGTGGGACTTTAGGTTCTGCCTGTGTTGTCAGTATTTCATAAATTCAAGAAATACAATGCTTTAAAGCTGCTTGTGAATCAAATTGTCCCTCCAAGGGGGGTACATTTCCCCCTGCATGTAATGGTTGGACTAGAGAGGATACAAAATGACATATTTAACCATATCTCCACTAATCTAATAATATATGTCCCTGTTTTTTCCATAAATCTTGCAATGTACATACCCTAGGTCTGCTCATTATATCTTTTAATCTCAATGTGTCCCCTTTCATCCAGTGTAATAACGCCAACTCTTCTTTCCCCAGAGCAAAATAATGATTAGCCAATTAGTAGTAATAATAGGGAGTTATACAGCCAGTGAAAAAATCCCCACTTGATTGTTACTTGAGTTGATCACTACTAATTATTGAATACTGCAAATGTTTGATTATTTGGATCCTCAAGTTCGTCTGTTTGTCAGCTGTCACCAGAAGTGAGAGCTGAGACCTGAGAGTGGCTTGGATCAGTTCCACACTTTCCACTGGATCCATTTCCATCTATGACAATTATTCTGTGTCACCTAGGAACATATGACTTCTCACTAGGCTACCAGGAGGTCTACAGCATAGACAAGGCCCAAGACAAAATGTAGTTGCTGATAAAAAGAGACTTTTTCAAGCTTTTTCTTAAAATATCTACAAATTATTTTCATTTTAGAATTTGATAAAGAGAGACTGTCTTAGATGGTAATAACATGTTCCTACAGCAAGGGATGAATTACGTTAAGTGTTTTGGATGAGAATATAGCAATCTTGACATTTGTGGTCGGTATTTATTTCTCTGATGAAAACTGCAAACATCAACTTTCTATGGAACCCAATCTATTGTCTCCTTGATATGCCTCTTTATCATGCTTGACAATTAAAAGCCCCTGGCTATGTCTGTACATGAACTCTTGTTGGCTGCAGAAGGCAGTAATAATCATTTCAGGTAAAAATTTCCAGCAATCATCTTTGATACATGACTACAAGAGTACACAATAAAGGAGATTAATATCACATTTCTCAAAACCTTAATCTAAAAAAGAAGGAATGAAAAACAGAACACGTTCGACAGTATTCCACTCTTTTTTTTTTAACCTTCAAGTTTTGCTGCCCGGAATGTCAGAACTGTTTGTTGTTCTGGAGCTTCAAAAATGTACCTGCTTGAAATGGCCCATGTGGTCTAATTCTCTCAATAAAGATGGTTGCAGCTGATGCAATAAAGGATTTTAAAATGGTTTGATTTGATATATATAAATGCACACAAAAGATAAATTGGCACCTGAATTTTCAATGTATAGGAAAATAGGTGTCCCGTGTTTCCCTAGTATTTTTACCTACTGTCGGATTCTGTGGTTCATTATGCCAGGCTAAAAATTGCCTAGACTTTAGACTTTTCTAAAACTGGTTACTGTAGCTCAATAAAAAAAGAACCTCTTTCAAACTCCCCCGTATCTAGTTCAGCTTCTGAAGAATTGTGCATCACTGAGACACAAGTACCTATCACAGAAAGAATTGTTTTGTATTCCCCATTGTGTTTGAAGTTTCTTTCAACACGAGACCTAAATGTGAGTAGCTGTCATGGAGTTTTAAATGGAGAGGCATAATCTAAATGTTATTAAAATGCAATGTATTCCTTAAAGTAAAGTCAAGGCAGAAATACTAGCTCTGCTTTCTGACATTCTCAAATGCATACTTAAAAGTTTTGATGCTCCAAGCATTTTGGAAGCTTCACAGAAAGTCAGGTGTTTAAGTGAAAAATTGCTTTCCCATGGTGTGAAAATGTTTGAGTTATAATATTTTATAACAAGATATTGAAGAATTTTGAGGTATACAAGACACTAATGTAATCCCAATCCTTTGTTCTTTTTTGTAGGAGAATCCCTTTTGACCCTATTTCTCCAGTGAGTCACCGGAGTGCACTTCTTTCTGCACTCCTTCGACCTGAATTCACCTGACAGCATGTTAAAGTTCGCTGTCGGGGGGTTCACTCCGGGGGGTTCTCGATTTTAATTTCGAGATCCACTTAGATGCTTGATCAGCCTAAGCCAACCGCTCCCATGTCCTCCACAGCCCAGTGCTACAGTGAGCACTGGAGGGGCAGAGCAGAGAGCCAGTCAGTGACAGTCAGTGGCTCTCTGCTCACTGAAGAAGGAGAACTGAGCGATCAGCAGTAATTGACTGCTCAGTTATTGGTTTTAGAGACGGCAGGGAACAGATGCATCACTGGACCGCTGAATCCAGTATGATGAGTATGATTGTTTTTGTTTTGTTTTTTAAATCCCACTCTTTTCTTTTAATAGTCACTCCACCCAAAGTAATTATTTCATTTAAAAATGGAGCTGAACTTAACAAATTAAGATTTGCTAAGTTATAGGGAACATATAGAAGTGTGTCCAAGCCGTACCCTGAAAAATGTTGCGAACAAGGCCGTTGCGGCTGAAACGCGTCTACCTCTGCTCTGCGTTTATCTATATGGAGATATAATAAATTTGGACTGATTTAAAGAGCATGTATGGAATTGCGGATTTTCCTTTATCCACCCTGAAAAATGTACCTTTGTCTGGAACTCCTGCTGAAAAATAGCATTGTACTTCCCGGTTGACATGTGCATTCGTTTTCATCCGAATACATTTTCGTCCGAATTTCAGGTATTTTCGTTATTGTTTTAACAAATGATAACGAAAGTGCAGAATCCGAAAAACGAAAGATCCGACATAAACAAATGCTTTATTTTCGTTTTCGTTGCTACAACAGTTTGATATAGATAGGAGATTCGACATGATGATGACAATAACAATCTGTGTCCATCAAACCTGTGGTCGAATGTGCCTAACCTTAACTCTATTAGTCCAAGATTATTCTACATAGAGAGAAAAGATTCGACGTAGGGGAGAAAGATTCGACATAGGGGAGAAAAGATTCAACATAGGGGAGAAAGATTCGACGTAAGGGAGAAAAGATTTGACATAGGGGAGAAAAGATTCGACGTAGGGGAGAAAAGATTCGACGTAGGGGAGAAAAGTTTTGACGTAGGGGAGAAAAGATAAATAAAAATAATGATGATGATGAATGTTATTGGCTGGTTGTAACCAAAGAGGAGGAGCAGTAAAATAGCTAGAACTAAGTACACACGTACTTTGGCTTATGGTGTCGAAAGTTCTAAGAAGTTTCGATGGGCAGGTAAACTATACGGCGTTGTACAGTTTAGCTGCTCAGTCGAATCTTCTTTGAACATTCGACAGACACCATGAGCCTGATTCAACCTTAATTCGGATTTTCGGACGAATGCAATTTTTAACAAAAAACGAAATTTCGGGAGTAACTAAATAAATTTATTTTTCGGACGAAAACGAAATTCCGAAACGAAATATTTCAGTGTGCACGTGTCTACTTCCCGGTATGTGAATGTGCCTAGGCACTCCTGTGTGTACAGCTTCATAGCTATATATCTGCAGTGTGAATCTAAGGCACTGTTTTTTTCCGGCTGCTAGCCTTGGGAGATTTTCAGTGTTGTGTTATAATGTCACCACCATGCTACTCTCTGCTCTTCTTGCTGTAAACTCATGACATGAGGAATCAAACCCCTACCTCTCCCAAGATGGCTTCCCCCACAAAAAGATACAGTGCAAAACAAGGCATTTTCAGTTAGTAATAGGCAAGGATCAGCTACAGGCAGACCACAGTAGGTGGCTAGTCATTTACCCTCTTTTTGGCCTATTTCCAAAGTTCATTTTATTTTAAGTAGATGTAAAAAAGTTGAATTATGCCATGTCATTTTATGTGTCTCTGAGGCTCAGCCCCTCCTATTTGGCACAGATTTTTTAAGGAGGCTTCACATTAGCTGCTGAGTTAATCATTTATTTTACATCATAGATAATGCAGCTAGAAAAGATTAGGACTAGTGTAAATAGCTTTTCAGTGGATGTGAGAGAGGAATAAGCAAGACAGAGGCCTCAACAGATGAAAGAAGTGATTCAGTCCTTGGAATTTACTGAAAAAAGACATATGAGCATTGACTTGAATAAGCCTCTAAACCTACTTTTAGCATAATGGTTTTAATTCTTAGTTGTGTTTTGCAATTTCTGACTGGAGGTTATTTTGCAGTAGTTTGTTCTCCCCTGCTGTCAGCCTTCATTGTGCAGTGAGGCGACAAGCTAATGTGCTGACGTGAAGGGAGGCCATGGACAGAGCACTGTCACATTAAGTTGCATAATCGTGGGACAGGTAACTCATATATATGCTCCATAAGCAGAAAATATTTCTAGCCAATAAATGCGAAAGAACAGGGCTCTAGATCATTGTAACATATAGATACATTTATTCATGAAAGTACTTTAAAGAGACCCAGTCACCAACTTGAAACAACTAAAGGTACAATCATAGAACAATCAAGTATTGAAAATGCTTATTTGAAATGTTTTTCCTTTTTGTACATATTTTATTTAATTCCAATGTGCCTTTGCAGTTGCTTGAAAGTTTGATTACCCTAAGAAGCAGGGGTGGCCTGTCCACTGAGGGGGCACGGGCGCCACCCTCCCTGTCCATCGCCACCTCCCCTATCCATGCATCCGGCCCCTTTCAGGACATCGGTGTAAAAAAATTCCAATGGGGAGGGGCTGTTTTTTTGAAGCACCGATTAGCGCCAGAGGCTCTAATAGGCTTCAATATAGGGTGGGCTTGGGTCACAGAGAGTGCATTCTCAACCCACCCAGGTGTGTTACAACAGCCGAGCCGTTGCACCACGCTGCCTTCCACCCACCATGATGGGGTAAGTGCCGGACCTACCAGCAAACAGTGGGGGGTGGCTGCCGCTGGCAGGGGGGGTTGTTTGCTTGCCCCCCCCAAAAAAAACCCCACCAGCTGCCACTGCTAGGAAGTGTTTATTCTCTAGCACATCCCCCTCCCTCCTTGCATGTCATCATCTTCTATATACTAGAGTTTGCCAGCCCCTCTTTTTATGTAACTGCCAAGAGTGAAGGGGGGATACTATAAGTGACAGCTCTAAGGGCCCTTTCACATTGAATGCAGTTGGATGCAGTTGGCTGCATTTGGATGCATTTTGAACTGTACTTCAACTGCATAGACAGCCCAAAATCAAGGTAATCCTATGGGCATAGTTCACATCATTGCGGTGCAGTTCACCACAGTTAAAGGGCCCATTCAATGCAGAAACTCTTTACATGCATTTGAAGCGCATTTGAAGCACGCTTGATGTGCACTTGATGTGCACGGAAATGTGTTTTGCATGCGTTTTGTGCTGCGTTTAGCACTGTGTTTGCAGTGCATTTTTCTATATGTTTTTTGGCTTGGCTTTCTTGGCTTAAAGGGGCATGATGCGGTGCATTTAAAGCATGTTTGTAGCGCCTTACCTGCATTTGCGGTGCAGAAAAATATAGCATGCTCTGCTTTTTTTAATTGCACTGAACTGCACTGCAATGATGTGAACTATGCACATAAGATTACTTGTTTTTTGGCTGTCTATGCATTTGGAATTCAATTCAAAATGCATCCAACTGCAGCCAACTGCATCCAACTGTGGGTGGGTGTGAAAGGACCCCAAAAAAATAGAGCATGCTGCATTTTTCTGCACCACAAATGCAGGTAGTGCGCTACAAATGCCCTTTAAATGCACTGCACTGCCAAGAAAGGCAAGCCCAAAAATGTATAGAAAATTCACTGCAAACGTGGCACTAACTGCAGCACTAAACTGAATTAAAATGTGCTTCACGCGCACTTCAAGCGCACTTTAAATACATGTAAACATGCATTCAAAAACGAGAAGTTATATGCAGTTTCTGGTAAGAATGGGCCCTTAATCTGCTGATGTAGACTCTTTCAAGAACTAGCTCTGGTCAGCTCAGTAGATTGTTTTAAAAAATATAACTGGATGTTAACATTTTGAGGTAATAACCCCAGGGTGAGTTTATCCAGGAAATACCTGATTGCCTCCTGGAGAATCAGGAAGGATTTTTTTCCTCCCTGCTGGAGCAAATTTGATTATGCTATATTGGGTATATAGAGATTTTTTTTTTTTATTGGTTGAAGTAGATGGTCTTTTTTTTTTTTAACTGACTAACTATGTAACATCACATCTAAAAGATGGTGGCGCTCAGCAGCAGTTCCAGGTCTTTTGGATATGTACACAATGGAGGTTTTTACAGGTGAATAACATACGTAAAACAAAATTTGTAAATACGTAAAAAATGTATTTGTTCCGTGTATGGCCTGCCTAAGTCAATGTGGTGAAGTTTTGTTATGGAAATGTAGCACTTACCCCCTAAGGAGCTGCTGGTTTTGATTGGGCTTACCGTTACCTCGTGTCCATCACAGGGTTTGCAATGGCAAAGAGGGAAAAAGAGTATTAAATGATGTCTGCACCAAACACAAGTTTCTTTTGTTGCAATTCTTTTATTCTTTGAATCCAAAAGAACAGGGATAGAGGATTAAGGGAGATTCAGGTACCTTAGATTGCGGGTCAGGGCATTTCTACTTATCCAGAGGACTAACGGTCTCCCCAAATGGATATAGCAATCACCGGATAGGTCTCTCTTACTGACCTAGCAGCCAGGTGCATTGCTTGAACACAGTATAGAATATCATTACGGTCATACACAATCCTCTGCTACAGGATGGTGTAACCAAACTTTGATTAGATTTTAAGTTTAGCTGCACAGTACCAGATTCTTTCAGCCGACCCGGCGATACTGCGCGTTAGATGATCCAGGTTGCATCCCCCGATTGGGTTTCCAGGCTCTTCCTGAGATACCAGCTCTGTCACCTCTAGAGAAGTCCTCCCCTGGTCTCCTCCAATCGATCGGCTTCTCCCCGCAGGCAAGACAGCACAGGACCAACCTCTGGATCACAGGCCCCAGAACTCCTGGGCCTACTTCTGTAGTAACAAACCCTCAGGCCTGCCGGCCCTGGGACAGCAGAGCTGCCACGGCACACCCTGGGCCAGGAGGGCCTCCAGGTTGGGAACAACGAACCCCAGCCAATTGGTGCCTTTACTTTAAGTATCCTACCCAGAATGCATGGCGAGTGAACCACTTCCACTGGGTTATTTCTGAGTAAAAGGGGTACCCAATACATGCAGCCTGTTGCATTTCCAACACTTACCGGTGGCCACAGCGACACCCACGGCCAAGTGGAAATTTACGCAACCCAGCTGAACTGGTACAAATGCCAGGAAATTTACCATAATTAGTCTGAGCTAAACTACAGCTTCAGACAACTTAAATTTACATACATAGCACCTGCCCATCAGGAGCAGGGTGCTACATAAAGAATGCCCAATCATGTGCAATGAAAACAACAAAACAGCATTTTTGCTTGCACATGATTGGATGATGGAAATCAGCAGAGCTTCAATACATTCACTAAGCTCTGGGTAAAATAAGTGCAACTGCCCTTGTAAAGTGCACAGTCTATGGGGTATTTTTACTAAAACTGGTGCATACAGAATCTGGTGCAGCTGTGCATATTATTAACCAATCAGCTTCCAAGTTTTTTTGTCAAAGCTTAATTGAACAAGCTGTAATTAGAAGCTGATTGGTTACTATGCACAGCAGCACTAGATTCTGTGTGCACCAGTTTTACAAAATTTCTCCCTATGTGGCTTTAGTAAATCAACCCCACTGGCTTGTAGCACAGTTGCAGCATATTCTCCATAGCATTAACAAATGATTAAAAGCTTTCACTTGTTGCCAGTAATTGCTTTTTAACTAAAAAGTGTTACCTGGTTAGATTTAGTAGTGGTTTTATCAATGCAATGCGTACTAATCAATCTGGACTTTTATGCAGCCTACCTTATGTAAAGTAGTCTATTTAGTCATTCTATACTTTTCATATTATCATAAAGCAAGTAACGCATGCTATGAGCTCTACTGTAATAATGTTTTCAACAAACAATGAAAAAAAAAAAAACTTTGCCTTTACCCCATTCTAAGTTATAGGTTTTAATACAGCAGTTCAATTTCCTTTCCTTTAGCTTGTGGCTACCTCCTTTCCTCCATGGTCAGACTCCCACTAATGTGAATTATGAGTGTGTGACAAGAAGCTGAACAAAGCATAAACAGGTTTCCTCTCACGCCTTTCCCAAGTGGCATTATGTTTTTGTGGCTATGTCCATAAACACAAACTTCTTTTCAATTTATTGGGGCTCTCAATCACTATTTTCAAAACACATATCCAGGTCAGGAATCCTATCTTCTTGTTAATGTGCAGAGACAGGAGTAAGGCTAGGCAGAATGCATCAGAGATTACATTAACTAGAATCTAGGCTCCTACCTTTCTTTTGTCTCAAAGAACTATTTGCAGGCATAAGATATCGTGCAGATCAACTTTATGAGATTCTCTATATCTTGCCAGCATCTTTACATCTATTGCAGATCAGGGAGCTGGGGATACCATACATCAGAAATAGGTTTGTGTCGCTTTGTAAATGAATACCTCAGTGTTCATTGTTTATGGTGCCTACCAGGAACGTACACTGCTGTGGGTAGACTTTGTTCAAAAACAACTTTTGTGATCAGCCTGATATAATTTATCCCATGAGGTGTTAAATAATGCAGAGGACAATCATTGCCACAGGTAAATGCCAACATATTGTGGAGATATCATTAAATAGGAGCTTTTGAAATCTAATGTTCGGCTAATATATTGTACTACTGCTTTCTCTGCCACTGGGGCTAAAGAAGATAAATGTGAAGCTCCTGGGCCTGAAAAGCTAAATATGGTCTGAGCTTTCAGCCATGTGGTCTGTGTATATAGCATTATTGGCATGCCTGATAGGGCAATGTTATTTCATTTTTATTTGAAACCCCTTTATGGCAAAATTAACTAAGCAAAGGTATCTACACAAACAGAATAAAAGTATTCCCTGTCTCTCTTGAACATCAAGTTCTTATGATTGCTTTACCTTATGGCATAACATAATTGTTCATTCAGTCGGCCAAAGACAAATATATTTTGTAAGCACTTGTTTTCTACATTATCAGGGTGATAATATTTCTGTCTCTCGAAGATATCAAAGCGCTGATTTACTAAAGACAGAATGGCTGTTCACTTTGTAAGGGAAGTTGCACTTTGCAAAGGGAAATTGCTTCAGAGCTTAATGAATGTGGTGAAGTTTCACTTTTCAAAGTATACCCAATCAATAAAAACTTGCTGATTTAGTAGGCCAAAGACCAATATACTTTTTAACCAGTAACTAAGCAAGTTGACTTATAGGAAGGAACCTATAGGAACCCACAAATTCAATGCCCAGGTAATGTAACACAGTCCTGTAGGGCTGCTGTTCATAAATAAATAGGTAAAATCAGAAACATCGTCAGTGCATGTACATAGCCTGAAGGTAGCTTCAAGCCGAGTAAATTAAATCCTACAGCATGTGGTGTACATAATTGCCATACTGTTTAAACTGTTTATATGGAATGGAACATGCCAACAGTTTCTTGATTTTTTCAGCACAGTTTCAGGTTCCAAGGGTCGTGAATGGCATTTCACATGAAAGCAGGTAGTGGTGTGACTATAATCAAGCAGACCTGTGTGTGGCGTGGGTAGACTTGTTTTTAGCTAGGCCTGTTTCAAGATTTCACAGTGAAATGTTGACAAGTGTATATAATTTTTTTCCTCTCTTTGTATGTTTATTAATTTGTTATTAGTTACTACTCTTAGTCAGGCATGGACTGGCCATTGGGACTACCGGGAGTTTCCCGGTGGGCCGATGGCTCAGTGGGCCGGTTTCAGCAACTACCTAATTTGCCTGTTGTATTGGAGGTCCACGGCGATCTACACGTCAATCGCCGACAGCTGGTGCCTGACGGGTAAATCGAGATGCATGCAGAGTAGCGCAGGAAGTGTGTGTAATAAGTTCTCTCTCCACTGCTCCCTGGCGGCCCTCCTCTCTTCTCGTCTGTCCCCATTTGCTTATGACATCATCTGGGATGGACGAGAAGAGAGGAGGGGCCACCGGGGAGCAGCGTGACATGAGAGACAACATATTACAGATGCTTTCTGTGCTACTCTGCATGCTGGCTGGTAAACGCTGTGCCCTGATGTTCCCCAATATGCTCTGATGTTCCCTAATGTGCCCTGATGTGCCCCAATGTGCTCCAATATGCCCTGATGTGCTCCAATATGCCCTGATGTGCTCCAATGTGCCCTGATGTGCTCCAATGTGCTTTAATGTGCTATGTGCCCTGATGTTCCCTGATGTGCCACAATGTGCCTTGATGTGCCCCAATATGCCCTGATGTGCTATGTGCCCTATGTGCCCCAATGTGCCCTGATGTGCTATGTGCCCTGATGTGCCCTGATGTGCCCCAATATGCCCTGATGTGCTATGTTCCCTGATGTGCCCCAATGTGCCCTGATGTGTACCAATATGCCCTGATGTGCTATGTGCCCTGATGTGCCCTGATGTGCTTTAATGTGCCTCAAAATGCCCTGATGTGCCCCAATATGCCCTGATGTGCTATGTGCCCCAATCTGCTATGTGCCCTGATGTGCCCCGTGCCCTGATGTGCCACGTGCCCTGATGTGCTATGTCCCTGTGCCTTGATGTGCCCCATGCCCTGATGTGCTATGTGCCTTGTGTCCTGATGTGTCATGTGCCCCGATGTGCTATGTGCCGCGATGTGCCCTGATGTGCCCCATGCCCTGATGTGCTATGTGCCCTGATGTGCCCTGATGTGCCTTGTGCCCTGATGTCCTGTGCTCTGATGTCCTGGGCCCCGGTGTCCTGTGCCTCAATGTCATGTGCCCTGCTGTGCCCTGTACCCTGATGTGCTGTGCCCTGTACCCTGATGTGCTGTGCCCTGATGTGCCCTGTACGCTGATGTGCTGGGCTCTGTACCCTGATGTGCTGTGCCCTGATGTGCACAGTACCCTGATGTGCGGTGACCTGTACCCTGATGTGCTGTGCCCTGCTGTGCTGTGCCCTGATGTGCTGTGCCCTGATGTGCCCTGTGCCCTGATGTACCATGCCCTGATGTGCTGTGCCCTGTGCCCTGATCTGCCATGCTCTGTGCCCTGATGTGCTGGGCTCTGTACCGTGCCCTGATGTGCTGTGCCCTGATGTGCTGTGCCCCGTGCCCTGATGTGCTGTGCCCTGATGTGCCATGCTCTGTGCCCTGATGTGCTGGGCTCTGTACCGTGCCCCAATGTACACTGTACCCTGATGTGCCCTGGGTCGGTCTGGATGAAGTCAAGGGCCACATTTTTGTCCCAGTCCAGCCCTGCTCTTAGTGCTAGCTATGCAAGTACTAAGCTATATTTCCAGTAGCGATTGTAGCATAAGTATTATCAGTGTACTGTTTAGGAAGCAAATTACCATAGGGAGATGTGTTTGATGAACATGCCTACAGCTTAAAATTACAGATCAAATTTCATATGTGTTCTTCAAACCCTTATCACATACAACCAACAACTAATCAAAATGATATTTTATTTGAACACTATAACATTCACTGGCCAAAAGGAGATTATTATCACTATCACTAGTATCCCGATTTCCAGAAACATGTGTGCTGCTTAACACCATATTGAATAAAGTTAGTACACAATATGGTGTTAACTAACAGAGACATTTTTGTTTTTCTGTTTTTACAAGTAAAGACTTTTTTAGCCCTGTAGCACATATAAATAAACATATGGAAAAATTAAATATGTTCATATAAAAATAGACAGAGGCTCAACTATATTGTATTTATATTAAGATATTTATTCTGAAATATGTGCTTAAAGGGGTCAGGCCATGCAAAAAGAATTTTTTTTTTTTTTTTGGTAGATGCTGGAAAGTTAGGCTCTGTTAGGCTCTGTTCACACCAATGCAGGTGCATGTGCAGTTTTGTGAGATTTGGTGCGATTTCACTTCATTTCAATGGGCTACCCTACATTGGTGCAGAGGATTAGATTAGTGGCTATTGTTTATGACACCTGGGATAACTGTGTAAGAGTGGAGGAGATTGTCAGCTGTACAGTAGTTGAATCACATGTCTAGTAGAGACCTTGTAGATCAGGGGTAGGTAACCTAGGCACTCCAGCTGTGGTGAAATTACAAATCCCATCATGCCTCTGCCTCTAGGAGTCATGCCTGTGGTTGTCAGGGTCTTGCAATGTCTCATGGGACTTGTAGTTTCTCCTTAGATCTCCTTACTTGTTTTAGCTATATTATAGATACTTTCACAAAGCAAAATAAAACAACAGTAACCTTTTCAGGTAAGTAATATTTCCCTGACTATACCTCCAACACTTCATTTACATTTGAATCAATTTCATTTGATGACATCTCTTTCTTCTAATGCACACCTGTGGTTTTATCACACTCAGAGTTAATTTTATTTTGTTAAAGAATAAAGTCACAGCTTGTCACAGTAGGAATATTAGCTCTTTTAGCTTTTGTCATGTGTTCGCCAATCTTTATTGAGCATTATGCTAAGTTAAATACTGTGCCATTGTTGATATTATACTTCATATGTTCCACAACATTGCACTTTGGATGTGAAAAGCAGAGGAAGAGAGAAGTATGTTGTTCATAGCAACCATTCATAGTTCAGCTGTCAGGTTTCCGGTGAAGGCTAGAGAAGAACATTAACATCTGGTTCCTACCAGCATACCTAAAGGAAAATTGGTATTAGGATATATACCGGAAATATTAAAAGAGGATACCTAAAACATAATATGTGGGGCACTTTAGGAATTGTCATAACAGGGATCCGAGAGGGTTGATTTTTTTTATGGCTTTGATAGAGTTAAAATACATTAGAGAGGCTCTAATGTAAAAAGAATGATATCAAAAAATGAAACGTAGTGGATATATGAATTGAGAACTTTAAATCTGTCAGGATTTAGTATTGATATAGGTTGTATCAGATGAATAGATAGGAGCAAAGATTAAGCAATGCATTTAGTGCAAGTTTTAATAGGGTTATAGAGTGTAAACAAATAGCACAGGCAAAAGAAATTTAAAAAGGAGTAGTAAAGGGTTAAAGGAGTTAGAAGGCCTATGACAAAACGCGCTGGGGGGCACAAGGCATTGTGACACCATATTGCACCTTTGGACCATATGCATGCACTGAAAGAACAGGCGATGCACAGATCCAGACAAGAAATATACCTGAGTGCTGGAGAGCACTGTACAATTTAAGCACATAAATTGTTTTTATAACATATTTTAAAATAAAGGGTTTAATGCCACGGAGGGTTTTTTCCTTCTCTTCTTCCTGAATTTCATCCATATGGAAAATCTGAAATGAGTTATGGATGAGGTGGAACATGTAACCACACAACCTTTTTTTGACCTGTTCATGATAGGAGAGTTGGTGAGTTTTCTGGACATAAGGGTGGTGTTGGTAATCTAGAAACACACATTGAAGGAGTGTGTTGACACTTTATACACACCATTTGGAGAAGGTGTGTTGTTTATGAAAAAAACATGGAGAGTGGAAAGAGAAAACTGAAGCACTAGCTCTTATGTAATTTTAAGCACAAAAGAGCCACCATTTATGGACTTTTTGCTGTGAAGAGTGTCATTATTTTTTAACATTGTTTTATCATTTTTTTGCATAAACCATTTTTTGGACTATTAAGGTTTTAATGTGGACACATTTATGCACTGCAATACTAATATTTTTTAGATTTTTAAAATATTTATTAGCATGTAGAGCACTTTATATATTTTTAAGAGGTAGAAGCTTAATTCATGTATTAGGTTAATTGGTCATTAATATGCATAGAGAGTGCTGTATAATTGTGGGATTTTTTTGGCATATATCTTTGGATATAAATACAGCAGCTGAGGGACATAGAGAAGGATCACTAATTTGAAAACATATTTTAATTAATGATAATGAGCACTAAGATGCAATAAATCTTCTCTGCTGGAGTACATACTCTCCATAGGACTGAATGGAGAGTATGCATGGCCCAAGAAGAGGATTTAGACAGGATGCTGTGCAGTAAAAAGAAGGCTGCACAGCTGAGAACTCACCTTATCGGGGACAAGTGAGTATAAGATTGGTGGGGGATAGGTGGCTAGGCTGAGAGTCTTATCAAAATAAATAGTGAAAATGCAGTTACATTGTAATGATCCTTTCCATTTAATTTCCCTTGTAGAGCAGGCCTTTTTAATACTATTATATTCATTTCTGGAGGCATCTTGTAACATAAGAACTATTACCAATTTCAAGAATTTATCAAAATGAAAGTTAAAAAATCCAAATATTACAAATATTACAGGCAGAGGACAAATGGAAATAGCCCTCTCAGAAGTTTTTTTTTCAAAGTAAATACAGTAATGCATTAATAATTCTGTTTCAATTTACAGTAACACAACACTTTATAAACCTTCTGCTTTAAATAGGAGTCATGTTGAATTTTGAGTGTTTAGTATTTTAAATTATATCATGTTATAAACAAACACATTACATTTTGCAAATGTAAATTATTATATTAAATGCAAGCGTGCTAATATTACTAATGTATCATATATAATTCAAATATTGTAATTTTTCTTGAACCTGTTGCTGCCCTATAACACATATGTGTGGTGGCAAAAGGGTGGGCTTTAATGCCCACAAATAGCACATATGTTTCATTGGACAGCTGAGGTTTCTGTGCTGAGAGTGCTTAGCATGCTCCCAGCACAGAGACTGAGCTGTCAAAAACAGTAGCTGGGAGCCCAGCTCCCAAACATTGTAAACACTGTGACAGCCGATCATAGTGGTCACATGATCACCAATTTTTCCTGTCCACCTGGGCGTACAGACTCTATTAGACGGACATGGGCTGGGTGGGAAGGGGCTAACTTGTATAGCATTTTACAGAGCTTTACCGTTCACACAAATTTCTTTCCTAACCGCAGTGAAAAAGGGCAATGTCTTTGGTGGATTTTGTACTTTAACCAATGAAGGATTTCACAACCATGGTGACGTTAGTACAAATGATCACACCTGCCATAACTGTGTTATCAAACTTGTGATGTTATAACATGTTTCCACTGTTTTTGGAATCCTTTGCTTAAGCAGAGTATATATGGACAGTTTTTTTTTCCATTCAACCAGCAGGTTAAAACTGACAGATCCCTGCATCCAGTAATGTGGATGCAGGAATCTCCCCCACTACGCTATTGTATTGTGACAGCTGCTTTTCTCCATCAGGATACACTGATCAGTGCTGCAACCATTGGGTGCCACCATTCCCAGACACATTTCAATATGTGTATACCCAGCTATATTCTGGAGTAAAGAGGTTTATCAGAAGCCTAAAAAAATAAAGTAGACACGACTGAAGGCTTCTAAACTTTCTGTGCTTGGAGAAATGGGCTTGGACAGCATGGGCCATGTTCAGCTTTAAGGTTCAAACATGGATACAGCTTCTGCTTCCTTCTGCTTCTTGAATAGTTGCATTGTTCCACTTGTGTTTTGGATCTACCATGAATGGTTGACTAACTTTCACTGCAAGGTAAAAGCAATACGTTTTTCCTGTGCATTATATCATCTGATTACAGCATTCTGCTAACTAGTGCTAAAAACCTATAGGGTAAATAGTTTTTGGATTTATACCACTATGCAGAAAATATTACTGGTGTCTGCTACATACAGTGCCTTGAAAAAGTATTCATACTACTTAAAATTTTCCACATTTTGTCATGTTTCAACTAAAAAACATAAATGTATTTTATTGGGATTTTATGTGATACACTAATGCCCTGTACACACGGTCGGACATTGATCGGACATTCCGACAACAAAATCCATGGATTTTTTTCCGACAGATGTTGGCTCAAATTTGTCTTGCATACACACGGTCACACAAAGTTGTCGAAAAACACGTACATCGGGACTATAAACAGGGCAGTAGCCAATAGCTTTCGTCTCTTAATTTATTCTGAGCATGCGTGGCACATTGTGCATTGGATTTGTGTACACACGATCGGAATTTTTGTCGGAAAATTTTATAGCAAGCTCTCAAACTTTGTGTGTCGGAAATTCTGATGGAAAATGTGTGATGGAGCCCACACACGGTCTGAGTTTCCGACAACAAGGTCCTATCACACATTTTCCTTCCAAAAATCTGACCGTGTGTACAGGGCATTAAACAAAGTGGCACATAATTGTGAAGTGGAAGGAAAATTTTAAATGGTTTACAAAATCTTTTAGAAATAAATGTGTGAAACGTGTGGTGTCCATTTGTATTCAGCCCCCTTTACTCTGATACCCCTAACTAAACTCTAGTCTAATCAATTGTCTTCCAAAGTCACCTAATTAGTAA
Organism: Lithobates clamitans; assembly: GCA_037952925.1. Classification (NCBI taxonomy): domain Eukaryota; kingdom Metazoa; phylum Chordata; class Amphibia; order Anura; family Ranidae; genus Lithobates; species Lithobates clamitans. The sequence goes on from JBBGZY010000438.1 coordinate 7,973,586, forward strand.
ATAAAGTCCACCTGTGTGAATGTAATCTCAGTATAAATACAGCTGTTCTGTGAAGTCCTCCTTATACCAAACCTGTCAGCTATGTACAACTACCTTTAGTGACTGTTGCAAGATTAGTTGCCATAGGAGACAGCGGTCCTACCTATACAGAAGTGTCATCCGGCTGGGGGCATTCCAGTGTACAGCTGTCTACCTATAGAAGTTTTGGAGTCTGCCAATTATCATTGCATCTACCTAAGGGTATCCTGACCCTAACCCTCTCTCCCACAGCTCAGTTCACACCAATGTAGGTGCCACGAATCTTGCATTTTTGCATGATTTTGCACATCACATTTATGCCAGCCCATTAGCAAAGTGTGCGGGGTGCTATTAGGAATTAATGTCACCAACATGTGTATACAAAAGGGCTGCACATTCTGGCAATGAAAAAATGTGAATTAAGCCTAAAAGTAGATACCCAGAGATATCCTGTATACTATTACTTTTATTACCAGAAAACAATGCCAAATGCCAGAATAATACCAGAATAACCTGAAGGGAGTTATTCTCCCTCCATGTTAATCTCACTTTGTGGTTAGGATCCTTACTCTTTTGCTATTATTGGCTATCAAAATATTTTCATATAATAGGGACATGACATTTATTTTCTTAGCCCTGAAATCAGATGTAGCACCATGATGTTAGACAGGGTTGCTAACAAATGAAGTTTGCCAGTTAATAATTGTCTTGGCTGATTGATAGAAGATCCACTGATTCCTCCCTAAATTCTGGAATTGCTGCACCTTTTCTCTTCTGTCACTAGGTGGCACTGTGGCTAGTGACATTAGACTGACAGGGGCTTAGTATCGTCAGATCATGAATGGATGTGGTGCCTCAGCCAATTGGCGGGGTTGTTTTTAGTCCCTTGGCCTGCTGGGAGAGCCTATTTATTTGAGTGGAGTCAGGTGATCGGCGTTCTGTGCCACATGGACGGCTGTCTGGGTGGACATGTGTTATGTCGCCCCGGGTTGCTAGGCCAGAAGCCTGAGCCCTATCCCAGGGACACCTGGCTGCTAGGCTGCCTGAGGCATACCCAGGAGCAGGAGAAGCAGCGTAAGGTTGGGACTGCAGGATTGGAGTTCAGCCGAGTTGTGAAGGTTCAGCCAGACGGGGAACCAGTTGTGGTCAGAGGTAGGGGGGAAGCTGTTATCCATCTTGTTACTGGAAACTACTGTGAGTAAGCTGAAGCAAGTACCTGAGCAATCTTCTCACCAGCCAGGTCGGTGAAGAAGTGGCAAAGCATCAGCAAGTGCCAAGCCAGGGACCCAGAAGGATAGCGGGGGTAATGCTTGAGTAGTATACAGTGGGATAGCTGTGGAAGAGCTCAGGGGATCCAGTGATGACTGGGATCTGGAAGTCTAGTGAGAGACTGGGAGCTCAGTGAGTGAAGATTTACAGTGGGATACTGTGAGATAAGTAAAGGACTGTGCTGTGTTACCAAGAGTTATGTACAACTACCTTTAGTGACTGTTGCAAGATTAGTTGCCATAGGAGACAGCGGTCCTACCTATACAGAAGTGTCATCCGGCTGGGGGCCTTCCAGTGCACAGCTGTCTACCTATAGAAGTCTCGGAGTCTGCCAATTATCATTGTATCTACCTAAGGGTGTCCTGACCCTAACCCTCTCTCCCACAGTTCTGTTAAGAGACAATAAATCTCTTGTTTGCATTCAAAAGTGACTGGCGCCCATCATTTCTTCTTGCATCACACCCACCGTGCCTGGTAACCCACACTACAAGGAAGGATGTCAGCTCCCCCTAACCCTTGAGGTCACCAATAGGCCACTGGGGCCCTGGGACCTTGCTACACAAGTAAGTCAGGAATCTTGTAACCAAGAGAAATTTGGGATTCATACATACTCACATGTATTACTCGCTGTATTATAAAGTTAATAGCAGATGTCTTATAGAATATACTCTTAACCACTACCAAGGAAGATAGGTAAGTGTGGCCTATTCATTACATCTCCAGATCCTAAATCATTCTTGCCTTAGGGGGTCATACGGCTGCTTTACAAAAAAAGGCACATTTTTTTAGCTTAACCTTGCACTCATCACTCTGAAGCACGTGAAGCCCCATTCATTTTCATAAATAGGAAAAAGTGCCACAAGGGAGAGAACTAAGCCACGCGATCCAAATCATGTGACCAGTGTTTCCTCATTTCATGGAGTGTTCTTTGCTGTAAGAGAACTCTGTAGGACACTACACGCTTCGCACCATGACCTGCAATTTATGAGTTATCCATAAATTTTGGAATAACTGGTGCCCAGTTAAGAGCAGAAAACCATAACTTCTCTGTTTTAAATAGGCCTCGTCATGTTGTGTTCACAGGAGTCTGAGGATATATTAAAAAAACCAAAGAGATCAGACCACATGACCTGGAAATGGTTTCTACTGACCCTTTGAAGTGACAAATTAGAATGTTGAAGACTAAAATTGTACGCACCTGGTTGACCTTCCTCCGATCACTGTTTGATAGTTTAGTCTGGAGTTGCCCTTAAAGAACTTAAAACCTTTTTCACATTATGATACATGATTGATGATCTGTATTTGCAGAATACAGGTTATTGAGCAGTTGGATGATACTTTTTTTTAACCAGAAACCCATTACTGCTAATCCTTCATAATACTGAAAGATACTTATTGCATCCTAATAGAGAACCAATCTGTGATTACAAGATGTATAAGGTTGCTCTGTGGGAAGTGAATAACTGGATAAACTTTACAAACTTCCTGCCATGCCGTGAAGTGTGGTTATAGATTAGAGTCTGCTGTCATAAATAAAATTATGTGCACTACAAAAAGATTATCTTCAATAAACTATAACTCACTTCTCAGGCATAAGCTTTCTTTTTTCAGTCTCAACATCATAATCTGTTTTACCCTTAGAGTCTTTAGTACAATACTATCCCTGGCCCTTTACATGACATTATATTATTCTCTAAATGCAGATTACTGACAGTAGCTGGGATTACATTATCATAAAGAGCTTGGATTTTTGTACTCTTGTCATTTAATGCAATGCAGTTATAATACTTAATATTTAACAACTAAACAAATATTTTATTTTTTTTCATTTCTGTACTGCATTCATTTTGGGAATCCTAGCGGAGGGGAAGGAAGGACAGTTCAAGCTCCTATATGAGCCATGATACAGCAGGAAAAGGAGCCTACTGGAGAGTGGCAGGGCTTTGAGGCATCATTGTCTGGAAAATCGCATAGTAGGCGCCACTTGGCCATCCAGGACCTATTGTAGAGTAACTGTGCAAAGATGCTGAAATGTTGTTTGGCACTTCATTTACATGTCTACAAAAGCAGCCTGAAGATGGGGCACTTTTACATATTAACATAACACATACAGTGCCTTGCAAAAGTATTCACCCCCTTGACATTTTTCATGTTTTGTTACCTCACAACCTGAAAATAACAACCATGGATTGTTTGAGGATTTGCATGATTTAATTTACAGAACATGCCCACAACTTTGAAGATGTTTTTTTTTTTTTTTTTTTTTTTTTATTGTGAAGCAAACAACAAATAGAGCAAAATAACAGAAAAAAGTCAATGTGCATAACTATTTACCCCCATAAAGTCAATACTTTTTTTACTTTTTTAATATGACATTAGGCAGTTCATCACCCGCGACACTAGATATGTCACTTACCTGCTCATGTGTCCATGCAATTTCCAATATGTTGGCAGGACCACTAGAACCATGGCCAAAAGAGTGGGAGAACATATAGATAATATAAAAAATGGGTTCAAACACCACAGTGTATCTAACCACTTCAGGTTGATGCACAATAAGGACCCCTCCTTACTCAGGTTCTGGGGCATTGATAGGGTTCACCAGCATTGGAGAGAAAATGACATGACCAAAAAAGTGTCGCAGATGGAAACGCAGTGGATATATAGACTTCAATCTCTCCAGCCTTTGGGATTAAACATCAATATTGATTTAAAAATGTTTTAACTGATTATTGATTGCAATAATATATCTGTTTTTAACGAGATTGTTTTTTTTAGATTAAAGCCCCGGTTCCTCAGGGTTTCTATCTTAATACCTATTTTTTAGTGTAATGTACTTTCAGAAATTTTTTATTGTTATTATATAGACTGTTTTTGTGTATTGTATTAATTATTTAAAAAAACTTTTTTTGATCTGTTAGTATAGGCATGGTTGTATTGGAAAATTCGGCCATATGGATTTTCACCACTAGATAGTGCTGTTCTAATTGTTTCCTTCATATAGAAGATTAGAGGCATGGTTGCATTGCTTATTTCGGCCAATTGGATATTCACCACTAGATGGTGCTGTCCTATTTATTGCCTTCAAGCCGCAATACACCCATCTGACCTTACTCAGCTCTATATTGCATGCATGCACACAAATAGTTCATTTATCACTGTTTAGGTGATGGTTGACTACAAATACATGTATGTATTAGTTTATTCATTGATCCCTTTGTAAGGTTGGCTATCTATGTGCAGTGTGGGCAGCGGGTGTGCATCAACACTCCCTAGAGGCAGATTCTGTATTACGTTTTTGTCTTCTCCTCCATTTTGGAGGAGCTCCACCAATAGCAGCCTTTCTATTCACATAAAAGCAAGCAGGAAGTGGCGTGACATCACTTCCTGAAGAACCATTCATAGCGAAACATATGTCGGAGCGGAGGATCCATCATTTCCGGGTCCATATTTGATACCCCACACCAGGCTTTACACGAGTGAGACGTGGAACGCACGCTACCCCCAGGGATGAGCTGACTCACACACGCTGTTTACACCTAGTGCCAGGCACTATCACATGTGAGTGCAACTGTTATAATTGCTGCTGTTCTTACTTTATTAAAAATTACTACACTATGAGATTTTCATCTGTGTCTCCTGTGGAATAATTTTTTACATTCTAGCTCCTTCCTGAGTGGCCACTGAAGTGGATTCATGCCATTACTGGAACCAATCTGGTGTTCCCAAAGTGTTTTTTGACCAACCTGTAAAAAGGGGTCAAACAGCTCTGGTGAGTGGCCATCATCAAACTGAGCACTCGTGGTGGAAGATCTAGAAGTTTTATCTCAGAGTATTCCGTTTTGGTGTTGGGATTTATTCACTTATGGACTTAATGCTTGCTTATTTTCTCATTAATATGCACATTTGAGTTTGATGCATTGTTTTCTTTGTGTCAGTTTTTTTATATAAACATGTATAGCGCCTTATTCTTTATTTTATAATTTTGCACAATACTTTGTAGAACCACCTTTTGTGGCTATCACAGCTCCAAGTCGCTTTGGATAAGTCTCTATGAGCTTGCCACATCCTACCACTGGGATTTTTGCCTATTCCTCCTTGCAAAACTGCTCCAGCTCCTTCAAGTTGGATGGTTTGTGCTTGTGAACAGCAATCTTTAAGTCTGACCACAGATTTTCTATTGGATTGAGGTCTGGGCTTTGACTAGGCCATTCCAACACATTTACATGTTTCCCCTTAAACCACTCAAGTGTTGCTTTAGCAGTGTGTTTGGGGTCATTGTCCTGCTGGAAGGTGAACCTCTGTCCTAGCCTCAAATCACACACAGAGTGGTACAGGTTTTGCTCAAGAATATCCCTCTATTTAGTACCATCCATCTTTCCCTCAACCCTGACCAGTTTCCCAGTCCCGACTGCTGAAAAACATCCCCACAGCATGATGCTGCCATCACCATGTTTCACTGTGGGGATTGTGTTCTTTGGGTGATGTGATGTGTTGGGTTTGCAGCAGACATAGTGTTTTATTTGATGGCCAAAAAGTTCCATTTTAGTCTCATCAGACCAAAGCACCTTCCTCCATACATTTTGGGAGTCTCCCATATGCCTTTTTGCAAACTCAAAACATGCCATTTTGTTTTTTGCTGAAAGTAATGGCTTTCTTCTGGCCACTCTGCCATAAAGCCCAACTCTATGGAGCGTACGACTTATTGTCGTCCTATGTACAGATACTCCGGTCTCTGCTGTGGAACTCTGCAGCTCCTCCAGGGTTACCTTAGGTCTCTGTGCTGCCTCTCTGATTAATGCCCTCCTTGCCCGGTCCGTGAATTTTGGTGTGTGGCTGTCTCTTGGCAGGTTTGCTGCCATGTTCTTTCCATTTAGTTATGATAGATTTGATGGTGCTCCTAGGGATCATCAAATAATTGGATATTTTTTTATAACCTAACCCTGACTTGTACTTCTCAACAACATTGTCCCTTACTTGTTTGGAGAGTTCCTTGGTTTTCATGGCAGTGTTTGGTTAGTGGTGCCTCTTGCTTAGGTGTTGCAGCTTCTGGGGCCTTTCAAAAAGGTGTGTATATGTAATATACAGATATACACAGTATATGTAATAGACAGATCATGTGACACCTAGATTGCACACAGATGGACATCATTTCACTAATTATGTGACTTCTGAAGGTAATTGGTTGCACCAGAGCTTTTTATGGGCTTCATAACAAAGTTGATGAATACATACGCACATGCCAATTATCAGTTTTTTGCTTCTAAAAAATAGTTATATATATTTTTCTAATTTTACTTCACAAGCTTAGACTATTGTGTTCTGATCCATCACATATAATTCAGATTAAAAAAACATTGAACTAAAGGCTGTAATGTAACAAAATAGGTAAAAAGCCAAGGGGGGTGAATACTTCCTCTTTCTCCCTCCCCCCAACCATTCCCTGCCTCCACCCCTTCCTTTTTCTGCTCTCTGCATTCAGGGGGAGAATGTCATTTTGCTGGGGTATGTGGAGCGGTTGGGGTTCACCCTTAGGGGCTTTATCTGCATTGAGGTAAAAAACCTTTCACTAGCTGTTCCCTCCCCCTACCTGTGTTCTCTATCGATCCAGTGCTGTGTCCAGCTGCAGGTTTTTTCCTTTTCTTCCCACTCTCATGGGACAGACTGAGAGCAGCAAGAGCCAAAGATTCCTGCTGTTGTCAGCAAAATCATGTGGGGAGGGAGCAGAAGGTGTGGCCAAGCCTCACTATGCGTATATATGGATGCACACAGCACTGTTTGGGAGTGCGCCTGCATCGCATATGTGCCCTTACAGCACACAGCTTGCAATGAGGGCACATGCAGAAAAGGAGGAGTGGAGAGTGCCAGCCAGAAGAGGAGGTAGGGGCCATTCTGTGCACTCTCTGTGCACAGAGCAGGTAAACATAAAACCTCTTTCTTATTTTAGGGGAAAAAAAAAGAGTGTTTAGTATTACTTTAAGGCACAGTTGTGTAAAAGATATTTAAGGGACACTGATTTTGACACAAATGTCCCAAGTGGAGGGTGCCACAGGTTACAGTATTCAGGGAACTTTGCTCTGGGCAGTTTGGCCATAAGCATTTGTGTCAAGGGTAGAAAACTTTTTATCCCAGCCAAGGCCATGCAATAAATGCTTGCCTCCTCCTCTGTTATCTCAACAAATTCTGAGGAGGAGTAAGGATTGACTTGACTGACTTACCAGTATCTTTTGGGACAAAATGGGTTCTGTTAATGTTTTTCCTTACCACTCATCTTTTGACAATTTTATCTATAAAAAATGGACTGAGTTGGGTGTTTGTTTTGCCAAGGCGTTTACTTCCCCTTTGAGGAGAAGTTTGTTAAAAGTGGGAGTCTCGGTCTGTTGTAGAGCCTCCAGTTTCTTGATTAAACAAGGCCATAATTATTTCAGTAGAAGGTACTCCTTTCTTTAAAGATCCTACAGATATCAAGGCAGAATCAATTTTTAAATTTGCTTACACAGCCCTTGCTGCACCTGATTTTAGCATCAGCGCTTACATCTCAAACCTTAACAGGGTGGGCAAAACTCCTACACAAGGGTCCAGTGAAGGAGCAAGTTTCACATTTCATGTGGTTTTGGAAGAACTGCTGATAGAGGGCTTAAAGTTCATATACAATGCGACATTAGACTCCAGGTCAATATAGAGAATTACCAAGGAGTGGTATAGGCATAAAACCTGTCCCACTCTTCTAAACCCAGAAATAGGGGCAGATGCTGTTCCTACTTAACAAAATAGACACACGTGATCTATACAATGTATAGGGTTAGGGCAGGAGAGCTGTTTTATCTGCCTCCCTCTGTGTGGCAGGCTGGCCAGCTGCGAACACACCACACTGAACTGCTCTCCCCTGGTCTGTATTGTTTGGGCTGTACACTGTCTGTTCCTCATATTTGCTGCTTCCTTCTGGACCATCAATATACAGGCAGCCAAGCTGAGCAATGCTCTCTGAGTTGAGCAGCACAGTGCTGGCACAGTAACTGTGAACATTATATTTACAAGCTGCTTCATCCATCTCTCTTTGCTCATACCCCCATTTTGGGGGTGATGGGGAATTTGGAAAATAGAAAGCAGCAGGGAATGGAACTTTTCCTGCCTATTTGCAGGTTCTACCCATGTAGTGGGTACAGACAGTTCACGTCCTGTATGCTAGGTGCGATCTGTTGGGGACCCCTTTGTTAATTACGTGCATATCCTGTACCAATGTCTGTTTTGCTCTAAAAAAGATGGTATGGATGGTTCAGAGAAACCTGAAACAGGTCTATCTGCTCTGCCACTAATGCCACTTTCCTGTGCCATTATAATGGAACAGGAACCTTTGGTAAACCCCGTGTCCTGTATTTACAGGCATTTACAAATAAGGCAATAAATATTTATAGTTAGGGTTATATTATATAAGCATATTTAAAGCCCAACTCTGGGCAGCAGAAAAATATGCCCTTGCATTGAGCCCCCCTCCACTATGCACTGAAAGGCTTAAAGTTGAACTATAGGCAAAACTTTATTTTTTCATTTTGGATAGAGTAAGAGAGGGTTAGTTAGTCAGTTTTCTTGCCATTTGTGCCCCATTGGGGAGATTTCCGTCCACTTCCTGTTCCATAGCCAAAACAGAAAGTGAGAGGAAATCCCTGCAAATGAAGGAAATATCTTGGGCCCCCCTCAGGTTACCAGAACTAGTGTCTCCATTGGAAGATTTCTGCTCTATTACTCTTCCTGGAATAATCCAAAATGTGGGAATTTCTTTTACTTTCATGTTCAATGATAATGGTAAACAGAACAAATAAAGAGGGAGGATCTCCCCAATGGGGTCACAGACAGCAATAAAAAACAAATAGGTGTTCTGATCCCACTTCAGTCCAGTCCAATACTAAAAAAACAATTGCCTTTAGCTATACTTTAAATTTTCATTTACTCTAAGGAGATAGGAATAAGCAGGGATACCTTCCCCCATTGCATGGGAAATATCTACAGCTGACTGAAGTTCAGCTTTAAATCTCATTCAAATTAGTGCATTAAAAATATCTTATTTATGTATGTAAAGTCTATAATTCACAGTTAACCCCTTGTCACCCAGCATACATATGTAAATGTCATGGGTAACAGGTGGTTATACCAAAATCATAGCTCCTAGTATTCTTTTTTTCACAGCTGGCGAACAGCTTTCATGTAAAAGTGATCCAGGCTGCTTTACAGACCCCTATGTCCCCTGATACCCCAAAGCTGTCAAAAGGGAGCTTGTTCACCCCTTTGTGATAACAATAAAGTTAACTGGAAAAAAAAATTACAAAATGCAAATGTGCATATAATTCCAGCACTCCACACCACACATGTGAGGTATCACTGCGAACATCGGAGTGAAAGTAATAATTCTAGGGCCACTAATCATGATTAACTCATAAACTAATAACCTGCAAAGGCTTTAAAAGCATCATCTATGGACAATTTTAGGTACCATAATTTGTTGCCATTTCACAGGTGCTCACAGTTTTAAATCTTCACATGTTTGGTAACTATTTATTGGACACAACGTCATCTTTTATAATTTACAAAAAAAAATAGGTATTATATAGGTGTTATATTGTATTTGTGTGCACTAAAACTCAATTAAGTGTAGTTTTTTTTCCTGAAAATTTGTATCTGATAAACAGCTGCACAAATATTGCATAACATAAAAAATTTTTACAGCCACGATTTTATTCTCTAGGGCCTCATTTAATGTTTGGTGGCTGTAAGTCATTTTCTAAAAATGTATGTGAAAAAAGTCAAAACTGGCCCAGTAGGCACGCAGTTAACAAGGCCCATACACATTGTTTATTTTTAGAAATTGTAGTATGCCCAGAAGAAAGATAGAAGGACTCTCGTGTGGATGCAAATGTCAGTACTTCTTGGCATGTCCCAAAATTATGCAGCACCTTCTTATAAAGCATTTTTAGAGAATGACATCTGTCTTGTGTATTTTAAGAAGCAGAAAAATGTGACAGAATGTTAAAAGAATATGCTGTTTGATTCCTGATGCATTATTCCAAAGAAAAGCTTGGATGGGTTAACATGAAATGTAGAACAAAGACTGGAAAAGAACAGGCATACTGTTATATCCTATAATATTTTATTTAGACCAGAAAAAGTCAACCTTAAAAAAGCACTGGACCAAATTCAGTGGAAATACAGTTTCCAAGAGCCACATTATGTCTACTGAGGGCTGCACCAATATTACTTCGAAAATAGAGTAGATTGTAGAACAATTAACAAAATAGTGATAATTGTAATGTGCATCAGTTTAGCCCATAAAACATTTCCCGGCTGAGGACCACAAAACAGGAATGAGAAGGCATCATGTAGTCCGAAAAACACCATACTGTTCCCAACAGAAATCTACTGTTACTGTCAAAATTCAATCTTGGCTTGTAATCATGAGGGATAAGCAAATAGGCACTCAAGTGCCTATTGGATTTGCCAAAAAAAACATAAGTACAGGCGTATCTTATAATAAGTGTGCATCATTCCTGGACAAGCAAAAGAGTAACCACTAGTTCAATCTTTGCCAGATCTGGAGAGGTTAAGCTGTTTTTATTTTATAGTTCTATACTGTAGCTATAGCAACTGCAGTACTAGTTGGGAGAAGGAAAACATATTTGTATAAAAAATGTAATACACGCTGAACCCCTGACAATAATATTTTTGGCTGGTTAGGTTATCTTTAACTCAAATTACCTACTACAAGTTTGGCAGCATTTTGTGTTTTACCAGTAGTATACCCAATTCAAAAATGAAGCTCAGGTCAAAATCAACTCTAGAGTTCCACCCTTTGTCTTCTGTATGGGACAGCAGTCAGGAAACCCCTTAAAAACCTAACCTAAAATCAAACATGCAGACAAATGTTGGAATTAAAAGGCTATGGCCGTTTATTATTGGTTTTAAAACAAAGAATAAATTCATCACCAATATAACACAAATAAATAAACTTTAGCACAGCCTAGCCACTACGACTCAGGCTGCATAAAAACATATTCCAGGATCAATAATTTCCCAAACGGGACAATAGCATTACACTGAAAACATTTATTATAATAAACAAATCACTTTATTAACTTTTTTTGAAACAAATCTTAGTCCCCTTTGCCTTTTTTTGACAAAGGTGACACCACCACATAACAACGGCCATGAAATAGGGGAAGGGGGGGAGGGGAGCACCACAGCTTTGTCTTCTGAGATGACTGAGCCTGACACGATAGAACACCTTTTTATACCCATATTGGTATCCAGATTCAGCCGGTTCTTTCTAAAAAGGCGCACAGCCCAGCAGGGGGTCACGTGTATTCCCTTATCAAGCTCCGTGAGCCTCTTGAAAGACTCCCCTGAAAGCCATGAGCTCCCAGGGAGGACTTAAAACCGCCCGTTCCTGCCGCTGTTCCCATGAGGAAAAGGGGGTATTAAAACCGCCTCCCTCCTTTTCCTGTCATTCTTTTTTACCAAGTACCTTGGTTCACAAAGACTTTAGAAATGTCAGGCTTTGTTTCTAGTCACAGGTAATTTAACAAATTTTAAAACATGTTTTGTACAGCAAAATATAATTTTCTGGAGAGCCTATTTATAAAACTTGGTGAATCCAACCACATTTTCCTGCCTGGATTTGCCTGGTTCTGCATTTCATTCACCTGCTTTTGGTGGCAACTCACCTGCTATTTTTAATCCAGTGAATGCAAAGCCTGTAAAAGTTGCAAACATAACTGACCGGAGGGATAAGTATGAAAATCAGTCATGACTTCACTCTTTCTAATTGGAATTCTTATTCTGAAGTTATAGGTTCTGTAAGTATTAAAACCAGAGGCATCCAAGCAACTGTTATTTTTAATCAAGGGTCAACACTAACAGCCTATATCTTTTAGTACAGGTTTTCTCCCATTTTCCTTGAGGTGATTGCAGCCATATTGATGCACTTGCACCAAAAACAATTGAGTACTGTGTATGATGATTTTCTTTATTTGCAGTAACAATACATTTTTCAGAACTAGCTTTCGGGGTTTCTCTTTTCCTCAAATGCTGTCATATTAGAGCTGCAGCAGATCTTTTACATAGTATTACTATCTGCTAGAGACCGTACATAGAGCCCTTTGTAACAGAAGTCACTAGGACCACAGCGGTATTGAGGTAGGAGACAGTAAATACTCCACCCCCTTCTACGCTGGTACCTACTCCCTTTATTGAAGTACAATGTTTCAAAGTAATAATCTATCTGTTACTAAATGCACAGGGGCTAGACCAGGAGTTGCCAACCATCCACCCCATACCTTCTCAAATTTAGAGTCGCTGCCTCTATGCTGATATATCAGCTTTTCTAATCGTAACATTATACCCATTTGGTCAAGCCACATCTGCGGTGTAGGAGGAGCCTGAGAAATCCAGTGCAGCAATATGAGCCTGCAAGCCCGAAACAAGGCCATTGCTGCCTAAAATCTCAGCGTCAAGCACTCCCAAAACACAATTCCTTAGGTTCCAAGGGAATGGAGATCTGAAATGCAGTATTTACTGTAGTAACAATAGTGTTCCAATATTGGTGAAGCTTTAGGCATCTCCAAAGCAAATGTATTAAGTTCCCTGTATAAATGTTACATCTATCAGATAGGGGGTCTGGGCATAGGCCCATAGAATGCAGCTTAAGTGGGGTACAGTGAACCTTTAATATGTATAACTGAAATAATCTCTGTGAGACATTCAGAGAGCATAAGTTTACAGCTTCTAGGGCTTCTTCCCATTGGTCTCCCGATATTTCACCCACATCTCCCTCCCACCTCTCATAGGCTGAGCTGGGAGAACTCTCCAAATACACCCCCAAGAGCATAGCATAACAGTTGGATATAAAGCCCTTAGTAGAACGAGGCTGTTGCATGAGACCAAAGATGAGGGTTGGTGATAATCATTATCAAAGATGTGTTTAAGATGCGTTATCCCATAGTCCCGCTACCTAGCAGTTTGTGATATCGTCACTAATCCGGGTATGTGTGATTGTTCCAAATAGGGCTGTAGCAGGTACAACCCATGACCTTTTGCAGGTGTTATGCTTTCTCCTATATCTTTTTGTAGGAGCCTATACATTGGGTATTGTTTATTGGGCTTAGTAAAAAGCTGAGCCTCTAACCCTTCTGCCAGAGCATGGGCACCACTAAAATGCAACATGACAGACAAAGTGGAATTTTGGGTCTCCTCCCCAGAGGCTGACGGCACCACTAAACCTCCTACCATGTGATGGAGCTGAGATGCTAGGTAATATAACCAGGAGTGCAGCAGATCTTTAGGAAAATAACAAACTAACAATAAATAGATGTTTAAAAAGGCGCAAATTATAAGAATTACTCTTCTAGATTTCTTTTTCTCACAGAATGTCTCAATAAGCTACAATTCGTGGGAATGGACAGGAAGTGTGGGAGGTAAATTCTAGAAGCATCCCCTCAAAGACATTTTTAGGCAAACATGAATAAAAGACAAAGAGTACTTGTAGGAGTTATGGATCTTTGTATAATTACTTTGCAGGTTTACCCTATCTAGTCAATTTCAGACTACTAAAGACAATGGAAATTCTTAAAGAGCTGCTATAAATAACCAACATTCAGTAGACAAAGCAATTAAATAGTGTATGTGACTTCCCTGCAGATTATTAAACCATTAACAGCTTTCTACATTATGGAATGATCAATCTTTAGCTTCAAGAATCTTCTGCTGCTTTCATTCTGCTGTCTGGAGATACCAAACTTTTGTAACAATGCTGACATTTTAAAATCTAGAGTTGGTGCTCCTATTAACCAATAAGATAACTCAGTTCAAATTTAAAGGAAACAGATCTTGTTCTTTTAAGGAAACACAAAAGCCATGACTACAATAAAAAATGGTTTATTTATCCATAGCTTAATATAGCTAATTCCAAGTAAAACATCGTTAAAACTTGGGATGTCATTACTGTATTACAACCATAAGGCACCCCCATGTATTACCAATCACTGCCCAGCTACACATTTATATGCCAATGAAAGTAATGGCAGAAACACATACACAGGCTTGGCTTGATGCTGGTTCCCCAGTGAGACAGGGGTGGCTTGACTCAATATGTTTTGCAGCCCTTAATGCTGCTTCATTAAGAGCAACTTTGGAGGTAAAATCTACAATGAATCAAATGTTGGCATTTGCAAGCACATACAACCCATATATCCAATACATAACATAATCACTACAATGTTATAAAACTCTGCGTATATAAACCATTGTTTTAAAATTGCAATAATGACTTATGCGGTGCCTTAAAAAATCGGAAATCTCTTTTTTCTTTGAATTTCCTATTCTTAAAGCTCTTTTTTTTTTAGTAGTACAGAAAGCTATATCCTCTATTTTTCTTTTGCTAATGCAGGAATGTTTGTTTGCATCTCATCAAATAACACTCTTAGGGGACTATTTATATAGTAGTGAGCGTGACCTGCACCAGGAAGATTCATCTGCAGCAAATTTTTGGTTAATGTCAGATTAACTGCTTTATAAATTTGAACCTTAATGTTGGGGATGCTGTAATTAGACTTTTAAATATGTGCATCTTTCTGAGAAAAGCTGTGAGCTGATTATACAAGCAAGAAATTATGTTTCTGGGGGAAGAACTCCCCCAGGTTGTTATTTTGAATGGAAGGGACAGTTTAATTTTTTGCCAGCACTAGAGAATCATAGTTGGCCACAGATGGAAATGGAAAGCTAACAGCATGGTTTGTGTATCTGCTGCATTATGATATGATTTCCATTAGTAAATCTGTAGTGTATATATAGTTAATTGTTTAAAGTTTTGGATAGAGTATGGAAGGATTAGTACCCCTATGAAGGTTTTACTGCTTTTTGTGTCCCTGCTAAAATATATATTCCTCGTCTTTTGCCATGGTGACAATAGTCACTTATTTAAAAATGTATGATAAATCCAAACTTTTGCAGCTGTCACCAGAAGATGTGAGGGTACATTTTTAATGGGGACATCTCTGAGAAATTAAAATAAAAGTATGTTTTTTTTTTCAGAATCATACTTGCCTAGTTGGATGCAGCATCGGTCCGACACTGCATCTGTCCCCCACCGGCTCTAAGACTGAGAACTCAGTGATCAAACATCACTGATTGCCCAGTTCTCAGGACTTCCTGAGCAGAGAGCTGATGACTGTCACTCTCTGCCCTGCCCCCCCCCCCCTCACTCACTGGAGCACTGGGCTGTGGAGGGGGAAGGAGCAGGCAGCTCAGGCTCTCAGCAGCTCACTGGTGCTGGTTAAGGCATGTGGGCGGATCCAGACTATATGGTCGCGATCTTTTCTGAGCCTGGACCGGCTCTTTGATGTCAGCCAACAGCAGACTTCAGCGCTTTGTCTGCTGAAAACGTGTCACAGGAGTGAAGGACGAACTGCACTCCTGTGATCCACTGGAGAAGTACAGCCAAATGAGCTTTGTCTGTACTTTTATCTTAAGTGAAGTAATAGCTCCACAGTTAGACACAGACAGCATACATAAAATGATGGGGGTTTAAACCATTCCCTACTCTAATTAAAACAAATATAAGTTTTGGCTATAATGTACATACACTTTATACCAGTGTTACAGATATGCCTAAATCACAATTCAGCCTACCGTAAGGTCCACTTATCAGATTCCTCCCCCCCCCCCCCTCTGATGGCCCAGTGTAAAAATTTTAGGGGGGGGGGGGATGTTTTGGACAGGTAACGGTCTCCACTTCATTGAGAGCTGAATGCATAAAGAATGTATGTTACTTTAGCCTGCCCCTCCTTACTTACACTATTGGCAGCCCACTGGACAGGTAATAAGAAGTGTCATAATCCAAAAATATGAATACACACTGTCCTAATTGAAGCACATTTTTACATTCTGCAATTACCTATCAAGATAATAGAAGAACAAAACTTTAAACAGTACCATTTGAAAGTATTCAGGCAGGCCCTGGCACTATATGCTTTGGTGAATTCATCCATAAATATGAACACAAAAGAGGTAGGTATAGTGTGTATGGGTTTGGCATAGTCAGCAGATATAGAGTATTGGTATCGGTTGACTTAACGGTTGGGGAGGAGGGAGGTTTCCAAATGAGTTTTGCCCCACACCACCCAAAAAAAAGCCTCTTGTACTATGCATGAATTTAAGCATAAAAATAACATTTGGACACATTCTAGGGGGTATTTAGGGTAAGCGCTACAATGGAGCTGACAAAATACATTGTTAAGTGACTAGGCTAGGTTTGTATGGGCCCAGGATAGCATGCTGGGGAGTTTAGTAAAGGCAAATATGCATGAAGGACAACAAAGGAGCATTAAAAGCTTCCAGCATGCATGAGGACAAAGAAGACATTCACAGCATATTACAATCATGGTAATTAGGAAATGATGAAATAAATACAATACATTAGCAAACATTAAATACATAGAATGTGATGTTAAAGGAGAACACTTACCTTAATATAGTCCTTCTGCAGGACCTGTATGATGGCAGAACAGGTCTCTGGAATAATGATTCCCAGAGCCTGGGGGGAGATGCCAGTCGAGAACTGGATGTCCTGCAGACTTCCTTCCATCACCAAGTACCACAAGGTGTCGACGAGCCTCTGTACGGGAGTGATGGCTTGCCACATGCAGGTTCCTGCTTCATAATATAAGGGGACAGCAAAGCCAACAGACGGTGAAAAACGGGGTCCGTCATCCGGAGATAATTCCTGAAATCATCAGGATTTTTCTCCCAGATCTCCCGCAACAAAGGCATGTGCGAGAATTGGTCACGCTGAAGCAACCAATTCTTCTTCCATGAACTCCTCCTCACCCTGTTCATGGACCGTACTTGGGTTAAAGCAAGAACTTCAACACCAAGCCCTTGCACAGCACAAACTCTAAGATGAGTATGTACCCACAACATGGCTAGAAAACGGTCGGCTGGTCAGAACGAACTAACAGAATGCACTGAAAATCAGAAAGAACCTGAGAAGAACGATCTGAAAATCAGAAACGAGCGGACAAGAACGCACTGGGAAACAGATACGAACTATTAAATAGAATGCACTGAAAGACAAATAAGCTGACAACACGCACTGAAGAACAGATACGATCCCACAAGCACAAACTGACAAGCAGTAACGAACTGAAAAGCAGGAGACTGACAAGCGCGAATCGTCTCTCGCCAAACTTCTACTAACATGAGATAAACAGGAGATTAGCAGAACGAGCCCAAAGGTGGCGCACTGGCTATTGAACCTCCTTTTTATACTCCCTTCGTACGTGTTGCACGTCACCGCGTTCTTGATGTTTGGAATTTCCGACAACATTTGTGTGACCGTGTGTATGCAAGACAAGTTTGAGCCAACATCCTTCAAAAAAAAATCCACGGTTTTGTTGTCGGAATGTCCGATCTTGTGTACAGGGCATACGAGCGGCAAGGATGTGGAATTCCCTTCTACAGGCGGTGGTATCAGCGGGGAGCATCAATAGTTTCAAAAAACTTTTAGATAAGCACCTGAACGACCGCAACATTCAGGGATATACAATGTAATACTGACATATAATCACGAACATAGGTTGGACTTGATGTGTGTCTTTTTTCAACCTCATCTATTATGTAAATATGTAACATGTGCAACAGCCCTTGCTACCCCTCAGAAAAGCGATCCGTGCTGGAAGACTTTTCAGAGCCTTTTGACAGGTAAGGCCATCCACCTCCTCAATGACTGATTTAACCCTGTAAATGCTGCACTTCTACAGCGCAATTGTATGCATTGTGTGAGCTTTTGAGCCGGCCCCCTAGCCGTGGGTCAAAAATTACATTCTGTTTAATTTTTTCCGAGGCTATGAAGCACAGCATTGCGCCCATGGCATGTTCACACACCTTAAAGGCTGCATGCCCTCATTCAGGTGGGCCTTTGGGGGTGGTATAACTGTGGTTTAACCCCCTGGGTTTAGCATCCCCTAGCCAAACATGCAACTAAAGTCCTAAAGTGGAAATATAGGCAAAACTTTTTGATTTTGGATGGAGTAAAGGAGGGTCATAACCATAGTCAGTTTATTTTTTTGCCATCTATGTCCCATTGGGGAGATTTCCCTTCACTTCCTGTTCCATAGCCAATCAGGAAATAAGAGGAAGTTCCTGAAAATTATGGGAATCCCTTGGGGACCCCTAGGTCACCAGAACTAGTAGAAGATTTCCCCTCCAATACTTTTCGGGGGAAACCCCCACATTTTGTATTTTCTTTTTACTTTCATTTTTAATGATAATGGTAAACAGGACAAATAGGGTGAATCTCCCTAATGGGGAGGCAGACAACTGTAAAAACTGACAGGTGTTCTAATCCCTCTTCACTCTGTTCAAAGCTAAAAAAAATGTTTTGCCTTTATTTTTACTTTAAGTCTTAGGTCTTGTAGGTGACTTTGTTCCAACAGCCAAAGTAAAAGAGATAACCTAGTGCCACCTTACACTGTGCCACGTGTCATAATTAGAGCTCCCTGGCATCCTACTAGAGCATGTAGTGTAATTCAGCACAACATTTAACATTCTGCCACATCACCTCCTGAATAGATGATGAAAGTTTTGGAGCAGGTGACACAGACACCATCAGCATGCTAATAATATTATATCTGTGTGTTTAAATCACACCTTTTCAAAAGATTTCATTTCACACAAACATTTTTATTCTAAGTAAAACTAATTAAACATGACGAAATTAATTGCTTAAATAACTGTCACTTCTTTCACAGAGAATGGAACTCATAACTGACACTTTATCCTCCAGTATGGCACATTCATTAAAACATGTTTTTATAAGTCACTATATATTTATGTATACATACATGCAGGTGTAAATGGTGTGTCTGTAAACTATCATAAATTATTAATGTCATTATAGGGAATATGGAGGGTAGAGATGAAAGAGAAAATCTAGAGCACAAAAGTTACATGTGATATTAAAGCCGTAAAATGTCTGTTGTGTGAGAAAACGTTGTACTCGAGAACATGATAGAAAATCCCTCCAATTGGGACCAAGACAGCACAAAAAAAATATTTTGGATGGCAATGAGATTTAATGAGGATGAGATTTAAAGACCGATTGTCATTTTAGTTCATATACATTCCAAGGGCATCAAAGCAAAAGGTGAAAAGGTGTGCAAACTAGTACACTTTATTTTCTTCAGAAAACAGCCATAGAGTAGAAAAGATTGTGCCCTACCAATATTATTTAGAGAAGACCCCTATTCTCTTTAACCACTTGCCGACCGCTGCACGCCGATATACATTGGGTAAATGGGCGTACCCGTACGTCCCCTTTAAGAGCCTGGGATAGTTGGCACACGCGTGTGCCCGCCGCGTACAGCATGACCGTGCCTGCGAGACCGGCGGACTCGATGTCCACCGGTCTCCCGGCGATCTTGTTATGGAGCCCCAGAACGGCAAGTGCCTATGTAAACAAGGTATTTCCCGTTCTGCCTTGTGTCGTGACAGACATCACTGCGCCCTGTCATCAGGAGCAGTGATCGCTGTCATGTGAGTTGAAGCCCATCCCCCCACAGTTAGAATCACTCCCTAGGACACACTTAACCCCTTCATCGCCCCCTAGTGCTTAACCCCTTCCCTACCAGTGTCATTTACACAGTAATCACAGTGCATTATTATAGCATT
Organism: Lithobates clamitans; assembly: GCA_037952925.1. Taxonomy (NCBI): domain Eukaryota; kingdom Metazoa; phylum Chordata; class Amphibia; order Anura; family Ranidae; genus Lithobates; species Lithobates clamitans. Next base: position 7,993,584 of record JBBGZY010000438.1, read on the forward strand.
GATCGCTGTAAAAAAGACAATGGTCCCAAAATAGTGTCAAAAGTGTCCGATGTGTCGACCATAATGTCGCTGTCCTGATAATAAACGCAGATCGCCACCATTACTAATAAAAAAAAATTATAATAAAAATGCCATAAAACTATCCCCTATTTTGTAGACACTATAACTTTTGCGCAAACCAATCAATTTACGCTTATTGCAATTTTTTTTTATTTTTTACCAAAAATATGTAGAAGAATACATGGAATACAGGTGTTTGGTATGAATCATGAGGGGGAACGCCATTCCAAATTTTAAATAAAAAACGGCGTGGGTGTCCCCCCAAAAATCCATACCAGACCCTTATCCGAGCACGCAGCCCGGCCGGTCAGGAAAGGGGGTGGGGATGAGCGAGCTCCCCCCTCCTGAACCGCACCAGGCAGCATGCCCTCAACATAGGGGGTGGGCGCTTTGGGGCAGGGGGGTGCCCTGTAGCCCCCCCACCCCAAAGGACCATGTCCCCATGTTGATGAGGGCAAGGGCCTCTTCCCGACAATAAGGGGGCCCCCAGATCCCGGACCCCCACCCTATGTGAATGAGTATGGGGTACATCATACCCCTACCCAAAGAGGGAAGACACATTAAGGAGCGATATCAATGCTGCTCACCCCAATATGGACAAGAAAAATGGGAAAAAGTCCCCCAAGCGGGGTTTTTAGGCAGCTAGCTATAGATATGAGCAAGGCATTAAGTAAAATATTAAAATTCTTTATTGAAGGGTAATGAATAAATGTAACAACATCTAAATATAAATTGGGAGCTCAAGTGGGAAAATACCCATACCAAATACATATAATAGCAAACATAGGTTATACACAGCATGTGATAAGGCTATTGCATAACAATCTGACGCGTTTCGACCCATGAATTTTGGGGTCTCTTCAGAGGATGAGTTTGCTAAAGAAAAAAGAAAAATTTATAATAGTATGTCCAGCTAATTTAAAAGAATTACAGCATAGGCAAGTTTGTTTAGCAACATGTTTAGCAACACTTTGCACATAATTACCACTGAGTTTGGATGTACCCCTCGATCAGAGCCTCCCCACATAGCAGCCAGACCATTCAGTGTGCCCGCACGTAGCAGCACCCCGGAAGACGGGGGAACAGGAATCCACTTGATACGGCTTGCAAGGAGTCACACGTATAATTGCCCCCCCACCAACACGCCACGGGGGAGGTGGGGCCGGAGCCTACGAAAATTGTCAGAGCGTTAGCTCATGAATATACCCATATAGGTTAGTGGTTAGATTTAACTGTTGGGCGGTCAGAAAGTGTTGTAATAATCTATTACAGCTTGAATTGATCATGTGAAGGATAATAAAATGAGTAAAGTGACTATATTGGTATAACTAATATAAAATATGTCAGGGATGACCTTGTCTTTAAATGCTGACAATGGCAGTGATAGGAAGAGAAGTGAGGGATGTGCACAGTGAATAATGACATGTAAAATATATGTGAAAAAAGGAATGTGCATGAAAAGTGCATGTGAGTGTTTGTGTAAAATATATGTGAAAAAAGGAATGTGCATGAAAAGTGCATGCGTACACTCGCATGCACTTTTCATGCACGCATGCACTTTTCATGCACATTCTTTTTTTCACATATATTTTACACAAACACTCACATGCACTTTTCATGCACATTCCTTTTTTCACATATATTTTACATGTCATTATTCACTGTGCACATCCCTCACTTCTCTTCCTATCACTGCCATTGTCAGCATTTAAAGACAAGGTCATCCCTGACATATTTTATATTAGTTATACCAATATAGTCACTTTACTCATTTTATTATCCTTCACATGATCAATTCAAGCTGTAATAGATTGTTACAACACTTTCTGACCGCCCAACAGTTAAATCTAACCACTAACCTATATGGGGATATTCATGAGCTAACGCTCTGACAATTTTCGTAGGCTCCGGCCCCACCTCCCCCGTGGCGTGTTGGTGGGGGGGCAATTATACGTGTGACTCCTTGCAAGCCATATCAAGTGAACAAGAAATAGGAATATCCTGCGAGCCACAAACGGATCTAAGCCTCTAAGGGGTGATAATCATTAATTAATTAGCAGCAAACACTCAACCACGTTTCATATCGTGTAATATAAAGCATAAAAATAATAAATGTGCCTGCGCTAAAAAATGTGTTAAAATATCGTGTATATATAGTAAATTAATCCGCTGTAAATGAACTGTGAAATCATATATGTATATTACAAAAGTGCAAAATCAAGACTCAAAGTGCATATGACATTGTGCAAAAAACAACAAAACCCATTGAAAGTGCACCATGCATAAATGAAAACAACAACAAGTGCACAGGTATCCTGTGTATTACAAGTGTCCAGCTCAATCCACAGGTTAAAATCCAAATAAATGTATGCAAACAGTGTCCATAAGAAAAAATTCCTCCGAGATCTTCTAAAAAGGTGCTCAAATCACAGCAAACAATATGTGCTCGCCCGTGACACCCCACATGTGTTTGCGCTCACCTCTACTCGTGTGACCCAGTATTTAAACTGTGTCAATACACGCAGTGGGGCCAATCCTGGGCTCCCTCAGGCTGGAATACTGGGAATACAATCCTCACAGGTGCAGTCAATATCCACATGTATAGGAGAAAAATAAGAACTCCATAGTGTGATAAAGCAGGGATATTTTATTAAACCAAACGAAAATCCTCCAGGAGGGTACTCACATTCAGTGGGTGCTTCAGTGCACCAAACTTAACAAGCATATAACAACAAGCTGCGATCCAGATGGTGTGCGGTGTGGTGTGTGATGTCTCCTCCACATTGAAATGATGTCTCCTCCATTCATTTCAATGTGGAGGAGACATCACACACCACACCGCACACCATCTGGATCGCAGCTTGTTGTTATATGCTTGTTAAGTTTGGTGCACTGAAGCACCCACTGAATGTGAGTACCCTCCTGGAGGATTTTCGTTTGGTTTAATAAAATATCCCTGCTTTATCACACTATGGAGTTCTTATTTTTCTCCTATACATGTGGATATTGACTGCACCTGTGAGGATTGTATTCCCAGTATTCCAGCCTGAGGGAGCCCAGGATTGGCCCCACTGCGTGTATTGACACAGTTTAAATACTGGGTCACACGAGTAGAGGTGAGCGCAAACACATGTGGGGTGTCACGGGCGAGCACATATTGTTTGCTGTGATTTGAGCACCTTTTTAGAAGATCTCGGAGGAATTTTTTCTTATGGACACTGTTTGCATACATTTATTTGGATTTTAACCTGTGGATTGAGCTGGACACTTGTAATACACAGGATACCTGTGCACTTGTTGTTGTTTTCATTTATGCATGGTGCACTTTCAATGGGTTTTGTTGTTTTTTGCACAATGTCATATGCACTTTGAGTCTTGATTTTGCACTTTTGTAATATACATATATGATTTCACAGTTCATTTACAGCGGATTAATTTACTATATATACACGATATTTTAACACATTTTTTAGCGCAGGCACATTTATTATTTTTAAGCCATATCAAGTGGATTCCTGTTCCCCCTTCTTCCGGGGTGCTGCTACATGCAGGCACACTGAATGGTCTGGCTGCTATGTGGGGAGGCTCTGATCGAGGGGTACATCCAAACTCAGTGGTAATTATGTGCAAAGTGTTACTAAACATGTTGCTAAACAAACTTGCCTATGCTGTAATTCTTTTAAATAAGCTGGACATACTATTATAAATTTTTCTTTTTTCTTTAGCAAACTCATCCTCTGAAGAGACCCCAAAATTCATGGGTCGAAACGCGTCAGATTGTTATGCAATAGCCTTATCACATGCTGTGTATAACCTATGTTTGCTATTATATGTATTTGGTATGGGTATTTTCCCACTTGAGCTCCCAATTTATATTTAGATGTTGTTACATTTATTCATTACCCTTCAATAAAGAATTTTAATATTTTACTTAATGCCTTGCTCATATCTATAGCTAGCTCCCATCATACCCCTACCCATTCACCTGGGGGGAAAACTGTCTCGTCCCCAAAAGTGCTTGTCCTCACCCCCTTTCCTGACCAGCCGGGCTGCGTGCTCGGATAAGGGTCTGGTATGGATTTTGGAGGGGACCCCCACGCCGTTTTCTAGGCGTAGGGGGTTCCCCTTAAAATCCATACCAGACCTAAGGGCCTGGTATGCCCCTGGAGGGGAACCCATGCCCGTTTTTTATTTAAAATTTGCCGTGGCGTTCCCCCTCATGATTCATACTAGACACCTGTCAGCAATGCTTGCCGCTCATCGCGAAGGGAAAAAACACAGTTTTCCTTTCCCGATGAGCGAGCCAGCTCGGCGCTGGCTCCCGCGACGGCACTCGCAGGTGTCAAATCTCGCCGATAACAGCAGCGAGATTGACACAATGTCGCGGTCACCTACTGTAAGCCTCTTGAGGGCAGGGACTGATGTGAATTTACAGTATGTAAAGTGCTGCATAACTTGTCAGCCATAGATAAATACTTGTAATATTAATAATACTGTATATCACATGAGCTACAGGTTAAGGTAAAAGACTTTTAGAGAAACAAAATTGAATGGCTGCAAGGATCTATGGTCATAAGGGTAGCCACAATGGTGTAGGAAGCATGTACAGTAAGTGAACGCCAGCCCTGTATACCAGTCCTTTTCATGTACAGTGAGTTTTTCAGTAGCCCTGTTTAAAGGACTCCCACCCAATTGTGTAGTTCTGCGTTTCCTTAGTGCACACCCACCACACACTCACACTACTGTGGTACTCAGTATTCTGATTTTTAACAGCAGCAAAAGATACAAATAAAAAAAAAAACTTTTTAAAATAGTATGAGAACCAAAGATAATAAATTGCTCTGCTAACCACACCTCTCATGCTTAATTAGCAGCTCAGACTTGTGATTGATTAGCATAGTGCCTGAATTTCTTTATTTACAACAGAGGTGTTACTGCAGTTCCTTGAACGTGTGTCACTTTGTAGTAATACTTTCTTTTCCTGCACCTACAATATGCTCCTTGGTACTATCACAACCTCTCAGGTGCTAATGAATGACACTGGAAAACTGCTTTGTATTGTGGTGCAAAGAAACTTTATTCTTCCTTTATTTTATCTTGTATTCCTGCTTTGGGCGTTTTCACTTTTTACTTATCGAGCAGCTTTAAATTCAGCCTCATTCATCCTCAGAGTTACAAATATTTCTATTCTCCAAAGGTCAGCTCATTTCAAAATGTCACACTTAGAGGTGAAGGAATTTTGACATTTCAAGCTCAGATTTTACCCTCGCCGAGGTTGTTATTAGTATATCAAAAGGGATGTAAAATACAAAACACGTTGTGATGTATGTTCTAAATAAATGGATTTTATGTCCTTCCTGCAAATAACCAACAAAGCCCATGTTTTCAGAGTGTTTTATTGGCTGTTTGAATTTCTTGCTAGAGAACCCTAGCAGTTAAAAGGTTTAGTTATAAATCTTACTCTTAGCTGCCAATCAATACAGTGCCACAGCATTTCAAAGAAACCTGTACAGAGAAAAATATGTAGGTGACCATTGCTAACACCTTCAATGTGTGTGTTTGTGTGTCGAGGTGGTATGATGCTACAAGTATTAAAGACAATGCTACCTGGACATTTCTACAGCAGTCTACCAAACCATCACAGCCACATCCAGGGCAGACCTGAAAGGTAAGACACTACTGGGTAGTTTTGGAGCTGGCTCTTAGGCCTGGTTCACACATATGCAGTTTGCTTTTGATCCTTTTCTGTAAAGCTTTTGTGGTACGTTTTGCGTTTTTAAACATGCGTTTTTTGCTGCATCTTATGTTTTGCATTTTTTATGCTTTTGGGGTTTTTTTTGGGCCAATTTGTTGTTGGGCAGATTAAAAAAAATGCAAATTGCGGCAAAATCACGGCAAAAAACACACTACATGCTTTTCTGCAGCTTTCCATTGAAGTCAATTAAACCGAAAATACACCGTTTTGCCTTTTAAAAAGTCCCTGACCCTTTCCAAAAATGCAACAACTGAAAAAAGAATAGATGTGTCCCATAGGAAACTATGTTAAATGGACTGTAGTGCGTTTCTGCAAAAAGCACTAAAAAACGCATAGATGTGAACCAGGCCTTAAAGAGGAACTGCAGCTTCCCTCCAACCACTTTGCATATTATTTTATATATACTGTGATTCTGCGCTTGCCAAAAATGCTGCAGAAATTTCCCTCCATTAAATCTGGATGCAACCATTTTAACTGTGGGCAGCTGAAGCTGCTGCCTGTTCACTTCCTGGATTTACACAGAGGCACACCTCCAGCTCTGCAGCCCTGCAGCTCACATTGGCCCTCTTATGGCTCACCCCCCTCCCTTCCTGGCAAACTCTGACGAGAGTGAGAGAGAGAGAGTTGTGCATGATGTCATAAGCCTAGACTTTTTACCAGAAAATAAACAGGAAATGCTGTATAAGATATTTGCTGGCAGAAAAAAAAATGTTTTACTATCCAAAGTCAAAACAACAAGGGAAGAAGATTTATTAGATGGAAAGTTAAAAAAATGACCGAAGGTCCGCTTTAAGGTTTGTGCCTGACCCCCTAATGGTCTGTCACAATCATGGGCAACCTCACTGGCTAAAGAGGAACATGCAGGAAGTAGGGGGTACAAGTATCGGCACTGATGGAAGTTAGACCATGACAGGAGGATTCTGGAGGTTGCTGCGGGTATGTTCAGGCACCTGTAGGTCTCTGCACTTTATTTCTGCAGTTTTATTTTTACATTTTCTCTCTCCTGCATTTTACATTTTGTACTTATATTGTTTGTGCTTGTGATCCTCTCTGTGGAATTGCTTCTGTGAGTTCAGGGTGAGGGGTGGAGCCTTGACATCTTGGGGTGGAGGACAATGGGAGCCATTTAATCCCGAAGAACAGTGGTGTCTGGGAGCCAGAGCAGTGAGTCCGCCGGCGCTCCATTTTATTTTTAGCAAGTGCCGTGAGATCTCTCATACTCCTAATCAACCAAATTGGATTAGGGTTTTAACTATACTAATCAGGAATATTTGACAAATCTATTAGACTAAAGCAGTAGACACCCACTTTTTTTGGTTTTGCAATTTATTTTGAGAGCGGTGGTACAAAGAACTTGCAGATACCAACTTTATATATGTATATATTTATTTCTAATACATCTGATTAGCACACTCATAGTCCATTGAGAAGTACAAATCCATCAGCCAGATGGGACTTGTAGTTTTATGTGACTGAAACTGCAGGGGAGAGGGTGAAAGGGGAGACAGTTGCAAAATGTTGCATGTTACACCCTAAACACAGGTGTAACTTGTAACATGGTGCCAAAGGTGAACATAGCTTTTAAGCATCCACAGATGTTTTTGTGAATGCAAGTCCTATAGATTTATAAGAATGTTAAATGTTTAGACCAGAAACTTCACTAAAACCCTTTAAAAGAAATAATGAAGGGACCTCAAAAATAAATCCCGGGACCTGTTGTGGAGCTCTTCCCTGCAGGTTGCATTCTATTTGTATAATGGATGACATTCTATCCTAGAGATCCAAAATTTGAAGTGTTTGTTTCATGATCTCATTTTATATCACTAATTGCTTTCATTTACGGTTAAGCATTGCAAATAATCATTGCACCAATATTTAACTAAAATAACAATGGATGCAAGATAATATCCATTAATTTCATTGAGCAGTTTTCGGTCACACTAGCTGCACATCATTAGTTTTATTTTCTATTATTTAAATGTGCTGTTCCCACTTGTACTTTTTGTCTGTACCTACGATGTTATAATTCGAGCAGTCCTATTTTTACAGTGCTCTCAACACTCCTATTGAAGTCTGATATTCTTTCTACACATGATTGCAATTATCCAGTTTATGTTGCTGCTCATGAAGATGAAAGGAATTATCTTCATTTATCTCTGCTCGTGTGAGCACCTCTCATTGCTTCCAGCATCTCTTTATTCACCTGTGAATACTTAATGCTTTCTCAGTCTTAAAGTCGAACTTTGAAGCCCTTTGATGATTTTGCAATCTTAATTGATTTTCATATTTGTGTTTGGTGCTTGGCATTGCAGTTTACTCGAGAAATACTAACAAAGATGCATTTCCAGCTACTCGAATATGTACTTCTTGTACAAAGGCTGCAGTTGGGTTATCTATCTTACACCTGTTTAATAGTGTCTGACCTTCATGCAAGAAAATAGCAAAAACACTCAAATTCAAACTTGAATGCTAAAAAAGGTAATTTAGTCTGCATATAGCAATAGTTTATGTTTAATGAAAGGTAGACAGCTGAATATTTTGCATATGCCAAGAGGTATTAATATTGTTAATACAACTATAGATTTTGTTAATAATCCCAATGATCAGCTACTACAATCTATAGCAGCCTTTCTAAACCTTTTCAACTCAGAGGAACCCTTAATATAACTTTCTGGTCTCAGGGAACCCCTGATAAAAATGACTATATCTACAATTCATGATACATTAATGTGATGGACAGTTGGAAGAATGTTCCTTACGTTGTGATAATTGGGAAGAATTACCCCCTTGCAGATAGCTAAAAAGATCAATGGTGTCAATTGGAACTTATCTTGCTTATTACTCAAGGAACCCCTAGCAACCCCTGGAGGAACCCAAGGGTTCCATGGAACCCTGGTCTCTAGTCTTACATAATGCAGGAATTTAAAGGTTGAAGGGTATGTCAAGCCAAAAACATTTATCCAGGGTTAAATAAAGTAGGGAAGGCTTAGAAACCCTGTTGTGTTTTTATTGCCATCTGGGGTTCCATTAGAGATAATAAATTCCTGTCTTGCTGACATAGGCTTCACCAGGCAGGAAGTGATAAAATATCTGTAACAGGGACACAAACAGAAATAAAAACCTTGCCATGATTGTAGCCTTCCCTCACTCTTCTAAAGACAATACTTTTGACTTGGCTTGACACTGATGTAAAAGAATTAACATTTTCAGAAATTGTTTTGTTTTATTTTTTTTAAATAAAACAAAAAAATAAAATCTGGTGCATGCAGCGGCTTCCAAAAACCCTTTCTTTGTGGCCAAATCTCATCCAGTTTTGACAGGAAAAGCTCTTGCTCATCCACTGATGCAAAGTCCCACTCACATTCTTATTGGCCTAGCATCATGATGTCCAGATGGAAGGAAGCAGCAGACAAGCTTTATCATGTGCCAAATCTTTACCTGTCAGAACAGCCTGAGATTCAACCACAGCAAGAGGTTTTGGTAGGCTGCTACAGGTATGTGTAGTCACTTCTAGGTGTCTGTACTTCATAAATGCAGCCATTTTTTTTTCATTATTATTATTAAAACAGATTATTTTTAAAGAAACATGGAGGCTGCAATTGCTGATTGCTCATTCTGCAACACTATCTGCCTAACCATCATACAGGATCTTTGGCATTCAATAGTTTAGGTCTTGATTGAGAAAAGGAAGCACATAAGACTTTATCACATAACATTTTTATTTTGTGGCTCATAGTATTGTAAATATGATAAGAATACTCCAATAAAGGTTAATTTGTTGTTAGGGATTAGTTTAGGGGTAGGTTACTGTTAGGGTCAAGGGTTAGGGGATTACACTCAGATGTAGGGTTGAGGGGATAAGATGAAAGGTTGAGTATTAAGTATTAGATTTAATGGGAAGGCTAAGTGTAAAAATGAGGGTTAAAGCGGAAGTCCGCCTTTACTGTAGCTGTTGACTTTTATTAATCTGACACTTACCTGTCCTGGAGTCCAGCGATGTCGGCACCGCAGCTGATGTTTCCATCAGCTGTCGGGTGCATGCTGCCTCCATTGCGAGTAAGGGAACCCAGCAGTGTAGCCTTTCGGCTTCACGACGGGAACCCTACTGCGCATGCGCGAGGCTCCGCTCCTCTCTCCTACTGGCCCGGCAACAGGGAGAGGAGGAGGGAGCCCCAGCCGTGATGTCAATACCCACGCCAGAGGCTTCCGGAAGTGGGAAAAGCATACCTGTGAAAGACAGGTATGTTGTCCCCCCTCCCCCCCAAAAGGTGCCAAATGTGGCACCGGAGGGGGGAGGAGTACAATGTACACTTTTGGGTGGAACTCCACATTAAGCGTTAGGGTCAAGTTGAGGATTCAGTTCAAGGTTAATGCTCAACTCCAGGAGTTATCTGTGTTTCATGCTCATATTGGTCCATCTTGATACAATGTAAGTATGCATATCTTATACCTGATGGTCCACTGGCACTACCACAGTGATAACCACGATCTTCCAGGTGGGCACTGTTGCCATTCATAGAATACCTTATATTTTTTGCAATGAATACAAGGCATTCTCTGATTAGAAGAGGTGGAGATTGTAAAATCACTGCTCCTCCTCTCCACCTCCCGAAACCAAAGAACACCTTTGAAAAATATACAAGATGTTCTATGAATAACAGTGACAAAAAAGTGACCCCCCTGTGGCAGTGTGCAAAGGGGAAGCCACTCACACAGAACTCAAGCAGGACCCGTAAAATTGTGGCTATCACTGTAGTAGTCCACAGTCCATATTCCCATTGCGCATGTTCCTGGAATAAGCTCTTTAAGGTACTGGGTGCTGTAGCGACCGCCAGCCAGATACTGGAACCTATGCGATAAGTAGATATTCACCAGCGCACCAAGGATCATCAATTTCGTCCAAACGTTTTTTATTCAAGGAAGATCACATCACAAAATAGTATAGTGCTTAAACTATTTTTTTGATATGACCTTCCTTGAATAAAAACCGTTTGGCCGAAATTGATGATCCTTGGTGTGCTGGCGAATATCTACTTATCACTGTAGTAGGGCTGACTACTGTAGCTTCCCCAGTGGCCAAACAGGTAAAAAATATACATACTTACACTGTGCAAAGCTGGACCAATGTGTGCATGCAATACAGTTCCTGGAGTTTAGCTTTACAGTGTTGGGGTTCAGAATAACAATTAATGGTTATTTTATGGGTAAAGTTAGACTATGAGTTATGCTAAGACAGGTACGTCACGCTTGAACATTTGACTATGATCAAAAATCTCTTATAACCATACATTACTCAAAGATCATCATCATACCTAAGCAGGTTCCTTATCCTAAAATGGCCGCAGACACTGCAATGTCAGTAGCAGTTATGACATTTCTTTTAATGTTCTGTTAATGAGGCCTGTAGTAAAAATTAATTGATTAAGTTTAATATTTTATCACTTATTAGGCTGTGTCCTGGTACTGAATTGATAATTTGCCCACATCAATAACAACTGTGTGAGAAAAGACAAATGATTATCATGGCAGTGTGTTTTTTTTTCTATAAAGTATAAAATGCTTAGATAAGTTCCACACTACATCCACATGGATTTAAATGATTGCTGACTCTTAAATAATCTTTTTAAATAGAAGCTGTATTATCTGAATCAATCTTCTTTTTAGGTATGTTTGTAGAAATGGCAGCATGTACTGAATGTGGCAAAGTTATGCCCTGTACACACGGTCGGATTTTCCGACGGAAAATGTTCGATGGGAGCTTGTTGTTCGAAATTCCAACCGTGTGTAAGCTTCATAGGACATTTTCCATCAGAATTCCCGTTACACAAAATTTGAGACCTGGATCTCAAATTTTCCGACAGCAAAATCCATTGTCGTAAATTCCAATCATGTGTACACAGTTCCGACGCACACAAGTTCCACTCATGCTCGGAATCAAGCAGAAGAGCTGCACTGGTTATTGAACCTCATTTTACTTGGCTCATCGTACGTGTTGTACGTCACTGGGTTCTTGACGTTTGGAATTTCCGACAAGATTTGTGTGACCGTGTGTATGCAAGACAAGTTTGAGCCAACATCCGTTGGAAAAAATCCATGGATTTTGTTGTCGGAATGTCCGATCGTGTGTACGGGGCATAAGTCTCTGTGGTACACCTAATATCTGTATATTGTAATATATATATGTATGTAATTTATGGCGTAAAAGTTTTAAAAGTAACTAAACTTTGGATATTGCTAGGAATCGTGGCATAGTGAGGCATGAAAACTTGTAGCTACTAATGCACAGGCAAGCAAATGGAAATCGTGGCCATAGCGGGTGTGATACAAGGGAAGATAATTAAAAGTAGATTTCAGCTAAAAGTGATTTCAAGTCGATTCTTGTTGTGTAACTGAGACAAGAAGTAAATAACAGTAAAAAGATGTCTCCCTAGTGGGAACATAGCGCTAAAAGTTTGGCAAAGGTAGTAACCCTTCTCTGCTCTATTCAAAGTGAACATTTTTGAGTAAAGGTATAAATTAAGTTAACTGAGCAAATTTGATTGATTCAGAATATAGTCACTCTTTACGCACATTGAATCCTTAGTGAATAATGGTTAAAAAGCTATACATAATTGTGTTATAATTTACTCTTTGATGTCATTGTTGATATTTACTTTTTTGCTGAGTAAGCTGAGGTAGAAACCAACTCTATGGGGTTTGACCCTGATGGCCTGGGGCTTGAAGGAAGTGGGTTGGATGAACGCTAGCATTATTCAACCCAGGAGAGAAGTGGCATTAATAGATGAGTGAACTTTCTGTGGGGGGCAGCATCACACTAAAGGTAAATATTGCAGTTAAATGTGCATTTTTGGGGCTATTTATCATTTTATTAAACAAACATGAGAGATGGACTATGTTTGTCTCAACTATTTTTGCATTAATGATAAATTTTGTTTGTAAGTCCACAGCACTGAAAAACAAATTGTTTATCAAATGCTGACAAAAAATGTTTTGAGATAATCATGACATTTTATGAGCATTTAATATAAAGACTATTTCTAGCCCAATTTTTGTAAATCAAACATGCTATGTTTTGGACTGATACATTCAAGCTTATCATTAGCATGAGTTAAAAACACGTTTTGCTTCTTGTTTTTCTTCATTACATTTTTGCTATTTTTCTGTATGTGAATATGAGAAATAAAACCACACCAACAAGTTTATAGAAAGGATTATACTGTATTTAAAAAAAAATGAAAAGTGCTTCCTATAAAACTGAGGATACTGTATGCATGTCTGTATGATTCTAATAGGCAACTTTCTAAGTTCCTTAAATTAATCTAAAGGGAAAACATTTTTTTTTAATTCAAGATAGAGCAGGGAATCATTAATATCATTTTTTTGGCCATTTGTGTACCATTGGGGAGCTTTTCCTTCACTTCCTCTCCTGTAAACACAACAGGAAGTGAGTGGAAATCTCTCCAAACTGAGGGAATGCCCATACAGCTTTACCCCAGATTCCTCCTCAATTCTTATATTCTCCTCTATTCTGATGACAAAATGATGTTGGAATGTTTCCCCACTTTCAGTCCTGATGACAGTTGTCATCAAGATAAATAGAGAGAATAAATCTCTATGCTGACACACATAGCCTTAAACACCTAACTCTTTACTAACTTGTTAAAATCATTTTAACAAACATCATTGCACATCCCTATCTGCCATCTTTTGTATTGAAGTTCAAACATACATACAGTCTATCTAATTTCTTATCTTCTAATTCCTGAGTGTAGAGTGAAAGAGCCTTCATGTTAGAGCCTTCATGTTACAGGCACATGATGAGACCCACTGTGGTAATAAGAGAAACGTATGGGGAACAGCAGTGAACCATTCACATGGCCAGCAAATTATACTATGGTGTTCTGAATGACAGCAGTCTACAGAATGCCTCCACACAAGGGAGCAATGTTTGAATTATTTTGCTAGGAGGCCACGATAAAGGCAAGATGTTGCTTAGCCTCCAGCAAGAACAGTGAGCAGGACAGCAGCGACCTCAACAAATCTCACTCTCACTCACAATCTTCTTATGCCGCGTACACACGGTCGGACTTTATGGCAGACTTTGCCCGGCGGACTTTTCGACGTACTTTACGACGGACTTTCTGAATGAACGGACTTGCCTACACACAATCCACCAAAGTCTGTCGAATTCGTACGTGATGACCTACGACCGGACTAAAATAAGGAAGTTCATAGCCAGTAACCACTAGCTGCCCTAGCGTGGCTTTTTTTCCGTCGAACTAGCATACAGACGAGCGGACTTTTCGACCGGACTCGAGTTCGACGGATAGATTTAAAACATGTTTCAAATCTAAGTCCGTTCAACTTTTGAGCAAACAAAGTCCGCTGGAGCCCACACACGATCGAATTGTCCGACGAAATCCCGTCCGCTGGGCAAAGTCTGCCGTAAAGTCCGCTCGTGTGTACGCGGCATTAGACTTGCAGTCAGAAACACAATGCCTCAGATTCACAATACAGATCTTTTACCGTGAGACTGTAGGCATAGAAGTGCATTGACACCCTCACATACAAAGAAGTCCAAAAGTCCTGCTATTTTTCAGGGGACATTCAAGACAAAAGTTCAACTTTTCAGGTTACTGCTTAGGCATATTTACCTTTTGTAAATGTTCTTTATAACAAAGCATATTTTCATTTTTTGAGATCAAGTCCACTTTAGGCACAACATAGAATCTGGCATCAGCATCTGCATCCTCAGATGGCCAGGTTCTTGAATACTTCATCAGCTCCCTTAATTTTACACATGCAAAAAAGGACGTTTCACTTCCTTCACCCAGATCAAAGCCTCCATTTTTTTTTTTTTTAACAAAAGTATAATTCCCTTTGCCTGAAAACAATGAATAATAAAAAAAATAAAAAACAAAAAGCATACATGGAAAACATATGAGAAATCTGTGAGTGCGAACATTGGTGGATAAGCGATACATATCACTATTGTTTCTTGTATCAAGCTTTTACTAAAAAATGTGTAAATAATTTCCAACAAAATGTTAATATGAGTTCTTTCCTGACATATTAATGCTCTTTAAATATAGTGATGTCAATTACTGGAATTAACAGGCCAGCACAAACTAATTAGGGCAATATCGCTACAGCTGCTTGATCACATTTTAACTTCATATTAATAAGAAAAACAGGGTGCACACTTACACAGCTTATTAAAGACTTGTTGACAAACATTATTGCAAATAATATGGCAGGGCATATTCAGATGTGTTTTGAGTTTGACAATGTTAAGAGGAGAAATTTGATTATGATTTGGTTTATGCTAAGGCACCTACATATAGAGACAAATAGTAATAAGCAGTGGCGGCTGGTGGTAAATTTTTTTTCAGGGGGGTGACAAACAGTGCACCCACAGCCTCCCCAGGTCCGGTCTGTCGGTAGGTTGAGTCCCCCCCCCGGGGAGGACGGTTACAAGCCTGGCACTTGCCGCAACTATGGCATGGGCAACGCTTCCCTCCGAGGCAGTGGCTTCCGCCATGCGTCTCCTCCCTCCTCCTCAGCCAATTGGAACACATCTACTTTCGGCCAATTGGGACCCGCTTCCTGATTAGCCGGGAGGAGAATCAATGTGCCCCAAGCTCACCCTTTTTTTAAGCCTATTAGAGCCTCTGGCTCTAATCACGTGCTCAAAAAATAATAAAACCCAGATTGGAACCCTAATGGACTGGCCGCAACCGGTAATAATACTGTCCTAAGAGCACAGACAATGTCTGCAAGACAATTTTCTTAGAATGTAAACGAGCCAAAAAAAGAGAAGGAAGGACAATATCTTTGTTAAGGTGCTGGCTATTACTGGGGTTTGACCTAGATGGTACCATTCCGCTGGTTGCCTATTTATTACACTTAGCTTTCTGCTCCTGTGGATGGTGCTGCAACCCACTGGTTCTGACTGAACTTCAGTCAAAAGTCTGTGTCTCTCAGTGAACTCTGAGAAAATAATTTTACTGTAAGTAGAAAAAAAAATCTTAGTTACCTAATGTGAACCAGTGAATTCACTACACCATGCTCTAAATTGCATAATCTGGACTTTGCTTCATAAATACTTAAGTACACTGCAATCTGTGCATTATGCTGTACATCACATACTATAGACATGTTACACTTGTACATCATATACAGAAGTCCACTGCACTTTGTTCTACAAACCCCATACTGCTGGACTCTATGTGCTATGTTGTTTGTTTAAAGGAGAAGTCCAGCCCGAGCTTGTTTGGCTGGGCTTCTTCTATGGGTCACAGGAGTGCAATTTGTTTTGCACTCCTGTGACCCGTTTTCAGCAGACAGTGGTCTGAAGTCCACTCTCTGCTGACGTCACACAGATCAGTCCAGGCAGTGTGTCATCCTGACTCTGGGAGCCTGAATTCCCCAGGTGCCTGAACTGATATCCATCTCAGCCTCACAGCGAGCCGCTGAGACTGCTACTCCCCTCCACAGCTCAGCGTTTCAGTGAGCGTGGAGGAGCAGAGCAGGAGAGCTGCTGATTGACAGGCAGCAGCTCTCTGCTCGGGGAGCTGAGAGAACAGAGTCATCAATGATGTTTGATGGCTCCTTTCTCAGTGCAGAGGTGCTGGGGGACAGATGCAGCATCGGTCCGATGCTCCATCCACCTAGGTATGTATAAATGGGCAAAAAAAGCCAAACCCATACTTCTCTTTTAATGCTTTTCTCCCTGCATTTTTTTTTCTCTTTTTTTCTTACCTTGTGAAAAAAGATATACTCACTTAGGTTAACTTAGGGGGTTATAGACCTCTAATCCAACACTGCAGATGTGCCTGTGTCAGCCAGTTCTTCTGCACTGCAGGCTCCTGCTCTGGATCCTGAGAGAACCTTGCCAAATGACAGCCAATAAGAAGTGTCTACATAATGCAGACAGTGATGTAAACACCAGAAATACTCCACCTCCTGTTAGCAGAAAGAGAGAAAATAATTTGGACTGGGGTGTCACATGACTGCGACTTTAAAGCAGAACTAAACCCCCCTATCTTTTGCAATCACGGAAGCTGCCATCTTAGCCTCTGTTTGATCTGTAATTGCCATAGTGCTGCCCATTTGATCAGCTTGTAGGAGGAGTTTTCATTCTGCATTGACTGTCCTATCAGGATGCAGGACCCCCAACCCTTTATCAGGACAGTGCTGATTGGCCCTGTGCTGATCACATGCACCCTCCCAAGAAAAAAAAAATCTCTAGCAGTACACACTAAACTGAGCATGAGCAGCCTGTCCCCTGGCTCTGTACTATCGGGAAATATATTGGGGACAGTAGAAGGAGGAGAGGATCAGAGAAGACAGGATCAAACAGCCTTTTTACACAATGCAGAGGACTAACTCCTTAGATTCCACAGTTAGTAAAAAAAGAATGCTTTACGGCATATACAGACTGATTTTACTGTTGTGTGTTTAGTAACACTTTAACAGTTCAGGTGAGAGCACATGCAACTGTGACAGTTATCATTAACGGCATGCCTTGAATGTAACTGTTCTGGGAAATTGTTAAGTCGATGTGTTTAGTTCAGTTTTAAGTTAGTAAAAATGACTTTTTTTTGTTTGTGATCAATTAGGAGGGGGGACAGTTGTGCCCAGAAAGAGAGAAAGATCTGAATTCAGTCTGACACTTGATACAAGCTCATCCGTGAACACAGTGGGATATACTTATATAAATATCTCTCCCAACTCATTGGCCTTTTTTGCTGTATTGATCCCCCAAGGTTGTCTGTTATGATGGTTAGGACCCTGCATACCTCCCCGAATCTTGTTGATGCCCATGGCCTTTTATTCTCTGTGGGGATTTTTAGTAGTAATTGTTTGAACAGCGGTTTATAAACTGAAAACACATTTCAGGTCTGTGGTCTGGCAAGACAACTAAAGCTGTTCCTAAAATAACTGCGCCGATACAAGCGTTCTGTGTATCTAGAAGCTGATTTTGTTTCATGTCATCTTTGTTCTTTGCCCTGTTTTGCCTGACTGAAATGTGTATTTCTGAAGAAAACCAACGGAAGAACGCAAGTCTTTGTATTATCTGTCGAGACTTTCAAAGTTATAAGGGCGCTGAAAAGAGAAATATGTAAAATGCAGTTACTGTAGCATTAGGTCATATTTATATTTACTGTGTTAAGAGTAATTAAAATGTTTTCTGATTGGCTGCAACAGGTTGCTGTATATTGTTATTATTCCTGGCGAGTTAATGAGCAAGCCTGTATGTGATACAGTATATGCCATTTACTGAAATATTTAGTGGACAGCTTGTTATAAATAAATGGTAAACATATTTTTTTCATAGAGATGTCCTTAAATCACATCTATCCATGCATAAGCCCCAGGAAAGCAAGCTGCACCGTGCATGGCCCGATGCCATATGAGGTTATGTGGATACCATGTTGTGGCTGTGGTGTGCACCTGTTGCCTTCCAGCAGCTCGTTGACTGACTGATAACAACTATGACTTGGACTCTCTGTAACTGTCAAATGCCATATAGCATTCAGCTGGCTCAATTTAAGATGCACCTGACAATTCCTTTAGACATAATTGGCTTCTGAGCTGTTGTATAGTAAGGGGTGATTAAAATATTTATTACAGTTTGCCATTGTTTTAATTTCCATAATCAGAGCAATCTGTACATATTGTAACCATCTAATGTCTGTTGCCCTATACTTTAAGTTTTGTTATTCAGACAAATGTACCAATGACCTCAGCAGATAATAGTAGTATAGGGCAGTGGTGTTAGACAGGCTTTGATGAGGCATTATATCACCTCCACATTACCAGTTTTAACCCCTCACAGCCAGCACCACCACACTGCAACTGCACATGGTTGCAGCGTTGTCCCATTCAGTTACATTGGGTGGGTGATACTGCCTGCTGAAAATGACAGAGGGAATCATTTTGGCCACGTTGTAATGCAAAGCATGTGTGTAGCACCCTCCTAGGTAGGTGCTAGGGAGTGTATATAGTTTTGGGGTTCTCTGCTTAACAGGGAGACAGCTAGGCAAATTTATGTGCTGTCTGCTTAACCACTTGCCGACCGCCCTCCATTGTTTGACGGCAGCAGTATGGCACTCCTCGCCGTACGACGTAGGAGCCAATGTGCGATTGCTCCTGAGAAGGACAGAACGAAGATCTGTCAATGTAAACAGACAGATCTCCATTCTGTCATGGGAGTAGAGACAGATCGTCTGTTCCTAGTACTTAGGAACAGCGATTGGTCTCCTCCGCCAGTCAGTCTCCCATCCCCCTACAGTTAGAAACATGCATGAGGGAACACATTTAACCCCTTGGATCGCCCCCTAGTGTTAACCCCTTCCCTGCCAATGACATTTATACAGTAATCAGTGGCTATTTTTAGCTTTGATCGCTGTATAAGTGTCAATGGTCCCAAAATAGTGTCAAAAATGTCCGATCTGTTCGCCTGCAATGTCGCTGTCCTGATAAAAATGTATCGCCGCCATTACAAGTAAAAAAAAAAAATTAGTAATAAAATGCCATAAATCTATCCCCTATTTTATATAACTTTTGCACAAATCAACCAATATACACTTATTGTGATTTTTTTACTAAGAATATATAGAAGAATACCACCAAAAGAAAGCTCTATTTGTGGGAAAAAAAATTACGTCAATTTTGTTTGGGTACAGCGTCGCACGACCGCGCAATTGTCAGTTAAACAGTATCGCAAAAAATGGCCTGGTCAGGAAATGGGTAAATCCTTCCTGGGCTGAAGTGGTTAACAGAGAGCTGCGATTGTTTGATAGAGTCTGCTCAGTGTGCTCTGGTGCTGCTCATGCTGTCTTGAAAGTTTACACTGGTTCAATACTAATGAGGCATATTGGACAGTGGGTGTAAATCTGGCAGATAAGAACATGGTTGTTCATACAGCCCTGGCCAATTGGAAGGGGATGCACCCCAGAGAATGCTGGGTACCTGTATTTAAATCTGAAGAGCACATGGGTTCGTAGTCCAGTCTTCCTCTGAGCGAGGTCCAGGTAGGGAAGGGGCTGCTGCCTCACCCCAGCATAGGCTGCCTTGCAGCCTCATGCGGTCAACCTGAGGGCCTGAGAAACTGAAGCTACAACCCATGGTTCTTTTGAAAGCTGACTGAGGTAGATTGTCCATGAATCCTGTCTGGTATTATGGAGGAAGGTGACCTGTGGCTAGGGCCTTGTGATTACAGACCCCCTAAAGGGATCCCTGAGACTGTGTGTTGCTGAAATCCCCCTCTTGGTCCTAGAAGTCAGCATAATGAGTGTGTGAGCTAAAGGGGACACTGGCTAGTGCCTTGAAGAAGCAAAGTCTAGTAAATTCCTTCTGCTTCAAAGGGACTTGCTTCATCCTATACAGCCTGCTGCATAGTGCTACTGACAGTCTGCTGCACAGTTCTATTGAGAAGTTGTCCTCGCTTGTGAATAGTTAATTTGGAGTATCCTATTAATTTCCTTCTCCTATTCAAGTTCTCCAAATAAAACATAAAAACACATCCCCTAGACTGGTTATTGGAGACAACGAGCGGAATAATGTGTGCACCTGGCTGTGTAAAAATACCATGTAACTGGCTGTGGATTAATCAGTGGGAGACCCGGGCACAATAAACAATCGGCTCCTGTGGGGGTAAGCGCTACATGTGCATGCGCCCGTACAGCTACCTTTGCAGCTGAACCACCTCATTTTACCAAATTCCCCCAACCGCAAGTGTAAGCTAGGCATAAATCTGCTATTTCTTTTACAATTACAAATTAAAAATGATCAGGTGGTGGCTATATGTAGACATGCATTCAGGGACCCAAATGCTCAGAGTCACCTCTACTCTTTTGCGTACTGCCACTGTAATTCCCCCGCCCTACTTGCCCGTATGAAAGTGACATGCAAAGGTTTTTTGAAAAGGGGTTCAAAGCTCAGAGCAAAGGCCCCTTTAATGAACTCAACCTTCATTGGTGTCAGTTACAATGACAGCAAAATTAACCCTTGCTTTACTGGTGTTCATTGGCAGTGTTAGCAGTACCTTCATTGGTGTCAGTGGTAGCAATAAATAATCCCCCTATTTGGGTGTCAGTAATAGATGGAAAAAAAAATAAACCCTCTTTCATTGGTGTTTAATGGTTACTTAACTAAACACACAGCCCATGCTGATTTCTCCAACCTTGTTGAGCCTGATCTACACTATTCCTGTGGGGTGGGTGTGATCTCCTTGTAAGGAGTAATCCATAGATTGCTCTGCTTCACAGACAGCGCCAGGTGCTGGAATGCAGAGAGCACCCCGCTGTGACTCTACGTTGGGTACTAGCTGAGGCTTTTGCAGGTCTAGTACAGGACAAAACTAACCCAGTACACACTACCAAATCCCGAGGTTCTGGCCTCATTAACAGAATTTATACATGTTTTACAATACATTTCTTTGGTGGAAATCCGTCCGCTTGATATTCATAAAATTAGTATGTATCCGTTGCAGCAATTATTATTAATATTAAAATAATTATTACATTTAGTGTAACATCACAGGTTGACATTTGCATTCATACCATATTGTAGTGATAACGATGTCTGAAGGTCAGTGGTATATATTTGGGATGTTTGTATCTATGTGTTTAAAGTTACATTTCATGTGGTTAAATACTTTTAAATGCATATATGACTGCAGAAATAAGAAGACTATTTAAACTGTTTCACCTGCCAAAAAACCTTTCATTCTGTTGATCTACTTTTCTGATTGACACACCACTACGTTATTGTATAGCTGGAGGATGACCATGCTTTTTGAGGTCTGCAAATCTGAAGCTTACTGGGCCACCTTTGCACTTCCAGCAGGTTTTTTGGACCATGATCAAATAATGTAGAACTTGTAAAGTCCACCTTATGCTCTCCTACATCTGTAAGTTTGCCTCTATACCTCCCGCACAGCACCAGCACCTGAAAAATGTTAGAACAGCATTAGTAAATGCAGGGGAACCTAACTTGGCCCACAGTACAGATAATCCTATTCTCAGATATTTTCCTGCCCTGAGAAGGATTATAGGACATTGGTATAGAAATCGATTTTAAGCAATTATACGTGCAATACCTTGATTGTTTTTAAATACAGTACCTAGCAGGACTAAAATGTGGGTTGTGTCTTTTGGTTAAAAGTACTAAATAAACTAGCAGTATCAGTTAAAAGAGCAGCCAAGTAAGAAGGCTGGACCAAAACTCAGCTTACATGTACAGTACATGTACATACTAGTGATGTACTAACAGAATAATCTTTACCCTGGCCTATTTGTCCTTAAATACATAACTGGGACTAGAAACATTTTATTTTTTAAATCCCCCAAAACTGTTTTTTTCTTTTAACAGAAATTGTCTATTTTTAAAAGCATACCTTTAATAAGTCAGCTCTTTAATTGTGAATGTTCAATCATCATTAGGGCTTTTATCTAAATTAAGTGATACAAGTAATATTATCGAAGAGTAAAATAATTCAGGTAGAAGTACATTTTAATGAACAATACCTACCAATATTCTTGGGAAATGGATTGTTTTACATTCACTAAAATTACTCATTAATATGTTGCTCACGTTTCAGCTTCTTTAGATTTCGAAGTCACTCAAGACAATCATGGTTGGTAAACAAGAACCTAAAGACATTTTACATTGCATTGTATTGCATTAATATTATAAAGGCAAAACTGGCTTTATAGTAGGTATATAAACATACAGGGAAATGAAGAAACAAATGAGCTAACCTGTAGCTGGCCTGATTCATTAGGTGTAGAGAAAATTGGCTCACACGTAGATTAGGTCAGTGGTTTCCAATCCGTGGCCCAAGGGCAACTGCTAAGTCAAGGAATAATTATAAGTCACAAATAAAATAATCTTTAAATCAGAGGCAAATCATAATGATTTCATGGTGTTCACAACACAGCTTTAAATGCACTCTCTCTTTGTATGGTGTTTTGCGGGTGATGCATTGATCAACGTTGATTACATTATATTTTCTTGTATGCACCTTGCATGAAAAACCCAAAAATCACCATGCTACCTGTATTTTCTTCATTGATAATGGAGCTTATAAGTTAGAGCAGGTGTAGGCAACCTGGGGCTCTCCAGCTGTTGTGGAACTACATTTCCCATGAGGCATTGCAAGGCTGACAGTTACAATTACTCCCAGAGACATGATAGGACTTGTAGTTCTGGAGCTGGAGGGCCCCAGGTTGCCTACCCTTGAGTTAGAGCATATCTGTAAAATCATTATGTTGTTTCCTGACGTGGAGAAAAGAACCTGGTCCTGTCCATTACATGTTGCTGATTTTTAGTTTTTCAGTGTCAGACTGATAAGACAGACTAATCTGGTGGTGATCATGTGTTGCCCTATTGAGCTGCATTGAATAAGCTCTGTTGGGAGTTGTGGCCTGGAAAAAAACTGCATTGGGGATGCTTCCTAAACTACTTTTAGCTTGATCATCAATTGTTATTGCCTGAATGTGGAGTTGGTTTGCAGTAGTGTGGGCAATGTTTGAAAAACATGTATTACAGTAACCACACTGATGTAGAAGTGTGTGCATGCCATGTGATAATATCTGTATTCTCCTAATATAGTACAAATGTAGAATGTATTTGGCTTTTAAATCTTATGTTTTATCCCGCTTCCAATGTTATTGGTGCAACATTATTGTTTCCCAAGGAATAGACTCTTTTATGATATACTGAAGAAATGAACACACTGTAACATATCATATGAATGACATACACTGTCTAATATTGTTCAGTATTGTGACATATGATATGGTTCACATTTACTGTCCAATATGGTTCTGTCATTTGGAAATCTTTATATTGTTGCAGACTTTTGATATGCCTCCTTGAATGATTTTCTGTCATAATTTTTGAGTCTACAGCAAGTATCTTTGTGTTCTGGTGTTACATTCATTCATTCTGAAAAAACACCTTCTCCCAGCACCTAATTGATACCCCTGCGGTATAGAGGGAACTTCAGTCATCTTCCTGTCAGCTTGTTCATGTTGAAAGCCATTGATCAGCCTATCTTTAATGAGCAATAGCTAGTGGATTATCAGATTTCAAGGCCAGTTGATTGCCTGTGTGCTGTCACTGAAATACAAGTGCAACACAGTTGAAGGACATGGAAACAAGTTCTCTAATACAATTAGTATGTGTGGAAGTTTAAGGATGATTTTAAATAGTGACCCTCACAGTTTAACAAATTGGTCCAATCTAAATAAGAATATAAATGTCAAAATTGCCAGATTGGCAGCCCAGATTGGTTTCTCGTGCAGATACAGTAGAATCTTCCGCTGTCATTGGTGAGTCAAGGTCTTGGCGGTGAAAGCTGTCCAATCCATGAAAGGAGTGGATTGTCTATATAGAAAAAATGTGATAAATAATACTAATGCTGTGTACACACGATTGAACGATTATCTTGCATACACACGGTCGCACAAATGTTGTCAGAAATTCTGAACATCAAGAACGCAGTGACGTACAACACGTACGACAAGCCGAGAAAAATGAAGTTCAATAGCCAGTGCGACTCTTCTGCTTGATTCCGAGCATGTTTGGAATTTTGTGCGTTGGAATTGTGTATGCACAATCGGAATTTCCGACAACAGATTTTGTTGTCGGAAAATTTGAGAACCAGCTCTCAAATTTTTGTTGTCGGAAATTCCGACAACAAATGTCCGATGGAGCCTACACACGGTCGGAATTTACAACAACAAGCTCACATCGAACATTTGTTGTTGGAAATTCCGACCATGTGTACGCGGCATTAGACTGACTAAAATGTATTATCACTATGCACCTGCGATTCTAAACAATGTGAATGATAAAATCAGGAGTGTTACAAGACTCTGACACACGCCCTGGGTTTACTGCTCAGCACGTTGAGTCTAGGAAATCTGAGGCAGCCTAGAGTGGATTGATCTCCTAATGGTGACTGCATATTTCTGGCACAGGCAACCTGACATTGGGCTTACTTTTCTGCTCTAGAGGAGGATGCAAGTAAATAGTAGCATCGCTGCTATCTCTGAAATTAATGGCTTCATGGTCATAATAATTAAAGAGTAGATACTTAGATTCTTACATATACCCTTTCCTGATTGTTTATTTTTTAAAGTGAACTGCAGGCAGATATAAAAGGCACAAAAGATTGCATCCTTAACACAAAGCATATCATTGTAATCATTAACACATTCTTAAATGTGTTGTTTATATACAAGCCTGAATTTGACTTGTTATCAGTCTCCTGCAGTCTCTGTACAGCAGAGCTCAAAGTGAGAGAGCAAAGTGAAAAAGTTGAAGTCATCAGTCACTGTCCAGTCACATCCTATAGTTGGGGAGGAGACTTGTAAGTGTTACTGACTAGACATGTGCATTCGTTTTTGTCCGAATGCATTTTCGTCCGAATTTCGGGTATTTTCGTTATCGTTTTAACAAACAATAACGAACATGCAGAATCCGAAAACCGAAATATCCGGCATAAACAAATGCTTCATTTTCGGTTTTGTTGCGACAACAGTTCGATATAGATAGGAGATTCGACATGACGCTGACAATAACAATCTTTGTCTATCGAACCTGTGGTCGAATGTGCCTAACCTTAGCTCTATTAGTCCAAGATTATTCTACATAGAGAGAAAAGATTCGACATAGGGGAGAAAAGATTCAACATTATAGAGACAATAGCAAAAAAGGTCGAATGTGCCTAACCTAACTCTATTAGTCCAAAATTATTCGACATAGAGAGAAAAGATTTGACATGAAGATTCGACAAAGCAGTCGCCGCGAGCGGACATTTATGGTCAAATAGGCTATAGAAGAATTCTAATGTTGGTTGACTAGTAATAATAATTAATAAATATAATTATCACTAGTGTCATACAACATTAGAATTCTACTATAGCTTGTAGGCAAAACATTCGACCGGAAATGTGCGATTGCGGCGTCGTACAGTTTAGCTGCTCGGTCAAATCTTCTTAGAACATTCGACACACACCATAAACCTTCAATGACAGATTTGACCTTAATTATTTTGGATTTTTCGGACGAATGCATTTTTTAACGAAATGAAATAAATAAAAACGAATTTCCGAAACAAAATATTTCAGTGTGCACATGTCTATTACTGACCTGCAGTAGAGAAAAAGTAGCCCCCCAACCCTTCCAGGCAGGACTGTGTGGTGCAGTAGAGCTGTGTAGATCTAAGGCTTGAATATACAGAAGTACAAATCCTTTATCAGGTACAACATCTCCATTAAGTGTATGCCATCTATGTATTTAGATATTTACATAACGTTCAGCTTTATGTTCTCTATATATCAGAAGATTTGGCTTTTCAGCACATTTATGACCAGTCGAAAAGACCTGCACATCACTCTCCATGTTACACAGGAGCGAGCAATAGGTCTACATTCACCACCCAACTACTGGTAAACACATACACAATGGGGTTTATTTACTAAAACTGGAAAGTGCAAAATCTGGTGTAACTCTGCATAGAAACCAATTAGCGTCCAGGTTTTATTGCCAAAGCTTAATTGAACAAACTAACTGTAGAAAGTGATTGGCTACCATACACAGCTGCACCATATTCTGAGTGCTCCGATTTTAGTAAATCTACCCCAATATCTCACATACATCCTTCTGTTTAGTTGTTGCCTGTATCAGTATACAAGGGGAATCCTTCTATTTCAGACCTGGGCAAATTGCAGCCCCAGGGCCACATGTGGCTCTTTGGCTGTCCCTGTCCAGCCTACAATGCCTCCACTGTTGGCATGCCTCTGTGAGCCTGTTAGTTCCTTACTGGCTCAAAGATTCATGCTGACAGATGTCCATGTGGAGATCCGCAGGTATTGAAAGGAGATCCACAGGAACTGGAAGGAGAGAGCCTCAGGAGCTAATTGGTACAGCAGGGACGTTTGGTTTTAGCGGGAGAGTGTTTTGCCAAGGAGATTTATCAATACCCTCATGCCACTCTGCTACCTGACCACATTCTTCCTGTGTTAGCGCCTGCAAACTGCAAATCCTAGGAACCTTGCACCAGTTCTTCACTCCGAATCAGGATCTGCAAAAATCCCTGCTGTACAGATCTCAGGCTTATTCCTTGCAGTCACAATGCTTGCAGCTCTGCCAGTTATCTTCCTGAGCCTGTCAGTCACAATTCGCCATTCAAAATGGCAGATCAGTTAACTAACCATGGGCCCATCAGCTCCCTCACTGCTTTTACCAGCCTGCCCTACACCAACATTGTGAACGTCAGATTAGCAGAGGATACTTCTTCAGTACTACTTGTAATAATTGTGAGTGCGCACACTATTATATGAACAGTTATATCTGTTATTTCTTTTACAAATCAGGAGGGCTTTATTGCAAATTAAAACAGCAGAGAATAACCAATCCCATATACTGTACAATATATAGTGCCATATGCAGTATCTCACAAAAGTGAGTACACCCCTCACATTTTTGTAAATGTGAGGGGTGTACTCACATTTAAATTTATTTATTATATCTTTCCATGTGACAACACTAAAGAAAAGATACTTTGCTACAATGTAAAGCAGTGAGTGTACAGCTTGTATAACAGTGTAAATTTGCTGTCCCCTCAAAATAACTCAACACACAGCCATTAATGTCTAAAACGCTGGCAACAAAAGTGAGTACACCCCTAAGTGAAAATGTCCAAATTGGGCCCAATTAGCAATTTTCCCTCCCCGGTGTCATTTGATTTGTTAGTGTTACAAGGTCTTAGGTGTGAATGGGGAGCAAGTGTGTTAAATTTGGTGTTATTGCTCTCACTCTCTCATACTGGTCACTGGAAGTTCAATATGACACCTAATAGCAAAGAACTCTCTGAGGATCTGAAAAAAAGAATTATTGCTCTACATAAACATGGCCTAGACTATAAGAAAATTGCCAAGACCCTGAAACTGAGCTGCAGCATGGTGGCCAAGACCATACAGCGGTTTAACAGAACAGGTTCCACTCAGAACAGGCCTCGCCATGGTCAACCAAAGAAGTTGAGTGCACGTGGTGAGTGTCATATCCAGAGGTTGTCTTTGGGAAATAGACGTGAGAGTGCTGCCAGCATTGCTGCAGAGGTTGAAAGGGTGGAGGGTCAGCCTGTCAGTGCTCAGACAATATGCCACACACTGCATCAAATTGGTCTGCATGGCTGTCATCCCTCCCAGAAGGAAGCCTCTTCTATAGATGATACATAAGAAGGCCCGCAAACAGTTTGCTGAAGACAAGCAGACCAAGGACATGGATTATTGGAACCATGTCCTGTGGTCTGATGAGACCAAGATAAACTTATTTGATTTAGATGATGTCAAGCGTGTGTGGTGGCAACCAGGTGAGGAGTACAAAGAAAAGTGGAAAAGTGTGTCTTGTCTATAGTCAAGCATTGTGGTGGGGGTGTCATGGTCTGGGTCTGCATGAGTGCTGCAGGCACTGGGGAGCTACAATTCATTGAGGGAACCATGAATGCCAACATGTACTGTGACATACTGAAGCTGAGCACGATCCCTTCTCTTTGGAGACTGGTCTGCAGGGCAGTATTCCAACATGATAACGACCCCAAACACACCTCCAAGATGAACCTGCCTTGCTAAAGAAGCTGAGGGTAAAGGTGATAGACTGGCCAAGCATGTAGACCTAAACCCTATTGAGCACCTGTGGGGCATCCTCAAACGGAAGGTGGAAGAACGCAAGGTCTCTAACATCCACCAGCTCCGTTATGTCATCATAGAGGAGTGGAAGAGGACTCCTGTGGCAACCTGTGAAGCTCTGGTGAACTCCATGCCCAAGAGGGTTAAGGCAATGCTCTAAAAGAATGATGACCACACAAAATATTGACACTTTGGGCCCAATTTGGACATTTTCACTTAGTAGTGTATTCACTTTTGTTGCCAGCGGTTTAGACATTAATAGCTTTGTGTTGAGTTATTTTGAAGGGACAGCAAATTTACACTGTTATACAAGCTGTACACTCACTACTTTACATTGTAGCAAAGTGTCATTTCTTCAGTGTTGTCACATGAAAAGATATAATAAAATATTTACAAAAATCAGAGGGGTGTACTCACTTTTGTGAGATACTGTATGTCTAACAAATACAAAAAAGACTAATAAAAACCATACAAAGCATTGAAGCATACACCATGCACGTTTACAAAAAGGACAGTGGGGTTTTTTTACGAAAGGCAAATCCACTTTGCACTACAAGTGCAAACTACAAGTGCAAAGTACACTTGATTTTGTACTGAAAGTGCACTTGGAAGAGCAGTCGCTGTAGATCTGAGGGGGACATGAAAGGAAAATAAAAAACAGCATTTTAGCTTGCACATGATTGGATAATAACATCAGCAGAGCTTCCCCTCATTTCAGATCTACCCCTCAGATTTACAGAGACTGCACCTCCAAACGCACTTTCAGTGCAATTTCAAGTGCACTTTGCACTTGTAGTTTGCACTTGTAGTGCAAAGTGTATTTGCCTTTCGTAAATAACCCCCAGTGTGTCCTGGCTCAGTTACAGACCATACAGCTATTATTTCTAGTGCCAGGTGTTTTTTTTTCTATATAATTACAAACTTATGAACCAAACCATTCCAGTGTTGTTCACCTAAGGCTGCTGGTTTCATCTATTTTTTTTTTACTATACTAAACCAGCCCTTTTCCACCAGGGTTCCATGGCACCCTGGGTTGCCTTGGCAAAATGCCTAAAAGTTACCCACAAGTTGACAACAAACTAGAGGGTATATCAAGCTTGCCTTTTTTTATCACACAAAGCCACAGGGTTTGGGCATTGTGTTGGCCATTTGCAGGTGTCCCAACAACTGATGATGGCATAGGTTGATAAGAAGGACATCATGCATCTGAGGACATCCTTGCTTGCCCCTTACTTGCCCCTTTCTATCAACACTGTAGTCACATTAGCTGATTGAGGGAGAGAAACTGGGACAGAAGAGAAAATCTGGAATGTTAGTCAGTACCAGTGTGCAAAGGTACATTGTACTTGTAAGAATAAATCTCTAATGTTGGGCGTCCTTGTGCAGATGTTACTGCACACTTTTTAATGTAAAACTATTAGTTTATTTATTTTTTTCATTTTAGAATGGGGTGCCTTGAGATGCAAAATTTCAAAGGGTGCCTTAACAGAAAAAAGGTTGAGAAACACTTTACTAAACTTTGGTTCAGCCCTCCACAACAGTCCCAGTTTCTCATTTGGCCCCTTGGAAAAGTTGATTGCCCACCCCTGTTCTATTTCCATTCATTCCTGCAAACAGCAACAGATTATACTGTATTTAACAAATAAAGTTTCGAACAATTCCTTGAAGTGTGCTTACACAAAAAGTAAACAGTGAAACTTTCCAGTTAAAATGTGCTTTTAATGTGTCACTTCACACAGGAAAGTTTCTGATGGTATACCGCACATCAGCGACTTGCAGAATTGTAATGTGGCTTTTCATATTTCATTTCTAATGCATTTTACCTGTGTAGTGGGGTGTAACAGAAATGTATGCAAATCATTTGAGAATAACTTTGAGACATTTTCATGTGCTTTTGTGCAACTAACTGTCATTAGTATGATAGAGGAATTTAAATGAAAACAAGTAGATAGCAAGCCTGAATGAAAACAGTAATGTGCACAGTACGCCTAACAATTTTGCTAAATATATGTTCTACTTTCCCTAAACCAGAAGCTCCGAGGTCCAGCATACAGGGAAGACTAATCATCATATCACATCCATCTGCTCGCTAACCAATGGAGTAGTAACTGGAGTTGCAATTTTAGAAACAGTGAGCATGCCTAGAGTAGGGTATTGGACTGCTTGTGACCTCCTGTACTTACACAATGGACAAACCAGACCCTCTTTTCCCTAATGCTGTCAATTGCTAATTAAAAGACTGTCCATAGTAGCAGGATGACAGTACAGCAGTGAGTCTTGCTGGTGCATATAAGGGGCCTTCAGGAAGTCATGAATAACTTTGATTTTTTTTTCAAAGTGGTTGTGAACCTCTGAAATTAAAAATGATCCCTCTATACTGTGTACTAGCCGCAATCCAAAGCACAGAATGTGATTTCTGTCTGCTCTGGCTTCCCTTTTTGACAGGTTATGCTGACACCACAGAATCCCAGGAGACAGCCCCTCAGCTGTGCGTGTTTGCCTATGAGAATGTGTGTGGGGGGGTGGGGTGTCCATTCCCTCCACTTATGTCTTTGATTACACTCAACTCCCTACTCTATGCTGTGCAGTGTGTGATGTCAGATCCCCTCCCCCCCCATTGTATTCTAGAGCTGAGAAAATAACCTTTGATCGTTGTGCGTTCAACACTTGTACAGGAGAGGGCTGCAGATAAACAGGCAGTCCTTAATATAGGCTATGGCCTAGGGCCAGGGGACTGCCAGGACTGGAGCACAGCCACCCATACACCATGCTTCTGATAGGTAAAATATTCCTTTTTATTGTATAATGAAATGTTCTAGACTGCTGCCCTACCTGCCATTGCAATCTAGCCGGGTCCTCACTGTTGCTGTTGTCTCACAATTTGTGCATTTCTCTCCTTGGTATAGTGTGGGCAGATCTAGTAATAGTTAGTCACATTTAATTGGACCTGTTCTGTAATGTTGAAGATGTTTCATAGCCTGCCAAGTGACGTTCCAATGCCCTGTACACACGATAGGATTTTCCAACAACAAAATCCTAGGATTTTTTCCGACGGATGTTGGCTCAAACTTGTCTTGCATACACACGGTCACATAAAGTTGGTCAGAAATTCCGAACGTCAAGAACGTGTTGACATACAAAACATACAATGAACCGAGAAAAATGAAGTTCAATAGCCAGTGCTGCTCTTCTGCTTGATTCTGAGCATGCATGGAACTTTGTGCGTTGGAATTGTGTACACGCGATTGGAAAATTTGAGAACCAGCTTTCAAATTTTGTGTGACGGAAATTCCGATGGTAAATATCCGATGGAGCCTACACACGATCGGAATTTCTGACAACAAGCTCCTATCAAACATTTTCCATCGGAAAATCCTATCATGTATACGGAGCATTGGAGTGTCAGAAAGATACCTCAGCATTTATACTCACACCTTAGGACACCTTAAAGCCTAATGCCGCGTACACACGAGCGGACTTTACGGCAGACTTTGCCCAGCGGACTTTTTGACGTACTTTACGACAGACTTTCTGAATGAACGGGGACTTGCCTACACACAATCCACCAAAGTCCGTCGAATTCGTACGTGATGACGTACGACCAGACTAAAACAAGGAAGTTCATAGCCAGTAGCCAATAGCTGCCCTAGCGTGGCTTTATGTCCGTTGAACTAGCATACAGACGGCGGACTTTTCGACCGGACTCGATTTTGACGGATTAATTTAAAACATGTTTCAAATCTAAGTCCGTCCAACTTTTGAGAAAACAAAGTCCGCTGGAGCCCACACATGATCCAATTGTCCGACCAAATCCCGTCCGCCGGGCAAAGTCTGCTGTAAAGTCCGCTCGTGTGTACACAGCATAACTCCCTATCTAATGTCCTATTTAAATAATTTTTTGGGGGGGGGCAAGCTAGCCCAAAATTAATTATTTAAAGGATCAAGAGAGCATATACACTGCCCATGTGCAGCCTAAAGAAATAGGACAGCGCGGCACCCATAGCATTAGGGGCACTGGTCTCAATAACTGGTTCCTACCTACAGTAACTGAGGAAATCGTCACTGCTGACTGCACAGGATTTGAAAAAGCCTCTTTTAAATGTGGTTGTGGACTTGTTGTGGACTGTGTTGTTTAAAGAGAAATGGAGCCTTGGGTGGTAGGTAGGTTTAGCGCACTATGCTGCTATACCCATATGGGACAGCATAGTGTGCTTTCTATGTAAAACTGAACCTTCACTTTAAGTATAGTGCCAGTTGCTTCCCTCACAGTTAAAAAAACTAAATTTTCTTACTCTTCCAGTAACCAGGAATTTGCTGAAAATATCATTAAGGAAAGCTGTTTTGTGGAGGGGAAGTCTCCTTGAATGGCTCCATGAACAAATTTGCTATAAGGCAATGATGCCTTTGTGATGGAATGGTATCAACACCATTACAACTATGTTGGTGCCTCACAAAAAATCAGTATGCAGTGTAACATTGTTGGCAGTTCACATACATGCGTTGCGATTCCTCTACAAATGCAATGCGATTAAAAAAGGATCTTGAGCGAGTTTACTGCGTTGCGTTGCGAATTTAATCTCCATAGACATCAATGTAAATCGTTCTTGAATCGCATTGATGGTTCACATATGTGCGAATTCCACCACACTACTCTCCACAAAAACCAGGAAGTACACAGGAAGTTAACACCTTTTTTTTTCTTACATTATGATTCCATTGGCTAGAATATCAATCGCAGCTATGTCCAACTCCTGAAATTCGCTGTAAAATCGTGGTAAATTCGTGGTAAAATCGCAGTAAATTCGCACCTCAAAAAGGACAAAAAACTGAACAAAATCACAACGCATCAGTGTGAACCGGGCCTAAAACAGCTTTAGATGGGTTTCTTGATATACCTAACAAATACTGGATCCAGATTAGTTCTGTCTAGACCACAGTTTGAGCATTACTAATGTCTTTCTTTTATATAACGGCCAAAATGGCATGTCCTATGTGGAGAAACGTCTTATAATATTTTTTTTACATACATTACTACAAGAAAACATATAGTTTGTTTTATACTGCCTGCTGTATTTTGTTTCTGCGACTGCTTCCAGAAATCTAGATTCCATGCTGTATGATTGAACACTTTCATATTAGTGGAACTCCAATATAACTTGCTGTCTCTATATAATTGAGACTATAGATTTTCTCTTGCAGTTAATATGTCAGGGTAATCACAAGTTTTGCTTTGAGGATAAACAGTAGGGTGTCACTAGGATAACAACTTGTGTAGCAATTCCTGCTGCTTGCCTCTACTCTTTCTGTTCATCTTAAGTATCCACGTGAGCTCAACTGGATTTCTCCTTAATGCACAACCATTAACCTTTTAAAGAGGAATTGGCTATCTCAACTGTACGCTGCCACAGCACATCAAGGCATGACTTGTGATATGTGATTCATAGCACTCCAGCCAAATCGATCCTCCTATTGACAGAATTTCACTGAAGAACAGCAAAGGTTTCCTAACATTCAGTGAAAAATCTTTATGCAGTGTTAACTGTTAGCACAGACTGCCAGATTGTACAAACTTCAAATGTTGAAAGTCTAAGTAGTCTAAGAAGTTCAAGTAGACAACCAGTATCTGCCTGCAAGACTTTTACAAAGGAATTGTAGTTATAATGAAAACAATTCAGAATTACTAGGAGGGAGTATTTTTCATAAAAGTGGAGGACTAGAGGTCAGGCCAGGAGGAAGCCTTGCTTGTTCTTGAGAATATGAGAAAATACCTGTTTCAGATTTTTTACAGAGCATTTGCTGTATAAATTATTATTTCTTATTTGGCTTGTAGAGAAAAAACAGTGAAACGAGCCGTAATTGCTGCATTTGAAAATATATTGGGAGCTATTTTATAGTACAAAACTGCAGTTTACCACCCAAATTACCAGTACAGATCTGTCTGTAACAAGCTCACATTTGTGCATGACCTTTTTACCTCCCCTTCATTTAACATATTTGTCATTACTGAAACCTAGCTTCAAGAAACTGACTCTGCTTCTCCTGCTGCCCTCCCACGGTGGCCTCCACTGAACTCACTCACCCGGACTCAATGAACAGAAAGAAGGTGGAGTTGGATTCCTTCTATCCCCAAAGAGAACCTTTTAAGCCCTTCTTACCCCTCCCTCTCTATCCCTCTCCTCTTTTGAGACCCACAATATTCAGTTGTTTTCTCCAATTTTTCTGAGGTTTGCAGTGGCCTACTGGACCAGTATCATGCTGTTTTGATGACTTCTCTGCCTGGGCATCCTACTTTCTCTTCTCTGAAATACCCGCTATCATTCTTGGTGACTTTAACTTCCCTGTTAATGTTAACAGCCCAGTTACATCTCAACTTCTCAACTTAACCTCATATTTCAACCCAATACAATGGGCACACTTCTATTCATTCTGATGGTAACACCCTTGACCTTGTATTCTCCCATTTCTGCACTCCTGGTATCCTCATTAAGACCCCCTTTCCTCTATCTGATCACAACCTCATCAGTTTCACAGTGTCCTTGTCTTCAATCACCTATTCCTCCAAGCACCAAATGATTACTTGTAGAAACTTTTGCCACTTTAACCCTTCACCACTTTATTCTGCTACTTGCAACCTCTATGACAAAATCTCACCCCTGTTCTGTCCTAACCTGGCCACCTCTGTCTACAATAGTTCACTCTCACCCCTTTACTGGATGCACTTGTTTCTCTAACTACATGCAGAATCAGACCCCGACCATTACAACCTTGGCAAACCAAAGACACCAGAAAACTCAAGGGACATAGCCATGCTCTAGCTAAAGCTTAAAACAAAGTCTCTGCAGGACTTCATTCTATACAAATCTGCCCTGCTAAAATACAAGTCATGCCTCCAAGCTTCCAAACAAACCTAGTTTGTCACGCTTATTAATACCTTGCCATCCAGTCCTTGTTGGCTCTTCTCTACTTTTACCTCTCTACTTTGTCCCCCACCACCTCCATGCACTAACTCACTAACTGCCTAAAAGATTGCCAATCACTTCCAAAACAAGATTGATGCAATGTGTGAAGACATCTCCACTGTAAAGATATTTTTCCCACTTAACATAAACTGTCTAATAGCACATTCAGTGCTATCCTCTTTTGATCCAGCTACTATTGAAGAGGTTACCAAAGTTTTCTCAGATGCCCACAAAATTAATTGACCAAAATGAATTCATTGCCATTAGGTCCTGTTCCCTCACAACTACTATGGTCAGCCTTCTCTTTTATCCTAAACTCTCTCACTCAGAGGAAAGAGGAAATGGGATATATTCATATTTGGACTGCCAACATTCTAAACATACAAAAGGTTTGTACACCTACACCGTAGAGCAGGATTGGAGCAGCCCGCCTTGGACTTTTTAGGCAGAAATGGTCATAAAGATAATTTTATAGTATAAGGCAATATAGTGCCACTTTTATTAATACAAAACATAAAAACTTGTTTATATATAGACATAGCCAACAAGGCAAATAATGTAAAACACACAGTACAAAATTAGAAAAAATGGTGGTACATCAAAACATATTTTTCAAACCCATCAAAAGGCAAGTATTCCCTGTGCTGCCAGTGATAAGCTGTGGTCAGTCAATATGGATTTCTTTCGTATAGCCCAACATGTTTCGGAATGAACAATGTGTATTCCTTCATCAGGGAAGATTATGTCTGGGTGACCTTAATTCTCATTGTCTGAAATGTAAACATAGTCGCATGATAATCACACTGTAAAGCACAATGTGAACAAAGCAAGCAATATAAGAGTATACATTTGGTATATAATATATGTGACCATTCTAATACTCACATGATGATCCACAGTACAATAAACAAAAAAGGAAACACAAAGAATAAAATAAATGGGGACTCCCAAAGTGACTGAAGCAGTCCATAGAGCAGCAGATGGGAGGGTGTGCATCCCAGGATGAGCAAGCTGCAAACATCCACAAGAAATGCCTTGTAGGCTATACCAGCCAAAAAGGTATCAATATCTAAAGCAAAAAAAACAATTGGAAGAGAGTATTAACACATACTTCCTAAACTTAAATATCAGCAGACAGGGTGAATAATGCATAGAGATAAGATAGGGGAATCAGGTATCTCATCATCCTACCATAGAGTACATTACCTTTCAACACACCAATGCAGATAACCATACCAGCAATGCTCAATCAGAAACATTAGACTTTAATAGGGTTTGCCATTCGGGGGGTGTTTGACCCATCTCTACTGGGAGCTATTATATCCCTGTGGCTCCTATAATTCCATCACTGGTTTCCAGGTAATGTACTGTCAAGTATATTGGTTTGGTTTACAAAACACCATGACAATTAAAGAGAATGGCTATAGGTTAGAGTAAAGTGTAAAGCAAAATTAGTAGAAAAGTTTCCCAGGGGGGGGCTTTAAAGCAGCAAAATATTTTTGAAACAATGTTTAGTAACCATGTTTGGTAAAAATATTGTTTAATTCGGACATAGAGTAAAGTGTAAAAAAACAAACCAAAAAAACCCCACACTTTTGTACTATTAGTCCCTCTGTGTATGTAGCTTAACCACTTGCCGACCGCCCGCCGTCTTTATACTTTGAAGAGGAATATCGTTGTTATGGCAGCAGCTAGCTGCCATAACCCCAGTATCCTCTTCTTCAGCGGGCAG
Organism: Lithobates clamitans; assembly: GCA_037952925.1. Lineage (NCBI taxonomy): Eukaryota > Metazoa > Chordata > Amphibia > Anura > Ranidae > Lithobates > Lithobates clamitans. Next base: position 8,030,799 of record JBBGZY010000438.1, read on the forward strand.
TCGGCTTTCAGATAAAAGTGGTCTCTGCAGCAGATTCGCAGCGAGATAAATTTTATTGGTGGCGGGGGAGGGCCACCCTCCTGCCACGCTCTGGTGCCCTCTGCCACTTACTGGAGCCGTTGGTAGCGGTGGAGGCAATTGGATCCTTCTCCCTGGGTGATATGGAGCTGAGTGAGGGGAAGATGGACCCGACTCCATACCATTTCAGGGCGGAAGCCACGTCAAAACATCACTTCAGCCCATAGCTCTTAAAAGGGACTTTAAAAAAAAAAAACATTTTAAAATACTTTTTTTTTAATTGCATTTTAGTGTAAATATGAGATCTGAGGTCTTTTTGACCCCAGATCTCATATTTAGGAGGTCCTGTCATGCTTTTTTTCTATTACAAGGGATGTTTACATTCCTTGTAATAGGAATAAAAGTGACACAATTTTTTTTAAACAGTGCAAAAATAAAGAATAAAAAGTAAAATAAATAAGAAAAAAGAAAAAAAATGTTTTTAATGCGCCCCATCCAGCCGAGCTCGCGTGCAGAAGCAAACGCATACGTGAGTAGCGCCCGCATATGTAAACGGTGTTCAGACCACACATGTGAGGTATCACCATGAACGTTAGAGTGAGAGCAATAATTCTAGCCCTAGACCTTCTCTGTAACTTAAAGCATGCAACCTGTAGAATTTTTTAAACATTGCCTATGGAGATTTTTTAAGGTTTGTCGCCATTCCAAGAGCGGGCGCAATTTTGAAGCGTGACATGTGGGGTATCAATTTACTCGGCATAACATCATCTTTCACAATATAAAATACATTGGGCTAACTTTACTCTTGTCTTATTTTTTAATTTAAAAAAGTGTATTTTTTCCAAAAAAAGTGCGCTTGTAAGACCGCTGTGCAAATACGATGTAACATGAAAGCAACGACCGCAATTTTATTCTCTAGGGTGTTAGAAAAATATTTAATTTTTGGGGGTTCTAAGTAATTTTCTAGCTAAAAAAATGTTTTAAACCAGAAAACTCCAAATCTCAAAACGAGGCTCTGTCCTTAAGTGGTTAAAGACTTAAACTTATCAACCCAAACTCCTACATATGTAAGACCTTACACAAGACTTGTGATGCAGATTTAATAGACTCGGTACGGAAATGAATAGTTTAGTGAAGCGGGCAGCTGAAACAAGCTTTTACTTTTTTGCCAATAGAAATCAACCAATATAAGAAACAAAATAGCAGATTTTAGAAGCGTTGTTACCAGAATACATCAGAGAAGAGGGACCCGAGGGTTATTATCACAGACACCAAGGACATAAAAGTGAGCAAGAAAAGCAGCATAAGCTTGCAGGATCCCTTGTTGTGTCGGTATTTGAAGTGGAAGCAGGAAGCAATGCTCTAGCTAGACCACTGGAGATCATATCTTTCTGGAATATTAATATGCTGCAAGCACAGAGATACTGAGCTATTAAAGTGGTCAATAGAATGTATATTTTCCTCCACTGGAGGGAATATGCTTGACTGAGATAGTCATGACTGTCCTTAGTGGAGGAGGGTTGTCGCAATTAAGCTCGATAGTACAGTATTTAATGGTACTTTTTAAAAATTTGACACCTCCGTCAATTTCTTTTAGGGCAAGATTACTCTTCATAAAAATGTGCATTCTAGCTAATGTGCTTGAAGAAATATGTCTGCATCTACAAGCATAGACTGGCCATTCCTTAAAGCAGAGTTCCACCCAAAAGGGGTAGTTCCCCTTTAAGGCCTCCTCCCCCCTTCTTCCCCAAAGGTCACATTTTTGGGGGGGGTACCCACTCACACTTCTGCTTAATCTGCAGTGGGCATCTGGCTGTTAAGCCACAAGCTGTCACAGCCAGGTGCTCCCAGTTGAGATGCCGGCGCTGGGGACAGAAGGGATGGCTTGGATGACCACATCGCTGGATCCTGGGACAGGTGAGTGTCTATTTATTAAAAGTCAGCAGCTACAGTTTTTGTAGCTGCTGCCTTTTAATAAACACAGAAATGACTGGAACTCCTCTTTAACTTTCCCACTGCTCTGTTCAGTGGCTGGGATCCAAGGATTTAACCACAATAAAAGTACTTCTGGGTATGAAGGAACGTGTGACACATTTCATATGACAGCACTGGCCAATTAACAAATCTGTCACATGGGGACAGTCATTGCCCTGTGTAAGCTATAACTCAAAGGGTGGCTCCTTGAAGCAGAAAACAATTGGGGAGTGAAGGAAAGGTAGGTATATCCTGCTAAGAAGAGAAGCATAGGGGTAGTTTACGTTCACGTTAAAAAAGTTATTCCAAGCAACCAGTGAAATCAATCAAGAAACTACTTAATTGTGCTAAACCTGTGCTGTGCTAAAATCAGAAAGTACTCTTAATATTTCTAAAGCTGGCCATACATTGTATAATGTTCTTATTCAATTCCTTTAATATTTACCTCCAACTGTGTAGTGCAAGGACCTGCCTGGTTGCATACAAATTGAAAATAAAGTTTAGGTTTGAACTCATATTATATGGTTTTGGTAATTCTAAAGGAAAATTGTACAAGAAAATTGTATAATGTATGGCCAGGCTTAGTCAGAATCTAGTTCACTGCATCTACAGCCCCAACAGACCATTTCATATGCTCTGCAACAGGACTGTAATACTTCCTAAGCCTTTGCTATTCAAAGTAGTATTAAATCCTCAGTGATTTTCATACATTTCAACATATTGAGCACAGTAAAATACACATTCCCCAGTAAACTATTGTTAAAATTCTTACCCCTACTTTTCAGTGCTGTTGGCTCCTTCTCTCTCAGTTCTGCTTCTCTGAATTTCCAGTCTTCACAGGAAGGAGTTAACAGTGGGCAATACAATTTGCACAGTGCAGTCTGAAGCCTATTGGCTTGGAGATGGGGAGGAGGATAGAGAAGCAGGGGAGTGCCTTGCCATCTTATGCTATTGGGTTGTGTATTACTATTGATGCACAGGGCGTATAGAGACACAGCTCTAGTTCTTGCACGCAAGGGTTCCAGCATGGAATGCAGCATGATAACGGAACCAAGCTGAAAGAGGAAAACTGGGGCACTAATCATGGCACCAGCTTTAACCCAAACATAGGCAAGGATTTAGGTTAAAGAAGCTGTATACTTTGTACATGCTTAAAAACTGAGGGTTTAGCATCTTATGGGGTTCCTCTCTGCATTTGCAGGCACATTCAATTTTCAAAGGCTGTTTCAATCTTTTCAGTGGCTGAGAGCAGGCTCTTGGTATTGACATTTCATTTCCATCAGGCTTGCTGTATGTGAGAGGGGTGTGCCAGGATCACAAACAGGTGTGTTCCAGGATCACTAGATTACCGATAAAAGGGGGATGGATGCACTACATCAATACCAGGATAACAATCTACAGTATTGAGCAGGTAGGCTATGTTTCCTGTATGTATCTCAAGTTTTAGCTTGAGTGTACCTTCAGGTTATTTAAGAAAAAGTATTCTGAACATTGATGTCGAATCTGGAGAGTGTTTCTACTGCGCCAGATTTGCCACAGTGAAGGTACTGTACCTGGAACTCCTCTTATCAATACCACTGCAGCAAATTTTGTACTCATTAAGTCATATTCCAACGTTCAGGTAGATTTCTCCAGAAAACTATACAGAACTTTGCTAATCATATCATTTTTAATGTTTTGAAATGAGCAAAGAAGTTGCCTATCTATGATTAGCTTTTATCCTGTTCAAAGACCAAAAGTATATCTGGATAATTCCTTTTGTTTGTTTTAGAACATGTATCTGAAATCTTTAAATATCTGCCTAGTAAGTTCTACAACAAGACATAATAGCTACAGTAAACGTATACTGATTGCAGTAATCGTAGTAATTGCATTCAGTTCTGCGTATGAAAGTCATGTATTGTATTCTTAATATGCACTGATAAGAGCATTCATAACATAATTAACTGCCTCAAGAAAAGAATGGCTATTATGTTTAACATTCTGATTAGTAAGTGCCAGGACTGCACCGACCGCACATCTTGTATATATTGGCTGCTTTTGCATTACAACAGTTTTAATTTTATTTCAGAGCACAATCGTTTGTTACGCTCTTGTAATTTCAAGCTGATGAAAGAATTTCAAGCTCTTCACTTCAAGATGAAAAAAAAAAAGAAAAAAAAAGAAAATGCAAACAGATTTTTCTTTTAATCATTATGTTACATGCTACAAGGCATTAAAACAAAAAAGGTCTTCAAGGGCCAAAAATATAAACTGCTGTTTCTTGGAGTAATACTAATAAACAAAACCACTGAAGTACTGCAGATGGTTGGTTGAGGTGGTATTAAGGATTTGGGCTGATCTTAAAGTTTAGGCTTAACCATTTGCCGCCCCGTTACTGCAGATATATATTGCGGCGGGGCTACACGGGCTGGCTCAGTCACGTATATATATGTGACTGAGCCTCTTCCAAGTTAGGAGCACACCTCCTCTACCTGAGAAGCCAATCCAAGACCTTGCTTCACGCAGAATCCTTCCTCACCATTGGTTAACAGATGTAAGTAAGTTAGGTGGGGGTGGCCATTTTTACTGGAAGCTGCAAAGAGGATCAGCAGTGTGAATGTAAAAATGAGGTTGAGGTTAAGAGGTCAATTTTAAAGGTGTGGCTCAGGTTAATGCTTAGACTTTGGTTTTATGTTTATGTTGATGTTAATGGTTAAAGGCTAAATTCACCTTTGGCAAAAAAATAATCATTGCATGTGTATATATTTGCAAAAAAATTTGCAAATTAGCCTGCAGAACATTGCATCCACAATCAGGGGATTGAGGGATGCAATTCACAGGCTCCTGTGAGTTCTTCCTTTAGCTCTATGTCCAAACCGGGGTAGGACTTTTAAATAGAGAGCTCAATGGACTACCAGTGTGGCCATTACATGCATCAGCATGGCCACAGTGGCAGACATGACTTGTAGCTTATTTATTCACATACCTCTGTGAATAAATGATGTGATTGTACAGGTGGAAACCTGAACAGCCACTGATTTAAAACCTAACCCCCCCCCCCCCCAAAAAAAAAACAGGAAATTGGCCAACAATTAACAGAGTAAATGCAGTCTCATTTTTTTTTTAATTGTCCTGCAAACATCATGGTATAACATGTAAATTGCAAAGTACACAGGCATGAAAAGTATCCCAACGCGTTTCGCAAGACCATGCTCGCTTCATCAGGGGTAGATACGTGTGTAGTACATCTATAGGGGGTATAATGAACCAAATAAGTATCAAAACAAAGATGGTATTGTGACAATTAGTCAAGAGGGTCCAAAACGCATGGCCCTATACTCACCAGAGGCTGGATCAGACTACCAAATGCTGAATACCCAGAGGCCACAGTAATGAGCGTCCGACTCGGGAACTGAGGAGGCAAAAAAAGGAGGAAAGGCCAAGCTAACAGAGCACAAACTGGGGGCAGACATGGCTGGGTTGGGGGTGTATCTCACCAAAGATCTCCCAGTATCCATTAATAATGTCAACTAAAAAAAATGCATATGTATCAATAGATGCTGTCATAACAGCATAGAAGTAAAGTAGTATATGATATAAGTATGTATATGCATGAACCAATCTGGTTCAATAATGGTATGGGCTTAGAATCTAGGGGACAATAGAGAAAAAATACATACATAAACAAATAAATAAATAAAATGTGTAAATAAAAAAAATGACAAAAACAGTGTGTGTGCCGCATAGCATGTATCCAAGTCCATTGTATATGTCAGCTAAAATAAGAATATATGTATATAAGTTGGTACTATACCAACAGAGTAACCATGAAGTATACAATGTAATGAAAAATATGTATATACACATATGAACCAATGTTGTTCAAAGCTAGATGGACTTGGAAACTCAGATAGTGAAATAAACGAGATGAATGTGTAATGGTGTGTGCATGAATGAACCATGAGAGTGAACATAATAATGTGTAAGACAATATATATGACAGACCATGCTAAAGTTAAGTGCTCAGATGTGAAGGGAGTAAATGGATGATTAGCATCCATCAAGGAGTGTGGACTCACCTGATTTAAAACCTGACAGCTGCTGCAGAGTAGAATAACGCATGCTGCATTTTTTGGGGGGTCCTCTTGGCACTATGTCACATGTTACACCCTAAATATGTTAATAAATATACACCCTAAATATGGTTGTAACATGATCTTAAAGATGGTGTTAGCCTTTAAGGTTAAAGTTGATGTTTAAAGTTAAGCTGATTGTAAGGGTAAGTAACTTTACTTAAAGCGGACCTTCAGTCATTTTTTCAACTTTCCATCTATTACATTTTCTGCCCTTGTTGTTTTAACTTTGGATATTAGAAAAAAAAAATTCTGCTAGTAAATACCTTATACAGTCCACTTCCTGTGTCTTGCCTGGTCATTAGCCTAGGCTTATGACCTCATGCACAGCTCTCTCACTCTCGTGAGAGTTTGCCAGGAAGAGAGGGGGGTGAGTCATAAGGGCCAATGAGCGCTGCAGGGCTGCAGAGCTGGAGGTGTACTTATGTGTTTCTGTGTACATCCAGGAAGTGAACAGGCAGCAGCTTCAGCTGCCCACAGTTAAAATGGATGCAGCCAGACTTAGTGGAGGGAGAGTTCTGCAGCATATTTGGCAAGTACAGAATCACATTACTTATAAACTAATATGCAAAGTGGTTGAAGGGAAGGTTCAGAATGGCAAAGATGTTTTTATTACAAATTATGTGAGCAGACTGCAGTTCCTCTTTAATCGATACTCTACTCCAAAAACAGCCACACCTATTAACTTAGAAATCTATGTGATAGTTACTACTTGAAAGTGGCTCATTGTATGAGTATTAGTTATTTCACAAAATGCCTTGATTGTTGCAGAAAATAGATGCAGATTGAAGATGTGCTGCATTTGTGATAGAAATTGTAGGGCAGAATTGCTATGGATTGGATATGTTTGCCACATATAGAAGAGGCTAGGATGAATTTGTTCCAAAAACTGTTTTTGATAGGCAAACATAGAAAATGAGAGAACAATGTACTGATTCCTGCAATCGTTGGTCAATTTTCTTTTTCTTCATGCTCTCCTGTTGTGTAAAGCCAAACTATCCAATATGACTGCACAGAGCTTTGTTGTCAGCATTGGCAAAGTTCATTTTACATTTGTAGCTTCAAATACCCACTTCCCACAAAATACTGAATAACCATTAATGAGAGCAGAAGGGGATGTTTATATCTGAAGGAGTTGACACACACACAATGTAGAACAAGCAAACACATCTTTAAGTGTCTAAGTTGAAAAATCTTAGTCCTAAATCGTAGCTGCTACATTTATTAAAACTACATTTCATTGCAAGTCCCCGGAATGCAGGAAGTTCCAACCTGCAATTTTTGTTATATATAACAGTGACATACCCATTTCCAAATATTACCGATAGTGCTATGGATTTGTAGGTTAAAGGCAATAATTAGGAAAACCATGAGCTATACAATGCTTCTCTTGGGTGCAGTAGAGAGGATGTAGATCATCGGGTAGTCATTGAGCACAGACAGTTACACCATCAAAGAGCCAAATTGTTTGTGAACTACTCCAGTCTTCTCTGCCATAGTGCCTGATAATATCCTGTAAACGTATCTTTATTACTGCAGGTGCTTGTACTTGGTCTCTTGAAAAAATGATTTGGCTAGTTACCCATCTCAAATTGCCATATGTTAAATTATCTTATGAAGCTTTGTGTGTGTAGAATCCTCTATCATACTTCAGATTAGTAAATGCAGATACTGATACGAATGAGCAAAGCTTTCTGCTAATTTTCTCTGCTCATTACCCTCTCATTAGCTTATGGGCAGCTTCCTTGAAGAGGCTAGTTTGAAAACAAGGGCATTAATATACCACCTCTCTTTTCTACAGCCCTGAGCATGGAATTGTGGGCTTGACCACAATCTATTCTAGAATAAGAAAAACTTTTTTTGGTCTTTTATAAGCAAAACAACACATTTTGCCTTAGACCCCCTTTCTCAAACACCATATACATTTTTTACATACACATTTTCTTCAATATATCACCACTCCGTTCAGTGCAGGGAGCTTAAGAAAATACTTGCTACTTCCAGGTATAGAGAATCTTGTAACTCACTCTATGCGGCAGTACTGGCATGTGTCACACAGTTCCTCCAAAGCCCTGTTTAAACTATACCCACAGTGACCTGTAGCTTACACAGCTCGATCAATCTCAGTGGTGCACCAGAAAATTATGCACCAACTACATGCATGAGATCTTCCAACAAACTATCGAGGGGTCAGCAAAGAACACCAGGAAACATCTGCCCTTACTGCAAGTAGCCACTGGGATATGATCAGGGAATATAAAAGTTTAAAAGTATATTATATTGCCTAAAGACTTCTGGGATACATGATGTTCAAAATGGGAAAAAAGCTGAAGACTTTTTTTTTACACAATTTATTTTTATTACATTTTTATTGACAGAGAAAAAAGTACAAAAACAGAAAAAAAACAAAAATCCTTCAGTATCCATATTTTCTCTTCCCTAAACATAACCATGTATAAAGTCTAGTCATATGTGTTTCTATACATGCCTATTATATATCGTTCCTCCCAATCTTATATAAATACTAATATCATCATTATTTTTCCTAAAACTCTATTGAACGCCCTTAAAATGAAACAAAACAACAAGAGAAAAAAAAAAACAAACAAACAAACAACAAACAGACAATAATGCCCCGTACACACGATCAGATTTTCCGCCAACAAGGTTTTGTTGGCGGAAAATTTGAGAACCTGCTAGCAAACCTTTGTGGGCGGAAAGTCTGACAGCAAATGTTTGATGGAGCATACACACGGTCATACTTTCCGACATCAAGCATTTCCCGTCGGAAAATCCGATCATGTGCACGGGGTATTAGAGAGGCATATCGAAATAGAGTGTTTATTTCACTTTACCACCTTAATCAATTTCACAGATACAAAGCTTTACATTGAGGTCCTAAAATCATCTGTTTCCATATATTTTATGAAGGGGGTCCACCTTAAACGAAAGACCTCATATCTGTCATGTTGTTGTACAACTTTTTCCTCCATCCTCATTAAAAAGCACATCTCTATTGCCCATTCTCCAATCGTTGGGGATTTGGCAGACTGCCAGAGTCTTGGTATCAGAGCTCTGGCTGCATCAAGAAAGAATTAGAGTAATGACTTCTTAATTGAGGAAATTGTACCTGGGATTACTGAAAGCAACACCATCTTGGGTGTCCACTCATAATCTATTGAAACTACCATATTATATACATGTTCTATTTTGTCCCAATACTGTTTGCCAACATCCGAGAGGCATCGCAAAAGCTGTGAAGACTTGATGTGAATAAAATAATGCTGGGCTTCATGGGCTGGTAAGTATGTGTTTTTAAAACTCAGCAGGGCAACATAGTTCAGCTTCATGGGTTGGTAAATATGTGTGTGTTTTTTTTTGTTTTTGTTTTTTAGGTCAGCAGCTACAGTACCTGAGGTATCTTCTTCAGTGCAAAATATGCTGGAGGCAGAACAGGGTTGTAGGGAGAGTAGAGGACAGAAGTAAGGAGGATTTAGACTATGGGAAGCAGAGAACAAAGTAGTCACTAGTGTTGCCTGTGACAGTGGCTGATTTTTCCATATTGTTGACCTACCATGCCTTTTTAGGTATAATATCTCTCTGTGGAGGCAGCAGTCTTGTTAGAAGCAAGGGTTGTTTCCTCATATAAGGACTGCTCCCCCTAATGACTGGTGATCTGATGACTGGACAGGGAAATGATCAAGAAGCAAAAAACAAACTAGAGGAAACACAGTTTCACAAACTAAATGAAACAGAAGCAGAGAGATCCTTGCACTTCATGTCCTCAGGCACAGCTTCCTCTCTAGCCACTTCAGCCCCGCTCACTGTATATATACGTCATTTTTTTGAAGATGGATATCTCGGTAACGGCAGCAGCTGCTGCCACAACCGAGATATCCATCTTTACAGTGAGCGATTCTGTACACGATAATGGTGGTCTCTGCGGCGGGTTCGCCGCGAGATCACCGTTATCGGCAGCGGGAGAGGTGCCACCCCCCCTCCCGCCGCTCTCCCGCACCCTCCGCCGCTTACCGGAGCCGTCGGTAGCGGCGGAGGCGATCGGGTCCTTTCCCTGCTGAGGTATGGAGACAAGTGAGGCCAAGATGGTGCCTACCCGTCTCCATACCATGTGACGGCCGGAGCGACGTCATTACGACGGCTCCGCCCACTCTCTTAAAGGCACAAATTTTTTTAGTGTCATTTTTTTAAATGACTTTTTTTTTTTTTTTTTTGCATTTTAGTCTAAATATGAGATCTGAGGACTTTTTGACCCCAGATCTCATATTTAAGAGGACCTGTCATGCTTTTTTCTATTACAAGGGATGTTTACATTCCTTGTAATAGGAATAAAAGTGATCCATTTTTTTTTTTTTTTTAAATTTAAATTTTTTAAAGCGCCCTGTCCCGACGAGCTCGCACGCAGAAGCGAACGCATACGTGAGTAGCGCCCGCATATGAAAACGGTGGTCAAACCACACATGTGAGGTATCGCTGCGACCGGTAGAGTGAGAGCAATAATTCTAGCCCTAGACCTCCTCTGTAACGCAAAACATGCAATCTGTAGAATTTTTTAAACGTCGCCTATGGAGATTTTTAAGGGTAAAAGTTTGACGCTATTCCACGAGCGGGCGCAATTTTGAAGCGTGACATGTTGGGTATCAATTTACTTGGCGTAACATTATATTTCACAATATAAAAAAAAATTGGGCTAACTTTACTGTTGTCTTATTTTTTTTTTCAAAAAAGTGAATTTTTTCCAAAAAAAGTGCGCTTAGAAGACCGCTGCGCAAATACGGTGCAAAAAAAAGTATTGCAATGACCGCTATTGTATTCTCTAGGATGTTAGAAAAAAAAACAATATATAATGTTTGGGGGTTCTAAGTAATTTTCTAGCAAAAAAAACTGGTTTAAACTTGTAAACACCTAAAATCCAAAACGAGGCTAGTCTTGAAGTGGCTAGCAAGGAGAACAGTGTGCAGGACAGTAGTGACATCACCAAATCTCACTTCAAATTTAATGAAACTAGCAGTCAGAGGCAGCAGTGCCTTTGATAATCTCTCACACTGCAGGCATATTGTACATCTATGAGGTTTCAGGCACAATACTGACTAGGAACAGGAACTGCTCTGCTATTTTTCCATAGGAAATTTAAACAAAAGATCGACTTTTCATAAAATTCTTAGGCACACTTTACATTTTTAGATGCTCACTAAAAGATAGCAGATCCAAACTTTTAGAGTTCGTGCTTGCTTGAATGTAGTTACCGTAGGTCTTACATAAATGGGGGAGAATAATGAAGCATATCCAATTTATGGCCAGTATAATTGTCTAAGTAATACTCATAATGACTACGGAAAATATATTTCTTACTATTTAAATTTAAATGTTTAAATTGGACACACAATAAGTGATGTGTTAACTTTATGATTTTTAAAACCATTAGGCATATTATATAATCATGCAAAGGTAAATCCTCAAAAGGACATATCACACAGATTTCTGTAATTCAGTAAACTGATGTCCTACAAAATGCACCTTTCTTCAGCCTATTTTTTCTCCTACCTACCACAATGCAGAACTCAGTAGCTGATAAGCCAATCACCAGGCTAAAGTATTGTCACAAACAGATTGTGTCCTGTTTTCAGAAAATGAGAAGGCACTAATTAGGAAGGTACTAATATGCAGCACTGGTGGGTACTGATAGGTGGCACTGATGGGCACTGATGAGGCAGCACTGAAGGGCACTGATGGGGTGGCACTGAAGAGGAGGAACTAATATGAAGCACTGATGGGCAGTGATAGGTGGCACTGATGGGCACTGATGAGGCGTGAACTGTGTCAGTAGTTTGAATTAATGTATTTGTTTCTACAATTGTATTTTTTATACTTTATTTTATTTATTATTATTTTTTACAATGCTTTCTTTTTTTTGGGGGGGGGGGGGGAGTGGACGGTGTCAGTGTTTTTTTTTTTTTCATTTTTTATTATTTTTACAATTTAACCTTTAAATATGTATTTATTACAATTCTTTCTTTTTTATCAGCCCTGTTGGGGGGTGGCTTTGGTGAGATATCAGGAGTCTAAACAGACCCCTGACATCTCCCTTTTGAGACAGGGAAAGGGACTGAGGACATAGATTCCCCAGTCCCTTTCTCTGCAGCCTCAGCTGCACTGAAGATGAATGGTTAGCGTGTGGGAGGGTCAAAACACTCTTTTTGGCTTTTATTGCAATCTGTGCCCTCACAACAGAGTGTTACCTTCATTTCCTTAACACAGCAAAAAGTAAGGAAAAATTACACCTTTGACAGCTGTCACCTGAACAGTTGTGCCCCCTGGATGATTTCTCTTCTACTGTTAAACCAGTGACAATTGTAAAATTTTGGATTTTGCCTTACTCGCTGTACTAGTGGAACTTCCCAAAGGAAACACGAACATCAGTAAAAAAATATACGGTCAGAGGTTGTAACCCTTATCCATTCTATCCAAAACTAGAAAAAAAAGTTCTTTTGCACAGTAGATTTACTTTTAAACAGACTAATTATATTTTCAAATGAGGGAAGAGTCAGTGTGAGACACAAAATTGCCTATTTGTGAGTTTTGATTTTGTAATACATTTTTTGGTCAAAGTTGGCTTATTCAAAATAACTCTACAGATTTTCTCATTAAAAAATGTAAACTTTGACAAACTCAGGAATAAAAGGGAAAAGATTCTTTATTCCTTAGAAAACAACTAAACTGGAAAAGTAATGAAAGTGGAATTTGAATTGTCTGTGCGGTTATTCATTATTTTTGAAGTGCAACGCCACTTTTTAATAACAATCTTGTCTTCTTTTCTTCACTTAAAAACAAAAACCCAGAAGTGATATTATTATTCGTTGTTACAACCTTGGGGAATCTGCTTATCTCTAATATGAACTTTCAGGCACTTACGTGAACATCATGTCCTTGTCAGTGGAGGACATCCTGTGAAGCACAGTAAGCAGACAGATTTTTAGATATCAAAAATGACAGAGTACCATGCTGCTTCCGAACGTTTCCTTTTTCAAAAACAAAATGATAATGACATCTAATTATAACATTTGATCACACCTGTGCTCTGAACAAACCAGCTCTAAGTGTCTATAAGAGGACTATCAAAAGTATGTATTTGACTAATTCATACACAAGAGCTCATTTATCTAAGGAGATTAGGTCCCTGACCTAACTGCAAAGAATGGCTTTCTTTTAAGAACGGAATTGGTGTCATTGCTCATCTCGCACTGTTTTTATATATGCTTGTGAAATGATATCATTTGGAGATCATAATTGGCATATGTCTGTGGATTAAGGGACCTTGTTATTCTAAAACACTGCTCATACAATTCTGCATTTTATGGTTTATATTGATGAACTAAGACAGCTTAAGTGGTCTGTTCTACTCAAATCAGCACTTCCTGGTCCATCTGGTTCTATTTATAGAAGTAGGTTATGCAGCTAAGAGTTGCACTGTACCATGTTAGCCACTGATAAGAGCAGAAAAACGAGGAATTAGTCTAAAACTCTGTCAGATAACAGATTAGCTGTAAATATTCAATGCCTCTTAATCAGGCAAGGTATGTTTGTACTCCTGTAAGTACATAGCAGATCGAACAAGCATTCTCTAGACTACACATCCAAAAATATAAGCTACACCACGGTATAGATTTAAGATATTTATAGTTAATATTCTTGTACTGTTTGTAGTATAGTTCTGGCATCCTAAAAAAGAAGGCATGTTCATGTTGTTCCTTCTATCGCATATCAAAAAACAAGGAATTTATTCAGATCATCCCTTAATCATTCAGTCTGCATTCAGAACTGCACTGTTGCAGCCTAAAATATAAAGCAATGCGTTCAATTTGTATGCAGCTGTTTTAGGCATGTTAGGCTTCATCAGTGCAAGATGAGGACTTCTTGGCTTCTATGCAGTAGGGGGAGTAACAAGGCAGGTTTGGTTACTGCTAAAAACCCACTCATTATGATCTTAGTACCGTAAAACCTTGGTTTGAGAGTAACTTGGTTTGAGAGCGTTTTGCAAGACAAGCAAAATGTTTTAATAAATTTTGCCTTGATATACAAGCGATGTCTTGATATAAGAGTAGCGTCATGGCACAACAGGCTATAAAAGAGAAGAGAGGAGCCTCTAAGTGTAGCAATATGGTTACATTTAATGAAGGTACAACATTTAGCAACTTATTGCTACACTTAGAGGTGCCTCTCTTCTCTTTTATTCCCTGTAAAAAAATGCTTTAATATACAAGTGCTTTGGATTACAAGCATGTTTCTGGAACGAATTATGCTCGCAAACCAAGGTTTTACTGTCCTGGGTATATATGACTAATTGGTATACATAGCACACATAATTGAAGGAACTCAAATCCATAATTCAAAGAATGAGGGAGTAAAGTAAACCATACCAACAGATTTGAGTCATGTATCCATCAGATACAAAAGCACGGTTTTAAATAGTTGTCATGTGATATTGCATGCCTTCCTCTATATGTGTTTTTGAAGGGAAAGAAAGTAACAAAGCCTATGCCTTTGCTAATATGTGTTTAGGGTAACTGTCATGCATATGTTTGCTTTACTCTGTAACTGATGAGCACATGCAACCAGTGAAGTTTCGGGGTTCCTGATTACATAGTTACATAATTGGTAAGGCTGAAAAAAGACACCAGTCCATCTATGCCACTACCATTATCCATATCTCTGTACATTGTATTCACTTAGAAACACATTTAAAACATTTTTTATTTATTTATCTACACTTCCCACTGACATTACCAACTGTGGAAGGGAGTTCCACATCCCTACCACTCCAACAGTAAAGAAACCCTTTCTTAGGGTTCGTTTGGGCCAGCTAGGATGTGCGGTATAAACTGTTTGTATCTGAGGTTACATACAGCATACAGTACTGTGTTCCGGATTGGACCTGAGACTTCCTGTCTCATACTCAGAACATAGTAAAGTCTATTTGATCAGTGCTCAGCCATTCAGAGAGAGTGATGTATTCTAGCAATGAATACAAAGCTTCCTCTGATTGGCTGAGTCAGAGAGGCAGGGCTGATGATGTCACAACCGCTGACTCAGCCGATAAGAGGAAGCTTTGTATTGCTAGAATACATTGCTTTCTCTGAATGGCTGAGCACCGTACAGATAGACTCTACTGTGTTCCTAGTATGAGAGAGGAAGTCTCGGCTCCAACCCGGGACACAGTGCTGTATGCTGTATGTAAGCTCAGATACCACACAACCCACATTTATTTTAATTTTTTTTTAAAGCATTGCACCCAAGATCAGTAAATCAGGGGTACAATGTCAGGATCCTGCAGACAAGCCCTACAGCTTTCAGCCCATACCTCAGATATTGGCTAACTGTTTACAAGCTGCAGAGCTTGTGAATGAACTACAAGAGCACTCATCAGCACCATCACAGTCCATTGAGAACTATAAGCCGTCAGCTGCAATGGATGATGGTATTTGTATTTCTCTCAATCACAGATTACTGTGAATGAAGGATGTGGCTGTGTGAGGGGAGCCCCACACGGCTGCGCTATTTTCAAACCGTGACAGTGGGTGTGGGGAAAATAACCCCACCCGCTGTCACAGGGAGAGGGGATCGAGGGTGCGGGAAGGGCGGGGGAGGCCTGGAGCATGTTACATTTGAATTAAGGATGTAACATGCTATAAAAAAGGTTAACCTATCCTTTAAATAGTTTCCTCCCAATACCAGAGTCACTATTTAAATATTAGGATAATTGTGATTTTTAAGCTGGTTCAAGTTAGCGATACATGATTTAGTAAATAAAGGATTTAGATGACAACCCTGAATCTTGCACCATAATACCCAATTCAGCAATGGTAACTCCCATAATTTTATCCCGACAAGTCTCCTTTAATAATTAAACTGAAAAGTAAGCATATTAAGATGTTTGTACAATATCACAGCAGAGCACTACAGCAATAGTTCAGTCTTAGACTCTCCATACACAGTGAATAAATAAACAGGATTCTCCTAGTCTATTTTACATGTGTTTTATGGAAAAAGCTCTTTTTAATGTCCTTTAGGGGAACATGGTTAGAGATTTCAGGGACTTCATTAACAGCTTCACTTCAGTTTGCTCACAGACCATGTGATATTCCCAAAGCTCTATTTCCACAGCACTGTGAATGTAATAAGCTATTTGCAGAGACTTATGGGCAGCCAGCAATGGGCCACAAAGGAATACATATTAGCTTTCTTATGGTGTAAAGAAATAGGATGTTTTACAGTTTCCAGGTCTATGACGATTAAAGTGTACCTGTCATAGAGCTCTGAAAACATAAAACTGATAGCACAATCTCAAGTGAAGTTTGAGAAATAGACATTAGACATTTTGTACCCAAATAACCTAAAAAATCTTGCTCCTTTGCAGAGCAAGAATTCCCTTTACAATATTTAAATTATCTGTTAATATAGGCAAACATATAAGCTTAATTGTAATGTGATCATTCTAAACTAAACTTTTCTGTACTGCACAGTAAGCATGGAAGCAAAGATAGAGAACTGTGTTGTAGACCAGACTTTTGCTACACACATGCCTAAACAGCATTGGAGACCATTGAACTTATTTTAAAAAGCAGTATGAGCTACAGTGATAATGTGCAAAGTACTATAACTTATTGTATACTGATTAAAAGTAAGATTTATTTTATGATGAACAGTAAATCAGCTGATAATTGTTACTTTATTTTGGTTCAACTTTTGCTCTCTACAACAAATCCAACTGTGGCATTGAAGGTCCTCTCAGAAGCACACTGACAGCAGGGCAAGCCAGAAGCCCCTCCAGCACCTGGTCCAGTCTGGACACCGATTAGTCCATGGGGTCCTCATCTGCCCTGGACCCCAATTAGTCTGCAATTATACATTTGAGGTGCTGCCTGTGAGTGCTGCCTGCAGTCCGTCCTGTCCCCTGTTTCAAAAAAAGTCTTAAAAGCATTGCTGAGGCATCTTAGTAACATGTTATGGGTTTCAGCCTAAACGACCTTAGTCACTCCTTTGCTACATACTAAACAGCACCAAAATATCCTTGCACCTTATGGTGGACAGGGTAACACTCATCCTATAATATAAAACACATGATAACATTTAAAACAATTAAGCCCTAGGATCTTGTAGCAATCAAGTCACCATAAGAAAAACAGAAAATAGAAAAAAACTGAAAATTGCATAAATAAATTATAAAATTGCACAGCAACATAATAACATTTAAGGGATGTGAAAAAAAAATATTTTAAACACAGACTAACATCCTATTACTAATTTAACCCTGTTGGATCCTAGTTTTCGATTTAAATATCTACAAAGCCTCCCTCTCTAAAAATCTCTATGTACATCACTCACTTCAGGGATCTAAGGATCAGCGGCACATTTGGCATAAGAGTTGATCCTGCCACTATCAAGAAATGTCAAGAGGTTTTTCCACAGCACCGCCTCCAAGTGGCACCATAAACACTCCCTTTGGAATTAGCATTAGATCTACCATTTTCCCCTTTTATCAGAGGTCCAAATTGGTGGTCACCCAAAACATTATTCACCTGTTTCATTGCCCTGAATTCTGGGGATGTTGAGCAAAGCATGAAAAAGATCATTCACCACAATTTGCCTGCAGAAGAGGATGAAGCAACCTAACCTTACTCCCCGTATTGCTTTGCTGCCTACTGCCTCTCCTTCAGGGATGAAGGCAGTAGGCAAAGGATCCTGTTGGGTCTGAGACAGAAAGAAGTTCTCTTTTTGCTCCTATTGCTTTGCCCTCATTGCATGGTCTATCATACTATGCAGTGTGTGATTCAGGAGGAACACCAAAGGAATCATGTTACTAGTCCCCTGCTTATCATGGCTCACTATTATGGTTGGCTCAAAGTTGCTGCTCACTGCCAAATGAAAGTTTTACTTTGAAACATGTTTCTCAGGGCAGTGCCTAGCCCTCCATGTAACTTGTTTGACAATCTCTTTCATATTAGCCTAGAAAATGGTTCCCATTGACTTCACTGAGGTTCAGATTTGACACCTAAACTTCAGTAATGTTTGTCAATCCCACCTTGAACCTAACCCAGGTACGTTCAGTTCATCCCTACTTACTATCTACTCCAAGACGCTCTGATAAATAGCTGCTTGGAATGTAGCCCTTTCATTTGAGGGGGCTGGCACATAAGTAAGCGTCCATTATTGTCCCATCTAAGCTAGCAAGTTCAAAGGCTAGGAAGTACATTATCGGTACCTGGCTGCTTTGTCTGCGAGTGGCCTCCTTCATTTTTAGGAACTGTGAATGGTTTTGATTTGCTTTGAACCCAGTCTCAAACTGAACCCTAATCTCATCAACCCCTTCAAATTTTAGGCTTTTGTGACTCTGCTGGCCAGGAGCAAAGTCCCTGCACTACAATATCGGTTGCTGTTTATGTCTGGTGTCATACCTGCAAATTTTTATCAAAAATGTTATGATTCATGAACCCAATACAGTGCCTTCAAAAAGTATTCATACCACTTGAAATTTTCCACATTTTGTCATATTACAACCAAAAACGTAAATTTATTTTATTTGGATTTTATGTGATAGACCAACAAAAAGTGGAACATACTTGTGAAGTGGAAGGAAAATGATAAATGGTTTTTAAAATTTTTTCAAAATAAATATGTGAAAAGTGTGGCGTGCATTTGTATTCAGCCCCCTTTACTCTGATACCCCTAATGCCGTGTACACACGATCGCACATTCCGACAACAAAATCCATGTTTTTTTTTCCGACGGATGTTGGCTCAAACTTGTCTTGCATACACACGGTCACACAAATCTTGTCGGAAATTCCGAACGTCAAGAATGCGGTGATGTACAACACGTATGATGAGCCGAGAAAAATTAAGTTCAATAGCCAGTGCGGCTCTTCTGCTTGATTCTGAGCATGCGTGGAATTTTGTGCGTCGGAATTGTGTACACACGATCGGAATTTCCGACAACAGATTTTGTTGTTGGAAAATCTGAGCGTGTGTATGCAGCATAACTGAAATCCAGTGGAACCAATTGCCCCCAGAAGTCACTTAATTAGTAAATAGAGTCCACCTGTGTTTAATTTAATCTCAGTATAAATACAGCTGTTCTGTGAAGCCCTCAGAGGTGTGTTAGAGAACCTTAGTGAACAGCATCATGAAGGCCAAGGAACACACCGGATAGGGTTAGGTTATAAAAAATATCCAAAGTTTTGAACATCTCACGAAGCACTGTTCAATTCATCATCCGAAAATAGAAAGAGTATGGCACAACTACAAACCTACCAAGACATGGCTGTCCATCTAAGCTGACAGGCTGGGCAAAGAGAGTATTAATCAGAGAAGGAGCAAAGAGGCCCATTTAAACTCTGGAGGAGCTGCAGAGATCCACAGCTCAGGTGGGAGAATCTGTTCACAGGACAATTATTAGTTGCGCACTCCACAAATCTGGCCTTTATGGAAGAGTGGCAAGAAGAAAGCCATTGTTTAAAGAAAGCCATAAGAAATACTGATTGCAGTTTGTGAGATGCCATGTGGGGGACATACTGTAGCAAACATGTGGAAGAAGGTGCTCTGGTCAGATGAGTCCAAAATTGAACTTTTTGGCCTAAAAGCAAAATGCTATGTGTGGCAGAAAACTAACACTGCACATCACCCTGAACACACCATCCCCACCGTGAAACATGGTGATGGCAGCATCATGCTGTGGGATGCTTTTCTTCAACAGGGACAGGGGAGCTGGTCAGAGTTGATGGGAAGATGGGTGGAGCCAAATACAGGGCAATCTTAGAAGAAAAATGGTTAGAGTCTGCAAAAGACTTGAGACTGGGGCGGAGGTTCACCTTCCAGCAGGACAATGGCCCTAAACATACAGTCAGAGCTACAATGGAATGGTTTAGATCGAAGCATATTCATGTGTTAGAATGGCCCAAAGTCCAGACCTAAATCCAATTGAGAATCTGTGGCAAGACTTGAAAATTGCTGTTCACAGACGCTCTTCATCCAATCTGACAGAGCTTGAGCTATTTTGCAAAGAAGAATGGGCAAAAATGTCACTCTCTAGATGTGGAAAGCTGGTAGAGACATCCCCAAAAAGACTTGCATCTGTAATTGCAGTGATAAGTGGTGCTACTATGTATTAACTAAGGGGGGCTGAATACAAATGCACGCCACACATTTCACATATTTATTTATTTTTTAATTTTGAAAAACATTTATCATTTTCCTTCCACTTCACAATTATGTGCCACTTTGTGTTGGTCTATCACATAAAATCCCATTAAAATACATTTATGTTTTTGGTTGTAACATGGCAAAATGTGTAAAATTTCAAGGGGTATGAATAGTTTTTCAAGGCACTGTAAATGCCAAGAATTTGCCATGAACCTAAAACCTATGGAGAAATTCTGGATACCTCACAGTTGTGTGCAAAAAGCAGCCAATCATGTTCCATAATTTAAAAAAAAAAAAAAATCCTAGTTGGCTACTGTGGGTTACCACAATTTGCATCTTTTAAAAAAAAAAAAATTAAATAAAGGTCACTATGGTATCCCCCTAGTGCCTTTGATTTGCCATAATGATTCATCTTACAAGCATACGGTGAAAAGAAAAAATGTGTGCTTGTGTGCTTGAGGCATTTTTACTCTTGACACTAAAGCAGAAGTGACAAATGGCCACTTTTGTGCCGTCCCAGAATCTACGTTTCAGCCAAAGGATGAAGGTTGACTTCTGTATGTGTATTTACAGTATGCCTTAACAGTTTACCAGGAATGGATGTTTTTATTAGAGGTTACAGTCCTCTTGTATAGTTGTATGCACAATAGCTTACCGTTCATTACTAGATAGGTTTCATAAAGAAAAGCTTGTATTCTGTCTATTAAAAGACCATCCATGAATGTAGAGCGAACGTCACATCATCCATATAAGGGTGGAGTAATTATACAAAATGAGTTTAGTGTTTAAAGAACTATTTCCAAAGAGAATCGTGAATAGGGAGGGAATCCTATGAACCCTGCAAAAAGTTATGGTCATTGGAAGGTTGCTTATGCACAGAATCCATGTGCTAAATCTTCTTATACGCATTTGTGATGATATAATTGCAGTTAATGCTGTGATCCCATGTCACCGTGGCTTCCGTGAACATCAGGGCCCATGAAAGTTACAGAGAACTCTTAAGAAAATTGTGGAACTGCTGTAGTTGTACATTATAAATGCTCCTACCCATTTAATAACTGATGTAGCAGCACTGTATGCTGTCCAACTTTTGGAGTGATAAGTGACAGATCCAAACTGTACTTGAAGGACAATAAAAGAATACTTCCCAAACAACTCCGACAAGACTTTCTAGTAACAATTACACTGGAAAAGGTGCTGATGTCTCAAGGCCTTCTGAGAATGTGTAGCTTGACTCCTAATAGGAAAGTGTGGCAAGCACACTAATTAGAAAGATTGCTTCTTTCAGACAGGTATAGAAAAAAGGACCGTGAGTCACCTGTGATAAATTAGAGCTATTGCAGAATTGATTAGATGATTTATGCTTTGATCACTGCAGTAAAGATAGAACATCCATGCTAATTCATTACCATGAGGTTAGGCTGTTATTTATGCTTGTGAGAGCTTTGTTCAAGCAGTGACATTTTCTCAATTTCTTTCAGAGCCAACGACTCGCTTTATGAAATTCTGCAGATGGACTTTGAAATGGACATCGGCAGTGGCTTGGCTGGAGCCCAGCAGATTACATGGCAGGTGGAATACCCAGAGGAAGACTCTGTCAGTGAACTTGTGATTTCCGAAATCTTTGTCAGCCAGGCAGCATTTACAGGGATTGTTCCTATAGCAATGGTATAGTATATGTTATGTTAATTTTCTGTCTCTGGCTTGTGCTCGGTTTTAATCTTTTTTTCTGGATTTTGTCAAATTATTGTACATTGTAGTGACAAAACAAACTATGTGGAATGCATGATAGAGGTATACATGTTAATTTAAAGGTAAGGTGATCAATTGTTATTCTATGTTTGAAAGAAGCTCTTTCTCAGTTAAAACATATTCTCTTAATTGTTTCAAAAAGTCTCTAAAACATTTACCCAATAGGAATGATCTTTGGGTTGAGGTCAGGGTTGAAATGAACCCAACCCATTTGCAATTCATGGACGTGGCAAACTAATGTGGTCATTCACCACCATAGCAAATAATTACCAATAATATACTGCCTGGCCTCAGAACCTAGGTCAGATGGATAAGAATGGGGATTTTTTTTTATGTGCCAGTCTCTCAATAGAAAAAGGCAGATTTCCAAGCAGCAATATTGCCAGTGTGTTTAATTGTGCTAGTAAAAGGATAGGGTGTACTGCTAATAAAAAAGCTTTGTTCAGGGCATTGTTTTTCATAAAGCAGATATAAACCATTCACTGAATGTTCTTTAGATAGCAAAAAGCTTTGTATCTTAGGGAATTTAGGGTTGAGGGAGTTAAGGCATTTTACATCTTTATGTGGCTGGTGTGTGTCCGGGAGCTCATTTACAGCCTCCCCACATGCACAAACATAGCAAGATAAATACAGTACAGTAGTGCCTTGGATTATGAGCATAAGCCGTTCCAGAAGAATGCTTGTAATCCAAAGCACTCGTATATCAAAGCGAGTTTCCCCATAGGAATCAATGGAAACTCAGATAATTAGTTCCACAGCCACTGCTTGTCTATGTAGTACCGCATGTGGACAGAGGTGGGGGTGTGGCGCCGGAGACACTCGGAAACACTCAGAGAAGCTCGGAGACCACTCAGAGATGCTCGGAGACACTCAGAGACCCTCGAAAATGTAGTGTTTCCAAGTGTTTCCAAATGTCTCCGAGCATCTCCGAGTGTCTCCAAGCGTCGCCGGCCCCCTTGCACCTCTGGCCAAATGCGGTACTGCACACCCCAGAGGCTTGAATTCTGCTCGTCTTGTGGGACAACGCTCGCAAACCGAGTCAGAATTAAAAAAAAAAAAAAAAACAGCTTGTATTGCGAAACGCTCGTAAACCTTCTAACTTGCAAACCGAGGTTTTACTGTATGTCTTTTTCAAAGGGCATAGCCCATATTTTTTTCTGACTGCAATGTATTTTTTTACAACCTGTCCCTGCATCCTCGTATACTTTAATGACAACCATCTGCTGGTGTGTTTTCCCAGGGAATATTTTCTTGTTTTTTTCTGGCTGCAATTTTTTGATAGCCTGTCCTTGAGTTTACATGAAATTCACCGAAACCTGGCTGCATGTGTATTTCCACAGAGCATTTTTGACTTTGTGAAGGTATGTCTCAGGGTGATTTGCAGGCAGGGGATTGTTGGAGACAGGAGTGGAGCATTGTAACTCCATAACACAAAGTGCCCAAACAGGCACCTTTATATCACTATCGCCAGCTGTTAAAGCTTATATAACACGTAAGTGGTTAGGTTTACTTCTACTTTAACAAAGTTAGCTTTAGTTCTTTACATTGCAGTACTGGGGTACATTTTCTTATGTGCCCTGCCTGTGTGTACAGATTTGTATGCCCATGTTTCCTTTTAAGACGTAATATCTGGCCACAACAACGGATTGATTGCTAGCTCTTCAGTTGTCAATACCTTAGATACTATTTTCTATTAAATTGAGTCTTTTGGCTGTGCACATATATGTGGCAGCACAACATAAATCTAATAAAGCTTGTTTGCAGAGGCGGCTCTCTAATTAGGCAAATTAGGCGGTCACCTAAGGCCTCGCATTCACAGGGGCCTCGCGGCCACCTAATCTGGCTGTGATCAAACATCAATTATGGCTCTGGCGGCTCACCCTACCCCCGCTGGGACTCTGTGGCCCGAGAGCTGACTGACAGTGATGACCAATTGGGTACTGGCCAATAGCGGCCTCGTCATGGAGCGTCCATACCAGTGACAGCAGGTGTGGGACAGCAAAGGCCTCTAGGTGGCGACAGTGTCCGGATGATGTCACCTGGCTCCAGGTGCCATCTCCACAAGACCTGCGGGCAGCATGTCCATGTGGGGCCCTAAGGCAGCTGGGACTGTTCCTTCAGCCCACGCCGCTCACCCGGCCGCTCCACACCTTTCCAGCCGCCTATTTGAGTCAGCAGTGCCCATAGCTGTGAAGAGGAAGGCCAGAGCTCCAATCTCTTTGTGGCTGCCTGGCTGACCCCCTGCGACCGATGAGAAAGTGCCTGGATAGGAGGAGCGGCGGGGCAGCTGCATATAGAGGAATTGAGATTTCCATATTCCTCCATGCAGCTGCTGAATGCTTACAAGTCGGAGAGGAGAAGTGAGCATTCAGCGGCTGCATGGAGGAATATGGAAAGCTCAATTCCTCTATATGTAGCCACCCCGCCTCTCCTCCTATCCATCTTCTTTTGCTATCCCCTCTGTGCTTTCCAGCCTCTCCTTGTGCTCTCTGGCTCCTCCCCCAGTACTCTCTGCCCCCCATGCCCCCTCAGTGCCCTCCAGCCCCCACTGCTTTCTACTCCTGTTCTTTCTGCCCCCCCAGTGCTCTCCAGCTCTCCCCACCACTCCCCAGCCTCCCTCCCTGTGCTCTCCAGCCCCCACCCCCCAGTGCTTTCCACTCACCCTCCCCAGTGCTCTCTGCTCCCCACAGTGCTCTACAGTCCCCACAGTGCTCTCCAGCCCCCCGTGCTCTCCACCCCCCACGGTGCTCTCCAGCCCCCCAGTGCTCTTCAGCCCACCCGAGCTCTTCACCCCCCATAGTGCTCTCCATCCCCCCGTGCTCTAGAGCAGTGTTTCTCAACTCCAGTCCTCAAGGCGCACCAACAGGTCATGTTTTCAGGATTTCCACTATTTTGCACAGGTGATTTGATCAGTTTTCACTGCCTTAGTAATTACCACAGCCGTTTCATCTGAGGGAAATCATGAAAACATGACCTGTTGGTGCGCCTTGAGGACTGGAGTTGAGAAAAACTGCTCTAGAGCCCCCCCCACAGTGCTCTCCAGCCCCCCTGTGCTCTCTACCCCTGTTCTTTCTTCCCCCCAGTGCTCTCCAGCTCTCCCCAGCCTCCCTCCCTGTGCTCTCCAGCCTTCACCCCCCGTGCTCTCAACTCCCCCCAGTGCTCTCCGCCCCTCACAGTGCTCTCCAGCACCCCATGCTCTCCACCCCTGTTCTTTCTGCCCCCCCCCAGTGCTCTCCAGCTCTCCCCATCGCTCTCCAGCCCCCATGCTCTCCACCCCTGTTCTTTCTGCCCCCCAGTGCTCTCCAGCCCCCGAGTGCACTCCAGCTCTCCCCATCACTCTCCAGCCTCCACCCCTGTGCTCTCCACCCCCCCAGTGCTCTTCGCTCCCCCTCTTTGTCCCCCCCAGAGCTCTCTCGAGCCTCCCCGTGCTCAACACCCTTGTTCTTTCTGGCCCCCCGTGCTCTACAGCTCTCCTCATCACTCTCCAGCCCCCACCCCTGTTCCCCCCCAGTGCTCTGCACTTGTCCCTACACTTAGTCCCCCCCAGTGCTCTCCAGCCCCCGTGCTCTCCACCCCTGTTCTTTCTGGCCCCCCAGTGCTTTCCAGCTCTCCCCATTATTCTCCAGTCCCCACCCCTGTGCTCTCCACCCCCCCAGTGCTCTCCGCCCTCCATGCTTTCTGCTCCCCCCTGCTCCTTGTCCCCCCAGTGCTCTCCAGCCCCCCGTGCTCTCCACCCCTGTTCTTTCTGGCTCCCATGCCCCATGCTGTCCAGTTTTCCCCATTATTCCCCAGCATCCCCCCGGCGCTCCAGCCCCCAGTCCTGTGCTCTCCACCCCCCTCAGTGCTCTCCACTCCCCCCAGTGCTTTCCGCCCCCACGGTGCTCTCCAGCCCTCGTGCTCTTCACCCGTTTTTTCCGGCGTCCCCCGGTGCTCTCAAGCTCCCCCCATTTCTCTCCAGCCCCCACGCCTGTGTTCTCCACCCCCCCAGTGCTCTCCACTCCCCCAGTGCTCTCCAGCTCCCCCAGAGTGCTCTCCAGCCCCCCTGTGCTCTCCCCCCCTGTTCTTTCTGCCCCCCCCAGTGCTCTCAAGCTCCCCCCAGTGCTCTTCGCTTCCTTACACTCTTATTCCCCCCAGTGCTCTCCAGCCCCTCCAATGCTCTCCGCGCCCCCGTGCTCTCCACCCCTGGCTCCCCCCAGTACTCTCAAGTTCCCCAGCCCTGTGCTCTCCAATCCCCCAGTGCTCTCCACTCCCCCTGCTCTTCAGCTCCCGCACAGTGCTCTCCACACCCCCCAGTTCTCTCCACTTCCCTCAGTTCTCTCCACCACCCCTGTGCTCTTTCTGGCCCCCCTGACTCCCTGCAGCTCTGCTAGGTTCCCCCTCCTTTCTCCCACCGGCTGCTGCAGGGGATTTGTGAGGATGGAGAGCGGGGAAGGGAACGTATCATGGGCTGCTCAGTCTAAAATGCTGGGCCTAATTTTTTGTCCCAGTGCAGGCCTGGCAAGGAAAAAGAGCAGCGAGGGCAGCAAGCACCAATAGCATTGAAGGGAGAAGAGCTCTGAAGACCTCCCAGGACAGGCTGACTGGGGCCGGAAAATGAGAATGGGCAGAAGGTGCAGGTGGCCAGGGACCACTCCATCTCACACCAAACAGATCCTCTGGAAGGAGCAGAACACTGTCCCCATCTAGAACGAGAACAGACCCTGCCCACTGCTGGCGCTGGCATGGAAGGTACCGTACCGAGCATCACACACTTTCCACAGACAGGGACTGCAGACTGGGACATGGGGCATAGGAGGGGCTGCAGACAGAGACAGAGCTGGGGATCTCTCTTTCCCTCACCCCCTCTCTCTCTCACCCCCTTCTCTCTTTCCCCCCATCTCTCGACCCCCCCCCACTCTCCCCCCCTCTCTCTCCCCCCTTCTCTCTCTCTCTCCCCCTCTCTCTCCCCCCTCCCCTCTCTCCCCCCCTCTCCCCCCCTCCCTCCTCTCTCTCTCCACTGTCCTGGGATCCCTGCCACTCTCCTTCCCCTGTGAATGTAGAATGACTCAGTGACACCCCTCCTCATTCTCCCAAGGCACAGGGAAAATTTCTAGAGGGTTTGTCACCTTGCTGGTTCCCAGACGTTTTATTGGCTGCATATGTCTGATATGTGAGGAGGGTGCCCTGGAAATGGTGCTGATGAACTGTGTGCTAGATCTGTCCATCTTTCTGCAGCCATTTTTATTGCTTGAATTTTTTTCCCATTATGGCGTGAGTGGGGCCTCATGTCTTGGTTTTGCCTAAGGCTTCACAAAGCCTAGAGCCGCCTCTGCTTGTTTGGCTGTAATTCTCCTGTGGATCATGGAAGTGCAGTTCGTTCTGCACTCTTGTGACCCGTTTTCAGCAGACAGCAGGCTGAAGCCGATGAGAGCCTGAGCCGGCTGCATCCAGCTAGGTAAGTATGAATGTGCAAAATTCCTGACTCCCATACTTCTCTTTTAAGAAGGCTTTATTGTGTAATACACTGATTCGGTTGCAGGGCTTATTTATTCCTTTAGTCCCTTCCCACTATATCCTGTATGGTTATACTGTATTGTTGGGCCACAAGCCCTACTTTGTAGAAGCCATAGTTTCAATACAATACACTGATGATGACCAAAAAGCCAGAACTAGCTAAATAAGGGTATATTTGTACTATATACCAGCAGTTCTAGATGTGTATCTGGCTTCTCTGGTGGTTCTGCTCACTGTCCTAAAATGAGAAATAGTTCTCTTGTTTTTGGGATGTGATAAAATGAGATATGTGAATATCTTCTGTTCTAAGAAGGCTTTATTGTGCTATGCACTCATTTAATTTGAATCTTTTTTGTAATTTCATTTAATCCCTTCACACTATAGCCTGTATGTGTATACTGTTTCAAGGGAAGATGTGTTGTTGAACAGTTTTATAGACATTCAGTATAAAACAGGCACGCATAATCCAGCAATATAGGGGACTGCAGTATTTTGTTAGCTGCAGCATGATCTGCCAAGGATATAAACCAGCACTTCAGTGGATCTATGTACAGCAATGGATAGCCAGTGAGAGCCAATCACAATCAATGATTGCCAGATCCTGCACTGGCTGATGGTAAAACTACTTTACCTTAACTTTTATACTTCTTGGTTGTTGGTGAGAGAAGCCTTTTAGCCACATGTTAATTGTGTATTTCTACACAAAACTTAAAAGTGATTTCAGCATTGGGGGATGTAGCATCTGGCAGTGTTTGAGTGAGTTGGCATGCCGCTAAAAAGTGCATGCGGCATCCCTCTTTTGAACTCTTTAGTGCACTAGACAATCCTCATTTGTGCCTGGTTGCTACTAATGTTCTTAGAGAGTTATTCATATTTAAAGTGACTTCACTAATGAATCCCTGCAACATCTAAGAGCAAAATATTCATGATACAAAATTGAAGATTAGATGACAAATTTAGGAAATCATAAAGGTGGAAACGACTCTGGGACCTTACTTCTCCAGATGAGTGTTTCATGTTGGCAAGTCTAACGTAGCTTTGATCCCTCTTCAGGTACTATTAGAAAAGACTCATTAGTCTTCAGACGTGAATATATATATGAGCCCCTACGTTGTGTCTGTTACAACATATTATCTACACAGATGACTGGAGACAAGTTGTTTTGTGCTCCTGTGTCACGTTGTCTAAAATGTACTTGCAAGAAATAATTAAAATGCATCAAAGGTTTCACACCTTGTGGTCAGAATGACTTGGTTACCGCAGGTCATCTTCAACCACATAGTTATTATAGGCTGTGAAAGATCTGTAGTACTTTTCTTCTGACTTTTCATTCCTGGAGTAAACAATAATAATAATAGTCCGCTGCAGACGATTTTCTGCTAATGTCCTTTAATGATGCGGTACAGGACTGTCTGTGCTTTTAAGATTTCAGACCTTGTATATCTCTATACCACCCAGAACCACTGTTTCTGTTGTTTTTCATCCTTGTGCTAATAATTACTGAGCATACATTGAATACTTTTAAAAAAAGACTTAGAGCAGAACTAAGCATTCCTTCTTTCTAGTTGAAGGGATACCATGTCGACTTAGAATGGCAAGTTCAGTGGTCAGTACCCTATCTAGAAAATGTAGTTCTGTATAGAGATTGCATTTTCCTTTCATTAACACTTATGCTTTTTTTGTTTTATTTATATATTCCTGTATTGTATTAAAACACCTGGGAAAATGTATAGCAATAAACCCCCAAAATACGAAAATGCAAACCTGATTCCATTTACAGATTTTGTATACAGTATCTAGACCATAAGGTTGATTGTAATAATTTGAAATAACAATGGTATAGAAACAACATCTTGGGTACCATTCCAAATATCCTCCCCGTGCTGCCTGGTAAAACCGCCTAAAGTTACAGAGTGCAGTCCATCGCCCTCTATTCTTCAATATTTGAGCAGTTAAGTCACATAACCAAGGGAAGGGGATACACAAAAAAAGCATCATGGAACCCTATGGTGCTCTCTGTTTTTCCTGCGTAGAGCTTGCAGTGAAGAAGTTTCTCAGTAAGTTTAAAGGGTAATTCCACTTTTGTGGGAAAAAAGAGCAAATAAAAAAAAAATAATATGGCATATACAATTGCAACTGTCATATTGTGTTTGAATGTTATTAAAAATCACCTTTCCTTTTCAATCGTCAGTGCTGTCATTTTCTGTAAAATGCAAAGCAATATGACTACCTAGGGGCTCTCTGTACACAGATGGTGTACTGAACACCTCCCAGAAATAATTTCCTGCTTATGTGATTGGCTTGATGATTTTCCCAGAAGTCTGCACTAAAGCCGCGTACACTAGAGCGGAATGGTCAACAGAAAAAGACCGATGGAAGCTTTTCATCGTCTATTCCGATCGTGAGTGTGCTTCATCTGAATTTTTTTTTCGAAAATTCTGACGGACCTAGAAATAGAACATGTGCTAAATATTTTCTACGGGACCAATTCCTATCGGGAAAACCGCTCATCTGTATGCTGTTCCTACGGACCAAAAACAACGCTTGCTCTGAAGCAAGTACGAGATGGAAGCTATTGGCTACTGGTTCTAGAACTTCCTTTTTCTAGTCCCGTTGTACGTGCTGTACGTCACCGCGTTCTGGACGGTCAGACTTTGGTTGGACTTTGGGTTGACCATGTGTAGGCAAGACCGCTTGAATGGAATTCTGTCGGAGTTCCGTCGGAGAAACCTTCGGAGTTTATTATGACGGCAAAAACATGTGTACGCAGAATTAGATACAAATCAGAAATTGATCATCCCCTGCAACAAAAATTTTATTTTTGGTGAGATTTTGGTGAGGGATGCAAACTCTGCAAGTTTCCTCATTAGAGCCCCACATGTGCAGCAGCTGATTCACTCTGAACATGGACACAGACAAAAAAACAAACAGGGATTTCTTTAGAATAACAAAAGGTAGGAATCTGCATCAAAGTTTGTTAAAATCCTTGCAGTGTACACAGATCACCCAGAGGTGAATGTTTTTTTTTTCTCAAAAAAAGTGGAGTTACTCTATAACAGTTGGTGGGGATAGAGAAGGTTGGGGGTGCTAAATGGCACTGTCTCCCCTGGAGTATGGGACTAGTAACAGCTGAATATACTGTGGCTTCTGATCGTGCAAGCACTTTCACCCTAAAAGTTCTGGCAGGAGAGCCGTTTGGATGCTCTATAACAATTTTTTTTAAATGTTGAAATTATTTTTATATGTTTTGTATAGTGTATAGGATATGAAGATTTATTTTCTGCACAACATGAAAACTGTTAAAATCTGCTTTCAAGGAAAGATGAAAATCGTACCTCCACACTTTATTTTACTGGCATAGATTGTGCTCTTAGAACAGTATGATATACAAATGCGAAATATGATACATTTTCAGAGGAACTGCAGTTGCACCCACTCCTGGTGAAATGGAGGAATGGATTCTGTGTTACTATGCTAAGTCGAAAGATGCTACAGTCCAACTCTTGCGTATCATAGAAAATGTCTTTAATGGTCTTCCGCTTAGTGCACCTGCATACCTCACAACTTTTGAGATGGGAACGCGGAACACCTATTAGCAAAAGCATAGGCCATACACCCTGCCACGCCCCCTAAAGAATTCTACAAAAAGAACGATTAGTTAAACCAACAGGTTTTTTTTTTTTTTTTTACAACTATTATTCTATTCTACTGGCTTTTGACATTTACAAATGCAGCAATTTAGAGATTGGATAAAAGGTTTAGCACTGTGAAACACTTTTTAAAAGATAAATAGTGCATTTTATATAATCATCTATATAGATCAGACCAAAATGTGAGACAAATGAGGAGGAATGAGGGACAGGGGGACATTGTTCCAAATCAGGGACAGTCCCTCGAAATCAGGGATTTTTTGAGGGCTATGCACCTGGTGATGGATTATACCTCACATACAGGTCTCCGGTAAGGTAGTCCACTATCACCATGTATTCTTGTGAGTCTTCTGATGTTCTCCCACTTTGCATTGAAGCTGTAGCCCTCACTCATATCTGCAAAGTGACACTGAAAATGTGTTTTGCTGCAAAGAAAAATCTTTTCAGACCAGTTAAATTCCTTGTACATGGTGTGTATAGAAGGGCATGGTATGTAAGTTGGATAAAAGCAGCCAGTACTTCCTGTAGGCACTCATGTAGTGAGGGCTGCTACAGGGTGTTAAAGGGTGAGGGTACTTTCAACAGACATCTTAGATCCCACACCTTCATCAGCATCCTCATCTATTTTTAAAATGTTAGTAAAAATTCTTACTGCTGTACCCTGCACAGGGCCAGTTAGAATTTCTGTACCTGTACCTTCACCATCCTTTCAAATGCTATACTCCCATCTAGAGGATAATTCCCATCTACATCTTAGGATATTATCTATAGCCAGCACATGCACAACATTTCAAAGAACATGGAAGTGCTGCAGGACATAATTACTACCTGGCCTTGGAAAGTAAGGTCCAAGTAAGGTCCAATTAATCTCCATCTGCGTTTGTCCAATTTAAAAAAAACTGTGATGTCATCACGTCCATTTGGATGAGTGTCCATTTGGAAGAGAGGTGGTATAACGATCTGTCTAAATCTTGCCAATGTTTGTGAGTACCTGCTTTTATATTTTAATAAACATTATCCTGAATTACTACGCTATGAGGTTTCTCTTATGATTTCTCTATATGTGTCATTGATCCATACCTCAATTTCTCATTGATGTGGGAGATATGGGAGAAATCCATCCATCAGAGATCTGAATGTCTTTTCTCATAAAATGCTGTTATACCTCTTATGCAGCGAGGTCTAGACTTCTGGTAAGTGGCCTTATGTGGAGTTTTTGAAGCACTTTTGTTTGTTTTGGCACTGTTGGAGCACAGAAGCACTGGAGTTATGGTGACACCAATGCTGCATCTTGGCCTAGGCTGACAAGGCCCAGGCCTAGGGCGGCACTTTGCAGGGGGGCAGCATGAAAAGAGTCCCCGCCGGCTTGTGCTACACTTTAATGTAGCACCAGTCATATGGGGTGGACTGGGGCAGGAGGCAAATCGGACTGGCGCCCCTTAAAGTGGCCACACTGCTGCCGGTATAATAATACCAGCAGGGCCGCCATGGGGGTGGAAGCCCATACATACGCAGGGGACCCAGGGTGGCGGACCAATGAGTTGTTGTGCGGGCGGCTGGTGTTCCGCAACTGTGGGAGCAATCTTAATTTTATTTCTGTTGATTGCTGATAAGAAAAATAAACAGATGGATTTATTTGTTCCTGCCCCAATCCTTCCTTTGCTCAATGCCTGGACTACATACCTTCATCACTGCACTATATGTTTTCTGCTGCCCCACTGGCATAGTTATATCCTCTTAGTCCTCTCATTAAAATTTTGCAGAAATTTGTGCTTAACCACTTAAGGACGAGCCACTTTCTGAGATTTTGTGTTTACAAAAAAACATTTTTTTTTTTGCTAGAAACCCCCAAACATTAAATATATTTTTTCTAACACCCTAGAGAATAAAATGGCGGTTGTTGCAATACTTTCTGTCACACCATATTTACAAGCGCACTTTAAAAAAAAAATACACGTTTTTAAATCAAAAAATAAGACAACAACAAAGTTAGTCCAACTTTTTTTATATTGTGAAAGATAATGTTACGCCGAGTAAATTGATACCCAACATGTGACGCTTCAAAATTGCACCCGCTCGTGGAATGGTGACAAACTTTTACCCTTAAAAATCTCCATAGGCGACGTTTAAAAAATTCTACAGGTTGCATGTTTTGAGTTACAGAGGAGGTCTAGGGCTAGAATTATTGATCTCGCTCTACCGATCACGGCGATACCTTATATGTGTGGTTTGAATACCGTTTTCATATGCGGGCTCTACTCATGTATGCGTTCGCTTTTGCAAGCGAGCTCGGCGGGACGGGGCACATTTATCTCAAAGAGGATCGTCAGCTGAAGAAGAGGATACTGAGGTTATGGCAGCTAGCTGCTGCTATAGCAACGGTATTCCTCTTCAAAGCAGTGACGTAAAACAACATCGGGCAGTCCGTAAGTGGTTAATGTAGAACTATAGGCAACACTTTTTTTTTCGTTTTGGATAGAGTAAGGGAGGGTTATAGCCCCTGTCAGTTTATTTTTTGCCATCCCTGCCCCATTACAGAGATTTCCCTTCATTTCCTGCTCCATAGCCAAACAGGAAGTGAGAGGAGATCAATTTTCCCCCCTCCAAGTCCCTCAGAACTAGTGTCCCACTGGAAAATTTCAGGATGTGGATCTTAAACAGGAAGGAGTGTGGCCTTGCCAGGAAGAGGTGGGTCATATTTAAATTAGGGGATACGCGAATTTAGTCAGGCCTAGGGCAGCACAAAACCTAAATACATCACTGGGTGACACTGAAGACAACACTTGGCTTTCACCTGATGGGGACTTTTTACCCTGAAGGTAACTTCTGCTTATGTATTTTTCCATCATATTCTCAGTTTAAATTGCTCAGGTATACAGCAGGTTTATTTCAACCTAATTATTTGCAATTTTACCCATTGGTTTACCCTGAAAACATGCTATATTTCCATTTTATTACCTTAGATTATTAACATTTTCAGCTTTTGTTTTGTTGGTAATTCTTTAATTCTACACTGTATCAATTCAACTAACAGCACTCCCAGCATGGACGTAGCATGAAGGGGTGCAGGAGTTCTCATAGCAACCCTGCGTTCAGCTTCAGGGGACCCACAGCTCTCTGCTATGAGCTGCCATCTTACATGCTGCATTTTACAACCACAAAATCCTGGAAACAGAATCCAGCTCCGATCCGCCTTGTGTCTCCCAGGGCCCCAACCAAGCTCTGCAATCCAGTCTGGAGCTTCTAGTTTGCCTTCTCCCCAGACCCCCAGACCACACCCCTACTCTGCTCTCATTGGCTGGGGAGAAGTTGTGCGGTTTCCTGAACGGAATGGAGGACTGAGTGGACTGGTGCCCGGGACAGTGAAGTATGGCTCTGTGCTGCTGTGTGCTGATACATTGTGGGGACAGTGAGCCACCTCCCTGTCACAAAGACCTGTGTGAGTGAGAAGGAGGAGGAGAGCAGTGCCTGATAGCCGGGACAGGACGGCTGTACCTGAGGTATGACACTGCTCTGCTCAGTCATGTCACTCAGTGTACCCCCACCCTGACATATCTGCTCATGAGGGAACACTGGCAGCTGAGAACAGACACACAACCAGTGGCAGCTGGTACTCAAAATTTTTGGGGGTGTGCAAACAAACTGAAAAATTCTGAAAAACATCAATTGCAGCCTCACTGTGCCTATCAAATTCACTCACTTTGACCATCAAATGCAGCCACTGTACCATCAATTGCAGCCACTGTGCCCAGCAAATGCAGCCACTGTGCCCATAATATGCAGCCACTGTGCCCATCAAATACAGCCACGGTGCCCATCAAATGCAGCCACTGTGCCCATCATATGCAGCCACTGTGCCCAGCATATGCAGCCACTGTGCCCACCAAATACAGTCACTGTGCCCATCATATGCAGCCACTTGTGCCCATTAAATGCAGCCAATTGTGCCCATCATATGCAGCCATTTGTGCCCGTCAAATGCAGCCACTTGTGCCTGTCAAATGCAGCCACTTGTGCCCAGTTTATGCAGCCACTTGTGCCCAGTATATGCAGCCACTTTTGCCCATCATATGTAGCCACTTGTGCCCAGCATATGCAGCCACTTGTGCCCAGTATATGCAGCCACTTGTGCCCGTCAAATGCAGCCACTTGTGCCCGTCAAATGCAGCCACTTGTGCCCATAATATGCAGCCACTTGTGCCCAGTATATGCAACCACTTGTGCCTGTCAAATGCAGCCACTCGTGCCTGTCAAATGCAGCCACTTGTGCCCATCAAATGCAGCCACTTGTGCCCATCAAATGCAGCCACTTGTGCCCAGTATATGCAGCCACTTGTGCCCAGTATATGCAGTCACTTGTGTCCAGTATATGCAGTCACTTGTGCCCAGTTTATGCAGCCACTGTGCCCACTGACCCCCCCACTTGCGGGGCTCGCGGCTCTGGCAGCACCCTCAACACCCGTGTTCTGACAGACCCCCCCGGCACTTACCGCAGGCAGGCAGCAGCTCCTCTCCAAGACAGTGCACCAGAGCGGCGGTGACCTCCGCTCCAGTGTGTGTGTCCTCCACTCCTCTTCCTAAGCGCCAGGCATCCAATAGAGTGGCCTGGCGCTTTTGCCAATCAGGAAAAAGGTCTGACGCCCTGCCTCCTGATTGGTGGGGAGGAAGGTTAGTGTGAAAATAGCAAAAATGAATTTGCTATCGTCACACAATTGGGTGGGATCAGGGCGCACTCTCTGTGCCCTAGGCCCACCCTATTTTGAAGCCTATTAGAGCCTCTGGTTCTAATCAGGTGCTTCAAAATTTACCACCCCCTTCCGCCCCCGCCATAGGAATCCATGCATCCAGCATCCTGAAAGGGGCTGGGCGCATGGATGGGGGGGCGCCCGTGTGCCCAGAATGCACGGGCCACCACTGCACACAACCCCCCACAACACCCGTCAACATTTACAGAAATGTTGGTAAACAATCCCCTAACACCTCCTGAGGGACCCCAAGGGGCTCCAGGGTCCAAGATGTTTTTGTGTCAATTAGAGTAGTACTAGAAGAGGGGGGGCTGGGCAGGGGAATCTAATATCAGGGGGCATGTGTCATTACCAGGAGGAGGGCACCTATCATTACCTTGTGGTGGGGGAAATTTGTCATTACTAAGGGGGTGCATGTGTCTTACCAGGAGGGGGGCAAACCTCTGTTATTACCTTGATGAGGGAAGGAATTGAATATATTGCAACTGGGGGGCATGTGTCATTACTAGGCTAAATGTCTGGGAATGGCAGCCACTGTCCATAAACAAAATATGGCCACAGGTGAGCTTGCAACTGCACATGCGCAGTTCCAAAAGCAGCAAAGTGGTGTTTGGGTTCAGGGTGTGCTCAAGGACGGCTGGTGTAGGCATAGTGACGTCATGGTGTTTGGCACCTTTTCTGAAATGCAAGTTTGAATGCAAGGAGCACTGCCCTGGGACTCAGAGTTGGAAGAGGCAAAGGCAAAGCTTACCCTCAGTGCCCTGTACTCGGCGAGCAATTACAGAGGTCAGTGTGACACAACAGCTCCAGCCAAGAGGACACACAGTCTATGGGGGGGTGGGGTGGTCAGATTGCTTATGTAAGGGGGGAGTGAATACACAAAGGTAAGGGGGGCACTGATATCAAGCCTTATATAAGTGACCCCCCCCACTTTGGTGTATTCACTCTGTGGAAGGTGGTCTGCGGTCACCAGAGTCCCCCCCCCACATCAGAAAATCCAGCTTCCCCCCTTAAAGCGGTAGTAGACTTTTTTTTGAAAAATGAAAATCTCCTAAACTTGCACAGGTTGAGCAGCAGCAGATGACATCACTGTGAGCTGTGTGCCACTGCAGAGACTCCCATGCATGTCATGCATCCAGTCAGACAGCGGGAGTCCCCAAACCGGGAAGGAAGACCGAGTGAAGATGGAAGCATCTGCAGCGGTGACAGCATGCCGCTGAAGGGCTTTATTCTAAGGTAAGCCTTTCATAATGTGCTAGTATGCAGTGCATACTAGCACATTATGGCTTTACCTTGCAGGGTTTGTTTTTGTTTGAAATGCCTTTACTACCGCTTTAAATCAGAGTCCTCAGAGTTCCCCATTACAACATCAGAGTTTGCAGAACTCCCCTTTACAGTGCAAGGGAGAACTCTTGTGGATCCTGATATAAAAAGGGAACACTGTAGACTGTGATGTAAAGGGAAATGATGCAGACCTTATTGTAAGGGGGGACTGGGATTGTTGTGTAAGAGGGGGGAGGCTCTGGTGTTCAGAGATCCCCTACATCAGATTTTTCTTTTATTCCAGATCCCCTAACATCAGAGTCCACAGAGTTCTCCTTTACATCAGAGTCCACAGAGTTCCCCCTTTACATCAGAGTCCACAGAGTTCTCCTTTTACATCAGAGTCCACAGAGTTCTCCTCTTACATCAGGCTCCACAGAGTTCTCCTTTACGTCAGGCTCCACAGAGTTCTCCTTTGCATCAGGCTCCTCAGAGTTCTCCTTTACATCAGGGTCCACAGAGTTCTCCTTAACATCAGCGTCCACAGAGTTCTCCTTAACATCAGGGTCCACAGAGTTCTCCTTTACATCAGGGTCCACAGAGATCCCCCTTACACTGTAAAGGGTAACCGTGCAGACTCTGATGTAAAGGGGAACTTTGATGTAAGCAAAACTCTGTTGTAAGGGGAAACTCCTGATGCAAGGGGAAACTCTGATGTAAGGGGAAACTCTGATTTAAGGGGGAACTCTGAGGACTCTGATGTAAGGGGGAACTCTGAGGACTCTGATGTAAGGGGGAATGCTATGGACTCTGCTGTAAGGAGGGACTCTTGGAACCCTGATGTATAGGGAAATGCTTGGGACTTTAATATAAGGGGGGACTCCAATGTGAACACAGGGTTCATTCTAACTGCTGCACTATACATGTTGTTTTGTATGTTACCTACTCCTGACTAGGAATGAGCCGAACACCCCCCGGTTCGGTTCGCACCAGAACCCGCGAACGGACCGAAAGTTCGCACGAACGTTAGAACCCCATTGACGTCTATGGGACTCGAACGTTCTAAATCAAAAGTGCTAATTTTAAAGGCTAATTTGCATGGTATTGTCCTAAAAAGGGTTTGGGGACCCGGGTCCTACCCCAGGGGACATGTATCAATGCAAAAAAAACTTTTAAAAACGGCCGTTTTTTCGGGAGCAGTGATTTTAATGATGCTTAAAGTAAAAAAAAAAAAGTGAAATATTCCTTTAAATATCGTACCTGGGGGGTGTCTATAGTATGCCTGTAAAGTGACGCGTGTTTCCCATGTTTAAAACAGTCCCTGCACCAAATGTCATTTTTAAAGGAAAAAATCTCATTTAAAACTGCTTGCGGGTTTAATGTCATGTCGGGTCATGGCAATATGGATGGAAATCAGTGAGACAAACGGCATGGGTACCCCCCAGTCCATTACCAGGCCCTTTGGGTCTTGTATGGATATTAAGGGGAACCCCGCACCCAAATTAAAATAAGGAAAGGTGTGGGGCCACCAGGCCCTATATACTCTGAACAGCAGTATACAGGCGGTGCAAACAAGACAGGGACTGTAGGTTTGTTGTTAAGTAGAATCTCTTTGTAATTTTGAACATTTTTAACGTGTTTAGCTCCAGCCAAAAAATCTTTTCTAAGCTTTTTGGAAAACATAGGGAAGGGTTATCACCCCTGTGACATTTGTTTTGCTGTCTTTCCTCCTCTTCAGAAGATTTCACCTCACATTTTTGTCCCAATGAAAAATGTTTTTTGAAAATTTGGGTTTTTTTGTGGAACAAGGATTGGAAAGCATCAGTGGAAAGGAGAAATTGTTTTCCCATATTAACTCTTACAGGAGAGAATTTCCCTTCCTAGGGGTAGATTTCATCTCACTTCCTGTTGTCTCCTTCCGTTTGCAAGTAGGAGTCGTTTGTAAGTTAGATGTTTGAAAGTAGGGTCCTGCCCTATATACTCAGCAGAAATTTGGGCCTTAGGTGTTGCTGTGGCCACAACACTGTAAGCCCTCACAGGGCCCTGCTGTGAAATATTAGATTAAGAATTGTAATTACATGCCCCTGTTGAACAGGAGCTGAAAAATTAGGCCTTAGGCACTGGTGCTGGTGCCACAACACTGCAACCCCTCACAGACACTCTAGTTGGAACGCAGGAACGAGCCCTGCTGCAAAGTATTGCTTCAAAAATTGTAATTACACGCCCCTGTTAGACAGGGGCAGAAAAATTGGGCCTTAGGCACTGGTGCTGGTGCCACAACACTGCAACCCCTCACAGACACTCTAGTTGGAACGCAGGAACGAGCCCTGCTGCAAAGTATTACATCAAAAATTGTAATTACACGCCCCTGTTAAACAGGGGCTGAAAAATTGTGCCTTAGGCACTGGTGGTGGCGCCCAGAACCAAAAATGTTCTTACAAGCTATCAGCGTGATGATTGAGGAGGAAGAGGATAATTACTCAGGGATAGTCACTCAGCATCAGCATAGGCAGTCTTTGAAGGGATCTGAGATTTCAAAAAAAATTATTCGGTTACATCTGCATCAGGTGCTTGGTAGCTGGTGGTGATCCAAGACTGATTCATTTTTATGAAGGTCAGCCGATCGACCGAGTCGGTGGACAGACGCACCCTGTGATCGGTTACCACGCCTCCAGCAGCACTGAATGTGCGTTCCGAAAGAACGCTGGATGCAGGACAGGCCAGTAGCTCAATTGCATACTGTGCAAGCTCTGGCCAGTGATCCATCCTCAAGACCCAGTAACCCAGAGGATTTTCGGTGGGAAAGGTGTCCAAGTCTGATCTTGCCCCTAGGTATTCCTGCACCATGTAAAACAGACGCTGGCGATGGTTGCTGGAACCGATCATACCTTGGGGCTGCGGACCAAAAAATTGTCTGAACGCATCGGTCAGACGGCCACCTTCTCCACCGCTCCTTCTTTGACTGACCGAAGCCTCAGCAACACGTTGTCCAGAAAAAGGAGTTTGTAACCTCCCAGTCTCTGGGAACGCGTTGCACAGACCTTTCTGCAAGGCCTCCCGAAGATGTTTCATCCTCTGCTCCCTCTGCGATGGCAAGATAAGGTCCGCAACCTTACCCTTGTAACGTGGATCAAGGAGGGTTGCCAGCCAGTATTGGTCCTTCTCCTTGATACCACGAATACGAGGATCCTTACGCAGGCTTTGCAGGATCAGGGAGGCCATGCAGCATAGGTTTGCTGAGGCATTCGGTCCGGAGTCCTCTGGGTCACTAAGGACAACAACGTCCGCAGCCACCTCCTCCCAGCCACGTACAAGTCCATGTGTTCCTTGGGACTGATCCCTTAAAGACTGCTGCTGATGCTGAGTGCCAGGCTCCACCTCCATACTGACACAATCTTCCTCCTCCTCCTCGTCCTCTTCCTGTGTGATCGGCGGGCACGCAGGAACACTGTCTGGATAAAGGGGGCCTTGAGAGCTAAGGAATTCCTCCTCTTCCTGCCTCTGTTCTGCCTCAAGTGCCCTGTCCATTATTCCACGCAGCGTGTGCTCCAACAGGTGGACAAGGGGGACAGTGTCACTGATGCATGCACTGTCAGTGCTCACCATCCTCATGGCCTCCTCGAATGGTGACAGGACAGTGCATGCATCCCTGATCATGGCCCACTGGCGTGGGGAAAAAAAAACAAGCTCCCCTGACCCTGTCCTGGTGCCATAGTCGCACAGGTACTCATTGATGGCCCTCTGCTGCGTGTGCAGCCGCTGCAGCATGGCCAACGTTGAGTTCCACCTGGTGGGCATGTCACAGATTAGGCGGTTCTTGGGCAGGTTAAACTCCTTTTGGAGGTCCGTCAGCCGAGCACTGGCATTATATGACCGGCGGAAATGCACACAGACTTTCCTGGCCTGCCTCAGGACATCCTGTAAGCCCGGGTACCTGCCCAAGAACCGCTGCACCACCAAGTTAAGGATGTGAGCCAAACAGGGCACATGGGTCATTTGTCCCTGTCGGAGGGCAGAGAGGAGGTTGGTGCCATTGTCGCAAACCACCATTCCTGCCTTAAGTTGGCGTGGCGTCAACCACCTCTGAACCTGCCCCTGCAGAGCTGACAGAACCTCTGCCCCAGTGTGGCTCCTGTCCCCCAAGCACACCAGCTCAAGCACCGCATGGCATCTTTTGGCCTGCGTACTTGCGTAGCCCCTTGAACGCCTACGGAGCACCGCTGGTTCCGAGGAAGAGGCCATGGAGGAAGAAGAAGAGGAGGGGGTGGAGGAGAGAGGTGTGTCACAATCAGCATTTTGGAGGCGTGGTGGCGGAACAACCTCCAACACTACTGCACCTTGTCCTGCATCCTTCCCAGCTGCCAGCAGAGTCACCCAATGCGCCGTGAAACTTAGGTAACGTCCCTGTCCATGCCTGCTGGACCATGAGTCAGCGGTAATATGCACCTTACCGCTGACTGCCCTGTCCAGCGAGGCATGGACATTGCCTTCCACATGCCGGTAGAGAGCCGGAATCGCCTTCCGTGAGAAAAAGTGGCGTTTGGGTACCTGCCACTGAGGAACCGCACATTCCACAAACTCACGGAAGGGGGCAGAGTCTACCAACTGAAAAGGCAGCAGTTGAAGTGCTAGCAATTTTGCCAAGCTAGCATTCAACCGCTGGGCATGTGGATGGTTGGGAGCAAACTTCTTTCGGCGGTGCAGCAGCTGGGGCAGGGAAATTTGCCTGGTACAATCTGACGTCAGTGTACCAAA
Organism: Lithobates clamitans; assembly: GCA_037952925.1. Classification (NCBI taxonomy): domain Eukaryota; kingdom Metazoa; phylum Chordata; class Amphibia; order Anura; family Ranidae; genus Lithobates; species Lithobates clamitans. The sequence goes on from JBBGZY010000438.1 coordinate 8,072,777, forward strand.
AGCAGATTGCCCACAAGTACTTGGCTGTGACACACCTAATTCTACACCTTCATTCCTCTCACTGCAGGTCTCAGAGAGGACTAAAGGTCTAGTGGGGTTGGAAATCTCAGCTGATGAGGAGCAAGGAGAGATCCTCTTTGTTCTTTGGTGTGGGTCTTTTAGATACGCTTGCCAACGAACTGCATGGCAGGTCAACATATGTCTGGTCAAGCATGTGGTACCCAAGCGGGAGATGTTTTGGCCACACGAGATACGCTTGAGACATATGTTGCAAATAGCAGCGGTGCGATCTGATGCACTCAAAAAAGGCCCACACCAAAGAACTTTTTGAATAATGCGCAGAGACTGCAGCGCCCTGCACATGTGGAGCTTTGGGGTGTGATGCAGTCAATGTGCTGCCCTTAGGCTGGCCCCTGGAGGGCATCCTGCCTCGTTGGTGATGTGCCTCCTCCTCCTCCTCCTCCTCTCTCCTATCAGGCACCCACGTTGAGTCAGTGACCTCATCATCCCCTCCCTCCTCATCACTGGAGCAAACCTGGCAGTATGCTGCAGCAGGGGGAGCATGACTGCCAGATTGCTGTCCTTCTTGGGCACCCCCTCTGTCCGTGCTCATGTTACTGCCTTCATCGAGCTCAGTATCATCATCAGAGCCTTCCAAACGCTGGGCATCCTCCTGGAGCATGTACCCAACACTGTGGTCAAACAGTTCGAGGGAATCCTCATGAGGACATGGTGGAGCTAGGGAAGGAGTCACTGATGACATTGAGCTGAGGGAAGAGGCCGCTGCTTTGCCAGACAAAGCACCCTGGGCATGGGTGAGAGAGGATGAGGAGGATGAGGACGGCTTGGTCATCCACTCGACCAAGTCTTCCGCATGTTGCGGCTCAACACGGCCAGCTGCCGAAAAAAAGGCCAAGCGTGTCCCATGGCCACGTGCTGATGAGGATGCACCGTCTCCACGACCAGCACTAGACACAGAGCCTGCTTGCCCTCTCTTATTGGCTTGTGACTGTCTGCCTCTCCTTCTTGGCCTTCCAGACATACTAATGGCCTGTAGCTGCACTAAGCTGGGATAGAACACCAGTAATTTTCTTCAGGTAGCTTTATATACTGTAACCAGACAAGCCTGCCTGTCAGTAGGAAGATAACAGGAACGGATCTAGCTGAACACTGTGAGCAGGACGCACTGTACTAAATATAAATAGTCTAGCTGCCTGACCGTGGTACTAATAGGATCAAATAGAACACCTGTAATTTTTTTCAGGTAGCTTTATATACTGTAACCAGACAAGCCTGCCTGTCAGTAGGAAGATAACAGGAATGGATCTAGCTGAACACTGTGAGCAGGACGCACTGCACTAAATGTAAATAGCAGGAACGGATCTAGCTGAACACTGTGAGCAGGACGCACTGCACTAAATGTAAATGGCAGGAACGGATCTAGCTGAACACTGTGAGCAGGACGCACTGCACTAAATGTAAATAGTCTAGAAGATAACAGGAACGGATCTAGCTGAACACTGTGAGCAGGACGCACTGCACTAAATGTAAATAGCAGGAACGGATCTAGCTGAACACTGTGAGCAGGACGCACTGCACTAAATGTAAATAGCAGGAACGGATCTAGCTGAACACTGTGAGCAGGACGCACTGCACTAAATGTAAATAACAGGAACGGATATAGCTGAACACTGTGAGCAGGACGCACTGCACTAAATGTAAATAGTCTAGAAGATAACAGGAACGGATCTAGCTGAACACTGTGAGCAGGACGCACTGCACTAAATATAAATAGCAGGAACGGATCTAGCTGAACACTGTGAGCAGGACGCACTGCACTAAATGTAAATAGCAGGAACGGATCTAGCTGAACACTGTGAGCAGGACGCACTGCACTAAATGTAAATAGCAGGAACGGATCTAGCTGAACACTGTGAGCAGGACGCACTGCACTAAATGTAAATAGTCTAGAAGATAACAGGAACGGATCTAGCTGAACACTGTAAGCAGGACGCACTGCACTAAATGTAAATAGCAGGAACGGATCTAGCTGAACACTGTGAGCAGGACGCACTGCACTAAATGTAAATAGCAGGAACGGATCTAGCTGAACACTGTGAGCAGGACGCACTGCACTAAATGTAAATAGCAGGAACGGATCTAGCTGAACACTGTGAGCAGGACGCACTGCACTAAATGTAAATAGCAGGAACGGATCTAGCTGAACACTGTGAGCAGGACGCACTGCACTAAATGTAAATTGCAGGAACGGATCTAGCTGAACACTGTGAGCAGGACGCACTGCACTAAATGTAAATTGCAGGAACGGATCTAGCTGAACACTGTGAGCAGGACGCACTGCACTAAATGTAAATAGCAGGAACGGATCTAGCTGAACACTGTGAGCAGGACGCACTGCACTAAATGTAAATAGCAGGAACGGATCTAGCTGAACACTGTGAGCAGGACGCACTGCACTAAATGTAAATAGCAGGAACGGATCTAGCTGAACACTGTGAGCAGGACGCACTGCACTAAATGTAAATAGCAGGAACGGATCTAGCTGAACACTGTGAGCAGGACGCACTGCACTAAATGTAAATAACAGGAACGGATCTAGCTGAACACTGTGAGCAGGACGCACTGCACTAAATGTAAATAGTCTAGATAGAAGATAACAGGAACGGATCTAGCTAAACTGAATACAGTGTATATATATATATGCAACACCTGGGATGCATATATATACACAATACACTGTAAGTGCAGCTAACTGACTGACTGTTCTGCCTAATTTATCTAACTCAAATCAAATGACACTGTCTCTCTCTCTCTCTATCTCTTAGCACACCGGAACACACACTACACAGGGCCGCCGTGCAGGCGGCCTTATATAGTGTGGGGCGTGTACTAAATCCCCTGAGCCATAATTGGCCAAAGCCACCCTGGCTTTGGCCAATTACAGCTCTCTCTACTGACGGCGCTGTGATTGGCCAAGCATGCGGGTCATAGTGCATGCTTGGCCAATCATCAGCCAGCAATGCACTGCGATGCCGCAGTGAATTATGGGCCGTGACGCGCCACACGAATTTGGCGCGAACGGCCCATATCGTTCGCAATTCGGCGAACGGGCGAACAGCCGATGTTCGAGTCGAACATGGGTTCGACTCGAACACGAAGCTCATCCCTACTCCTGACCCCTGCACTCTATACATTATGTTGTGCATTACATAGTCCTGACCCAGGTGTTTATTGTCCCAATAGTTGCTGGTTTTATTGAAGTTCGCCCAGCAATACCAAGTAAAGAGTGTAAGACAACATTAGTACAAATGTATACTTCCGCTGCTGGGAAAGGCACAGGCTACCTTTCACAATGTCCAATTTGTCCTTATATTTCTCTTGTCCAGAGGCACACTGTGTATTTCCATCATCTTTCTTTGAAATTCATCCAACTGCTTAAGTATTCAAAGTGAGCCAGTGATTAACAGAAATATCTTTAACTTGTCTCTTTTGGACCAACTGTGACCCTGATGATGACCTTTCCAAGCCATTCTGCATTACTTATTTTGCAAGAATTAGCTTTTGTCTCATCTGAGGTTAGCCTACATTAAAAGTGCATTTCCTGGCTGTATAATTAAGTGCTAATTTATCAAAAACTTGTAACACCATCATATTCTGCCTAATAAAGGCCATGTCATACACTGGAAAGTTATTATGGCACCTTTCTATTTTCACATTACATCTCATTGCATCATTATCAGTAAAAGTTTGAAGTGGTTAAAAAAATTACTAATAGACAGTGTAAATAATTACTGCTCCACCTATGAATAGTCTAAGGACAGGCAATGTAATCAGTGAGAGATAGTATTGGCATACTGCCTTCTCCTGCGATTCACTTATAAAGAAATCACAATGAGAAGCCATCATGTTAGGGGTAAAAATCAGTGGCAGCCAGAAGCCAAATACTGTTTATACACTGTGCACAGGGACACCAGTCACCACAGGAGAAAGTGCAGGGACAGAATACGACCACATAGAGAAGCATGGTGCACATGAAACCTGCTGGGCTACATTGAAACCATGTGCTGTACACTTATCAGGGTGAGAAGAAGTTATGTGTTCTGCTACTGTGGGGTCTGTACTGGGGAGAGTTATAATACTCAGGGGTCTCTACTGGGGGGTAGGTGTTCTGCTACTGAGGAGTCTGTGCAAGGGGGGAGTTCTAATACTGAGCTGTATTAGGGGTGTTTTACTACAGAGGGGTCTGTACTGGGGAGGGAGTTGTCTGTGCTGAGAGGTCTGTATTGAGGGGAAAGGGGTAGTTCTACTACTGAGGGAGTCTGTACTTGGGGGTAGGGGAATGGGGTGTGTCTGAACGGAGAGGGCTCTACTGGGGAGGAGGGGGGTGTTGTCTGGATTGACGGTTCCGTACTGGGGGGGGGGGGTCTGTACTGAAGGGTTTGTAGTAGGGAGTGGGGTCTTGTGCTGGGGGGAAGGGTGTTATTTCTAGAGGTGTCGGTGCTGGGAGTGGGTGTCAGTCTGTGCTGGAAGGGAATCTGTATTGAGGGGTTTCTGCTGAGGGGTCATCTTTACTGAGGAAGCTGTGCTGCTGGGGAGTCAGTGGTTAGTATGTGCTGGGGGCAGAGGTTCCATCTGCACTGGGAGGTCTGTGTGTGTGTGTATGTATGTGTGTGTGTGGGGGGGTCTATTGAGTTTAGAAGGGTTTTGTGTAACTTTACCCCTCCCCCTGTTAGCACAATATAACTACACCCACAATCTGGTGTGGTGCTCTGCGCTGGCAGCTTTCATTTTTGCAGAACATTTATTTAATTTTGGGGGGGTGCAAAAGAATTGGCCAGCCCCGGGCGCTTATATAAATTATTAATTTCTCATTAAAAGAAATACACATAAACATTTTATTAAAAAAACAATCATACACCGCAACTCTAGAAAACAGCAGTGTTGAACATTACTGACCAATAAGAAGAAGAGGTTATGCCCCAAAGAGATTCATGGAAAACAGTTGTGAGCTGGTTTGCTGGGTTTGACAAATAAAACTTATGCCCCATACACACATAGTCGGATTTTCTGAAAGAAAATGTTCGATGTGAGCTTGTTGTCGAAAATTCCGACCGTGTGTACGCTCCATCGGACATTTGCCATCGGAATTTCCTTCACACAAAATTTGAGATCTGGATCTCAAATTTTCCGACAACAAAATCCGTTGTTGTAAATTCCAATCGTAAGTACACAATTTCGACACACAAAGTTCCACGCATGCTCGGAATCAAGCAGAAGAGCCGCACTGGCTATTGAACTTCATTTTTCCCGGCTTGTCGTACGTGTTGTACGTTACCGCGTTCTTGATGTTCGGAATTTCCAACAAGATTTGTGTGGCCGTGTTTATGCAAGACAAGTTTGAGCCAACATCCGTCTGAAAAAAAGCATGGATTTTGTTGTTGGAAAGTGCAATCGTGTATACAGGGCATTACAGTGATTAATAACAAAATACAAACTGTGAAACGTAATCTCCCTTCTGTACTTATAGGCAAATACAACACAGCTAAGCATTTATTTCATTTTGTATGTATGTGAATGTATCACTATCTCTGCTGTTGGGTTTCCCTGTTCTGGTGCCAAAGACCTTCTCTGACAAACCAAGGTTGAAATAAAGGTGGTTTATTCAGGCAACACACCCAGCAGAGCAAATAGCAACAACAATAATAGCAAAGGGAAACAGGCATGACTGCTAATCACTCAGAATAAAAAAAACTGCCATAGCTTGTCCAAAAGAAATACTGTATAAACCATTGCACTCCTTTAAATATGATGGCTGTGGACATGTTTGGTGCCAAGTGGTTGGTGCGAAAAAGCCTGTTACGAGACAAAATTATGTTAATCTGTGATAAATGCTGTTGAGCCAGCCTAACACATAAGCATTTTAGAGGATAAATGATTGTGTTTTTTCCACCTTGAATTTCTTTATTATAATCTTTTTATAAGTAATATGATATATGAACAACTGCACTGTAGACTTAGGGATATGTTTCTACCAAGAGTGTTTATTGTTTCCCACTCCATGCTGCTACTCATAATAGTCTTGTCCACAAAAAGAAAGAAAAAAATAAATCCTAACCCTTATTAAACATACTTAATTTTAGATCCGGTGACTTCATCCCTGGTTCTTTATGCTTCTCTATTCAACACAGGCAGATTATGGCTGATGTAAAGGTTCAGCAAGATGCTGTACTTAGCTTCAAGAAAAAAATCACACCGCCTTGCCTATATAAAAATATTTGTTTCCTGAAAAGTAAGGCATCTGGTAATAATTTGGGGTATTATTATATAGGATATACATTAGCATCAACAGTTAATGCAGCACTTTACAATATAAAGAAAAACAGTACAGTTACAGTACAATTCAACACAGGAGGGTTAGGAAGACCCCGACTGTGAGGGCTTACAGTCTAATTGGGTACAAGGAAATGTTGAACTTACTCAAGATTGAAGGGGCTGATACACAGTATGTGTGGGATATCACGATGTGCAATATGCTTTGAAAAAAAAGAAACCTAATGAAAAGTGCTCAACTGTACTATGGAAGCCTAGATTGACCTACGTGACCCTTGAGAGAAGATGGGTGATAGAAGATGAAGCATGGATACTGCCATTGCTTGTCTCCTTCAGCATAATTCAGTCCGAGATCTAGAAAAAGGCATGCTGCAAATGAGAATAGGAAAAGTGTCAGAATTGGTTAATTCTATATTTGTTCTAGGTCACTAAGTTAGAGGCATTGCTGTTAAAGCATCAGAAAAACAGCCAAAAACTGTTACACAAGGAATGCAGTAACGGCAACCTCTAATAATTCCTCAGGGCAGTTCTGGGAAATGTATAGCACCTCAAGCAAATGGCTGAGCAGTACAGCAGCACTCTTCCACACTGGTGGGTAAATGCACATTTAACAAAAAATTAAGCTACCACCACATGGGTGAACAGGGGGGATGATGTTATATCATTGCCTCGCTACCGTGTATGTGCTTGGCCATTTGTCCATCTTGGCCTCTATCATAACTCTGTTGGATTTAGGTATGTTGGTTATGATTTCTGTCTGAATAGTACTGTAATTTACACTTATTGCTAAGTCCATAAATATCAATCTTCTGTTTGGGAAGTAACTAGTCCTCTTACAAACCCAGTTTCCAGAAGTCGACCACAACTGCCTAGCTGGGGCTTAGCCTTAGCTGCAAGTACAGTCTAAACCAGCATCCTGAATGGCACGCATTTCATGTGTTTGTAGCTTAGGGACAGGTCAACTATCTGTTAGGGACAGTGCTTAGCGGCAGCGAGAGGTTCCAGTCAAGTAGGGAAATTGCAGGGACACACCATCCTTCCTGAAAGCCTCCCCACTTGGGTTTGGTCAGGCCGCATTCTACCCCTTGAAACAGATGCTGTTGGCACACCTGGGAACTAGTGTTAAACTCATCGCTTTACACTTCATGAGTGCACCCGGTCCGGTTGTTTTCCTGCTGGGCTAGTTGTGATTTGTTTAACTTTAATTTCAGTACAGTTCTGTTTCTGCAATTGGACTCATTTAGATGTTCTCAAGGTAATGGAGTCGTGACGCATTTGCAACAGCAGTAGTAACTCAGGGCCATTGTAGCTATCAAACATTTTGTAAAACAGAACAAAAGGGGTACCAGAAGTTTAGCCAAGCCAGCCAGCCAAAACTAAAAATAAATAAACAAACAAATTGGTTTAACGCTGAAATACAGGTTTCATTTACCTTTAAATAGTGTAAATCAAGCTGGTCTAAACAATTTCCATCACTTATAAATGCTCCTGCTATTTCTCCTTCCGTTCCCAGAATAAAATCGAGCAAAGCCTTGAATACAAGGCTTCCTCTAAATGGTGAAGAGATGGGCAGATTAACTCATGATCTCTATCTCAGCCAGTCAGTGGAAGCCTTGTATTCATTGATAAAATACAAATCCTCCTGTGAATGGCTGAGTGGTGCTTGGCCCAACTTGATTTTGTTCTGGAAAACAGAAAGGAAGTAACTGTGCTGCTGCTGCTGGAACACAGTGCAGTGTTTGGTCCAAACAAACAATTTAAAGTTAAATTAAGCCCGGAGTTCATCTTTAACTACTCAGTTTACAAATAGTGTTTTTTTTTGCATATATTTGCAAATAATATGTGGAAGCCACACTGAAGCATAAAGGCACCTCTGATAAATGTGGTCCATAACTCTAAAATATGTGAATTCCCCAGCTGTGGGAGGATGGAGTCGTCACCAGGTGAGCCTGCTCTCTCTGCATTGCTATAGATGCTCCAAACCAGGAGCCCAGAGCAAGACTTATCAGAGGTGCCTTGACACGGCACTGTGGGCTTCTACAAGTTTTTGCAAATGTAGCTGTTTATAAAGAAAGAAAGCTGTATTTTCACAGGCTGAATATCGAGAGATTTCCTCTTGGTTGCGAGGACACCGAGGAGTGTACGTTGCTGCTCCTGTGTGCATATCAACATGTTACAAGCCTGCAGCAATGTGCTGAGGTCCAGAGTTGCTGCAAGCAGATCCAGAAGTGAGCTTATCAGTACATCTGAAAAGCAGGAACCCTGTTGACATATCACTGGGACTAATGAGAGGGCACTGCTGCCATTAACCTGTTGCTGCTGGCAGAGACTAATCAGATAGGTACTTGCCATCTAAATAGCACCTTTATTTACTGCATGCAGACTTTACTGGGGCTGTACATATGTGCACCACTGTAAAGCTTTGGCCCCAACCCCAGCCAGCTAGGGCTAAAGACTGCTCACTCTGATAGTTGTGTCACAAGAACTTTGCAACCCATCAAAATATATTGGGTTCATGTACCAATAACCAGTTTGATTTTTGATACTGAACCTTAGTTGTGTGCAGGGTATCTATATGTATGCTCCCAGTAGTAGTGCAGAATCCATTTGCCTAACCTGGTGTGTCAGTGGAGCTGATGTTGTTCTCAGAGTCAGGGCAGAAGAACAGAGAACCCAATCTCCAAGCTGTTCCTGCGGGGGTAGCGCTCCAGTATTTTTCTTTTATTTTATTTTTTTGTGCTGGCTAGCTTGAAAGTGTGCTGGGGACCCTGTTCGTACAGCTTTGTATGTTATATTATATATATGTGAACCTTTCCCTTTTTTGATAGTTTTAAATAGATCAGAGTGGGTGCCATATTTGCTTAATCAAGCTTTTTGTACCTTGATTCTGTCTTCAATAACTCGCTTAGCAAACCTACATTTGATTTATTTGTACAGTGTCTCCTACCTTCTGAATATCTGTCTTCATAACTATCAGAAATAAAGCAATATTCAAAAGCAAGTTTAATGACTCCACTTCAGTCTTAGCTCTCATGCATTCTACCTGTATAACTGCACAGTATTTTCTGTCTCCCTCTGCAGTCTTTAATTGAGGCTGATTATTTATGATCAGGTAGCAATAAATGCCCAGGACAGCTAATTATTGCTTGGTTGGCAGAGCAGAGCTTGTAGCATAACATGCAGGCATGCTGTGTTTGCAGTGGAGTTGAATGAGTAATGTTTTAGTGGGCGCTCTTGGCTTATTCAATTGATTTTACTTATAATGTATAACATTCATTAAGGTTTGTTAGGTTAATTGCTGACACGAATGGGCACTGGGGTGTGAGTAAAACTGGTATTAAAATAAACGGTATCAGGCAAACACTGGTTTATGTCCTATCTCCTTTTATGAACATAGCATGTTGTGCTCTAATGTCTAGATTTAGAAGACTTTTTATCTTTTTACATTTCCTAATCATCTAATCAGTTGACTCAGCTTTGTTCATTTAAAGACTATTACCAAACTGGATACAATATATTCAGAGCTCCAGTCAACCAGTGCTGCACACCTATGCATTTTTTATGGTCTGATTAAAGGTGGCCAGCTGTTCATAAATCCACAACGTTCTCCCTGTAGTTATTTTCCCCTGTTGACAAGTCTATTATCAGTTTTGTGTTGTCAACTGTGCTGTTGTAGATATATTATTTAGTAGGTATGTTAGGAAAACTATTGTTCTGTACAGTACATGTCCCCAAATGTGCTTTGCTAATGATAACTTAGACTCTTGAATCTTTGATTGGCAATAGTGGGCAGAAAATAGCACAGACACTGGGTCAGTGCCCTCCTGTAGTCTGTACAGATTTTATTATGACAGATGTATAAATCGGATGGCATTTTTAAAATAATCATCTTCTAACTAAATCAGTGGAGTCTTCGGAGCAGACTTATAAGCATACAGTGCCTTGAAAAAGTATTCACACCCCTTGCCATTTTCCACATTTTGTCACGTTACAACCAAAAACCTAAATGTATTTTATTGGGATTTTATGTGATACACCAACACTAAGTGGCACATAATTGTGAAGTGGAAAGGAAAAAATAAACGGTTTTCAAAATTATTTACCAATAAATATCTTAAAAGCGTGGCGTGCATTTGTATTTAGCCCCCTTTACTCTTATACCCTTAACTAAAACCTAGTGGAACCAATTGCCCTCAGAAGTGACCTAATTAGTAAATAGAGTCCAACTATGTGTAATTTTATCTCAGTATAGCTGTTCTGTGAAGCCCTCAGAGGTTTGTTAGACAAACAGCATCATGAAGGCCAAGGAACACACCAGACAGGTCAGGGATAAAGTTGTGGAGAAATTTAAAGCAGGGTTAGTTTATGAAGAAATATCCCAAGCCTTGAACATCTCACAGAGCAATGTTAAATCCATCATCTGAAAAGAGTATAGCACAACTGCAAACCTATCAAGATATGGTCGTCCACCTAAACTGACAGGCAGGGCAAGGAGAGCATTGATAAGAGAAGCACGCAAGAGGCCCATGGTAACTCTGGAGGAGCTGCAGAGATCCACAGCTCAGGTGGGAGAATCTGTCCACAGGACAACTATTAGTCGTGCACTCCACAAATCTGGCCTTTATGGAAGAGTGGCAAGAAGAAAGCCATTGTTTAAAGAAGGCCATAAGAAATTATGTTTGCAGTTTGCGAGATGCCATGCGGGGGACACAGCAAACATGTGGAAGAAGGTGCTTTGGTCAGATGAGACCAAAATTCTACTTTTTGGCCTAAAGGCAAAATGCTATGTGTGGCAGAAAACTAACACTGCACATCACCCTGAGCACACTATCCCCACTGTGAAACATGGTGGTGGCAGCATCTTGTGGTGGGAATGCTTTTCTTTAGCAGGGACAGGGAAGCTGGTCAGAGTTGATGGGAAGATGGATGGAGCCAAATACAGGGCAATCTTAGAAGGAAACCTGTTAGAGTCTGCAAAAGACTTGAGACCGGGGCGGAGGTTCACCTTCCAGCAGGATAACAACCTTAAACATACAGCCAAAGCTACAATGGAATATTTTAGATCAAATCATATTTATGTGTTAGAATGGCCCAAAGTCCAGACCTAAATCCAATTGAGAATCTTTGGCAATGTCAGGTCACCTGAGTCCAGGTGACAGATGCACCCCGTTAGGGTCAGGAGTGCACCACAAGGTAGTGGACCCTACGGCTGACTGCTGCGGATGGAGCTCTAGGTGATTCAGCAGAGCAGGTATTCTGGAGCACCAACACGGATCACACTGGGAGCTAGAGCATGAGATCTCCCAGGGCGCAGAATCTAATGCCCCGTACACACGGTCGGACTTTGTTCGGACATTTAGACAACAAAATCCTAGGATTTTTTCTGACGGATGTTGGCTCAAACTTGTCTTGCATACACACGGTCACACAAAGTTGTCGGAAAATCCGATCATTCTGAACGCGGTGACGTAAAACACGTACGTCGGGGCTATAAACGGGGCAGTGGCCAATAGCTTTCATCTCTTTATTTATTCTGAGCATGCGTGGCACTTTGTCCGTCGGATTTGTGTACACACGATCGGAATTTCCGACAACGGATTTTGTTGTCGGAAAATTTTATATCCTGCTCTCAAACTTTGTGTGTCGAAAAATCCGATGGAAAATGTGTGATGGAGCCTACACACGGTAGGCATTTCCGACAACAGGGTTCTATCACACATTTTCCGTCAGAAAATCTGACCGTGTGTTCGAGGCATTAGAGTCAGTGGGTGTTCACCAAAGGCCCCTAGTGGTGGGGATGGATTTAGCTGCAGTCTGGCTCCAGCTCGCGACCCCCAGGGCCTCCCAGCTCATGCTCATGGTAGAGTACAGGAAGGTAGTGAGGAAAGGAAAGAGAGAAAGGATAGTCAGGAGATAGCCAAGGGTCAGAGCAACAAGCAGGTAAGGATAGTCAAGGAACATGCCATGGTCGGGATATGAAGCAGACAAGGACAGTCAAGAACAAGCCAAGATCAGTAACTAAAATCAGACGTAAACATACAGTAAGAAGCACACGGAAGCCAAACACACAATATTAATCAGCAGGGCTGGCTTGCAGTGCACAGGTAAATATAGTGTTTCCTGATAGGGCCTTGGGTGGAGCCATGCTTTGAGGAGAGATTACTTAAGCAACCAGGTGAAGGGCTGCTGGTCTCTCAAGCTGAACAGATGGAGAGGTAAGCTGGCAGACATTACTGTGGGTTCATGACAGGCAAGACTTGAAAATTGCTGTTCGCAGACGCTCCCCACGCAATCTGACAGAGCTTGAGCTATTTTGCAAAGAAGAATGGGCAAACATGTCACTCTCTACATGTGCAAAGCTGGTAGATACATACCCAAAAAGACTTGCAGCTGTAATTGCAGCAAAAGGTGGTTCTACAAAGTATTGACTCAGTTGGGCTAAATACAAATGCATGCCACACTTTTCACATCTTTATTTGTAAAAAGTTTTGAAAACCATTTATCTTTTTCCTTCCATTTCACAATTATGTGCCACTTTGTGTTAGTCTATCACATAAAATCCCAATAAAATACATTGACGTTTTTGGTTGTAACATGACAAATGTGGAAAATTTCAAGGGGTATAAATACTTTTTCAAGGCACTGTATGTGTAAGTGGGTGCTTTACACAATCCCATTATGAGTGGCTGTATGCAGCATTTGCTGATCTCAGGAAAGTGTTCATGCAGGCTCTGGATCGCGTATGTCTATGTGCATGAGCCCTAAAAAAGATTAAAACCAATCCTTTAGGCAAGTAACTTGATTCATATTATTACTTAGTATTATTTTTTTTTAAAAACCTTTTCAACATACCTTGAAAAAGGAAGAGCTAGGTGAATCAGGAAAAGTGAATATATACTGATAAAAGGACTCACCTGCAGCACATGGCTTTGATTTTCTAGCTAAAACCCTTAAGCCTGGTACAGACAATGAGATTGTCGGATGAATGATCGTCTGTTTTTTTTTTTTTTTGAATGCTAGTCTCCATATCAAAAATGACAAGTTTATTAACCACTTCCCTACCCGCCCATTGTCATATGACGTCAGCAGGAACACTCTGTTCCTCCAAGAGGGCGTCATGTGACGTCCTTGGCTTCCCAGCGGCATAGGGGGCCGGCCGTCGGGTCACTCAGGGGGCGATTCGCATGCCCAGCGGCCGCGATGTCTGCCAGGCATCCGCGATTGCTGTTGACAGAACAAGAATGTGGACCTGTGTGTGTAAACACACAGATCCACATCCTGTCAGGGAAGAGGAGACAGATCCTGTCCCCTAGTCAGTCCCCTCCCCCCACAGTTAGAATCACTCCCTAGATAACACAGTTAACCCCTTGATCGCCCCCTAGTGTTAACTCCTTTCCTGCCAGTGACATTTATACAGTAATCAGTGCATATTAATAGCACTGATCGCTGTTTAAGTGTCACTGGTCCTAAAATAGCATCAAAAGTGTCCGATCTGTCTGCCTGTCACAATGTAGCAGTTACGATAAAAATCGCAGCTTGCCGCCATTACTAGTAAAGAAATAAATAATAATAAAAATTACCATAACTCTATCCCCTATTTTGTAGGTGCTATAACTTTTGCGCAAACCAATCAATATACGCTTATTGCGATTTTTTTTTCTTTACCAAAAATATGTAGAAGAATACATATCGGCCTAAACTAAGGAAAAAATTTTTTTTTTTTTAATTTGGGATATGGGATAAAGTAAAAAATATTGTGTTTTTTTGAAAATTGTCGGTCTTTTTTTGTTTATAGCGCAAAAAATAAAAACCGCAGAGGTGATCAAATACCACCAAAAGAAAGCTCTATTTGTGGGGAGACAAATGATAAAAATGTCATTTGGGTACAGTGTTGTATGACTGCGCAATTGTCATTCAAAATGTTACAGAGCTGAAAGCTGAAAATTGACCTGGGCAGGAAGGGGGTGAAAATGCCCTGTACTGAAGTGGTTAAAGCTATGAAAATTCTTGTACGACAGAATAAAAATTCAGGAGTGATGTAATGTGTTGTATTGTATCGGTGTTTTATTTTCAGAGGAAAACTGTACTAATTAAATGAAAATCGTACAATCTGGTATAGTACGAGAAAAATATTTGTGTTTGTCCCTCAGAATAATATCAAATGAACTGTCATGATCTGCTCTTGAAAGGGGTGTACTAATGATCACATTATTCGAAAATGGTATTTTACGTATAATTTTCTGATCATTTGTCCATGCCATCTCCTGGACTAAGTCCCAAATCTTCACATTTATTGGTGCCATAGAAGGGTGTGGGTTTCCTGCCATGCTACCGTTTGCCAGTTAGATACTGAAAGGTAAGGAAATGCAAGTGTGCTCTTGTGTTGCAAGTCACATTCTCAGGGTACCAAGTTGAACAACACCAGGGAGCTATTGCAGTCAGGTCCTCTAAGGAGAGACCAGTACTGTGGAGGTCTGTTCTCCAGTATTGACTGTTACTAGGGGAAACCAGCAGAGGCCTGCTAAGAGAGAGCATACATCTGGGGCCTTGAGAGGAGGCCTAGGGAATGGTAGACTGGAGTCAGTGGAACCCACAGTAAGATTATCTGTTTTCCTTCCTTCAAGTATTTAAAGGGACAGTGTTCTCACTATTGGGTCAACTTCTTTTAACATCCTAAACCTCTATAATAGTGCAGCACAACTCATTAATAAATCTAAAGTGCAAGTGTTGTATTATCTCATATTGATTTTTATAACTCATACTGTATATACTGTATATCCGCTTAAAGGCTCAATCAATGAAGAATGTCCATAAAATTCAGAAAAAACATATAAACATGCAGAAAATTTAAAATAGTCACACAAAAAAATTAATCATAAAATAATCCAAAAAATGTCCATAAAATATCCTCCTCCACCTCTGTGAATTGACAAAATGTGATGCAAAGACTGTACATAATGTGCCTGTGCGATCCTCCACCTGTGCTCCCTGGCCACTTACCTTATGTTATGACTCCTGTTTTACCAGCGAGTCATAACAAACTGTTCCCCTTAGGGATGTAATCAAACCAAATTGTTGTGGCATGTAAACCTTACGTTCCCTCTACCCAACTCTTTGCTTCGTGGATGTATTTACAGGATAGCGGTCATATGCAACAGAAGATACAGAATCTAGTGCTCTCTGTCTAAAAGCAATGTATTATGTCTAAAATGTATTAAATTACACTCACATAAAAGGCACTTAATCTGTGCCAGCTGGTGTCCGCTCAAACATACAGTATCTCACAAAAGTGAGTACACCCCTCACATTTTTGTAAATATTTTATTATATCTTTTCATGTGGCAACACTGAAGAAATTACACTTTCCTACAATGTAAAGTAGTGAGTGTACAGCTTGTATAACAGTGTAAATTTGCTGTCCCCTCAAAATAACTCAACACACAACCATTAATGTCTAAACCACTGGCAACAAAAGTGAGTACACCCCTAAGTGAAATTGTCCAAATTGGGCCCAATTAAATACTTTCCTTCCCCCGGTGTCATGTGACTCATTAGTGTTACAAGGTATCAGGTGTGAATGGGGAGCAGATGTGTTAAATTTGGTGTTATTGCTCTCACTCTCTCATACCGTTCACTGGAAGTTCAACATGGCACCTCGTGGCAAAGAAGTCTCTGAGGATCTGAAAAAAATAATTGTTGCTCTACATCAAGATGGCCTAGGCTATAAGAAGATTGTCAAGACCCTGAAACTGAACTGCAGCATGGTGGCCAAGACCATGCAGGCGGTTTAACAGGACAGGTTCCTCGCCATGGTCGGCCAAAGAAGTTGAGTGCACATGCCCAGGGTAATATCCTAACGTATGCTGCCAGCATTGCTCCAAAGGTTGAAGGGGTGGGGGGTCAGCCTGTCAGTGCTCAGACCATATGCCACACAGTGCATCAAATTGGTCTGCATGGCTGTCTTTCCAGAAAGAAGCCTCTTATAAAGATGATGTGCAAGAAAGCCTGCAAACAGTTTGCTGAAGACAAGCAGACTAAGGACATGGATTACTGGAACCATGTCCTGTGGTCTGATGAAACCAAGATAAACTTATTTTCTTTAGATGGTGTCAAGCGTGTGTGGTGGCAACCAGGTGAGGAGTACAAATACAAGTGTGTCTTGCCTACAGTCAAGCATGGTGGTGGGAGTGTCATGGTCTGGGGCTGCATGAATGCTGCCGGAACAGTTCATTGAGGGAACCATGAATGCCAACATGTAATGTGACATACTGAAGCAGAGCATGATCCCCTCCCTTCAGTATTCTAACATGATAACTACCCCAAACACACCCAAGGTAAAGGTGATGGAGTGGCCAAGCATGTTTCCAGCCCTAAACCTTATTGAGCATCTGTGGGGCATCCTCAAATGGAAGATGGAGGAGCGCAAGGTCTCTAACATCAACCAGCTTCATGATGCCATCATGCAGGAGTGGAAGACACTCCAGTGGCAACCTGTGAAGCTCTGACCTCCATGCCCAAGAGGGTTAAGGCAGTGCTGGAAAATAATGGTGGCCACACAAACTATTGAGACTTTGGGCCCAATTTGGACATTTTCATTTAGGGGTGTACTCACTTTTGTTGCCAGCGGTTTAGACATTAATGGCTGTGTGTTGAGTTATTTTGAGGGAACAGCAAATTTACACTGTTATACAAGCTGTACACTCACTAGTTTACATTGTAGCAAAGTGTAATTTCTTCAGTGTTGTCACATGAAAAGATATAATAAAATATTTACAAAAATGTGAGGGGTGTATTCGCTTTTGTGAGATACTGTGTATACCAGCTTGCCGTCATGTAGCTAGGAATGGTCGCGAGATGACGTTGGATGTCAAGCTCCTATCTCCATACGTGTTGCGTCCTGGGAATGGACTTCATCAGTGGGCTTTTAACATCCTGCCCTGTAGACAAAATAGAAAGTGAGATTATCTCTCTCCAAATGATGGCTATCCCCTCATCTGCAGTTGTCACTGGAGCAAGTTGGAAGATTTCACCTCTATTCCTGTTTTAGTTACAATTCAAAATGTTGGATTTTCCCTATCTTCCATTTTGATTGACAATGCTCACCAAGACACATAGGTAGGGTAGATCTCCCCAGCAGGGACACAAACAGCAATAAAAAACAGGTTTCAAATCTTCCCAATCTTTCCAAAACTCCAAAAATAAAATGCAGAGATAGAAACACTTTAAATGGACATTATTGCTCCCAGCATGACTCTGAAATTCTTAAGTTGCTATTTAAAGAGGCAGTGGGGAGAATGTCTACGACATTCTTTAACATTCTGTCAAGGCACAGTGCCAAAAGAGTTGGTTCTTAATCTGCTTTTGGCATATAATTAGTCTGGTTGAAAAAAGACATACGTCCATCTAGTTCTACCAATAAAAAGGGGAAAACAAAACCAAAAAAAAACCCCAAGAACATACTGTTCTTAGTGGTGATCCACCCTGTAACTGGATTTGACAATACACACAAACACAATAATATTTGGGCTTTAATAAAACCAAAAAGGCCTGAGGAAAATAGTTAGATAATCAATTTTGACAATAATATATGTAACAGTTTAGTAACAGCAGTATAATTCAAAAAGCCAATGAAGTGAATAGAAATGGTGTTTGTTTTCTTTCCCACCTTCCCTTTTCTTTCCTTTGCCTGAATGCATTAGACACGTGGAAAATGACATTGCAAACTATAATAACTAACAATCAATGCAAAAAGTTACTCCAATCTGGAGTAAGAAGGATGCATCTAATTAGTGTAATCAACTAGACCCTGGCTAATCAATGGCCAGTGGGTACATTTGCCACATAATCTGCCTGTGGGGGGTTCTTTAAACTTAACAGTGGAGCCTGCAACCCCTAAACCTATCAGCCTTGTTTGGGCACTGGTGCACAGTCATGTTGGAACAGGAAGGGGCCATCCCCAAACTGTTACCACAAAGTTGGGAGCATGAAATTGTCCAAAATGTCTTGGTATGCTGATGCCTTAAGAGTTCCCACCACTGGAACTAAGGGGCCAAGCCCAACACCTAAAAATCATCCCCACATCATAATCCCCCCCTTCACCAACTGATTTGGACCAGTGCACAAAGCAAGGTCCATAAAGACATGAATGAGCGAGTTTGGTGTGGAGGAACTTGACTGGCCTGCACAGACTCCTGACCTCAACCCGATAGAAAAACCTATGGGATGAATTAGAGTGGAGACTGCAAGCCAGGCCTTCTAGTCCACATCAGTGCCTGACCTCACAAATGCGCTTCTGGAAGAATGGTCAAACATTCCCATAGACACACTTCTAAACCTTGTGGACCGCCTTCCCAGAAGAGTTGAAGCTGTTATCGCTGCAAAGGGTGGGTCAACTCAATATTAAACCCTACGGACTAAGACTGAGATGCCAATAAAGTTGATGTGTGTGTAAAGGCAGGCATCCCAATAGTTTTAGTAATACAGTATAGTGCTTATACAGTATGTATTGTGGCACTGGCTGTCAAAGTGTAGATGTGGTTATTGGAGCAGCATAACACAATTTTGTCAAAGAAAGGGTGCCTGCAAGCCCAGAACAGGTATGCAAATAAAGTCAAGTGGTTTTACACCACAACGAGAAGAGCCTTGAGTCAGGAAGGGTTCTATATGTGATACAGTGCTGCTGGGATAGCTGTTGAAGTAAGCACCAAGTGGATCAGTATTCAGGCCAGGGTGTCAGTGCCAGCCACTGATTGAAACGTAGCATGTCAATAGAACATCTGATGGTTGTGTGCTCGCATATAACCCTTTAAAGATTATGTATATGATATGTAAGTTGCTGCTGACCTGAACCTTCCTTTGACTGGAGAGCCTTTGTCTCGATTGAAAAGAAGTGCAAATTACATTGCAATGTTTTTCCTAACGTAAAAGCCCCTTTTTTGTTGTAGATTAGTTTAGGCTGACCATTAAATGGGACTTTGTTAAAAATCTGTGACAACCTACATTTTAGTTGCGATCCTGAATCCTCCTAGAATATCACAGTACACACAGACATTATTTATTTCAACTAACCACCAGCTCAATGCAGTAGTAAAGGAGTGTTCTACACTCTACTACATAAAGACGTGCAGATTGTTTGTTTCCTGAAAAGGCCACACAATATGAATAATACATACAACAAGGGATGCTGGCTCAGAGGAGAAGGACTGTGGCATCTGGAGGCTTCTCATGGAAGCATATGTGACATGACAATTTTTAAATAGTCTATCGATACTATTAATATTTATAATACACCACATACAACATCTATTGTCAGACAGATCCATCAAAGAATATTTTGTCAGGTCTGCCTGTGATTCTTGCACTTTGTTGGAAGATGAGATGCTAGATGACAGTTGGAGCAGTTTATAAAAAAGACTTTCATGTGCTGGCTTCTCCCTGAGAAATATCAGCAGAAGTCACATTGTTTCATTGCCGAAAAGAAGTCATTGCAAGGCAAAAACAAATGGGCTTTGTCAGTTGGCAGGAAGCACATTTGATTGCCTGAATAGCAGGCCTTGATTAAAGTCCATCGCAGAGAGCAAAATGTCATTATTTCAACATTATGTGTTATTGTTTACAGTGGGAAAATGTTATCGCTTAAAGACAATGGCAGAGGCATCAAAATGCTCTGCAGATTGAGCGCAAACTGGGACTATTCTTTTACTTTGTGAATGTGCCTAGTAGACTGTAGTTTACATGAATACTTAATACATAATTTACTTGAATAAAGTACATTTTTCTAAGCTGTTTTAAAGGAACTAAAAAAAATAATAATAATGATCTTGTGCATCATAACTACAGTATATGATATGGACATTAAAGCAAACTGTCACAAACCTGAGAAATTATTCGATTATAAAAAAAGAAAAGGTATAGCAGAAGTGACATTTGGTGAAAACTGTATGTTAGTATTTCCAGTAGATCTAGAGATATAGTGAGCCGAAAATACATACAAATGTAAACTTTCCCCATAAAAGTATAGTTTGATCCAACCTATTCTCTCCTCCTTGATAGGAAAGCAGGGCCATCTATCATGTTAACAACCAATAGGAAGGCTTATGAGATTGGAAGGGTGCAGGTCCAAACATGACAGTTACAGTATTTACATACAAGACTCAAAATTTGCATACTGCTTTAGCTGCTTATGTTTACTGGAGCATGGTATTTCATTATATATTACCAAAGGTATTGGGACGCCTGCCTTTACATGCACATGAACTTTAGTGGCTTCCCAGTCTTAGTCTGTAGGGTTCAATATTGAGTTGGTCCACCCTTTGCAGCTATAACAGCTTCAACTCTTCTGGGAAGGCTATCTAGAAGATATAGAAGTGTGTCTCTGGAAATGTTTGACTATTTTTCCAGAAACGCATTTGTGAGGTCAGGCACAAGAAGGCCTGGCTCACAGTCTCCGCTCTAATTCATCCCAAATGTGTTTTATCAGGTTGGGGTCAGGACTGTGCAGGCCAGTCAAGTTCCTCCACCACAAACGTGCTCATCCATGTTTTTATTGACCTTGTTTTTTGTACTGGTCCAAATCATTTGGTGGAGGGGGGATTATGGTGTGGGGTTGTTTTTCAGGGGTTGAGCTTGGCCCCTTAGTTCCAGTGAAGAGAACTCTTAAGGCGTCAGCATACCAAGACACTCTGGACAATTTCATGCTCCCAACTTTGTGGGAACAGTTTGGGGATGGCCCCCTTCCTGTTCCAACATGACTGCGCACCAGTGCACAAAGCAAGGTCCATAATGACATGCATGAACGAGTTTGGGGTGGATGAACTTGACTGGTCTGCACAGAGTCCTGAACTCAACTTGATAGAACACCCTTGGGATGAATTAGGGTGGAGACTGCGAGCCATGTCTTCTCGTCCAACATCAGTGCCTGACCTTGTGGACAGCATTCCCAGAGGAGTTGAAACTGTTATAGCTGCAAAGGGTTGGCCAACTCAATATTGAACCCTACGCACTAAGACTGGGATGCCATTAAAGTTGAAGTGTGCGTGTAAAGGCAGGCATCCCAATACTTTTGACAATATAGTGTATATATACTGTACTGTATATATATATATATATATATATATAATTTATTACCTTTTTTTTTTTTACATAAAACACAGTCACAGGTCCAAATTGTAAATGAAATGATACCATAAGTAGACCAAAGAATTTTGCGTTCTCAAAAAGCTTAATGGGTGGTGTCTCCTTACATGACATTTAGTCTTTTTTTTATCATTTTATTAGTAACAATGTGCACTGCTGTTGCTGTTTTATATGTTCTATTGCCACGTGACAGTTTGTTGGCAACTTTGAAGAATATCCCAATTTTGAAGAATAGCCATATCCCTGGCAGGAATATTAAGGCCGATTTACCAAAGTTTTTGAACATTGTTAGTGAAAACCTCAATATATGTTTGCTATGCACTCACACAGCATACCTAAAAATAATTAAAGATGTTTCTTATCTTTCTAGATGTTTGTTTGGAGCAGGCCTCAGCAGATTGCAAGTTACTATGAACAATTTGAAAAGAGAAGAAACTCAATTTGTCCCCCCTGACAAAGGACACATTGACACAGAAGTGTAAAACTGTCCTGCACCAGGACACTTTTATCAAGCAAAGCTAGGTCAAAATTGGCTACAGAGAAAAAGAGCATAGGATGGAGTTCTACTGCAAGATTTAAGTTACTTCAGATGATACTGCAGTATAAAATTAGTTAGCAGCAGGACAGTTTTAATTAGATATAATAGGTCTAATATGTGTATACCCAACTTTCATTTTATCTATGTGGATAGGGGGGTATATTGAATGTGATATAATGTGAGATAGTTTAAGGGCACACTGTTCTAGCACTTTTTTTCTTTCAATTAAATGGCAGCATGCTGCAAACATAAGGCAACAAGTAAATGTTAGGTGCCCCAAACGTAAAAAAGGTCATATAAACATAAAATAAAAATACATTGATTGGATATTGATCGGGCTAATAGCGAACACTGGCCTCAATTAAACCACAAAATAAAATTAAAGCTAGAAGAACCACCAAAGATCAAAACACAAAAAGGAAAAAGGGCTGATTGCTCAAAGAGCTAGAAAAGTTTCCTAACTGATCCTTATATCTCCCTATGCATTTCGTCAGATTTCTTCATGCTTTCTCTACAACAGCTTTCAGTTCACTGATACTATGACTTCTGTGTACCCCCTTTTTATGAGGGGACTGTCTTATCCAAAAGCCCCCTATATTGGCTATTCACTGCCTACTGCTCATAGTTCAAAAGCAATACAGTGTATTATGGTTTAAAACATTGTTGGGCAAATCTGCAGAAAAATTACCAGGTGTAGGCCTCTCAGTTCTGCCACCGCTAGGACCCCTAGTGGATATCAAGGCATAAAAGCAGTTTGACTGAACCTCTTGGCACCCTGATTGGGTGCTTCCTTCTGCCAAAGAGTGCCTCCTTCCCTTCAAACCGCTCCGAGCAGACCGAGAGCTAATACCAGCCCTTTTTACCCCAATCTTCATACACAGACAAGATGTGAGGTAAAAACCAAAGGAATGACTGTTTATTGAAACTCACACCATACTTTATACCCCTCAGGAGGATATTCCCCTCCTGATCATATTACCCTAACAATACAAATTGTACACAGGAACGCAATCAACATAGCTAAACAAAAGCCAACATATACTATAAACATTAAGTTAATTAAACTACTAGCCACCTGGGTGACTCTGTGCCCACCCAGACTATTCAGCAACAAGCCCCTCCACCCTGGATACAAAGTACATTACACATTAGTATAAACATCCCACAATGGTTGAATAACATGGTACAGTGGAATATCAATCACCTCTGCAATAGATAATACAGACAGAAACAATAGGTGACTTAATTAGCACAATTAACAATGGGTGAAAGACACTTAGGACTCATCATAGCAGGAGACCCCAGACAGGGGGCTTGAGCTGATGATATTAACATCTGCTATGAGCCTCACAGTGTGAAGCAATCATTGTTGGTAATGGGGCATCTAGGCCCTAAACATGGATCCCGGGCCTAGATTCCCAGAGTCTGTGTGTTTTGGGAGGACATGGACTTGAATCCAAAATAACATTACTCCAAGGGTCCCCCAGGCAAAAACCTCCCAAAGAGCAGTGCTTCCTTAAACACCAGGGCCCATAGTCAGTAGGCAAGAGGCTAGCCTGCAGTCCCCTCCAAAATCCTCTGTCCTGGGTGAGTCTGCCACAAGCAGCAATGCCTTCAGGAACTAAAGCTCCTCAGGCTGGTGAAGATCCTAAGCTGGTGGGTAAAGCTGTGCCTACAACCCATGCTGGGCACCAATCAGACTGTTGGGCCCAACAACATAGACAGTTAAACAGCAGCTACCCAGGCCTCAGCCTGAGGCAAGAGAGCCAGCACGTGGCTTCCCCCAAATATTTATACCATCCCTCATCATGCCCTAGTGGCATTAAGTTCCTACTGAACATTACTGAAAACATTACTGAGATTTTTAATAGTCTATGAGCAGTCATAAGTAATCAGGGTATTCTTTGAGAAACTGTATCTAATTACTAAAAAATTAGTAGAGACGATTCTTGCTAAATGAGTTCTCAGGTTTGACTGTTTTTCTTGTCCACTGTGATAAGGAATAGACAGACCTCAAGAGATAAAAAATGCCAGTGGTTGATTCAAAACTTTAAAAACCCATTTATAAATACAGTATATATGTTATTGCGTTGCTCAAGAGCTAATATCCAAAAAGTACATATCCTAGAATGTCTTTTTGACATATAATTTGTTAAACTCAGGAGAATAAACAGGACATTGCGTTTTTTCCTCTTGAACACTGTACACCGTAATGCCACATACACACGATCGGAATTTCTGACAACAAAGGTTCGATGTTAGCTTGTCGTTGGAAATTCTGACCGTGTGTAAGCTCCATCGGACATTTTTTGTCGGAATTTCCAACCAACAAAATTTGAGAGCTGGTTCTCAAATTTTCCAACAAAAAGATTAATTGTCGTAATTCTGAACGTGTGTACACAATTCCGACGCACAAAATTCCACGCATGCTCGGAATCAAGCAGAAGAGCCGCACTGGCTATTGAACTTCCTTTTTCTAGTCCCATCATATGTGTTGTACGTCACCATGTTCTTGACGTTCGGAATTTCCGACAACATTTGTGCGACCGTATGTATGCAAGACAAGTTTCAGCCAACATCCGTCGGAAATAAATCCACGGTTTGGTTGTCAGAAATTCCGATCGTCTGTACGCGGCATTACAGTAATAACCCTTAACAGGTGGCGATACAGTCAGTTAAAAAACTTTATCGAAACGCTCCCCCAACCAATCAGAATGACGGATAACCTCAAACCGTTTGAGAAGCTCTGTGTTGGTCAAGATGGGAAGAAGGGGATCTCAAAAACCTATAGGATACTAGTTGACCTGAAGGGAACAGACATTCCAGCATACATCAAAAAATGGGAATCAGAACTAAAATCAAAACTTAAAGAAGATGAGGTTACAACCTTACTGAAACGAGTTCATGGTACTTCGGTAAACTATAAAATGTCTGAGCTAAATTACAAATGCTTGTCAAGATGGTATATTACCCCAGATAGAGTTTCTAAATACCAGAACGAAATTTCACAACTATGCTGGAGGGGATGTATGGAATTGGGTACAACGGCACACGTTTGGTGGCACTGTACAAGGATAAGGGAATTCTGGGACGATATTAGGAAAATCACCGGTGAGATAACCCAAATAGTTGTGCCGGATGACCCATGGGCATGTCTGTTCCACGGCTTCAGAATGTCAACTGAATCTTATTTGAGAACACTTGTCCCTCAAATGTTGAACGCAGCTAAGAGTTTGCTTGTAAGCCACTGGCAGGAGAAACAAGGCCCAACAATACAAGAATGGTATGACAAAATAAACGAAACCCAGAATTTAGAGTATTTGGGATGTACTGAGGAAGTGGAATTGGAAGAGTTCGAGGAAAAATGGAAGAAGTGGCAAAAATTTAAAAGCTCACCAAGGGTACTAGAGGTCTTGAGGATTCAATAGAGCTTGCTGGGGAATCCAGCAAGAAGGATTGAGGAATAGGCAGCAGAAGTGGTGTCCATTGTGGGAGGGGGATTCAATTAACATGATGGAGTACGGAGAAAGAAATATAAGTTGTTGTGAGGGAGTAGGTTGAGGCAGGGGGAGGGAGGGGAAGGGCAGGGGGTTTTGATTAGGGGGGTTTAACTGGGGGTTAAGTCTAGATTCATGATTAAAAATTAGATAGATCAGTTTGATGCTACCAATAAGAAAATAGTTATAAAAGAGATCGGTAATACCGTAAGGAAAAAAAAAGAAAAAAAAAAAAAAAAATTGTCGTAATTCTGAACGTGTGTACACAATTCCGACGCACAAAATTCCACGCATGCTCGGAATCAAGCAGAAGAGCCGCACTGGCTATTGAACTTCCTTTTTCTAGTCCCATCATATGTGTTGTACGTCACCATGTTCTTGACGTTCGGAATTTCCGACAACATTTGTGCGACCGTATGTATGCAAGACAAGTTTCAGCCAACATCCGTCGGAAATAAATCCACGGTTTGGTTGTCAGAAATTCCGATCGTCTGTACGCGGCATTACAGTAATAACAAAAATAATTATATTTCAAGGAACCGTAATAAAGATTTAATGGGGTTGAAAATTTTCACTTTTCAAAATTAAAGTGATCATAGCTTCAACTTATTACCTAAGTTACGTAATTCTTTGCTACTCCTTTAGTAAATTATTCTTAGTGAGTGAGGAGGCACTTGTTATATGCTGCTGTGTCCTCTATCAGCACCCTGAAGAACAGAATAAAATAATTGCTCAGAGTGGAAAAAAATCTGATAGATGCAATATATTAGATAATGGAATGAAAATGCCTCATAAATTTGTGACGAATGTCTGTCATGGCAAGAATTACATATGGTTCATTAGGTGACAAATGACATTTAACAAAAGAAAAGATATACAACAGGCCAAAAGGGTAAGAAATCAATCATAGGTAGACCAAAAAAGGCTCTTGCACATTGATCGCTCTAAGGTAAATTATTAGCCAGTAGGTTGAAATGTAACACATTCTGTTCCTATTAGAATAAAGTTTAACTTTGCTGTGTATCTGCCAGGCATTTCATCTCTTCTCTGTAGTGCATAGAGCTTGAATGAGGTCAAGTGATCTTGATGTGATAATAGGTTAGTTTTCTGTTAAAAGAAGAAGAGATTTAATCTAAATATCAGATTTGCTGCTGTAATTCCTTAAAGTGTGCCAACAATCTTTACTATCTTAAAAACCCAACTCTAACCAAAACTTTTTAGCTTTGGTTAGATTGTGAAAAAGGTTGTCTCTTTGAGCATTTTATTGCTGTCATACATTTTGCAAGATTTCCCTTTATTTACTTTTTTGTTTAACAGAATACAGAAAATCTCTCCACTTTCTATCATTATCTTAACTATGCTCAATGTGAAGGCCTGAGAAGGACCTGTATGTAGTCATGCTTATGCGTCAGGAAAGGAAAATTTCTGTCAGGTAAGTATACAATTTCCCATTTTCATGACAGCATACATCCATGGGATGTAGAATTACAAACACAAGGTAGGGTAAAGCTGAAGTATTTTATTCAACATATCATTAGATTTGTTTAGAACTGAAACCAAATTCCCGCATTGTCAGTGTTGCTTGATCAACTTTATGAGGCTAGAAATGGTTTGTAATAGGTTGGAAATGCACCATACATGGACATATTTCTAACATGTGTTTGTTGCTTACAGCTTACATTAAATGAAATCATGTGGAGACTCAGACATTTCAGTTTAGACATGTTGGGAAGACATGTTGGAAAGACACTGTCCTGACCCAGATGGAAAGATTTAAAGATGTTTGTATGGTGCTGAAGAAAGGTTTTAGAGCTACCTAGTTTAGAAACTGGTAGCAATAAGATAGTTTACTGACCTGACACTTGGATATCTGAGATCCTTCTCCCAGACAGGATAGCCATAAGAAATACTGCTTTCGATGTTACTGGCAACATTGAGGAAGCCTTCTCTAGAAGAATGTAGGCTGAGACAAAAGGTCCAGCACTATTTTACGCCCTAAGGGTAAAGAACAATCTTCCTGAAGGGTGGATTGCACAGACCTTTTGAAATTGGTTTACCAAGATATAAAATTGCCACTGGATCCCAGTGAGTGAGGACAGGACTGAAATTCAACTATCACTTTAATCTATATTAGGCTTACTTGCAGACAACTCATAAACTATACAGCAGGGCATGGAGGATTCAATCCTTTAAAATTCTGCAAATTTTTCCATGTTAGTATGCATGAAATTTGTAGTCTTTGCCCTAGCTTTAACAGGTTGAGACTCCCAGGTGAGTCTTCACCTCTCAGTCTCTCAGCACCTAGATGTAATTGGCTGTATTTGGATGAAGTACTTGGCCCTGCTGTAGAAGGTTTGGAATCTAGGAAGGAAGGACAATAGGAGGTTCCAGGACCAGAGACTGCATTTTAGGATACCACAGCCTGCAAGGCCACAAGAAATTATTGCCGTCACCACAATTGGGTTACTGCAGATCTTGTTGAGGAACCTGAAGATCACTCGGTCTGCTGATTATATATAGGCTAAGCCCAGCTGGATGTCAGTACATTTACTGCTTCCATCTCTGGGAAGCTCACACTTGCAGGAATCAATTGCCATTCATGATCATAGAGGTTACAGGTTAAGATCCTGATAACCTTATTTGTTGTAGAGCCACCCGAATGCTTCATAGCCAGCAAGAAGTCCAATGGATGTCCAAACATGGAATCATGATGAAGGAGGCATTTGTGCAATCCCTAGAGACCAGCATCCTATGATCCCAGCGCCCTGGACATGGGGTAGGCTTCCTTACTGTAGGAGATTTACAGCCTGTATGGAAAAAGCTTTACCACAGGAGAAGCAGAACCTGTCCGGTTAGGCTAGATTAATCTGTCAATGTTAGGGTAAGTATTTAGCTTTAAACATTTCCATAATCGGCCGAGTAGTGAGGGAAAAAAAGGAGGATGCCACCTTGTGGAGGGTTACTGATTTATATAGTATACCTGGTCCTGTGATTGGGCAGGAGGTGGAACCTGTACCCATACATTTATGCTGTCATGCTTGTGTCAGGAAAAACACATTTCTAATAAAGTAGAGGGATGCTTAGAAGCAACCTCCGTTAGGCTTTTGCTTTTGTCTGTATCCCTAGTAGGGATATTACCTCTTACTTCCTGCCCAAGATGTGTGCATCCGATTGAACAGAAAAAAAAAGAGATATCTCCCAATGTAGAAAAGGAAAATTATTTCAATAACTCTATGCAGTTTATATAATGGTGGAAAGTGCCACATCCATACATCCATAGAACTCATAAAACAAAGAGAGTTTGGATGTTTAAAGTGCTTGTAAAGGTTCTCTCTCTCTCTCCCATTTTTACAGTAAACATGTTATACTTACCTGTTCTGTGCAATGGTTTTGCACAGAGTGGTCCCTATCCTCCTCTTCTGGGGTCTCCTCCCCATTCTTCTTCTGTACACTTCCTATGGTGGCACATGTAAAGGCTTGTTCCTGAGCTGTGTTGTGTGCATCTATTGAGGCTCCTGCTGCTGTCACCGAGTCCAGTGATGAGGGAAAGTAAGAGCAGTGCTGTTCTCGGGCACAGCGCTGGATCGAGATCAGGCTCAGGTAAGTGTTTGGGGATATCTTTGTGATTGGCTTACATATTACAGCAGTAAAAAAAACTCCATATATTGAGCCTCCCCTTAACATTGTCCAACTATCTAAAAATATACATATTACAGCTATTGGTACATCAAACAAATGTCCTGATGGTGGTTCCACAGTGAAACAGGGACAGCGTGACAAGACTTGTTTCACAGTTTGTAATTTCCCTCATCGGGAGAATCACTAGAGGCAACAAGCCTAACACCAGTGGTACATTAAGGGGGCTACAGTGCAAGGATTACTCTGCTCCTGCATCATGCATTCTGTGTGCAACTAAAAGCAAAATGTTTTTTTTTTGTTTTTGTTTTTTGGACAAAGTGGAGATTTCCTCACTTTGAAGGGATTTCCTGTCACTTCCTGTGTGGGCTATGGGACAGGAAGTGAAGAGTAATATCCCCAATGGGACAAAGATGGCATGAAAAAACTTGCCAGGGGTTATAACCATACCATACTCTATACAAAATGAGAAAAAAAAAGCTTTGCCTTTAGTTCTACTTTTAATATCCCCCACAAATAATCAGATCATGAGGGGGGAAGTGCAGACCTGAAGAAGCAAGGTCCTGCCTCTATCAAGATGGCTGCCTCCACAGACACCTATTGAAGAACAAGGCATGGTAAGTCAATAATGAAGAGGTCAGCTGCAGAAAGTCTTTGGCCAATACTGGTGACTATTCATTTGTCATGTGGTAGCCATTTTTGGGCTCAGCTTCCACAGTCCAGGTCCACCTAAAGATTCATCTACCAGAAAAAGGCTATATTTAGCAGGTGACTGTTTACTTGCATCTAACTGGCATGACCATTTTGATATATTAGTTGGCCCACAAATAAGATTTTTTTAGGCTCCTATGTTCAATGAACATTTACAGTTTGTATATTTCATGATAATGCAGTTACATTTACCACTTTACAAATGTTTCAATTAACACTTACTATTTGTCATGCTTACAATTTAATGTAGCTTATTATACAGTTCAATAAAGAATGCTTTGTACCTAAAACAAGCCATCATTGTTTTCCTGGCATTCATGGGTGCTGAGAAACTGTTTTTAAGACCTGTGTTATCCAGGCTTTATTGTGGGGTCTAATTTTGGGCCCTAGGGAAATGAAAAATTGTCAGAACATTTTCCTGAATAAAAAGCAATCAAAACCAGTTCTAGTATTTCAGCCAGTGTTATAGTAAGCCTTTAATGTTCTTTGGTTGTAAGAGTTGATGGTATATCTAACTTGAATGAGGGCATTTTAACACGTATTATTGGAAACACCATATAATGTGAACACTTTTATTCTAAATTTCTTTATATTTTACTGCTGGATATCTTTTATTTCAATATTTTCCTGTGTATATATTAAAGCGGTATTAAACTCAAAAACAAAAGTGTGCTATATTGAAGCTTACCAATCCTTAACCACTTACCGACCAGCCGCCGTCATTATACTGCAGCAAGGTGGCACGATCCTGTGAATCGCTGTAACTGTACAATGGCTCAGGATCTTGCTATTGTGTCCACATGCGCACGCTCTTATTGAGCAGAGGGGGAGCCAATCAATGGGTCCTGCGGACTCAATGTCCGCCGGCCACCCGCGATCGTTCCCCGCAGTGACAGAACAGGGATCTGCCTGTGTAAACAAGGCAAATCTCCGTTCTGACAGGGGAGATCACACAGATCCTGTCTTTCTGCTAAGCAGGAAGATGGATCTGTGTGTTTCCCCAGTCACACAGTCCCCCATATAGTTAGAAAACACTTGCAAGGAATACATTTAACCCCTTGATCGCCCCTGATGTTAACCCCTTCCCTGCCAGTGTCATTAGTACAATAACAGTGCATATTTTTAGCACTGATTACTGTAATGTAATAATGTCACTGGTTCCCAAAAAAGTGTAAAAAATGTCAGTTAGGTGTCCGATCTGTCCGCCACAATATCGCAGTCCCGCTAAAAATCGCTGATCTCTGCCATTACTAGTAAAAAAAAAAAAAAAAAACATAAATCTATTCCCTATTTTGTAGACTCGATAACTTTTGCACAAACCAATCAATATACGCTTTATTGCGATTTTTTTTTTACCAAAAATATGTAGCAGAATATATATATTGGCCTAAACTGAGGAAGAACTTAGTTTTTTTACATTTTTTTTGGAAATATTTTATAGCAGAAAGTAAAACATTTTTTTTTTCAAAATTGTCACTCTTTTTTTGTTTATAGCGCAAAAAATGCAGAGGTGATCAAATACCACCAAAAGAAAGCACTATTTGTGGGAAAAGAAGGACACCAATTTTGTTTGGGTACAGCGTAACACGACCGTGCAATTGTCAGTTAAAACGACGCAGTACCGTATTGCAAAAAATGTCCTGGTCAGGAAGTGGGTAAAACATTCCAGTGCTGAAGTGGTTAAATATAGTGGTTGCCTTATGCCCTGTACACACGGTCAGATTTTCCGACGGAAAATGTGTGATAGGACCTTGTTGTCGGAAATTCTGACCGTGTGTGGGCTCCATCACACATTTTCCATCTGAATTTCCAACACACAAAGTTTGAGAGCTTGCTATAAAAAAAGTGCCACGGTTGCTCAGAATAAATTAAGAGACGAAAGCTATTGGCTACTGCCCCATTTATAGTCCCGACGTACGTGTTTTACGTCACCGCGTTCAGAACGATCGGATTTTCCGACAACTTTGTGTGACCGTGTGTATGCAAGACAAGTTTGAGCCAACATCCGTCTGAAAAAATCCATGGATTTTGTTGTCGGAATGTCCGATCAATGTCCGACCGTGTGTACAGGGCATTAGTGTTCTATTTTAGGCTTTTTGGCTTAATGCACACAGAGCTTAAAAAATGCTGCTTCTTACTAGGGATGAGCCCGATGTTCGAGTCGAACGTAAGTTCAACTCGAACATCGGGTGTTTGCCTGTACGCCGAACAGCGAACAATATGCAGTGTTTGCTGCAAATTCGAAAGCTACCGGAACACCGTTAAAGTCTGTGGGACACTAACATGAAAAATCAAAAGTGATCATTTTAAAGGCTTATATGCAAGTTATTGTCATAAAAAGTGTTTGGTGACCCGGGTCCTGTCCCAGGGGACATGTATCAATGCAATTTTTTTTTTTTTAAACGGCCGTTTTTTCGGGAGCAGTGATTTTTTTAATGACTAAAGTGAAACAATAAAAATGAAATATTCCTTTAAATATCGTGCCTGGGGGGTGTCTATAGTATGCCTGTAAAGTGGCGCATTTTCCCGTGTTTAGAACAGTACCACAGCAAAATGACATTTCTAAAGGAAAAATTGTCATTTAAAACTGATCGCGGCTGTAATGTATTGTCGGGTCTTGGCAATATAGATACAGATAATTGAAAAAAGGAGCCTGGGATCCTCCCCCCCATTACCAGGCCCTTTGGGTCTGGTATGAATAATAAGGGGAACCCCAAATCAAACGCAAAAAAAAAATTGTGTGGGGGTCGCCCTAAAATCCATAGCAGGCCCTTCGGGTCTGATATGGAAATTAAGGGAAATCCCGCACCAAATTTTTTTTTAAAATGGCGTAGGGGTCAACCCAAGATCCATACCAGACCCTGGGGGAACCCTGTGCCAAACTTTTTAAAAAAAAAATAGCATAGGGGTCCCCCTAAAATCCATACCAGATGGGTCAGGATGGGGGGCACTCTCTCACACCCCCTCTTTTCCTGCTGCCTGCCAGGTTGCGTGCTCGGATAAACCAGTGTCTGGTATGGATTTTGGGGGGGGCCCATTTGCCATTTTTTTTGGCGCACATGTTGATGGGGACAAGGGCCTCATCCCCACAACCCTTGCCTGGTGGTTGTGGGGGTCTACAGGTGGGGGGCTTATCAGAGTCTGGAAGCCCCTTTAACAAAGGGACCCCCAAATCCCAGCCCCCCCATGTGTATTGGTAATGGGGTACATTGTACCGCCCCTACCATTTCACAAAAAAAGTGTCAAAAATGGTAAAAAAGGCAAGAGACAGCTTGGGACAATTTCTTTATTAAAAAATAAAAATGTCCAGCGATGTAAATCCACGCCACCTGACGGACCGAAAATTAAAAAAAAAAAAAAAAGCCGTAACAGTTCCGGCCTCCACGGGAGGCTCCCGCCAAGTGACACTTCTTATTGATGACATCTGTTATATAGCTGAGGGCGGGGCCACCCGGTGATGTAAATGGGTGACCACGCCCCCTTCTGACGCCATGGGGGCTTCCTTTATTTTTAAAAAAAGGACTTGTCCCAAGTTGTCTCTTGTCTTTTTTTACTATTTTTGACACTTTTTTTGTGAAATGGTGGTGGGGGGCAGGATCTGTGGGTTCACCGTGTTAAAGGGGGCTTCCATATTCTGAAAAGCCCCCCACCTGCAGACCCCCACAACCACTGGGCAAGGGTTGTGAGTATGAGGCCCTTGTCCCCATCAACATGTGGCCTGGTAAAGTTCGGGGGGGGCTCTCTTGTCCCCCCTCTTTTCCTGCAGCCTGCCAGGCTGTGCGCTCGGATAATGGTCTGGTATGGGGGGACCCCTACGCCATTTTTTTTACATTTTTATATTTTGGCACAGGGTTCCCCTTGAGATCCATACCAGACCCTCCAAAGGATTTTGGGGGGACCCCTACGCCATTTAAAAAAAAAATTTGGCTTAGGGTTCCCCTTAATTTCCATAACAGACCTGAAGGATCTGGCATGGATTTTGGGGGGACCCCCATGCAATTTTTTAACCACTTAACAACCGGCCCATAGCCAAATGACAGCTACAGGGCGGTTGCTTAACTCTGGGAGGGCGTACAGTGATGTCCTCCCAGAATCCCGCTCTCGCGCGCCCCCTGGGAACATCCGTGCATCACGGATCCCGGTAAACGGCCGTTGATCACGGCCGTTTACCATGTGATTGTTCCGTCAAATGACGGAGCGATCACATGTAAACAAACCGGCGTCATGTCATGACCTCCCCTCTGTGTACCGATCGGTACAGAGGGGGAGGGATCGGATGGCAGCAGCGCTGTGGGCTGGATGTGCTGTGCCCACAGCGTTGCTCTGTAACAAATGCAGTCACATCCAGAGCCAGCCATCCATGCGCAGCCATCCCTCAGCAATGCCCTGCAATACTCTGCAATACTCTGCAATGCTCTGCAATACCCTGCAATACTCTGCCATACCCTCCAATACCCTGCAATACTCTGCAATACCCCACAATACTCTGCAATACCCCGCAATACTCTGCAATACCCTGCAATACTCTGCAATACCGTGCCATACTCTGCAATATCGTGCCATACTCTGCAATACTCTGCAATACCATGCCATACTCTGCAATACTCTGCAATACCCTCCAATACCCTGCAATACTCTGCAATACCCTCCAATACCCCGCAATACTCTGCAATACCCCGCAATACTCTGCAATACCCTGCAATACTCTGCCATACCCTGCAATACCATGCCATACTCTGCAATACTCTGCAATACTCTGCCATACTCTGCAATACCGTACCATACTCTGCAATACTCTTCAATACCATGCCATACTCTGCAATACTCTGCAATACCCTGCCATATCCTGCAATACTCTGCAATACCCCGCAATACTCTGCAATACCCTGCAATACTCTGCAATACCCTGCAATACTCTGCCATACCCTGCAATACCGTGCCATACTCTGCAATACTTTGCAATACCCTACCATACTCTGCAATACCCTGCCATACTCTGCAATACCGTGCCATACTCTACAATACTCTGCAATACCGTGCCATACTCTGCAATACCCTGCCATACCCTGCCATACCCTGCAATACCCTGCCATACTCTGCAATACCCAGCCATACTCTGCAATACCCTGCCATACTCTGCAATACCGTGCCATACTCTGCAATACCCAGCCGTACTCTGCAATACCCTGCCATACTCTGCAATACCCTGCCATACTCTGCAATACCCTGCCATACTCTGCAATACCCTGAAATACCCTGCAATACCCTGCCATATTCTGCAATACCGTGCCATACTCTGCAATACCCAGCCATACCCTGCAATACCCTGCCATACTCTGCAATACCCAGCCATACTCTGCAATACCCTGCCATACCCTGCCATACCCTGAAATACCCTGCCATACTCTGCAATACCGTGCCATACTCTGCCATACCCAGCCATCCTCTGCCATATCCAGCCATACCCAGCCATACCCTGCAATACCGTGCCATACTCTGCAATACCATGCCATACTCTGCAATACCCAGCTATGCTCTGCAATACCCTGCCATACTCTGCAATACCGTGCCATACTCTGCAATACCCAGCCATACTCTGCAATACCCCTAGGCCGCACACCCGAGAACATCCGTGCATCACGGATCCCGGTAAACGGCCGTTGTTCACGGCCGTTTACCATGTGATCGTTCCATCAAATGACGAAGCGATCACATGTAAACAAACCGGCATCATGTCATGACCTCCCCTCTGTGTACCGATCAGTACAGAGGGGGAGGGATCGGATGGCAGCAGCGCTGTGGGCTGGATGTGCGGTGCCCACAGCGTTGCTCTGTAACAAATGCAGTCACATCCAGAGCCAGCCATCCATCCATCCATGCACAGCCATCCCTCCATGTTCAGCAATGCCCTGCAATACTCTGCAATACTCTGCAATGCTCTGCAATACCCTGCAATACTCTGCCATACCCTCCAATACCCTGCAATACTCTGAAATACCCCGCAATACTCTGCAATACCCCGCAATACTCTGCAATACTCTGCAATACTCTGCCATACCCTGCAATACCATGCCATACTCTGCAATACTCTGCAATACCCTGCCATACTCTGCAATACCGTGCCATACTCTGCAATACTCTGCAATACCATGCCATACTCTGCAATACTCTGCAATACCCTGCCATATCCTGCAATACTCTGCAATACCCCGCAATACTCTGCAATACCCTGCAATACTCTGCAATACCCTGCAATACTCTGCCATACCCTGCAATACCGTGCCATACTCTGCAATACTCTGCAATACCCTGCCATACTATGCAATACCCTGCCATACTCTGCAATACCGTGCCATACTCTGCAATACTCTGCAATACCGTGCCATACTCTGCAATACCCTGCCATACTCTGCAATACCGTGCCATACTCTGCAATACCCAGCCGTACTCTGCAATACCCTGCCATACTCTGCAATACCCTGCCATACTCTGCAATACCCTGAAATACCCTGCAATACCCTGCCATATTCTGCAATACCATGCCATACTCTGCAATACCCAGCCATACCCTACAATACCCTGCCATACTCTGCAATACCCAGCCATACTCTGCAATACCCTGCCATACCCTGCCATACCCTGAAATACCCAGCCATACTCTGCAATACCGTGCCATACTCTGCAGTACCCAGCCATACTCTGCAATACCCTGCCATACTCTGCCATACACAGCCATCCTCTGCCATATCCAGCCATACCCAGCCATACCCTGCAATACCGTGCCATACCCTGCAATACCATTCCATACTCTGCAATACCCAGCTATGCTCTGCAATACCCTGCCATACTCTGCAATACCGTGCCATACTCTGCAATACCCAGCCATACTCTGCAATACCCTGCCATACTCTGCCATACCCAGCCATCCTCTGCCATACCCAGCCATACCCAGCCATACCCTGCAATACCGTGCCATACTCTGCAATACCGTGCCATACTCTGCAATACCCAGCTATGCTCTGCAATACCCTGCCATACTCTGCAATACCCTGCCATGCTCTGCAATACCTTGCAATACCCTGCCATATTTTGCAATACTGTGCCATACTCTGCAATACCCAGCCATACCCCGCAATACCCTGCCATACTCTGCAATACCCAGCCATACTCTGCAACACTCGGTGATACCCAGCCATACTCTGCAATACCCAGCCATACTCTGCAATACTCGGTAATACCCAGCCATACTCTGCCATACCCTGCCATACTCAGCCATACCCAGCCATGCACAGCTATGCTCGGCCATACTCTGCCATGCTCAGCCATACTCGGCTGTATTCGGCCTCTGTATGTGGCCAGGCTGTAGAAGTCTCACACATGTGATATCACGGAGTAGGAGAATTTATTTTGGGGTGTCATTTTTGGTATGTACATGCTATGTGTTAGAAATATTGTATAAATGGACAACTTTGTGTTAAAAAAAATGTGTTTTAACCACTTCCCGCCCGCCGGCCGTCATACGACGTCCTTGACTTTGTGCGGGGATATCTGAATGATACCTGCAGCTACATCATTCAGATATCAGCTTTTTCAGCCGGTGATAACCTACACCATAAGAATGATCATAGCGGCTGTTCCACTGCTTGATTGTTCTTACAGGAGGCGAGAGGGGACATCCCCCCCCCTTCCACCGCCTTCAGGTGCTTCTACCGACTCACCGCTACGATCGAAGCCAGGATCTTTTTTTTTTCTTTTTGATTTCGGGTTTCCCAGCCTAGAGGTGAGATATGGGGTCTTATTGGGGCCATATTCCTATTACAAGGGATGTTTACATTCCTTGTAATAGGAATAAAAATGACCAAAAAAATGAAAAAAGCATCAAACTAAAATAAATAAAGTAAAATGAACAATAAAAAAAAAACATTTTTTAAGCGCCCCTGTCCCTGTGTGCTTGCATGCAGAAGCGAACGTATATGTAAGTCCCGCCCACATATGAAAACGGTGTTAAAACCATATGTGAGGTATCGCTGCGATCGGTAGAGCGAGAGCAATAATTTTGGCCCTAGACATCCTCTGTAACTCAAAACATGTAAAGTAAAAAATTTTAAAGCGTCGCCTATGGGGATTTTTAAGTAGCGAAGTTTGGCGCCATTCCACGAGTGTATGCAGTTTTGAAGGGTGACATGTTAGGTATCTATTTACTCGGCATAACTTCATCTTTCACATTATGCAAAAACATTGGGCTAACTTTACTGTTTTTTTTTTTAAAGAACAAAACAGTTTTTTTTTTTAAAAGAAATGCATTCGAAAAATTGATGCGCAAATACCGTGCGGGATAAAAAGTTGCAACAACCGCTATCGTATTCTCTAGGGAGGGTCTTTGCTAAAAAAACATATATAATGTTTTGGGGTTCTATGTAATTTTCTTGTAAATAAATGATGATTTTTACATGTAGGAGAGAAATGTCAGAATTGGCCTGGGTGCTCCAGAAGGCCTGAAGGTGCTCAATGCATGTTGGGCCTCTGTATGTGGCCATGCTGTGTAAAAGTCTCACACATGTGGTATCACCATACTCGAGAGTAATAGCAGAATGTGTTTTGGGGTGTAATTTATGGTATGCATATGCTGTGTGTGAGAAATAACCTGCTAATATGACAATTTTGTGAAAAAAAAATAAAAAAAAAATCTTGATTTTGCAAAGAATTGTGGGAAAAAATGACAACTTCAAAAAACTCATCACTTTCTAAATACCTTGGAATGTCTTCTTTCCAAAAAGGGGTCATTTGGGGGTATTTGTACTTTTCTGGCATGTTAGGGTCTCAAGAAATTAGATAGGCCGTCACTACTTCAGGTGTGATCAATTTTCAGATATTGGCACCATAGCTTTTGGACTTTATAACTTTCACAAAGACTAAATAATATACACCAATTTGAGTTATTTTTACCAAAGATATGTAGCGGTATAAATTTTGGCCAAAATATATGAAGAAAAATTACTAATTTGCAAAATTTTATAAGAGAAACGAAGAAAAATTCATTTTTTTTACAGAATTTTCGGTCTTTTTTTCTTTTATAGCGCAAAAAATAAAGAACCCAGCGGTGATTAAATACCACCAAAAGAACACTCTATTTGTGTGAAAAAAAGGACAAAAATTTCATATAGATACAGTGTTGCATGACTGAGTAATTGTCATTCAAAATGTGAGAGCACCGAAAGCTGAAAATTGGTCTGGTTATTAAGGGAGTTTAAGTGCCCAGTGGTCAAGTGGTTAAAACATTTTTGGTTCAGGGTTCCCCTTAATATTCATACCAGACCCAAAGGGCCTGGTAATGGACTGGGGGGAACCCATGCCGTTTTTTTCAATGAGTTTTAACTATATTGCTGAGACCCGACAATTCATTACAGCCGCGATCAGTTTTAATTGACTTTTTTCCTTTAGAAATGTAATTTTGCTGTGGTACTGTTCTAAACACTGGGAAACTGCGCCACGTTACAGGCATACTATAGACACCCCCCAGGCACAATATTTAAAAGAATATTTAATTTTTATTGTTTCACTTTAAGCATTATTAAAATCACTGCTCCCGAAAAAATGGCTGTTTTGCATTGATACATGTCTCCTGGGGCAGGACCCGGGTCCCCAAACACTTTTTATGACAATAACTTGCATATAAGCCTTTCTAACGAGTACTTTTGGTTTTTCATGTTAGTGTCCCACAGACTTTAATGGTGTTTTGCAGCTTTCAAATTTGCCCCAAACACCGCATATTGTTTGGTGTTTGTCGAACAGCCGAACAACCAAAGTTCGCCCATCCCTACTTCTTACAGAAATTTGGTGCTTTTTTTCTGCCTGTAAAAGCACCTCTATGTTAGTCCATCCTTTATACAAAGACAGGCCTGGACTGGCATAGGGCACACCGCTCCGTAGACATGTCATAAATACACACATGAAGCATCACCCTGGGATACTACTCTACTACTATAGATGGTGCCATAAGGAATTTCCTAAAAAAAAAAAAATTACCTCTCTGACTGTTAAAGTGTAACTAAAGAGAATTGTTTTTTTCTAGTTTTGGATAGAGTGGAGAGGGATTAGAACCCCTGTCGGGTTTTTATATATCACATATATCATGCACCTGGCTCCCATCCGCGGGTCTCTGTCGGCTGCAACTTGCCACAACAGTGACAGAAGCAGGCTAAATGTAACTAAAAGACATTGAGTTGTCATTATTTGTAGTTTGGTTTAAAAAAACAAAAAAAGGGCTGTTTAGTCTAATCTCCCATTTACTATAGTGATCTCAGCGCACGGGAGAATGAAATCTGTGCATCACTATGGACATGACGCACTGCATCTCCAAATCAATATTGACAGAAGATGGAGGTGCCAATATTATGGGGTGATGTGAGGAAGTTTAGTAACAACTGCCCAAGTAACAAATATGTATATATATATATAAACTAGAATGAGAAAGTAACTTTTTCAGAGAAAGCCTGCTGTGCCTGCAAGTACATTTAGAACTGCGTGAGATCAATGTAAGCAGTGCGCATGTGCAAGAGGCTCTTGCGCTCATTCAAATGCGTTTGTTCACTGCGCAGCCAAAATCTTAGTTAATGTCAGGCAACGTAAATACAATTGCGTGGGTTGAACAGGAGCACCTCTAAACTTCACTTTTTTTTTTTTTTATGTATTTTTTTAAGGAGATTTGCACACAGGTCATGTTAGCATGTTACTTTGCCAACATGTGACATGCACCTTGTTAAAATTATGTAAAAAGACTCTCCCTCCTCTAGCTCCTCCTAAAAGGCCATTTAACCTTCCCCCTCTAATGCATATGATTTCCTTGGGCTAGCTTTTGCTTTTAAAGGGGAACTCCACACTCCATTCTCCATGTGTGTTTGGCTAGGGGTTTGTTAGTGTGTGGGAGGGGCACCATCTTTTTTTAGTTTTGGGTGTGGTTTTTCACATGGGGGTTCTCATTTTTAAGCCTCAACATACCTAAATGGCCTTGTATGTATTGGGGGGCAGGCTATTTTTTGTTTTGGGTTAAAATCTTGCAACTACAAAGTAGATTTGTAAGTTTTCTCTAAAGCCGTACATCTTTGAGGCAGCATTTTGGATACATGCTACAGATGCAGCACATTATAGGCACAGTAAGCCCCCCCCCCAGTTACTAGCTTTTAAGCAGTTTTGCATTTTTAAAGGCACTTATCCTTGTTTTGTTTTTGGGGTTGTCCAAATTGGTGACGTTGATGTATGTCCCTTAGGGTGGGACCTGGGCCCCCATACCCATTTTAAGGCCACTAGAAGATAAGCCAGTGGGGACTAGCAAAATAACAAGTCAGTTCCCATAGACTGCAATGGTATTTGTTGTATAACTTTTGCCCATGTTAGGCTCTTTGTTTGCCCCCCTGGTCCGGGGGGTGTTTGTCCCATCTGTAATTTGGTAGCATGCTGGATGATGTGCTTAATTTCGGACAGGGGGTGGCTTATTTTGTGCTAGCTGTATTTGGGTTGGTCTGGGCATGCTCAGGGACTTTTATTTTTTTTTCTCAGCTTTTTGTGCATGAACAGCACTTGGATGTTTCTGGGCATGCTCAGAGTGTGTTTTTTGGGTTAGTAATTTAAGAACATCCTTAACAGGTGTACCCACTTTGAAGTTCTGTCTCTACACTGGGTGAACTTGCATTTTGTGTGTTTCATGGACTGTGCATGTGTTTTCAATTGCCTCATTAGCACACAAACCTATGTTATATAAAGCTTGCAGATATCATTCTTTACCTTGCTCTGAAACGAGGCAAGATTGTGTGTGTGGGGGGCCGGCAAGAGAATATATTTGGGTGTCCTTATGGAGTTTGTAACACATGTATTTTCTATTTGTATTTTGTTTGTTATGTCTTTGCAAAACAGATGTGTTTTAGAGCAAGTTTTTTTACTTTGGTTTATTGTATTTTTTTGGGTAGTGGGGGGGTTCCCCTGAAATATCTTTAATGTTGTTAGTGTGTGTCGTTTGTAGGTTGTTTCATTTGATTTAATAGTCTGTGATGCATTATTTAGCAAAATCTTCCTCAAGATGTTGTGACTAATTAATGTTTAAATCCTTAATAGATGTCCGTTTGTGGGGGCAGTCCTTTTAACTCCTGTTAATTTCCTCTGCAAAATGGTCAGACCTCAAAACCATATTCTGTTAGTGTCTCAAATTAACATACATGTGTTTTTTGCTTTCCCTGCTCTTTTCCAAGTCCTGTTTTGTTGACCAATAAAATTTGTAGCAAAATTTTATGTTTTATGTGTTTTGTTAATTTTCATGCAATAGATTTCCTGAGCTGCAGCTTAGGCTGAATGGCATGGCAAAACAAAAAAAGGTGTGATTTGTCTTAAAGCTAATTTCCTGGTGCCCTCATGGTAGCATATGCATGGATTGTGCGTATGCTGCCATGGATAGTCACCAGGAAAGGAAAATTACAGAGAGGTAAGTATTCAATTTTCCATTTTGGCGCAGTGGTTCTCCGCCCCAGTCCTCAAGTACCCCCGACAGGACATGTTTTGGGAATTTATCTTAGCTAAAATAGCTGTCCAAAATACCAAGCCATTGACTGTGATTTAAAACACCTGTGCAAGATGAAGGAAAACCTGCAAACATGGCCTGTTGGGGGTACTTGAGGACAGGGTTGAGAAGTACTGATTTAGAGCACGTAGCTAAAATCTAGCTCAAGGCAATCCTATTCTAATTGTGGGCATCTGAGGGAAACCATGTGAGTGTTAGAACACCTGCTTGTCTTTTTTAGGTTGGGCTTTAAGTCCCTTTTCTGAAAATTGGCTTCACTTCCTGTCACAGCCAAACAGGAAGTGATTGTAAAACCCTACCAATGTCTTCTCTTGGGGAGACACAGGTCTAACTAGTGTCCCCATTAGGCAAAGTGCACTCTATCACCTTGTTGTGTACACCCCAAATTATTAGGTAGTTTTGGATTTATTAAAGGCAAATCCACTCTGCAATACAAGTGTACTCACTGTAAATCTGAGGGAAAGCATTGGTGATTTTTTTCATTCAATCATGTAGAGGCAAAAATGCTGTTTTTTTATTTTCCTTGCATGTCCCCCTCGGATCTCCAGCAACTGCACTTCCAAGTGCACTTGTAGTGCAAAGTGGATTTGCCTTTAGTAAATAAAACCCAAAGTCTAAGATACCTAATAATTTGGGGTGTACAGGGCAAAATGCTAGAGTTCAATTTACCTAACCGAAGCTATTTAGATTGACCCGTGTGTCCCCAAGGAAAGACATTGGTAGGGTTTTACCCTCACTTCCTGTTTGGGTATGTGACAGGAAGTGAATACATTTGAAGGAGAAAGTGGCAAGATTTGGGAGGTGCCTTCACCCTATCAGTGGCGTAGACATCCCCAAAAACTGACAAGACTTCTAATCCATCTGCACTTTATCCCCAAGCAAAAAAAGAAAGGATTTAATTTAGTTTAACTTTGCAAAGACACATTCCTAAGTTCAACTGTGATGCATGTCAATGGACCATTTAGACCTTGTTTAATAGAAAACACCAGTTGCCTTTCACTATAAACATTTGTTAGTCCAGTCCTGGAAATCTGCATCTGCTTTACTATTAATTTCCTAACTATTAATAAAGGTTGGGTTCCTGCAGCTAGATGTGCAACTGCTGTGTGCGTGGAGGTATGTACCAGTGGCACTTATCTGGTACCCGGAAGCGATGGCCAGCACACAGGAATGACATCACACTCCTCCAGAAAAATGCTTGTACTGCTGCTAATTTCTTCCCACCACCATGCCCCGCTCACTGTTCTCTGAGGAAGCAATGATCCTTATTTGCAAATTAAGAATTTTTTTATTTTATTTTTAACATGGGGAAGTGTTTGTGTGGGTCCCTAACACACATTCATACATATTAGGGCCAATTTAGACAGGATCCAATTTACCTACCAGCATGTTTTTAGAGTGTGGGAGGAAGCCCATGCAGGAACAGGGAGAACATGCA
This sequence comes from Lithobates clamitans, assembly GCA_037952925.1. Classification (NCBI taxonomy): domain Eukaryota; kingdom Metazoa; phylum Chordata; class Amphibia; order Anura; family Ranidae; genus Lithobates; species Lithobates clamitans. Next base: position 8,116,651 of record JBBGZY010000438.1, read on the forward strand.
AACTCCAGGCAGATGGTGTCCCAGGCAGGTGGGTTTTAAACCAGCGACCCTTTTTGCTGCTAGGTGAAATTGCTAACCACTACACAACTGTACCGCCCAAATATATATCTATAGATGTAGGTTCTTGTGTCCAGTCCACCAGCAGAGAGAAGTTGGGAAGATTGGGAAGATTGGGAAGCCACACTCCCAATTCTGGAGGCATAATAATGGTCTAGCACAGGGGTCTTCAAACTACGACCCTCCAGTTGTTCAGGAACTACAATTCCCATCATAGTCATGTCTGTGAATGGCAGAGTTTTACAATGCCTCATTAGATGTGTAGTTCCGCAACAGCTGGAGAGCCGTAGTTTGAAGATTCCTGATCACGCTAGCATCTAGTCTTGATAAAAGGTGGTTTCTCATGTGTCTTGTGTAATGCCCAAGAAATATCGTTTGGAAAATACAAGTGGGTCATGGCACATCTACATTCCAAATTTGGCAGTTAAGATGGTCATGCACTATGCAATCTGATTGGCCAATCTCTGTACAACTTGATATTTAGGCAAAATAGATAATAAGAAGACACACTTGAACAATTAATTCAAAATATAGGAAATCAAACAGGCTCTTGCACTAAATCTAATTTATTTAAGATCTAACTGATTGCTGTATGGTCACCTTTAAAGATCAAGATCTGAAAATATTAATTTATTGGGTTTAGAAACACTTCTCTGTTCTTTGTATTGTATTGAAAGATTTGGGTAAAAATGGGAAAAAAACACATGTCAAGAATATTTTAGACGTAATAGGAATGAGATTAGCATCAAAATGGTTAATTACCTGAGAACACATACTAATTGCCTAACAAGACACATCCAATGAGATGTTTTGGGCGTGCACTATTATCAATGAGAAAACCGCAGTTACCCTAGCACCAGTTGCAGTTTACATATTTATTATAGTTTTGGGCTTCAAAGTGTGTCTTTTCGCACGTTTGGTTAATGACTTTTCCAGCGCACCAATTAAGGTATGAACTGGCACAACGCATTCTTCTTAGTAAATCAGCCCCTCTATGTACATGAGGCCTTTTTTCTTTACTTTACCTGGTGATCTGGCCAGTAATACTCTTCCTGTCTTAGGGCGGTTCCTCTATCTACGAGGAGCAATAGGGTAACGCTTGGAGATCTGGAGCGGTGTAGTATTAGATTGACTAGTAGATTTACATAGATGGACTAACACATTAAAATTCACACATTATGGGCAGTTACACAAACATTTTTTTTTCTTTTGAAATAAAGGTTTTAAGTAAACAAATACAATTTGAACATTATAAGCTCCCCAGTCAGTGTTAAATGGTTTGTTCTGGCCATCCAACTTACACATTTGTTGCACAGCTTGGTCTGCTAAAGGAAGTTGAAAAATAAAAGCAGGATCAACAGGTACAAAACTAAGTTATAAGGGGGCTCAGAAAAATAACACTGCTTTGGAAATGCTAGTGACAGACTGCATTAATCTTTAAGTAAGACCATAATACATTAGCTATTAACCTCCAGCATAGTACCAGTGTTTGAGGACTGTTTGTACAGTAATACAAATACTAAATAAAAATAAAGTAGACATTGTAGAATATATTTTTTCTTGGGGGAGTTTTAGCTTCGGGAACCCAAAGGAGAACAATTAGACGGTGTAAGCAGCATGCCACAAAAGGTTGTTGGTGTGGCAAATTTGTGCTAACAGCAAGAAGTCTTAAAGGCTAACTCCAGGTGTTGTGTTACTTGAAATAGTTTGTTTTGGCCAAGATGACACAAACTATTTCTATTACTAAAAAATGTAGCTGCTGTCAGTGCTGTAGAGATTGTATGTAGCATTAGCTACATACAGTATACAGTGCTGTGTTCTGGCAGTGGCACGGACACCTCCCTCCCTGATTCTGGAACAAAATCAAGTTGGGCTTAGCTCTGCTGAGCCATTCACAGGAAGCTTTGTATTTTTAAGAATTAATGTAAGGCATCATCTGACATAAAACCTGGACTTAGGCTTTAAAACTTGGACCTACTCACTGTACACATGGTAACATAGGCCACAGTCCTTGTACCCAAAAAATATGCTTTAATTACTTTGCCAAAAGTGCGCATCTAACAGACACATACCAAAACTAGCACAATGATTTGCAAAAAAATTAACCTTTCTCATTACATATGCTTTTCTGAGCACAGCCTACCTTGAAGAAGAACTTCATTGACATAGTTAGTGACAACTTAGCAATCGACTACTGCTGTACAATATAAAGTGTGCAGAGATCAGGAGTATGTCATGCACAACCCAGTGTACAAAGTGCAGTGGTCAGGAGTACATGACATACAGCTCAGCATACAAAGCACAGTGGTTAGGAGTATGAAATACACCGAGTAGTGTGTATAGTGTAGGGCTTATGAGTGTGTAATGTACAGAACAGAGGTATCAGGATGGCATAATGCACAAAACGCAGGGATCAGCAGTGCATAACATGCAGAGTACAGGGGTACGGAATATGTACTACAGATCTTCCCAAATACAAATCTCACCCAAGTACATCTCCCCCTCCATGATACCCACTCATCAGACCAGGTAATTCAGAGTGAGAGAAAGACCTTCTTTGGGTGGGTCATGGGATTGGAGCTGAGGAGGTATGAAAGAGAGCCTCCCTCACTTTGCACTGCCACTGCCTGTATCTGAGATCTGACAAGTAGACAAAGTAGCAGCTGCGGTGCAAATGGAATAGGCACCGCAACACTGAAAAAAAATGTGTTGGGTGGTCTCAGCTTCGGGACCTGGGGCACCCTGCAAAAAAAGTTGAGCAAGTGGTTCTGTTGAGATACTTTGTTCATATATTTTGTATATCAACTACATCAACCAGTAGAGGGCAGTGTGTACAAGTTTGTAGTTACATCTATGGTTAAACTCTATTGTCTTTTCTCTGTATAATAAAATGTTCTGTTTTCCTGTCTGTAATTAAGCAGCAAAGGCCATGTGGACTGTGCACTGTCTGTCTGTTCTGTAGGGCTATATACAGAATTCCTAACAGTTTCAGGTGCCCGGCTACTGTTAGTGTTAGCTGCTGTGCCATGTACGCAGACTGCTTTAAATTTATCAGTACAGGTCTCCTTTAACCTGTATGTACTTAATTACTGTAGAAAATTGATCTAGCAGTGCTATTTGTGTGCTAAAATGTCTTTTTTCTAAGCAGTGTTTGGCCATTGTGGAGATTGGAAGTGTCCTATGTTTTGGTTTTTCATTTAAAATGATGCACTTATGAAGCAGCCACTTTAAGCAAAAGAGATGTTCTTCTTAATCAAGTATACAACATTCCACTCAAGTCATTAGGTATAAATAGAATCTCTGCTTTAAGCACTTATGTGGTATCGTCTTAATTATGATGATTTCACTGCAGATAAAGGATAGATACTGCCTTTCTGACAAGATCTCAGCACATTTTGCGGCTTCTTATTGTCAAATAATGCATAAAACATTAAAATATACTTTAGGATTTTGGAACTTTTCTTGCATATGTAATGAGCTATAAATACTTGCAGTGATGCAGTTAGCATTTTGCATGTTTTAATGTTTTGTTAAAGCTACTACCTGTTGTTAAATTAATTGATGACAAGTTGTGATCAATTATTTTCTCCGTAAAACCTTCAAGACTATAAAAATCAAAACTGCAATTTTTGAATATGAAATATTCTCTCAACTGCTGCTCTGTGTCTTAAATAGTTTACAACTAGTTGAATAGAAATATGCAAATCTTCCTATAGATAACCCACCACTGAGCTAATGATAAATCTAACACAGGTTGTGATTTGTACATTCTGCTAAAATATAGTTTTCTCACATCCATGACTAAATTGTTTTTTTTTGACCTGTGAACATTAAAACAAACCTGATAATGTGATTCCAGGATCTTTGAGTAGAAACCTCCAGATGCCTCCAGTTATTCCCAGATTACCAGCGCACCCTAGGATTCCCAAAACTTGGAGCACTTTAATATGCAAATAGAGACCAGAGCTGGCATGATTACCTCTTGATCTCCCTCTGCTCCTCTCTATTTTGCACCACATGTGATGGGCGGCTTTACTGAAAAGATTGCATGGAGGACTGGAAGTGGACAGCCAAAGCTTGAGACACTCCTAGTCCCTTACTAAGCCAGCAACAATAAAATACAAGGGAAAACATATAAACATTAAAGTATCAAGATAGAAATGTGGAAGCTGCCAGACTGCCACTGGGACTGTCTTGTTTTTCAAAGTAGATACTCCAGGGCTATCATTCTTATACTTCTTTAACTGCTTGGTGAGTTGTCCTGTGACAAGGTTGTCCATATTATGCTTAAAGCGGTAGTAAACCACCGTAAACCTTCCGGTTTGGCGGGCAGCGGTCCTTTGATTGGATAAGCCGCAGTGACGTCACTCCCACGAATGCGCGTGGAACCGCTGTTCATGGCACAGAGCTCTGAAGTAATGGCACGTATGCTGTTCCTTCAGAGCGCATACTCCGGTAAAGTCACCAGCGGCTTCACAGGTAAATATCTCCTAATTGGTGCACGTTTAGGAGATATTTACTGTACTTATAGGTAAGCCTGATTACAGACTTACCTAGGGTAAAAATTGTCCATTGGAGTTTACTCCCACTTTACTTCTGTGTACAGCAGAGTAGTATCTACTTTGTGCTTAAGTCTATCTCAACAGAGAAAGCAGAACCAGGCTAGGTCTGTAAAAACAGCTAATGTTGGCCTGTCAGGATGTCCAGGCCTGTCTTAAAACTGTCACCCTCTCAATTCAGAGAACCAGCAGACACCGGTCATAAATACTTTAGTGCACATAAAGCTTAAACAGTGGAATAAGTATGAAATTTCAGCATGTTTCATGACTTCCAAAGTAATAATTGCACAGCCATAATGTGGACATATTTAGTTTCCGCAGATAATTTGTAACATTTCAAGTCTAGACACCGCTATTTCAGGTCATATGGGAAACCACTGGTACCCTTAATTCCTCCGAGGTAAACTAGGCCTTGAAGATCTGGCATGTGTGTATTCGTTTTGAAGCTAGAGATGCAGAGATATGAATACGTATCACAAGGTGTACCTGGAACATGGTCATGAGTGTAGACACCTCCCAGCAACCAACCCCTAAACAAGATGACCAGACGATTGGTCACTGGTCGCTGTCAACACCACTTTGATATGAGAGAAAAGGGAGCTGCCAAGATAATGGTTAGTTCTCCTTTTACCATCCAACAGGAACATCTGCCAAGTTTGAGAACCAATTACCCAGCTCATCGATCGAACTCTGATCAACCCTCGAACATTAATTGCAAGTATTCTTCCTTCCCAATTCTACCTTATTTCTTTGTTGCTGTATATTGTCATCTCTTTGAAACATCTTTTTTCTGTAAATGTTTATTTGCACCAACTTTGACCTTTTCATAGTAAACCCTTATGTTGAAAAGTGTTAACCTTGTCTCTAAAGCTCTTAATGCAAGCTGTAAACGAACTTGCTTCTTAAAGAGCACTACTTGAGTAAGGCCTCTGAGCAGACCTGTCTGTGGTGGCAGTGTGTGTTGCAGACGCTTATTCTAAAATTATAATTGGTATTGCTAAATCTACGAGTCTCCCCCGGCTCGGTCTTTTAAAACGGGGGAGGTGGCAGTTAAAGGGTTAATTGCATAATTAGCCCAGTGACAATCGCTCTCAGGCTGCTCGCACCTAGATTGTGGAAAAGCCGGAAAATCTTTGTGCTGGGCACAGCTGAGAGTGGCATTGTTACATAAGTGACAGCATGGTTGGGAGGTTGGCCGGTCCTTCATCGCAAATTAGCGAGGAGGGCAGGGATCTGACACCCGCGTTTGTCACATATTGGTGGCAGCGGAATCTCAATCAATTGTTATTATTATACAGGATTTATATACAGTATACAGTGCATCCGCAAGGTATTTACAGAATTTTGTTATGTGGAAAAGCCTTATTCCAAAAAAAGCTTTATTCCAAAATGGATTAAATTCAACATTTTCCTCAAAATTCTACAAACAATACCCCATAGTGAAAATGTGAAAGAAGTTTGTTTGAAATCTTTGCAAATTTATTGAAAATAAAAAATGAAAAAAATCACATATACATAAGTATTCACAGCCTTTCCATGACACTCAAAATTGAGCTCAGGTGCATCCTGTTTGCACTGATCATCCTTGAGATGTTTCTTACCACCTGTGTTAAATTTAGTTGATTGGACATGATTTGGAAAGGCACACACCTGTCTATAAATGGTCCCAAAATTAACAGTGCATGTCCGAGCACAAACCAAGCCATGAAGTCAAAGGAATTGTCCGTAGACCTCCGAGACAGGATTGTATCAATGTACAGATCTGGGAAAGGGTAAAGAAAATTTTCTGCAGCATTATAGGTCCCAATAAGTACAGTGGCCTCCATCATATGTAAATGGAAGAAGTTTGGAACCACCAGGACTCTTCCTAGAGCGGGCCAGCTGGCCAAACTGAGCAATCGGGGGAGTAGAGCCTTAGTCAGGGAGGTGACCAAGAACCCCATGGTCACCCTGACAGAGCTCCAGCGTTTCTCCGTGGAAAGAGGAGAACCTTCCAGAAGAACAACCACCTCGGCAGCACTCCACCAAACAGAACAGTAAGGTACAGTGGCCAGATGAAAGACACTTCTCAGTAAAAGGCACATGGCAGCCCACCTGGAGTTTGCCAAGAGGCACCTGAAGGACTCTCAGACCATGAGAAACAAAATTCTCTGGTCTGATGAAACAGGATTGAACTCTTTGGCCTGAATGGGAAACATCGTGTATGGAGGAAACCAGCGGTTTAACAGGACAGGTTCCACTTAGAACAGGTCTCGCCATGGTCGACCAAAGGAGTTGAGTGCACACGCTCAGCATCATATCCAGAGGTTGTCTTTGGGAAATAGACTTTTGAGTGCTGCCAGCATTGCTGCAGAGGTTGCGGAGGGGGGGGGGGGGGTCAGTCTGTCAGTGCTCAGACCATATGCCACACACTGCATTAAATTGGTCTGCATGGTTGTCGTCCCAGAAAGAAGCCTCTTCTAAAGATGATGCACAAGAAAGCCTACAAACAGTTTGCTGAAGACAAGCAGACTAAGGACATGGATTACTGGAACCATGTCCTGTGGTCTGATGAGACCAAGATAAACGTATTTGCTTCAGATGGTGTCAAGCGTGTGTGGTGGCAACCAGGTGAGGAGTACAAAGACAAGTGTGTCTTGCCTACAGTCAAGCATGGTGATGGGAGTGTCATGGTCTGGGGCTGCATGAGTGCTGCTGGCACTGGGGAGCTACAGTTCATTGAGGGAACCATGAATGTCAACATGTACTGTGAAATACTGAAGCAGAGCATGATCCCCTCCTGTCAGAGACTGGGCCGCAGGGCAGTATTCCAACATGATAACGACCCAAAACACACCTCCAAGATGACCACTGCTGAGAAGCTGAGGGTGAAGATGATGGACTGGCCAAGCATGTCTCTAGACCTAAACCCTATTGAGCATCTTTTGCGGCATCCTCAAACGGAAGGTGGAAAAGCGCAAGGTCTCTAACATCCACCAGCTCCGTGATGTCATCATGGAGGAGTGGAAGAGGACTCCAGTGGCAACCTGTGAAGCTCTGGTGAACTCCATGCCCAAGAGGATTAAGGCAGTGCTGGAAAATAATGATGGCCACACAAAATATTGACATGTTGGACCCAGTTTGGACATTTTCACTTAGGGGTGTACTCACTTTTGTTGCCAGCGGTTTAGACATTAATGGCTGTGTGTTGAGTTATTTTGAGGGGACAGCAAATTTACACTGTTATACAAGCTGTATATTAACTACTTTACATTGTAGCAAAGTGTCATTTCTTCAGTGTTGTCACATGAAAAGATATACCGTAATAAAATATTTACAAAAATGTGAGAGGTATACTCACTTTTGTGAGATACTGTATATATTGTACATTCACATCAATTCCTACCCTCAAGGAGTTTACAATCTAAGGGCCCCAACTCGCATTCAAACACAAACTAGGGCCAATTTAGACAGGAGCCAATTAACCTACCAGCAGCATGTTTTTGGAGTGTGGGAGAAAAGTGGAATACCCGGGGGGAAACCCACGCAGGTACAGGGAGAACATGCAAACTCTGGGCAGGTGGGTGCTGTGGTTGGGATTTGAACTGATGACTCTAGTACTGCTGGGCAGAAGTGCTAACCACTTAGCCACTATGCTGCCCAGTACAAGGTGCATATTTATCACTGAAAATTTACAAGAACCCTGGGTGTGTAGGAGGAGAACGTGGAATCACCCAAGAATTTGGGAAGGTTTTTTAGTATGTGGATGGGTTTCAGGCCCAAATTGCACAGTACCAACCTTCTGGCATTCTAGCAATGTACACTCATATGATAAAACATAGGACATATTAAACATGGGCTTTGAAAAGAGATGTTTTGAATGTGTGCAATAAATCTTCCAGAGCACAAACAGCTATAATTCTTAGTAGGTCTCGATTTTTGATTTTTTTTTTCAATGAAAACATGGTTTGTCTCTCCCAAGAATATATCCCTAAGGTTTAAATCTTTTTTTTTAACTGAGGACAAGATATCCAAACACACTGCATATGAATCCAGCTCTGACCCAGTTTACGTTTGTAACATATCCCTAGGTGAGCAATACCTTGGCACTCATTTGCTATGTAGAATCAGTATTATACAGACATAAGGAACAAATGTATTCCTCACTGGAGTCATGATTACTGAAAGCAAACAAAGGGTTGAATTTAGTCTATCACAAAAAGCTGTGCAGATTTAGCTTTATTTTGAAAGACAGACATATGAACTTGAAAATAAAAATGTTAAGCAGGTTTCTTGGCAGTCTAAGCATCGATACACATATCCACTGCCTTCCAGAACAGGAATTAAAACCAAATACAAGTGCTTAAAGATGAGCTCCAGCCTAAATATCAGTCTTGAACAGCTGTACAAGTTTCTCTCCTTTACTGAAATTGCTTATTCCGACTTCACTGTAACTGTGAGCTTCTCACAGTATGCATTAGAAGCTGCACAAAATAAATTAGAGCCCGCTTTGTTTCCTGGCTAGAGGACATCCAGGATTATTGAGCTATTTCTTCCCCAGTCTTACTGTGCCTTTTATTCATTGGAATTCAGGTCTTCCACCCATGTAGGCTGACTATTACATGGCCATTCCCTAGGAGGGGGTGCACATGCAACATTGTGCCCCCAAGACTGACTCCACCCTAACCACCTCCTAAGAGCCAGGCCACTGCTTGCATTATGAATAAAGTAAAAAAGTGTAGCGCTATGTGTAACAAAACAGTAACATAAATTAATAGTGACATTAGCATATAAACACAATAAAGTGCAATGTGCAATAATAGGACTCTCATATATGAAAATTAAGAGACTCAAATGGTTCAACCACCATGTAATCAGGTAGTCAAAATAGAAAATTCATTTCAGTGATGATTATGAAGAAAAATCCCAAAAAATTACTTAACAGCTTCAGCCCCGGACCATTTGGCTGGCCAAAGACCAGAGCACTTTTTGCGATTCGGCACTGCGTCGCTTTAACTGACAATTGCGCGGTCGTGCAACGTGGCTCCCAAACAAAATCAACGTCCTTTTTTGACCACAAATAGAGCTTTATTTGGGGCTATTTGATCACCTCTGTGGTTTTTATTTTTTGCGCTATAAACAAAAAAGGAGCGACAATTTTGAAAAAAACGCAATATTTTTTACTTTTTGCTACAATAAATATCCCCCCAAAAATATAAAAAAAACATTTTTTTTCCTTAGTTTAGGCCGATACGTATTCTTCTACATATTTTTGGTAAAAAAATCGCAATAAGTTTATATTGATTTGTTGGCATTTTTATTAATATATTTTTTTTTTACTAGTAATGGCGGCGATCAGCGATTTTTATGGTGACTGCGACATTATGGCGGACACGTCGGACAATTTTGACACATTTTTGGGACCATTGGCATTAATACAGCGATCAGTGCGATTAAAAATGCATTGATTACTGTAAAAATGTCACTGGCAGTGAAGGGGTTAACACTAGGGGGCAGTGAAGGGGTTAATGCGTGTCCTAGGCGTGGGTGAGCAGGGGGCGCACGCGCCCCCTAGTGGCCATCTATGGTACCAACGTACCATGACGCCCGATTCACCTGCCTGTGCCATTCTGCCGCAATATAACTGCGGCGGACGGTCTGCAAACGGTTAAGGAGTCACCACGGCAAGTGCATCCACCACCCACCAGAGAAGACTGAATACGCTTACCAGAGTACAGCATCAACCAAGCATTTAGTAACAATGGTCAGGATGGTAGTCACAGGAACAGTATCTCAGGATAAGACATTAAAGATCTTTACAGAGACAGACCCACTTGTCAGATCATATGTCCTGTACACACGATAGGATTTTCCGATGGAAAATGTGTGATAGGACCTTGTTGTCAGAAATTCCTACCGTGTGTAGGCTCCATCACACAATTTCCATAGGTATTTCCGACACAAAAAGTTTGAGAGCTTGCTATAAAATTTTCCGACAACAAAATCCGTTGTCGGAAATTCCGATCGTGTGTACACAAATCCGTGCCACGCATGCTCAGAATAAATTAAGAGACGAAAGTTATTGGCTACTGCCCTGTTTATAGTCCCGACGTACGTGTTTTACGTCACCGCGTTCAGAACGATCGGATTTTCCGACAACTTTGTGTGACCGTGTGTATGCAAGACAAGTTTGAGCCAACATCCGTCGGAAAAAATCCATGGATTTTGTTGTCGGAATGTGCGATCAATGTCCGACCGTGTGTACAGGGCAATAGACTTTAACATCTCATAAAAAGAAATCAGAAAAATGCCAATCGAGTGGTACTATGCCAGTTATTAACAAGTCGCTCTCCTCGATAATCTCTCTGGTGAATTCTAGAATCTTCTTTTTTTTTCTCTATTCTATCAGGGAGGGAGGTGGAGGCATGTGATGGAAATATGATCTCCAAACTTCATAGGAGGAAAACTCTCCTCTGCTGCCACTTCCAGCAAACTGCTTGCATTGGGGATGAGAGCTTTTGAGAGGAATACTGAGACATCATGCTATGTTTTCAGGAAGCCATGGAATTCACCCTGCTTGCCCCTCCCACTAGCCATGATCTACCTGTATTGTATATAGATGTACTGATAGACCCAGTTATGACATTGCTGCGTCTTAAATAAGGTATGAAATGAAGGGTTTTTTTAAAACGCTTATTAGCATGTTGATGAAAGGGGCAGGAGGAAAGGCAAAATATTAGTAGCTTTAAGGTTGTTGCATGGTATAAAGCATAGCTCAAACTGTCCCTGATTTAGAGGGACTGTCCCTCATTTGGAGCAATGTCCCTCTGTCCCTCTTTCCTCCTCATTTGTCCCTCATTTTGGTCTGATCTATATACAGTGGAGCAAAAAAGTATTTAGTCAGCCACCTCTTAAAAAGATGAGAGAGGCCTGTAATTGTCATCATAGGTATACCTCAACTATGAGAGACAAAATGTGGAAACAAATCCAGACAATCACATTGTCTAATTTTTGAAAGAATTTATTTGCAAATTATGGTGGAAAATAAGTATTTGGTTACCTACATACAAGCAAGATTTCTGGCTCTCACAGACCTGTATCTTCTTCTTTAAGAAGCTCCTCTGTCCTCCACTCATTACCTGTATTAATGGCACCTGTTTGAACTTGTTATCAGTATAAAAGACACCTGTCCACAACCTCAGTAATACTCCAAACTCCACTATGGTGAAGACCAAAGAGCTGTCGAAGGACATCAGAAACAAAATTGTAGACCTGCACCAGGCTGGGAAGACTGAATCTGCAATAGGCAAGCAGCTTGGTGTGAAGAAATCAACTGTGGGAGCAATAATTAGAAAATGGAAGACATACAAGACCACTGATAATCTCCCTTGATCTGGGGCTCCACGCAAGATATCACCCCATGGGGTCAAAATGATCACAAGAACGGTAAGCAAAAATCCCAGAACCACAGGGGGGGGACCTAGTGAATGACCTGCAGAGAGCTGGGACCAATGGAACAAAGGCTACCATCAGTAACACACTACGCCGCCAGGGAGTCAGATCCTGCAGTGCCAGACGTGCCCCCCTACTTAAGCCAGTACATGTCCGGACCCGTCTGAGGTTTGCTAGAGAGCATTTGGATGATCCAGAAGAGGATTGGGAGAATGTCATATGGTCAGATGAAACCAAAGAACTGTTTGGTAGAAACACAACTTGTCGTGTTTGGAGGAGAGAGAATGCTGAGTTGCAACCAAAGAACACATTACCTACTGTGAAGCAGGGGGGTGGCAACATCATGTTTTGGGGCTGTTTCACTGCAAAGGGAACAGGACGACTGATCCGTGTACATGAAATAATGAATGGGGCCATGTATCATGAGATTTTGAGTGCAAACCTCCTCCCATAAGCAAGGGCATTAAGGATGAAACATGGCTGGGTCTTTCAGCAATGACAATGATCCCAAACACACCGCCTGGGCAACGAAGGAGTGGCTTCGTAAGAAGCATTTCAAGGTCCTGGAGTGGCCTAGCCAGTCTCCAGATCTCAACAACATAGAAAACCTTTGGAGGGAGTTGAAAGTCCGTGTTGCCCAGCGACAGCCCCAAAACATCACTGCTCTAGAGGAAATCTGCATGGAGGAATGGGCCAACATACCAGCAACAGTGTGTGACAACCTTGTGATGACTTACAGAAAACGTTTGACCTCTGTCATTGCCAACAAAGGATATATAACAAAGTATTGAGATGAACTTTTTATATTGACAAAATACTTATTTTCCACCATAATTTGCAAATAAATTCTTTCAAACATCAGACAATGTGATTGTCTGGGTTTGTTTCCACATTTTGTCTCTCATAGTTTATGTATACCTTTGATGACAATTACAGGCCTCTCTCATCTTTTTAAGTGGTAGAACACAATTGGTGGCTGACTAAATATTTTTTTGCCCCACTGTAGTTGTATATAAAATGCACTTTTTAGCTTTCAAAGTGTTTCCTAGTGCTAAACCTTTCATCTGATTTCTAAATTGCTGCATTTGTACATTTTAAAAGCCAATATAAAGGAATAGTAGTGGTAGAAAAGCCCTTCTGGATTTAATTAACCATTTTTTTGGTTAATTCTCCTTTGAGGGGGTGTGACAGAGGGCGTGTCCTATGCCTATATACGTTTCTTAGTAGGTGTCCCTAATTCCCATCTCAAAATGTTGGGAGGTATGTATAAAGCTTGAGCCTTTGTGTAATAAATATGGTGGACAAGCCTCCGCTTGCAGCAAAGTCCCCCTAGTCTTGAAAAAAAAAAGCACAGACCATACTTAGCAATTGTATGTGACAGTGCAGTACTCAATAACAATATAACTGGGTGTCATGTGTAATAGCAATTATATTTCAATCAATGGAACAACACTGCTGTTAAATAAACGCTTGCACACCCTTCACTGTGTATGTAGTAGGCTCAGCACTTTGCAAGAGTGTACTTAATGATGTGCTGTGGGCTCTTTAAAGAGTTGATTTTTAAAGCCAGCAAAAAAGTGACAGACTGGGAAGTGACCAGCTGGGAATTTTTTATGTAACATTGGAAGGGTAAGAAAATGTAATAACCAGCAATGACAGTTTTTTAAGGGGTTGGCAGTAAGAGCATAAAAGAATGCTGCAGTTAATTACAAAAGCCCAGCTTTTCCACTTTACCAAATAACTGGCTTAGTGTTTAGCTTGCAGAGCGTTCAACCTGAATTTACATTTGCATGGTGCATGTTTTGTCTCTACTTGAAGATTCCAAAGAGATGTTAGCCCTGACTACTGCTCCCAGCCCAGCCAAGCAAAGAAGCATGACCTGAGCTCACCTTGCTACCATCTGGTCTGCCCCTGCCACACTGGTGCCCTGTACACACGGTCGGACTTTGTTCGGACATTCCGACGACAAAATCCTAGGATTTTTTCCGACGAATGTTGGCTCAAACTTGTCTTGCATACACACGGTCACACAAAGTTGTCCGAAAATCCGATCGTTCTAAACGCGGTGACGTAAAACACGTATGTCGAGACTATAAACGGGGCAGTGGCCAATAGCTTTCATCTCTTTATTTATTCTGAGCATGCGTGGCACTTTGTCCATCGGATTTGTGTACACACGATCGGAATTTCCGACAACGGATTTTGTTGTCGGAAAATTTTATATCCTGCTCTCAAACTTTGTGTGTCAGAAAATCCGATGGAAAATGTGTGATGGAGCCTACACACGGTCGGAATTTCCGACAACAAGGTCCTATCACACATTTTCCGTCGGAAAATCCCACCGTGTGTACGGGGCATAATGCTGCGTACACATGGTCAGAATTTCCAACAACAAATGTTCGCTGTAAGCTTGTTGTTGGAAATTCCGACCGTGTGTAGGCTCCATCGGACATTTTCCATCAGAATTTCCGACAAACAAAATTTTAGATCTGGATCTCAAATTTTCCAACAACAAAATCCGTTGTTGGAAATTCCGATCGTGTGCACACAATTCCGACGCACAAAATTCCACGCATGCTCGGAATCAAGCAGAAGAGCCACACTGGCTATTAAACTTCCTTTTTCTAGTCCCGCCGTACGTGTTGTACGTCACCACGTTCTTGACGCTTGCAATTTCCGACAAGATTTGTGTGACCCGTGTGTATGCAAGACAAGTTTGAGCCAACATCTGTCGGAAAAAAAACATGGATTTTGTTGTCGGAATGTGCGATCGTGTGTACGTGGCATAAGCCTGGGAACCTACTGACAACTTCCATATGCATTTTTCCTACTTATCCTTTTTCATGCACTTCTGGTACTCCTTTTCATAAAAGTAATTTCCTCTATCAGATCCAGGGATGGACTCCCAGGCACCCCATTTTTATCAGTGCAAACTCTCGACCACAAGCAATGATTGATTTTATAACTTGGAGAATTTGGCTAGCTATCAACCCTTCAATATTAATTTATTTTCCGAACATTAGTGTAATTTTTAATAAGTAGTAACTTACCCCAGTACGGTTAATTGCATATCTTGCTATATTCTGCAGGTGTATATTATAAATTTTGTACAGGCAATTGTCCGGTACTTAGCAACATAAATAGGTTTAAATGTGAAAAACACAATTTGAATTGTATTTTCTGTATGATTTTACTTTTTTGGATTCATTTTCATCATGTGTTGCTCCCCTAGATCCCTTTTCACTTCTTCTGTACCTCTAATAGTATGTGTATGTGTAATGTATAATACAGGCAAGAATCTATTTATCATAAAGGCACACATGGATCAGAGTGAGGAGGCAGCACAAAACTGAAAATTTACAAGCTGGGATATTTTTTTCTTATCTTGTTTACCTTCCTCTAACCACCTTTATATAGTGGACTATAGGAGCAAGGAAGCACAGAGGAAGTTAAAAGGGGTTAGCGGCTATAGTTCAGGAAATGTAAATTCCATCCTATATTCTCTTGTGCCGTACAATTAAAAACTAGCAGTAAATAATAGGCAGCCCAGATACTTCCTCCAATAGTGCATTCTAGCCTTCATTTTTACAAATTGTTGTCCATCATTGAGATGTACCTAGGACAGCATGATGTCTAAATATAGCCCATTGAATTTGTTGGAATTTGTTGGATGACATCAGAGAGGCCTTATGCATACAGCGAGGTTGGGTGGCGCAGTGTTAAGCATACTTTCTTAAGTAAGACTTTTGTTAAATTTGTTTGTAAGGGGTGGTAGGTCCATGAGTAGTATATAATTAGAATACCATATCCCCCAACTTCAGACTTTCCAAAAGAGGGACAGTCAGTAGAAGGGATAATGCAGCATTCTGCATACACCATGGAAAAAAGTGGGTGTAGTTTAACACATTTGCTTCCATAGACGTAAGGCTACATCAGAACAGGACCACTTCCAGCTGGCCAGCATAATAAACCTTACAACCTCTGTGAACAGCAATCTTCAGGTCTTGCCACAGATTCTCAATCAGATTTAGGTCTGGACTTTGAGCCATTCTAACACATGAATATGCTTTTATCTAAACCATTCCATTGTAGCTCTAGCTGTATGTTTGGGGTCATTGTTCTGTACATTCTACTGTATTTGGCTACATCCATCTTCCCATCAACTCTGATCAGCTTCCCTATCCCTGCTGAAGAAAAGCATCCCCACAACATGATACTGCCACCACCATGTTTCACAGAGGGAATTGTGTGTTCAGGGTGATGTGCAGTGTTAGTATTCCCCCACAAATAGCTTTTTGCTTTTAGGCTAAAACGTTACATTTTGGACTCATCTGACCAGAGCAGATCTTCCACATGTTTGCTGTGTCACCCACATGGCTTCTCACAAACTGCAAATGGGACTTCTTATGGCTTTCTTTCAACGATGACTTTCTTTTTGCCACTCTTCAATAAAGGCCAGTTTTGTGGAGTGCACAACTAATTCCGCGTACACACGAGCGGACTTTACGGCAGACTTTGCCCTGCGGACGGGATTTGGTTGGACAATTCGATCGTGTGTGGGCTCCAGCGGACTTTGTTTTCTCAAAAGTTGGACGGAACATGTTGAAACATGTTTTAAATTAATCCGTTGAAATCGAGTCCGGTCGAAAAGTCCGCTGTCTGTATGCTAGTTCGACGGACAAAAAGCCACGCTAGGGCAGCTATTGGCTACTGGCTATGAACTTCCTTTTCGTTTTAGTCCGGTCGTACGCCATCACGTACAAATTCAACGGACTTTGGTGGATTGTGTGTAGGCAAGTCCGTTCATTCAGAAAGTCCATCGTAAAGTACGTTGAAAAGTCCGCCGTGCAAAGTCTGCCGTTGAGTCCGCTCGTGTGTACGCGGCATAATAGTTTTCTCTCACCTGAGCTGTGGATCTCTGCAGCTCCTCCAGAGTTACCATGGGCCTCTTGGCTGCTTCTCTAATTAATGCTCTCCTTGCCCGGCCTATCAGTTTAGGTGGATGGCCATGTCTTGGTAGGTTTGCAGTTGTGCCATACTCTTTCCATTCTCAGATGATGGATTAAACAGTGCTCTGTGAGATGTTCAAAGCTTGGGATATTTTGTTAAAACTTAACTCTGCTTTGAACTTCCCGACAACTTTTTTTTTTTTTACTCTATTTACTAATTAGGTGAAGGCAATTGGTTCCACTAGATTTTAGTTTTAGGGGTATTAGAGTAAAGGGGGCTGAATACAAATGCACACCACACTTTTCAGATGTTTATTTGTAAAAGAAATTGAATCCCCTTTTATTATTTTCCTTCCACTACACAATGTACCACTTTGTGTTGGTCTATCACATAAAATCCCAATAAAATACATTTACGTTTTTGGTTGTAACATGACAAAATGTGGAAAATTTCAAGAGGAATGAATACCACTCCCCCTATTCAAATCTACTACTACAGATGAAGTTGCTAAACTCCTTTCTATCGCCCACCTAACCACCTGTCCCCTGGACCCTATTCCCTCTCAAATGCTACGGTCACCCTCTGACCCCATCCTACACTCTCTAACCCACATCTTCAATCTCTCCCTCACCTCTGGCATCTTCCCCGATGCTCTAAAACATGCACTGGTCACCCCCATACTCAAAAAGCCGTCCTTGGACCCCACCAATCTTAACAACCTACGCCCAATCTCCTTGCTCCCCTTTTCCTCTAAACTCCTTGAACGCCTGGTATACAACCAACTGAGTGACCACCTCATTAAAAACAACCTTCTTGATCCCCTTTAATCTGGATTTTGCCCTCAACACTCCACAGAAACTGCTCTTTTAAAACTCACAAATGACCTACTAACTGCAAAAACCAACGGACACTATTCTGTACTCCTACTTCTGGATCTTTCAGCTGCCTTTGACACGGTTGACCACCCCCTCCTCCTCAAAAAACTTTACTCCCTCAGTCTCCATGACTGTGTTCTTCAGTGGCTCTCATCCTACCTATCCCAACGCACCTTCAGTGTCACTTACAATTCTACTTCCTCCACTCCTCTTCCCTTCTCTGTCGGGGTCCCCCAAGGTTCTGTTCTTGGACCTCTTTTATTTTCAATCTACCCCTCTTCCCTGGGTCAGCTGATAGCCTCTCACGGCTTTCAATATAATTTCTATGCTGATGACACACAAATCTATCTCTCCACCCCTCAACTCACTCCATCAGTCTCCTCACGCATCACTAACTTACTAACCGACATATCTGTATGGATGTCACACCACTTCCTTAAACTCAACTTGTCCAAAACCGAGCTTATAATATTTCCTCCCCCACGTTCCTCTTCCCCCGACTTCTCTGTCAAGAGCAATGGCAAAACCATCCACCCGTCCCCACATGTCAGGGTACTAGGTGTTATCCTGGATTCTGAACTCTCCTTTCAGCCCCACATCCAATCACTTTCCAAAGCTTGCCGCCTCAACCTCCGCAACATCTCTAAACTACGTCCCTTCCTAACCAATGAAACCACAAAGCTCCTGATTCACTCCCTGGTTATCTCTCGCCTTGACTACTGCAACTCACTCCTCATTGGCTTACCTTTAAATAGACTATCCCCCCTTCAGTCCATCATGAATGCTGCTGCCAGACTCATCCACCTTACAAACCACTCAGTGTCTGCTACCCCTCTCTGCCAATCCCTCCATTGGCTACCACTCGCCCAACGAATTAAATTCAAAATACTAACAATAAGTTACAAAGTCATCCACAACTCTGCCCCCAGCTACATCACTAACCTAGTCTCAAAATACCAACCTAATCGCCCTCTCCGTTCCTCCCAAGATCTCCTGCTCTCTAGCTCCCTCATCACCTCCTCCCATATCCGCCTCCAGGACTTCTCCCGAGCCTCGCCCATCCTCTGGAATTCCCTACCCCAATCTGTCAGACTGTCTCCAACTTTATCCACTTTTAGGCGATCCCTGAAAACTTTCCTCTTCAGAGAAGCCTATCCTGCCTCCATCTAACAACTGCACTATTTTCTCCATTAGCTCATCCCCCACAGCTATTACCTTTTGTATAACTTGACCCTCCCTCCTAGATTGTAAGCTCTAACGAGCAGGGCCCTCTGATTCCTCCTGTATTGAATTGTATTGTACTTGTACTGTCTGCCCTAATGTTGTAAAACGCTGCGTAAACTGTCGGCGCTATATAAATCCTGTATAATAATAATAATAATAATAATAATACTTTTTCAAGGCACTGTATAATCGTATAATCGTTAGCTCTATCTATCGGTAAAAATGTTTATTTTTCTGAAATATCTCATTCATAAAATGTACTACATTTTGAACACTAAATGGAGATAAAGATCATAGGAAGTCATACTATTAGAGAAAATGCTAGAGGCATTCGTGCAACCTGGATGAACGCTTGTGATTCGTCCAAAGAATGTTTTGTAAATAGACCCCATAATGTGCAAACTAAAGGTCCATTCACACCAGCAGGTGCACATTATGGTGCACATAACACTGGTTTGTAAAGCTTTTACTCAAAGAAATAAAGCTTGGCTTTTAATGTTACATTGGGGGAGCTTATTATCTTTTTTAAACACTTACAGACCGCCCGCCGTCGTTATACGTCGGCTGTTTGAAGAAGGATATTGTTGTTATGGCAGAAGCTAGCTGCCATAACCCCGGTATTCTCCTCTTCAGCTTACGGTCTGCTTTCAGATGAAAGTAGTCTCTGCGGTGGATTCGCTGCAAGATCACTTTTATCGGTGGCGGGAGAGGGCCCCCCTCCCACCGCGCTTCAGTGCCCTCTGCCGCTTACCGGAGCCACCGGCAGTGGCGGAGGCGATCACGTCCACTCCCATGTATGGTATGGAGCTGAATGAGGGGAAGATGCCCCCCACCCATCTCCATACCATTGTAGGGCGGAAGCGATGTCAAAACGTCACTTCTGCCCATAGGTTTTAAAAAGACATTATTTTTTTTTTATTTTCTTCAAACAACATTTTTTTTATTGCATTTTAGTGTAAATATGAGATCTGAGGTCTTTTTGACCCCAGATCTCATATTTAAGAGGTCCTGTCATGCTTTTTTTAAATTCCTTGTAATAGGAATAAAAGTGACACAATTGTTTTTTTTTAAACGAACAATGTAAAAAAAATAAAAATAAAAGGTAAAATAAATGAGCAAAAAATAAAAATGTTTTAAATGCGCCCCGTCCTGCCGAGCTTGCGTGCAAAAGCAAACGCATACTTGAGTAGTGGCCGCATATGAAAACGGTGTTCAAGCCACACATGTGAGATATCGTTCCAATCGGTAAAGCAAGAGCAATAATTCTAACCCTAGACCTCTTCTGTAACTCAAAACATGTAACCTGTAGAATTTTTTAAATGTTGCATATGGAGATTTTTAGGGGTAAAAGTTTGTCACCATTCCACGAGCAGGTGCAGTTTTGAACCATGACATGTTGGGTATCAATTTACTTGGCGTAACATCATCTTTCACAATATACAAAAAAAATGGGGCTAACTTTACTGTTGTCTTATTTTTTTAATTAAAAAAAGTGTATTTTTTCCAAAAAAAGTGCGCTTGTGAGACCGCTGCGCAAATACGGTATGACAAAAAGTTTTGCAATGACCGGCATTTTATTCTCTAGGATGTTAGAAAAAAATATATAATGTTTGGGGGTTCTTAGTAATTTTCTAGCAAAAAAAAATTATTTTAGAAATTAGGCTCGGGCCTGAAGTGGTTAAAGACATTGATTAATGGCATGCAGGAGCAAACAGTTCAATTCAGTCGTAATTTTGCAGTATGCTTTGTTTTTTTACTTGCAATCCCTTTATGGACACAATGGAAGTAACGGTCCACAAAACGCTGGATCTGTAGTGAGGAATTGAACCTCAGACAGTATCCTGATTCTGTTCACTACCAAACTAGCCGCTGCAAATAATGTCTTCTATTATAATCCTTTTCGTCAAGACCACAGGGTGGACCTGTAGACCCAATGGGAAGCATTTTGCATCTATTGCAACACAGGCTGGATGCTCAAGTTTACTATTTAAAAAAAAAAAAACTCAATAAAAATCCTAAGTTGATATTATTAGACATTTATAGACAGATTTCACCTTTGTGTAAATATTTTACATTTGATGTATTGTCTGATTCCCTTTTATAGATATATATGCCACACTGCTCTGTGCTTACATGCAATTGTTCATATTTATGCAGCATGGTGCTCTTTCTGCACTCCCATAAGACTGGTAGATTTAATTAGTGAAACAAAACATTCTAGAGTAAAATGCTGAAGCTGCACTAAACAAAGGTGTGCATGTGACATATGGTGCACATGATGGGTGATCCTTTTATGTAAGCAATTCCATCTTCACTTATCCTCACTTAAGAATGGACAAGGGGCCTTTTTCACTGTCACTTATTATTCCTACAAACTCAGCAAGAATAAATAATCTTTATGATGTTTTGCTCCGCATACACTTACCTGTTACTCAATATACTCAGCTTTGAGAACGCAACTTAATAGTTTTCTTTAGGACGATTAATAAAAATGAAAATGACAGCACATTTGCTCATTTAAGT
This sequence comes from Lithobates clamitans, assembly GCA_037952925.1. Lineage (NCBI taxonomy): Eukaryota > Metazoa > Chordata > Amphibia > Anura > Ranidae > Lithobates > Lithobates clamitans. The sequence goes on from JBBGZY010000438.1 coordinate 8,138,270, forward strand.
AATGCAGTTCTGCAAAACCAAAAGCACTTAATTCATGAGTTTTAGCTGCAAATTTCATAAGCACAGTGACAATTTTCCATACCTTTTAATTTTCCTGTATCTTCTTAGTAAGGAAAGCACAGTGGGGTTTGGAGTGATGTTATTTTTTCTGTAGTTAAAGACTTTACTTGGAATTGCAACTCTCTGTCTCCGTGGAGGGCTTTTGTGATAAACTGTGCATAATTGCCAGTGACAAGCAATGTCGCATGTGATAGATCACACTTACTGACCAATCTATTGTCACTGCCCTTTGGAAAGCTGGTGACACATGTCATAATGGCTACTCCCACGGGAATGGGTGGCTCAAGTGAGGTTGTCAGGGCTACAGGGGAAATATTTCTACTCTCATAAATAGTGTGCACTTTGTGTGCATCTGACCTTTCCTTAATTAATTTGTGCACATATGTGAATGAGCAATGAAATGACCTTGACACTGCCACCTAACTATATTATAAGTAATATACAGCCAATATATTATACAGTTTTCCAAAAAAAAAGGTTTCAGCCAAGTAACGTGTAAGAGTAACACGGTGTTCTCCCTAAGGCCCAGTTCACACTGGTGCAACATACAGTACGCTCCGACTTTGTGAGCACATTCCACATGACGTGTATAAATCAATGGTTCCCTATGAGAGCCATCTTAACTGGTCCGACGTGTCGGTCCGACATTAAAAAAAGGTTCCTGCACTATTTTGGTCCGACTTGGGCACTATTTCAGCCCATCAATTTGAATCTAAATCACATCCAAGTCAGATCATCATCTTAACTAATCTGACTTGTGGCATGCAACATGCGCACTGGGGATCTTAAAGAGAAACCACACACGAAAAAAAAAAAAAAAAATAAAGCACTGTGGGGCCCCCAAAATCCTTACCAGACCCTCAGCTGAGCACGCAGCTATGCAGGTCAGGAAAGGGTAAGGGATGAGCAAGCGTCCCCCACCCTCTTGGACCATACCAGGCCACATGCCCTCAACATGGGGGGTGGGAGCTTTGGCTCTGCACCCCCCCACCCCATAGCACCTTGTCTCCATGTTGATGGGAATAAAGGGCCTCTTCCCGACAACCCTGGGCGTTTTTTGTGGGGGTCTGTGGGCAGGGGGCTTATCGGAATCTGGATCCAGATCCCGCCCCCCCATGTGAATGAGTAGGGGTACATTGTACCCCTACTCATTCACCCAAAAAAGTAACAAAAACAAATAAAAACAGTACACAGGTTTTTGACTAAGTTCTTTTTAAAAAATGAAGGATGTCCCAATTGTAGCTCCAACATCTTCTTTCTCTGCTGATGTCCTCTCCCTCCTGTTTTTCTCCCTGATGTATTCTTCCTCTGGATCTTCCTCTGGTTTTTCTGCTGGTTCTTCTCTCTCTGCTGATGTCTTCTCCCAATGTTGTTGTGTCGGCTCCCAATGTCTACCATTTCTTATATATAATCATGGGGTGTGACCATCCAATGAGGTAATCCGGAGACCCCGCCCCCTTGTGACATCACCACCTGATTCCAGATTATGATAAGCCCCCTACCAGCAGACCCCCACAGCCACCGCGCAGGGTTGTCAGGAAGAGACCCTTTTCTCTATTAACATGGGGACATTATGTATGGGTGCTAATCACTATTCATGCTGGTGGAAACACACAAAAAACACGTTTTTAGTAGAGTGAGCATGCGTTAAAATTTCTGGCGATATTTTCACTGCTATCTTTGTCTTCTTGTGCTGAAGACATCTATTCCTCCTATTTCTTGTCCTGTGTCACAGTGAATGGAAATGAAGTTAAATGTCACCAACTGAAACAAAGGTAGAAATAAAAACCTGACATATATGGTAACTCTTCCCCATTCCTTACAAAACTGGCTGGAGTTAGGCTTTACTGTATATTTAGCATGCAAAATTTATTTGAGAGGGCAACGGTGACTAAAGTACAGATGTATAACAACCTACAAGGAACACCTAGATTCACAGCTGGCAGAAAAGCTGAGCCTTGCAGTTATCTGTTGTCAAATTACAGATTACAACCTCAATGCCAAAGCTGGAAGACTTGGAAACACAATATGTTCCCTAGGCTGCTCTTCATGCAATTTTCTAGTGAACTATCGTAATCTATTACAGGAAATATGACTGAGTAGAACATCATTACAAGCCTTGTCTTTAACTTAGAATAACTGTTTCTATATAAATTCAGACCACCTCTGGGATACCTGGAAGGTGTTCCACAATGTTTGATATTGAAAACAGCAAAAGAAGAATCCATCTTCTTCTGTTAATATTACAAGTTTCTCTTTGTTAGCAAAAAAAGGGCAAGCACAAGCTAAATAGAAGAATACTTATTGAAGTTTTCACAAGAAATTGGATTTTTTCTATAATGCAGGTGAGGGACCTACAGCTTTCCCATTGAGCATGTCAACCACAGCTAAAGGATTTTGCTTTGTCCTCTAGCAAGATTAGCCCATGAGAGCTATCCTGTCCAGGCATAATGATGGCTTACAGGACAAAGCAGGCTGCACTTTTAACTGATTATCTTTTTTTTTTTTTTCAAAACAATCTAAAGATTTTTTTAAACTTATCATAATAGGCAACTCAGTATTCCTTTCCATTATTCTGCCACAGAACAAGATAGAAGAGAATGCATGGAGATCTGTAAAGTAGTGGATTCTGCCGCTACATCAATGGACTTTTCTGCTTTGAAATCATCTTCCTGAATTCTGTAAGGGCTGCATTGCTTGTTAGATGCCAAAAATGCACTTAACAATCTGCCTATTCTGTTCTGTTTAAGCACTATGCATTTCTGAAGTATTTGTTTCATAATTATTATAGCTTATGCACTCCTTAACCTTCTTGAGTACATTGTGCTAGCAACAGTTGTTTGCTGAATAAGTAATAATTATTATACTGTATGTTCCCCACTAGTTAAAAATTGTAAAGCCTGGATGAACTTTCAGTTTAAATTGGCTAATTAACTTCCATTTGCATAAAAAGAAAAAAAGAAAAAAGTCTTCAACCCTTTTTACACTGAGGCGCTTTACAGGTGCTATAGCGCTAAAAATAGTGCCTGTAAAGCGCCTTTCCTCTCACTCCAATGTGAAAGCCCGCAGGCTTTTACACTGGAGCGGTGCGTTTGCGGGACGTCAAAAAAAGTCCTGCAAGCAGCATCTTTGAGGCACTTTAGGAGCGGTGTATACACCATGCATAAACCAGCAAATGGGAAAGTGATCATTTGACAAAGGATCTGAGTCTAAAACAAAAAAATACATGAGAACCAAATAAGGGAGTCACCTAAAACCTTGTTATAAGAGCAGTGGTGTATGTGGACCTTTGGGCCACAAGATTACAGTCAACATTGTGGCAAATGCACAGTTAAGGGTTTTGGTGTAGCAGAAGAAAGGTTGGTGGGAGAAAAAAATGGGGGGGGGGGGACTTGAAGGATAGGGGAGGAGTGCGGTTTCTTACTCACCTTCCATGGGTTGTAGTGATTAAGTGCGACCCCGTCAGGGGTGTGGTAAACAATGGAGGGGGGTGGCTAGTATAAGGTGAAGGTCTGAAGGCTGGGAACATAATATTAGCTTATGTTAAGACTGAGTAGGAAGAGAAAGGATACAGGGTTTGATCGTCCTGTAGTTAAGTGGGGGGCTAGTAAGTTGGGAGAATCCTGGAGTCGACAGGAAGTGTGTCCAGCAGGCCCATTTGGTCCAGTATTTCGTAGGTGTGTTATGAGCTATGTAAATCAGTTCCTCCATTTCAGCTATTTTATGGAGTTTATTAAGTTATTCCTTGATTGAGGGGGAGCGAGAGGAGCTCCAATGTATCTGTATATACTGTTTCGTGGCATTAATCATATGCATGGCTAATGATTTGTAATAGGTTTTATGTGGTAAGGGTGAATGGTGTAGGAGGAATTGAGCTGGGGAATGATCTAAGTCATAGGAAGTCATGAGTGAAATGATGTGGCACACTTCACTTCAGAAGGTTTGGATACATGGGCATGACCACCAGATGTACAGCAGTGTACTTTGGTCGGTATGAGTTCTCCAGCAGGTCTCTGTGATTTCTGATTGGAATTTGCGTAGTAGAACAGGGGGTGCAATACCAGTGTGCCTGGATTTTGTACCCATTTTCTTGAGTAGAGACAATTATGAAACCTTTGTGAATGTTTAGATATAAAGTATCTGTACCTAGTCTTCCTGTGAGAGAGATAGGGCTAGGTCTTTTTCCCAGGCCGTGCTGCCGTTGGAAGGGTGGTCAGCAAAGAGCAGTGACTGCATGGTGGAGATAAGGTAACGCTGTGGGGTCTTCCGTGAGCACATCTTGAAAGGAGTAAGTGGTCTGGAGCAGGAGGACTCTCTATCAAGGGAGCGTAGAAAGTGTTGTTGAATTTTTATGTGTGAATGTAACAACCACCTATTGTCTCATTGAAGTCAAACTCTCATTTTGCCATGCTGACCACATGAGCAAATGTCAGCATTCCTATACAGTATGTAATCTCAGCCTAACTGGCTGGTGGGCATGGACAAACGGTTCGGCAGGAGCATCAGTTTGGGCAGGAACATTTGCCCATTTGGCCGTTCGCTGAATACCCAAATTTGCAAGGTGTTCGCCCTAACAAATACCCTGCAATGCACTGAGCGCTGCATTCTGCATCCTGACTGGACAAAGCTTTGCCCAATCAGGGCACAGTGTATGCATGTTGTTATAGAGCTGGGCCAGGAAGCCGGCCGCAGCGTCCTTAACAACAGAGTTATCAGCCATCAATGGGTTTTCCCGCTGACAGCTGAACAATAAAAAAAAAGGTTCCGGTTAAAAAAAAAAGAAAATAACGGCGTAGGGTCCCTACCCAGTCCATACCGGGCCCTTTGGCTTCGGTATGGATTTGGAGGGGAACCTCACAGCAAAATGTAAAAAAAAAAAATGGTGTAAGCCCCCCCCAAAATCTATACCAGTTCCTTATATGGGCCTGCAGCCTGGCATGTCAGGAAAGGGGGACGATGAGCTAGCTACTTCACCCATGTGACATCACACGCCCAGCATGTATCAGTATGTGATGTCAGAAGGGGCAGTGCCACTGGGTGATGTAGCTAGGTGGCCCCGCCCCTTACCTATATAAGATATATCAAAGCGGAAAGCAGGCATTCGGCGAGAGGCCTCCCAGGAGGCGGAATGTTTTTGATCGTTTTGATTTTTCGGGTCAGCAGGCCACGTGATTGACGATGGAGTTACATCAAGGGACACAATTTTTTAAATTTATAATAAAGGATTTATCAAAAACTGTCTCTTGTGTTTATTACTTTTTGCCACTTATTTGGTGAATGGGTAATAGTACTAAGTAACCGATACTCATTCACACGGGGGGGGGGGCTGGGATCTAGGGGGATTCCAGATTCTGATAAGCCCCCCACCCGTAGACCCTGACAACCACAGCCCAGGGTTGTCGGGAAGAGGACCCTGTCCCCAGTGCCTCTCCTGCCCCAAAGCACCCACCCACCTATGTTGAGGGCATGTGGCCTGGTATGGTTGGGGGGGGGGTTCATCCTCTCCCCCATTTTCTGACCTGCCAGGCTGCATGCCTGGATTAGGGTCTGGTACGGATTTTCAGGGGGCCCCCACGCCATTTAAAAAAAAAATGGCATGGTGCTCCCTTCCAAATCCACACCAGACCTGAAAGTTTTGGTTATTTCGTTTTTCAATAGCCAGGTGCCGGCAATTGCAACCAGTAATTTTAAATGGGATTTGACTCGTTTTTTTTTTTTTTTAGAAATGTCATTTTTGCTGCAGCATGTTTTATGTATGCTACAGATGCGCCACTTTACAGGCACATTAAGGTGACCCCCAGGTACTATACTTAAAGGCATTTTTCACTTTTATTGTTGCACTTTAAGCATAATTAAAATCACTGCTTGTGCAAAAACAATTGTTTTAAAAAAAATGTCCCCCTGGGTGGTACTCAGACCCCCATACCCTTTTATGGCAAATTACTTGCATGTATTACTTTTGATTTTTCCTGTTTGGCTCCCATAGACTTCAGTGTGGTTTGCTGTTTGGGTTAGAACATTGTTCTACCAAAACTTGAAGTGGTTGTAAAGGTAAAAGGTTTTTCACCTTAATGCATCCATGCAATAGTAGCTACCTTGCAGCCCCCACCTCCCCAAGTACTTTACAAAAAACAGAACATTTCCCAGTCCATTTACCAGATAGCCTGCAAAAAACAAAAAGGGGGAAAGGAGTCAGGAGCACAGGCAGGGGACCCCAGAAGAGGATCGGAGCTGCTTTGTGCAAAACCCTTGCACAGAGCAGGTAAGTGTGACATATTTGTTATTATAATAATAATATTAAAAAAAATGTAAAGATTTAAAATCACTTTAATCCTTTCCTTTGGCTTAGAAAAAAATCCAGTAGTAGGTTACATCACTAGCTGCAGCAATAATGAAGGCCCCTTGAACTGCCTTTAGGGAAAGGGAGCCTTGACTGTTGGAAGCATGTCATCAATGTGGGTGTGAACCTAAAAGGGAAGTAAAGTAGCTCCCTTAGGATTGGCTACAAGACCTGAGGTGACTGGGTGGAGCCTGAACTCTAGGAAAAGACTATGGTGAGGCACATCCAACTGCTCCAGGAGATCCAGTTTATGGTAACTGAGAGGATGTGCTGATCACCGAATCCTTTGTTTTTATCTCTGGCTTATTCTTCCAACCTCAACAAATTCAAATTTTTGTCGGGTCTTGCGCCTTTTCCTTTTCCCAGCTGATCTTGACTCCTCATGATTTTTCCCACTTACTCTTTTCCCATTGGCACAGCCATTGCTGCCCATGAGATGGGTTTTAGGTAAATGGGAATCATTAGAATTTTTGCTATATGTTCGTCCTCGCCTTTTGTTCTGATTTCATGTCTCTCCCCAGAATTACTTTGGATCATCGTTGACTCCTTCGTTTATTAGACCTCTTGCCGTGCCGATTTTTGATACTGTGGGGAGAATTTCCCTTTGCAGTTGGAAGAATTCGTTGTCGCAGTTTTCATTGGCTACACTGGCTGCTGGTATTACCTGAGACAATTTGTTTTAGGCCCCTTCATTCTTATCATTCATATATGGGTGTAACAATGTAGGGCATTACCAGCCTGTAGATTCAACCTCCTCTATTAGGCATGGTATTGCTCTGTGTTGTGCCAGTTTTACCTATCTATTGTTTGGTCCAACATTGTTCCCCTTTTCTGGTTTTGGACCGTCACATACTTTGTTCTTGTTTCTAGTTCTTGTTTGCAGCTGTTTTGCACCAAAGTTAAAAGCCTAGGTTTTCAAATTTGTCCACAGGATTGGTGGCATTGTTGTCTGCCAATGGGGTCTTGAGGGAGATAACAGTATTTATTAAGACCTGATGGGGTTAATTTAAATGATTGGCCTAAATATGTTCACCTGGGCCTACAATTTGGTGTCAAGCAGGTGCTGGCTGCAGTGGGGCACTCGTCAGTGTACCACTGGCTTGCGTGTGGCGGTTTTGACCTTGCCAGCAATTGATGTTGTTTTATGGGCTATGACCTCAAGTTAAATTCTGGGGTCAGTCTAATGCCTGTCTGGCACTGATGGTAAGGACAGGCCTCTTATGCCCCGTACACACGGTCGGACATTGATCAGACATTCCGACAACAAAATCCTAGGATTTTTTCCGACGGATGTTGGCTCAAACTTGTCTTGCATACACACGGTCACACAAAGTTGTCGGAAAATCCGATCATTCTGAACGCGGTGACGTAAAACACGTACGTCGGGACTATAAACGGGGCAGTAGCCAATAGCTTTCATCTCTTTATTTATTCTGAGCATGCGTGGCACTTTGTGCTTCGGATTTGTGTACACACGATCGGAATTTCCGACAACGGATTTTGTTGTTGGAAAATTTTATAGCCTGCTCTCAAACTTTGTGTGTCGGAAAATCCGATGGAAAATGTGTGATGGAGCCTACACACGGTCAGAATTTCCGACAAGAAGGTCCTATCACACATTTTGTATGGGGCATTAGACTATGTGAGTTTATATTTATGGGTGGTCATGGTATACTCTGACTGGTATTGTTTGGTACATTTGGAAAGTTGTACTTTTGAAAAATTCAATTAAGCTGTGGCCTTGCCCTAATTCCAACTTAATCAGCTTCCGTGTCTTTTTTGGGGGGCAAGGTATTGGTTTATTAGTTGGTCATAAATGAGCCTATGCTTTTCAGCAGTCAAAGGAATGAAATAATTTCAAGGGGAAGTTGTCTGTAACCTTTTAAGGCTCATGCACACATAAGGTTGTATAGTATAAAATACGCTTGTCCCGGCTACTGTGTAATTTTGGAAAGAATAACATAATATGCTATAAACGGGTATACACCTTATGTTGATAGGTATATGTTGATACCTGCATTTGCAGATGCTTGCATATGGGCACGTTTTCCTGAGTGTGCAAGTCTCACATTTGGGAAAATATGCCTATATGCATGTGTTTGTAAACCCCCGACTGTACTCCTTAGTCTGCTGCAGAGCCCCTCCCTTCCCCCTCAGTGCCCCCACTGTTCCCCTCAGCTACATACAGAGTACTCAGCTGAGACCTTATTAATGTATTCTCTCACTGACAGCAATGTTGGGGCATTTTGTCCTCCCACTTTGGCACTGATGGCAGGGGATTTTTTCCTCTAATTAACCAATGAAATGTAGGTATTTCTGTCATCCTATTGACCGCTAACAAGGCATTTTTCCTGCTACTGACAACTAGCGAAAGTAATTTTTTCTTACCATTCATCACTGATACCAGGGAATCTTTGCCCCTTACTGATGGCTGACAAAGCATTTAATGCCTCTCCAGACAAGGCCAGTGAAAAAGATTTTTTTCCTCCTGCTGACCATTGACACCAGGTGATTTTTCCCCCTACTGACCCCAGACAAGGCATTTTTTACCTTACACTGACCACTGACAAGACATTTTTCCAATTACCACTGGTGCTATAGCATTATATCCCCCTACTGATCCCTGACAAGGCCTATTTTCCCTCTTCTGGTCACCAAAAATGCATTTTAGACTACTGAATACCAATGGGGCTTTTTTTTCCCTCTTTTACTGACTAATGAGGTTGATGCAACTTTTACTTCTACTGACCTCTGGCAATGCATTTTTCCTTCTACTGACTACTAACACCAGGGAAGTTCCCCCTCCACTGACCATTAATGTGTGGGCAGATTCTCTTTTGCTCCCTCTGGTTGGCAGGCTTTTTCCCCTGACATGAGGCATTTGTTCTAACTACTGACCACTGACACTGGAGCATTTTTTAACCTACTGACTCACTTCCTTTTTACCTGACCTCCTAGTTTAAGATTATAAGGTTTAAGATTATAAACTATAAATGCTAGGTTCTGCAACATGAACACATGTTGTTAGGGCCATTAGGTCTCCTAACAGTGTAGATTTACTTTGAATTAGCTTTTATGATATCTGCCATCATCTCACTTATCAGTGCAGAACAACCAAGTAGGCACAATTTCTGCAAACACCGTTTCGTATGTTGTTATTGCGAATGATTACATCACAAACACGATTGCCAAAACAATGTCTAATACCTTTTATTACTGATTCACTGGTCTGTCCATACACTACAGGTTTCTTCTATCACAGCAGTTTTGTAAGGATTTAAGGAGTACTTTTGTTCAGTGTACAAAAAAATCAATGCCGTTTGTTTTCATGAACAAAGCTCCTAACCTTTAAAGATAAATAAAACTAAAAATAAGCAACAAAACAATATAACGTTTTTATACAATACACAACTGTAACGTGTATATACAAGCTTATTTTAAAGTGGAACTAATCTCACCAATTTAAGTTAGTCCAATATGATAGATCAGCTCCCAAAAGTTTCATAGATCACGATTGCAAATGAGTACTTGATTGTATACTGCCAGGAGCTCAAGATGTCTGCCCCTACCCATTGTTAAAAACAGGTGGTTCAATTTTAAATTGGATTCAGAAGTTTGGATTGTGTAAAGTGGGCATGTGTGAGATTCATTAGTGATGCTGGCAGTGGGTGGGTGCTTTTTTCAAGGAATGCTGGATACTGGCACTTTGGTGGGTGGGAGCCTGAAGGGAATACTATCCTAATACTCTCTGTTTTAAGAATTCTGTCTACGTTTTCAGAGTTGAAATTGTTGTGTTGTGGAAATCATAATACCTGACTCAGAAATCAGTGTAGGTTCACTTTTAATATTGCACTGTGGGTTAACACTGCAAAGCTGCATTGACTGTGTATATTCATAAAGTCAGGGCCCTTCCACAGCCCTCCTTATTAGCGAGTGGCCTGGTAAAATGTGAGAGGAAGCCTTCCTTGGCTTAGCCTGTGGTTCTTCATTGTATATTATTGATGTAAATTGTATAGCTACAGAGAGACTTAGGAATATATACCCTCACTAGTTGACCTGGAGGTCTCAGGAAGAGTTCTACTGTCATATAACATTACAGCTATTTGTGAGTATAGCAGATAACAGGTAGAGCAATAACTTAGCCCAGCTACAGTATAATGTTGCCAATGATCTCAAGTCTCCTGATGGCTCAAGCTTGTCTAGCACTATTGCTGAGGTCTTCTTGTAAGCTGGGGAAAATGTTAAGCAAGGAGAAACAGGAAATTGCATGATATCCATGCAATGCCTCTCCTACCATCCCTCACTTCCATTATTTTAAAATATGCTTACAGTGAAAGAAGTATTAAACCCAAAACCAAAAATGTTATATTAGATGTGATGGCTGCATTATTGTTTTTTTTTTTAGGATTTTTTACCTCTGTTTTCATCTGGTGATCTGGCCAGTAACATATATCCTGTATTAGAGTGCCCCCACCCTGGATGAATGAGCATAGGGGGCACCTTTGGACAGAAGCATTGTCAGTCTGGGGGAGGGGAGAGTTAGATGTACTGGTAGATTTAAATGCACTAATAAATTGAAGCCATAATCCAGCTAATAATTTAGAAGCAGTTACAGCAAATAGTTTTCCCTTTTGAGATAATATATTTTCATAAATATTTATCATTGTAAGCACCCCATCAGTGTTAAATTGTGTTTGTTTAATCTCTGTAACTGCTATATTCTGCTGGAGAGCTTGTTCTCGGACCATAGATGATTTGAATCTCAGCTGGTTCGACAGGGACAGGACAAGATTCAAACCAAGGTCTGAGGAAGGAGGTTAGTCCCCTGAAACACGTCAACCATCTAATCGTGTGGTCTTAGGATGGGTTACTCTGCCGGCTAAAGTACACCAGTTTAATCGTTGCTGTTCTTATCCACTTGTGAGCATCCATTTGTCTGGGTGAATTCAATAATTTTTTCTATGGTAATGCTTGAGGTGTTTGCGCCCTCCTGTGCGTGTTTTTTGAAAGTCAAACCATGTATGGACAGGCTGATTGTACCTAAGTGGATCCATCAATTGACTTGGGTACAACCAGCATGTTGGATTTTTAGGAATTTGATTTGTTGCTAGCTCCACATCCCTTTGGAAGAACACATTAGCTCTGTCGGAGGGATTTGCTCAGCAAGACTGACTGTGTTGATGGGGAATCAAGCAATTTTCTAACTGCAACCCGTGGATGCAGGAAAGAAAATCCTATCATCTATGGCCTGCTCTCCTGGCTGGTGTTGACATATAGTTTGCTTAGTAATGGAGTACAGTGCAAACACTTCTCTTAACTAATATTATTGTTAATGGTAGTTATTATTTGTTGAATTGCTAGATGTGCTAATTTTTCTATATTATCAGAAATTAAACAGTGCTGTAGCTAATTACTTATTGATATCATGCTACCCAGAATAACCCAATATACTGTGTATAATATGGTCTTTTAAAAAAGAGCAGAGAAATACCTTGCTTAATGTTAGAATCCCCTTCTTCAAATGGCAGAATAATTTTGGGCACCTCTATAGCATGTGTTTAAGTCACCTTTTGTTTCTTAGACATCTGTTGCATAGGTGTCATGATAGGGGTCAGGCTCGAAAACCAGTTGCTATAGCAGTAGCGGGACTACCACCAACCAGCAGGATAGATACACAGGCAGTCACCCTGGAGGATGACAAGTGCTCTCCTGGGGTGCGGAGTCGAAGTACTAACTGGTGGGCAAGGTGAGCAAGCCGGGGTTCAGGAGTAAACAGGTAAGGATCAAACAGAAGCGTAGTCAGTAAAACAAGCCAAAGGTCAGTAACGCATAGTTGCAGGTTGGGATCAGGCAGAAGCATATTCGCGGAACAAACCAAGGGTCGATAACCAGTGGTAGCAAAATATGGACGGCAGCAGGGAAGACAAGAGCGTGATACTGGCTGGCTGAGAGAGCACAATAACCTGGCAAACCGGGCGTGCAGAGACATGGCTTAAATCAGAAAGTTCATGGGGAGAGCAAAGAGTTCAAGATTCAGCAGAAGTCAAGGCACAAGGCAGGATTGTCCTATGGATCAGACAGGGTGCTGTCCAGCATCTCAAGCAGCTCAGCGAGAAGACTCATCGCCAGATACAGCAGAGGTCCCAATCAATGTCCATTGTTCCTGGAGCTGATGACCACCGGCCATTTATGTGTATCGTGCATGGAATACGTAGGGAGTTATGAGAGTAATAAAGAGCTTACATCTGAGAAATAACACCTTCAGCTGTTTGCATATTAATAAGGCAACCATGGAAAGATCTATATGCTGCCATTGTTTGACCTTGGATTTACATGTATGGCATGTTTCTTATTTACACAGAATGGAAAGAAGATATAAATGGGGTTTGAAAAGCCAAGTTTCCATGATTTGGGCTTTTCCACCATTCCACCCCTTTGACTCTGATTAACTGGCATTTTGCTAGGTAAGTATTGATGAAGCCTTTTACAAAACCTTTTACATAAAAAAACATTCATATCTTCCACCATATATTATTAATGAGAATGTCTTTGGAACTTTTAACATATATATTTTACTTGATTCCAGTGCAACAAGATGATTTTAAGTTTCTATATAGCATTGAATGAATGGTGCATTAGTCAAAAGGTAAGGGCTAACAAGAGCTAATCTACTGAAATTCTTTATATGTTGTAACAGTTTTAATTTGACCCAAGGCTGCCTCATATTCTAAATAAAATCTTTCAAAAATACCATTTACCAAGTTTCCAGATGAGGGTCTTATGTAAGACATAAAACAACTGTGGAATTATAATGCATTTAACTGGGATGACCCTACCTGCTAAAAAAATGGTAGCTTGCCCCAGGAGTCTATTTGAGATTTAATTTTACCTATAAGTGAGGCAAAGCTATTGTATTCATATTCACCTATGAACCTTGAGGTATTTTTACCCAGATATACAGTATAAAGCTGCTCACACATTTGGACAGATCCGTTATGTCTTCTAGAAGTTTCTAAAAGGTTCTTCTAGAAGGGTAAGTAGATAGGAATGCAGACTTGTCCTGGTTAATAGTAAAGCCATTAATTGTCATTGTTGCATTCATTGAGGGTTCAGTATCTCTCAAATAGATACATTTTTATTGTACTTTTCTATATTTACAGTAAAACCCAAAATGACAGAAGAGTTTGTAATCTGAATTGCTAGTGGATTGAATTAGAAAAAAGAGCAGCAACAAAGGGCACCCATATGAGCAAAGAGGGCTATCCTACCTTCCTGAATGTTATACACGCTGTGAGATAAATATAGAGAAGCTTTACCCAATTTATGAATTTATTCTTACACTTTACTAAAGTATCTTCCAAGGGCATTCTAAACTATCGAAAGCCATGGCTTCATCTAAGGCCAAGAGTACTCAATTTCCCAGGTTATCTTTTTGGGTCTGTAGGTTGATAACCAGGCTTTTAATATTTACTGAAAAGGATTTCTTAGGCTGAAAGCTTGATTCCTCTTTACACATTATACTCGTGATAACAGTAAGTCTTATTAAGGATTTTAGCCAGTAATTTCACTTATGCTGTCAGCAGAGAGATGAGCTGATATGACTCTTTTATTATAGTATCTTTCACTTGCTTAAGCATTAATACTATTATAATATTTGACACTGAATGTGTTTTTTTTTGTTTGTAAGCTGAATTTAACACTTTAACTCTGGCAATAATATATCCACATTCAGTTTTTAAATCTTTGACGGTAGTCCATGTAGCACTGGGGCCTTATCATTTAGGCAGTAATTTGTCTCTGTAGCTGTTTTGGAATGCAGTAACTTTTTACACTTTTCCATCTATGTAACGCCACGTTCACATATGTGCGGCTGCGGTTTCATGCCTGGGATCTGGTGCATTTCTGTTCACCGGTTCAGGTGCGATTCAGGTCCAAATTTTTCCTGAATTCACACCAGAACCGGACCCAAAAACGCACAGGACCCCTATGTTAATCAGCTTTATTGAGAGTCGGTCACACTCGCCTGTTGTTCGAATTGGATGCAGTGGAAACCGTATCCAATTCGCACATATGTGAACCCAGCCTTAATGAAGTCTATCTGTGATAAGAAGGTATCTCACTCTTTATGATGATATGTTAATTTGTATAGGAATATGTTTTGAGTAAAGGTCATAAGCAGCTAGAGAATACCAGGGGTGGTTGGAACCATGTCCCCATCAGAATTGTTTAGACCTTTATGAATGGAGCATGTTACTGGTCCTTTACTATCATGGCTAGGAATTGTCTCATGTGTTCACTGTCTGCAAATAGTTGCAGTTGTTATCTTTGTTTTTAAGCTTATACTAAATCTGGGTATACACTAGCAGAATTTCAGCCAACATTTTTCATTGTTAAGCCCCATACACACTATCAGATTTTCTGCTGATTTTTGTCTTCAGATTTACCAAAACCATGAAGTGCAAGGGCCTGCCTGATTGCATACAAATGGAAACTCCTAAGGTATGACCTCATATTATATGGTTTTGGTAAATCTGAAGGAAAAAATTAGCAGAAAATCTGATAGTGTGTATGGGGCTTCTTAAGAGTATCGTAAAAATGTTGTAAGAACGTACCTTTGTTTCTCTAATCATTGGCTGTGTCAGATCAATGTTCCCAATGAGAAAATTCAAAAAGCTAGATAGAAATTCGTACATTTGAGAAAACAGTGTATGTGGTTTTCATTTAGTAAAGTCAATTTATTCCAAAATCAAATGTTAAAAGCATACAAAATCTTCAACTACCTTTAAATGAGATGCTATGTTCTCAGAATTTTTGTAACACTTTTCCTAAGAATTTTTGTATGAATTTCGATTAGAATATACTCAGCTTTAGTTATTTTACTAAGTTCAGTTTATACCCTAATCCTGAGCCTTTTATTTTGTAAGGATAGAAATAAATTGGGCGTACTTCACTTTAACTATGTCTTTTCTATCCACTTCCTTCTGTTTCCTTACCCCAGTTTTACATTATGCCGCGTACACACGACCGGACTTTCCGGCAGACTAGGTCCGACGGTCTATCCGACGCTCTATCCAATGGTAGACTTTCCTAACGAACGGGCTTGCCTTTACACGATCACACCAAAGTCCAATGGATTTGTACGTGATGACGTACGACCGGACTAAAATAAGGAAGTTGATAGCCAGTAGCCAATAGCTGTCCTAGCGTCGGTTTTAGTCCGTCGGACTAGCATACAGACGAGCGGATTTTTCGACCGGGCTCCAGTCCGTCTGAAAGATTTGAAACATGTTTTATTTCTAGGTCTGTCAGACTTTTGGGGAAAAAAAGTCAGCTGGAGCCCACACACGATCAAATTGTCCGAAGGAGTCCGGTCCGCCGGACCAAGTCTGCTGGAAAGTCCACTCGTGTGTACGCGGCATAAGTCCCCTGAGTCTCCACATCTTCTAAAGTGAAAAACATAGCCAAAATGGGTGAACATTCCAGCTAGACATGAGTTGGGTCTCCAGGCTGCAAAGTGTAGCCTTATAATTATGGGAGAGTCATTGTATATTCCTCTCATACCATATTGTGCTTTAAGTAGTTATTACATTATTATGGTTGCCAGAAGATAAATCAAAGTACTAAATATCTTTCAGAAACATCTTCAGCCTTTCCATTTCATTTGAAGTCCAGTTGAACCGACTGAGATTCAAACTGCGTAAGGGCACGCTGAATGTACCAAGTTGATCGATCGATCAACTTAGGTACAAACAGCATGCCGAGTTTTACCTGTGATTACCTGTGATTACCTGCCAATACCTGCGATTATCGCTAGCGGCTGCTCTAGTCACAAACAATAATCTCCAGCTTCTGCCGGCTGGGACAGCTTCCCCCGCTCCCTGGTGGGAGAAGACAATGATCTGTGTTGATGGGGTAATCATGCGAATTTAAAGTGGCCCTTCACCCAAAAATAAAATGAAACATCATTCCTCCCACTAATCTGTTACATTCTTATTTTTTTTTTTTTTTTGCAAAGCAGGTACTTGTTCCCATATTCTCAATCCTGCTCTAGGTGAGAATGACATCATCATTGTATACAGCCTCTTGTTATATTACACATTCCAGAAGGCTTCAGAACATTCTCTCAGCAGTCACCGATCAATATGTGCACCAGGGGGGCCAGCTGAGTGATTAGGAAGCAACAGCCGGCTCCTAAATCCAAGATGATCGCACAGGATAAAAAAAATACTTTGGGTTTGAGGATGCCCCACAGATGCACAATAAGGTTTAGGTCTGGAGACATGCTTGGCCAGTCCATCACCTTTACCCTTAGCTTCTTTAGCAAGGCAGGGGTCATCTTGAAGGCGTGTTCGGGGTCGTTATCATGTTGGAATACTGCCCTGCGGCCCAGTCTCCGAAGGTAGGGGATCACGCTCTGCTTCAGTATGTCACAGTACATGTTGGCATTCATTGTTCCCTCAATGGATTGTAGCTCAGTGCCGGCAGCACTCATGCAGCCCCAGACCATGACACTCCCACCACCATGCTTGACTGTAGGTAAGACACACTTGTCTTTGTACTCCTCACCTGGTTGCTGCCACACATGCTTAACACCATCTGGACCAAATACATTTATCTTGGTCTCATCAGACTAAAGACATGATTCTAGTAATCCATGTCCTTAGTCTGCTTGTCTTCAGCAAACTGTTTGCGGGCTTTCTTGTGCATCATCTTTAAAAGAAGCTTCCTTCTGGGATGACAGCCATGCAGACCAAGTTGATGCAGTGTGCAGAGTATGGTCTGAGCACTGACAGGCTGACCCCCCCACCCCTTAAACCTCTGCAGCAATGCTGGCAGCACTCATACGTCTATTCCCCAAAGACAACCTCTGGATATGACACTGAGCACATGCACTCAACTTCTTAGGTCGACCATGGTGAGGCCTGTTCTGAGTGGAACCTGTCCTGTTAAATCGCTGTATGGTCTTGGCCACCATGCTACAGCTCAGTTTTAGGGTCTTGGCAATCTTCTTATAGCCTAGGCCATCTTTATGTAGAGCAACATTTTTTTTTCAGATCCTCAGAGAGTTCTTTGCCATGAGGTGGCATGTTGAACTTCCAGTGACCAGTATGAGAGAGTGAGAGCAATAACACCAAATTTAATTTAACAAACCTGCTTCACACATGAGACCTTGTAACACTAACTAGAAAAGCTATAATTTCTGGGGAAATTGTGTGAAGTGTTCTTGCCTCCACCAGTAGTCTACAACTGGAGTGGGCAGAGTAACTGGGAGGAGTGGCTTGAGTAACTGTTGTGTGGTTGGAGTGGCTGGAGTAACTGTGGAAAGGTTGGACTGGGCAGAGTAACTTTATGGAGTGGGCAGAGTAACTGTGTGGAGTGGTTTGGAGTGAGTAAAGATAGTAAACATTACACTAACCAATTAATTGATCAAATTTAAAAAGTGCACATGACAAGCTTGATAGAGTGAGAAATGCATTTCAACTCTTATTTATTTATATAGCACATTTAATTGCAACGTTGTTGCCCAAAGTGCTTCACAGTTACATTAAAACATTAATTTATAAAAACATTAGCAGAATTATCAAGCCTAGCAGATGAAGGTATGACCACATGCATTTGGGGGGTCTCAGCATCTTGACGTAGAATGGAGGTGAAGGTGTGCTATCTGTTTGATGATAATCAGTGTTTACAACCACTGTTTCCTGGCAACGCTCATGCCCTGTTTATGCTTCACAACCACTGCTCAAAACACAATACACAGGATCATGATAGCTGTAATAACTGTGCAGTACTTCAAACGGTCGTATTTTAAAAACTATAAATCCTACAGTGAAGAGCTTTATATTGTGAGAATCACAAGACCCAGACCTGGAGTTTCAATGAATGTCAATGGACGGCGTGAGTTGCAAACAAATGGTCATATTGTGAAAACTATCAGGACTATGGCTTAGCTGTGGACATGTTTAGTGGCAGCAGGGATAGCTGAACATTTTGATATAAGATTTGTGTAGGTGGGCTTGAAAATGAGGGAGTGGTGGCAGTTTAGAAATCATGTCCTGATTTTTCAGCTTTTGTCACCTCCAACTATAGTTTTGAACATTTCGCTATTCATTCCTATGGGACCAATTTCGCCACAAAAACGACGATATTTCGTGAACCATTCGGCGAAACGTTCCACAAAGTAATAGCACACCAATCAGGAACAATCCGCACGTTTCAGTATATTACTGTCTATGTAGTGTAAAATTTGCGGTAGGAGTTAGGGTGGTAAATTTGGCTATAATAAGAATAATATTATATATGTGAGATAACAGTAAGTGGTGTTGCTATGCAAGAACACTTAATGAGTCTCATGACACCAGGGAGGGAAAAGGACATTTTCACTTAGGGGTGTACTCACTTTTGTTGCCAGTTTTTTAGACATTAATGGCTGTGTGTTGAGTTATTTTGAGGGGACAGCAAATTTACAATGTTATACAAGCTGTACACTCACTACATTGTAACAAAGTGTCATTTCTTCAGTATATATATATCATAAAATATTTACAAAAATGTGAGGGGTGTACTCACTTTTGTGAGATACTGTGTGTGTATATATATATATATATATATATATATATATATATATATATAAGCAACACTTAAAATGACCATTTAAACTGAGAATATATCAAATACAACAGTTGCATATCAGCTGCTAAAGCACGCCATACATAGGATTAGCATGCTTACTGGGGTTAGTTTGACACTGGTTGTCATCCTGATAACTATGGTCTATGGCTTTTTCACATTTAACACTGGAAGTTGTTCATTAAAACCTTTACCCTGGACAGTAGGCAATATGTTTGAGAGGTAAATTATTATTATCATACAGGATTTATATAGCGCCAACAGTTTTTTACAACATGAGGGCAGACATTACACTTACAATACAAATCAATACAGAAGGGATCAGAGGGCCCTGCTCGTTAGAACTTACAATCTAGAAGGGAGGGTCAAGTGGAAACAAAAAGGTAATAACTGTGGGGGGTGAGCTGATGGAGAAAATGAAAATACAGTTGTTAGGTGTGGGTAGGATAGGCTTCTCTGAAGAGAAGGGTTTTCAGGGATCGTCTAAAAGCTAATAAAGTAGGAGATAAGCGGACAGATTGGGGTTGGGCATTCCATAGGATTGGAGAGGCTTTGGAAAAGTCCTGGAGGCGAGCATGGAAGGAGGTGATGAGGGAGCTATAGAGCAGGAGGTCTTGAGAGGAACAAAGAGAACGAGTAGGTTGGTATTTAGAGACTAGTCTAGTGATGTAGCTGGGAGCGAAATTGTGGATGGCTTTGTACGTAGTTGTTAGTATTTTGAATTTAATTATTTGGCCGAGCGGAAGCCAGTGGAGAGATTGACAGAGAGGAGTGGCAGACACAGAGCAATTGGTAAGGTGGATGAGTCTGGCAGCAGCATTCATGATGGATCGAAGAGGTGATAGACTATGTAGAAGTAAGCCAATGAGAAGGGAGTTGCAGTAATCCAGGCGAGAGATGACCAGCGAGTGAATTAAGAGCTTTGTTTTTTCATTGGTTAGAAACGGGCATATTTTGGAGATGTTGCGGAGGTTGCGGCAGCAGGATTTGGACAGTGATTGGATGTGTTGCTTGAAGGAGAGTTCAGAGTCCAGGACTACACCTAGAACCTTGGCATGTGGGGATGGGCTTATAGTTGTGCCATCGATTTTGACAGAGAGATCAGGGAAAGGGGCATATGGGGGAGGAAAAATTGTGCATCGTAAATCACTGGTGGGCTCAGGTTGGATCCTGATGCCAGACTAGAACAAGATGTCCACTCACATGGCTCTTCAGGCCACCACTCTGCCATATAGACATTTAATTAATAGATCATCAGCTGTTAATATTACACAGTATAAAGATAGAAAGATTTTGCTGCTTCTTTTGGAAATGTTTCTATTTGTTTTCCCTATAAAAAATGTTATGTTGGAGAATTAATATGATAAAGTCTGACCTTTTACGTTCAGCAAGATTTAGAAAGCATTGTTTGAGGTCTAATTTGTCATAATTTTACCTTCATCAGAATATTTAGATCAAATAAATGTTGAAGTATGAAATGTGAAAGGTCATCCGGAATGCTGATATTAATGGAGGTCACTATTTTAACTACTTTGGAGTAAAAACTCTTTGTGACCTTCCAGCTGGATAATAGCTTTAATGGAAGCATGCTTGATATAGTGATATCTTGATATATCCCATTACTTTGGTTAAAGGTCTTTTCAGTAAAAGGTTTCAGTGGCTGTTTGGGTTCATTTAGCTAAATGCTGTTACAATCACTTGTGTGAGTGTAGGAGTGAATCATAGTTCTAGACACAAGTGAAGAATATAATGCAACTGCTGGAAAGAGAAGAAGGGCTGCTCACCACAGCACCCCATAAGACTCGACTGCCATTTTCCTATTTGTCTAATATGCCTTGGCTAATAGGTAAACTGTAATGATGCTTTTTTGATGTACAAAGAGAAACAAAATACCCGAAGCACCCCTGTCTCTGAGTCCCATAATAGCTGTTACCACTGCTACTCCTGTTGCTATGGTACTGGTCTCTAATAGTGATTCTTTACTGAGGAGTCAAGATGGCGTTTGCATCATGCTGGCCAGAACAGAACACTCAAACCGACCCCACCGTGTGTCTAGCAACTAAATTAAATTGAAGATTTTAAAAAAGATTTCAAACTAGACATTTTAAAGGAAATGTCAGCCATTTTGTGTTCTAAACGGCTAACCTATATTTTTTTAAATAGTTCTTGTCTTTTATTTAGGGTTATTATGATCTTTAATAACGATGAATGTAAAACACAGGACCATTAACCCATGCTCAGCTATGAAGAACTATAGTGCTTTACGACTTTGTGTTACCTCAGTTTTGACCAGAACAAATTGTACAAAAAATCAGTCAGCCAGATGTCTTATGGTGTAGACCATACCAGTCCTCCCAGCCCCATTCCAGTTGCTGGGCACATGAAAAAAAACAAGCCTCATTTGTTTAGTTATTTAACCACTTCCCGCCCACGCTATAGCCGAAAGACGGCTAAAGCGCAGGTTTACTTTGCCTGGAGGGAGTCATATGACATCCTCCCTTGATCGCAGCACACGTGCAGTGCGCTCTGTGATCGCCGAATACTTTAGACTGACCACAGATCAGGGTAAAGCGCCAATCACAGTAACCCTTTACCACGTGATTAGCTTTGTCCAATCATGGGTGATCACAATGTAAACAGAAGCCAGTCATTGGCATTCATTTCCTCACTCTATCAGCATGAGGAGAGGAGAATCGATAACCAATTTCTGTTAAAGGGACATCTACACTGATAATCAGGGCATTGATTGTCAGTGTCCTGATTATCAGTGCAGTCCCAACAGTGCCCACCAGTGTTGCCAATCAGTGCCCATCTGTGCTGCCAATCAGTGCCCATAAGTGTTGCCAATCAGTGCTCATCAGTAGCTCCTCATCAGTGTCACCTATCAGTGCTGCCTATCAGTGCCGCCTACCAGTGCATATCTGTGCTGCCTATCACTGCCCCTATCAGTGACACCTAACAGTGCCCATAAGTGCAACATATCAGTACCCTTTGGTGCCGCCTATCAGTGCCCATCAATGCAACCTATCAGTGCCATCTATCAGTCCAGCCTTATCAGTGCCTCCTCATCAGTGCCCACCAGTGCCGCCTCATCAGTGCTCATCGGTGCCAACTATCAGTGCAGCCTCATTAGCACACATCAGTGAAGGAGAAAAATTACCTGTTTGAACAAATTTTAGAACAACATGAAGAAAGTTTTTTGTTTTTTTTTACATTTTCCTTTAGCAGAAAATTAAAACCCCAGTGGTGATTAAAAAACACCAAAAGAAAGCTCTATTTGTGTCAAAAAAATTATAAAAATTTCATTTGGGTATAGTGTTGCATGACCGCGCAATTGTCAATCAAAGTGTGAGAGTGCTGAAAGCTGAAAATTGGCTTGGGCAGGAAGGGGGTAAAAGAGCCCAGTAGGCCAGTGGTTAATACTAGAATAGTTTGAATGCCTTTTATGCTTATTTTGTTTAGGATAAAGCTGAAGAACTACTGAACTTTTCTATCTGACATATTCTGGTTATGTATGGAGTAGGGATGAGCTGAACACCCCCCGGTTCGCACCAGAACATGCGAACAGGCAAAAAATTTGTACGAACAAGCGAACACCATTAAAGTCTATGGGACACAAACATGAAAAATCAAAAGTGCTCATTTTAAAGGCTTGTATGCAAGTTATTGCCATAAAAAGTGTTTGGGGACCCGGGTCCTGCCCCAGGGGACAAGTTTTTAAAATGGCCATTTTTTTCAGAAACAGTGATTTTAATAATGCTTAAAGTGAAACAATAAAAATGAAATATTCCTTTAAATATCGTGCCCAGGGGTGTCCTTAGTATGTCTGTAAAGTAGCGCATTTTTCCATGTTAGAACAATACCACAGCAAAATTACATTTCTAAAGGAAAAAAAGTCATTTAAAACTGATCGCGGCTGTAATGAATTGTCGGATCCCGGCAATACAGATAAAAATCATTGAAAAAAATGGCATGGGTTCCCCCCCCAGTCCATTACCAGGCCCTTTGGGTCTGGTATGAATATTAAGGGGAACCCCTCACCAAAATTTTAAAAAAAATGCGTGGGGGTCCCCCCAAAATCCATACCGGGCCCTTCAGGTCTGGTATGGATTTTAAGGGGAACTCTGTGTCAAAATTTAAAAAAAAGCACCTTATCTCCATGTTTATGGAGACAAGGGCCTCATCCCCACAACCCTTGCCCGGTGGTTGTGGGGGATTGCGGGAGGGGGGCTTATCGGAGTCTGGAAGCTCCTATTAACAAGGGGACCCCCAGATGCCGGCCCCCCCATGTGAATGGGTATCAGGTACATTGTACCCCTACTCATTCACCAAAAAAAGTGTCAAAATGTTAAAAATGACAAGAGAAAGCTTGGGACTGTGCCGCAATGTCCATTCATCTTTGATCACATCGCCGACGGACTGATAAAAAAAACAAAACGCAACAACGCCGACTGAATACTCTTCACGATGACCGCTGTTATATAGCTAATGTCAGAAGGGGCGGGTCACCCGTTTACGTCACCGGGTGGCCCCGCCATCAGCTATATAACAGCTGTCATTGTGAAGAAGATTCAGTCGGCGGGAGCCTCCCATGAAGGAGGAGTTGTTGCGTTTTATTTATTTTTTTGGTCCGTCGGCACTGTGATCGAAGATGAATGGACATCGTGGGACGGGTTTTTTTTTATTAAAGGACTTGTCGAAAGCGGTCTCTTGTCATTTTTAACATCTTGACACTTTTTTTGGTAAATGAGTAGGGGTACAATGTACCCGATACCTATTCACAAATGGGGGGGAAGGATCTGGGGGTCCCCTTGTTAAAAGGGGCTTCCAGATTCCGATAAGCCCCCCGCCCGCAGACCCCCACAACCACCGGGAGATTGTTGTGGGGATGAGGTCCTTGTCCCCATCAACATGGGGACAAGCTGCTATGGGGGCGACCCCAAAGCATCCTCCCAATGTTGAGGGCATTTGGCCTGGTACGGTTCAGGAGGGGGCGCTCTCTCGTCCCCCCCTTTCCTGTGGCCTGCCAGGTTGCGTGCTCGGATAAAGGTCTGGTATGGACTTTGGGGGGACCCCACGCCATTTAAAAAAAAATGTTGGCGCAGGGTTCCCCTTAAAATCCATACCAGACCTGAAGGGCCTGGTATGGATTTTGAGGGGACCCTATGCCATTTTTTTTTTAAATTGGCGCAGGGTTCCCCTTAATATCCATACCAGACCTGAAGGGCCTGGTATGGATTTTGGGGGGATCCCCACGCATTTTATTTTTTTTTATTTTGGTGAGGGGTTCCCCCTAATATTCATACCAGACCCAAAGGGCCTGGTAATGGACTGGGGGGAGGAACCCATGCCGTTTTTTTTCAATGATTTTTATATATATTCTCAGAATCCGGCAATTCATTACAACCGCGAGCAGTTTTAAATGAGATTTTTTTCCTTTTAGAAATGTCATTTTGCTGTGGTATTGTTCTAAACACGGGAAAGATGGGCTACTCTACAGGCATACTAAGGACACCCCCCAGGCATGATATTTAACCACTTGCCTTGCCGCCCACCGCCAAATGAAAGCTGGGCGGTGCGACTCTCGTTCTAGGTGCACGTCATATGACTGCTTTCCAGAACAACTGTTCTCGAGTGCCCATGGGAGCGTGCAGTGCGGTGATCGTGGCCACGCCCTGTTGCTAAGACACGCCGCGACCCCGATCTCTGTAAAGAGCCACGGCTCTTTAACCATGTGATCGGCTGTGTCCAATCACAGCAGGTCACATGTAAACACGGAGATGCCGGTAATCAGCGCTCCTCGCCTCACACTGACAGAGTGTGAGGATAGGAGAGCCGATCAGCGGCATCTCCTCACAGGGGGACATCTAGGTATGTAATCAGGGCACTGATCATCAGTGTCCTGATTACAATTAGGTGCCACCAGTGGTGGCAATGAGTGCCCACCACTGCCAGCAATCAATGCCAATCAGTGCCCACAAGTGCCAACCATCAGTGCCCACAATTGCCAGCAATCATTGCCCACAATTGCCAGCAATCAGTGACCATTAGTGATGCCAGTCAGTGCTGGCTATCACTGCTCCCCATCAATGCCCATCACTGCTCCCCATCAATGCCCATCACTGCTCCCCATCAATGCCCATTACTGCTGCCCATCAATGCCCATCAGTGGCCATCAGTGCTGCCTATCCTATCTGTGCCCACCAGTGCCGCCTATCAGTGTCCACCAGTGCCACTCATCAGTGCCACTTATCAGTGCTCATTAGTGCCACATATCAGTGCCCATAAGTGCGGCATATTCATGCCCCCTCATCAGTGCCACCTCATCAGTGCCCATAAGTGCCACCTCATCAGTGCCCATCAGTGCAGCCCATCAGTGCCCATCAGTGCCGCCTCATCACCGCCCATCAGTGAAGGAGAAAAATTACTTATTTACAAAATTTACTGACAGAAAAGAAAAGAAAAACTTTTTTTTTTCAAAATTTTCAGTCTTTTTTTTTTAGGAAAAAAATAAAAAAACCCAGAAGTGATTGAATACCACCAAAAGGAAGCTCTATTTGTGTGAAGAAAATGATAAAAATATCACATGGTTACAGTGTGGCATGACCGCGCAACTGTCATTCAAAGTGTGACAGCGCTCAAAGCTGAAAAATGGCCTGGGTAAGAAGAGAGTGTAAGTGCCCTGTATTGAGGTGGTTGAAAGAATATTTCATTTTTATTGTTTCACTTTAAGCATTATTAAAATCATCGCTTCTGAAAAAACATCTTTTTTTTGCATTGATACATGTCCCCTGGGGCAGGACCCGGGTCCCCAAACACTTTTTATGACAATAACTTGCATTTAAGCCTTTAAAATGAGCACTTTTGGTTTTTCATGTTAGTGTCCCATAGACTTTAATGGGGTTCCGCGGCTTTCGAATTTGCCGCAAATGTTCGCTGTTTGGTGAACATCGGGGTCATCCCTAGTATGGAGGACCATTAAATCATGAATCACTGTAGATTTTGAAGATGAGTATGGGAGGAGTGGCTAGGTTGATTTTTACATATATTTAGGGTTATACTGAGCTCAGAAAATGAAAGTAATCTAGGTCAAAATTAAATTAACGTTAGTGATATGAATTGCAATATTTACGGTAATTACAAAATCAAATTTTTTTTTATATATTTTTTTTTTTAGCATATTCTGTACATTTTTATTATGTAAAGCAATCATATAAAACATTACATGTACTTACATTTATGCAGTACAAATGGTGTACAAAATCTTGACAATGTCCATGGATATAGTGACCTAAAGAAATCATGACTCTATGGGGGAGGTTTACTAAAACTGGTGCACACAAAATCTGGGGAAGCTAACTTCAGCTTGTTTAGTTAACCACTTCAGCCCCGGAAAAGTTTTACCCCTTCCTGGCCAGAGCACTTTTTACAATTTGGCACTGTGTCAATTTAACTGGTAATTGCGCGGTCATGCAATGCTGTACCCAAACGATATTTGCGTCCTTTTTCCCCCACAAATTGAGCTTTCTTTTGGTGCTATTTAATAATCTCTACAAAAAACAAAAGGAGCGACAATTTTGAAAAAAAACAATATTTTTTACTTTTTGCTATAATAAATATCCCCAAAAATGTTTTTAAAAAACAAATTTCTTCATCAGTTTAGGCCAATATATATTCTTCTACATATTTTTGGTAAAAAAAAAAAAAAATCGCAAAAAGCGTGTAATGATTGGTTTGCGCAAAAGATATAGCGTTTACAAACTATGGGAAAGATTTATGGCATTTTTATTTTTATTTTTTTTACTAGTAATGGCGGTGATCTGCAAATTTTAGCTGTACTGCGATGGACAGATTGGACACTTTTGACACATTTTTGGGACCATTGACATTTATATAGCAATCAGTGCTATAAAAAAATGCACTGATTATTGTGTAAATGTCACTGGTAGGGAAGGGGTTAACACTAGGGGGCAATCAAGGGGTTAAATGTGTTTCCTTAGTGTGTTCTAACTGTATGGGGATTGGACTGAGTAGGAGAGGAGACATATAGCTGCTCCTACTTACTAGGAACAAACAACATGTCTCCTCTCCTCTGACAGCACAGGGATTTATGTGTTTACACACACAAATCCCCATGTTGGCCACGCACATCGGGTCCCCCGCCATGCAGCGTGCGCGCCCTCTGGCGGCTCTTAAAGGAAACCCCAGGTACGGGGTTTCGGGCAGGGAAGTCATTCTGTCCCCGTAAATAGACGTAAGCTGGTCGGGAACCGGTTAAGCTTTGACAATAAAACCTAGAAGCTGATTGGTTACTGTGCACAGCTGCATCAGATTCTGTGTGCACCATTTCTTGTAAATCTTCCCTTATAAATAACAAGGACCTGCACATCACCTTAGGGATTTGCTACATTATGCCATAGTGAATGAAAAAAAGAAAGAAACTCAGGTCAACACATATTGATCACAACACTATTACCTCAAAATATAGCCTAACTTAGTGTGATCAAAATAAGATCTAGTTTGCCCAGAGTGCCTTTTAGTTTGGCCATATTATACCAGGATGTGTATTGGAATATGGCCCCTACCTCCTTCAGCTGTGCTGTAGTCAGTTTATTGGTTTGTCAACAGCAAATCACTAGTCCATCACCTACTCAGCTAAGTACATATACAATACGGTTATAGTAAGGCATTATTGCTTGACATACTGTATAGATTTACACTGCTAGTGGTTTGCAATACTGTAGCTAATGGGTGTTGGATAGTCAAATTTGTGTACAAGATGCTAAAGTAACTGTATCTCAATGTTTTTTTCCCCCACTTTAATTCTATTTTACCTTGTTGGTGATATTTGTACTTTTAATAATGTTAAAAAAAAAAAAAATATGCACATGTAATTGTATTCATTGGGGTACCTAAAAAGTCAACTACTGGCAAGTATGATTGTGTCTATGAGGTAGATTTATTAAAACTGGTGCACTCACAATCTGTTGCAGTTGTGAATGGTAGTCAATCAGCTTTTAACTTCAGCTTCTTCAATTAAGCTTTAACAATAGAAACTTGGAAGCTGATTGCTTTCTATGCAGAACTGCACCAGATTTTGAACTCTCCAGTTTTAGTAACTCTCCACCTATATCTTGTATATGGTACTGTATTACATTAACCCATCATCTTCTGTGACTCCTGTACAATGTATTCGTTTGGTAACCAAGTGATGACAAACTTTTTTGTGCATGCCAAATTATATTTCATGTCCAGCTTATCCAACAGGATAAGGATTCCACCACTCCTTGTCCACAGTCACTCCTTCCATAGCCCCACCATCATGCATGGAGGAGTCCCCAGAACTATTCAACCACAGTGTTGGGTACATGCTGCTGGAGGATGCGCAGCAATATGAAGGCTCTGATGTTGGTTCCCAGGTTATTTCCCAGGTTGAGGAAGGGAGTAACGTCAGCCTAGAGAGAGGGGGTGCCCAAGAAGGACAAAAAACTGTCAGTCATGTTCCCCCAGCTGCAGCATACTGCCAAGTTTGCTCCAGTGATGAGGAAGGAGGGGATGATGAGGTCACTGACTCTACTTGGGTGCCTGAGAGAAGAGAGGAGGAGAAGATTGATATATTCGACTACTTGCTGCAAATAAACAGGTAGGGGGATCAAGATTAGAGCAATTGTAAAAGACCTGGATGTGGGATATCAGAGGTTAGACCTAAGGATAATATTGAGAGTGTGGTAGGCCTTGTGCATCAATTTAAATTGTAATTCTCTCCAGACCCCATCTATAACTGCATGCCACAGATACCACCAACCTTGTTTGTATACTAGTCTAAAGCCTTGTACACACGATCGGATCAGATTTTCCACAGACAAAGCGTCAGACTTTTGTCCAAAGAGCGTCTGCCTGGATTTTGTCTTGCATACAAACGGTACACAATTGTCGGCCAACAAACACGAACGTAGTGACATACTAGACGTACTACGAGCCGTTAAAGAGGAAGTTCAATTGTCACCCTTCTGTTAATTTCATGTTAGTAGAAGTTTGGTGAGTGTTGATTCGCGCTTTTCATTTTGCGCTTTTCATTTCGTGCTTTTCATTTTGCGCTTTTCATTCGCGCTCTTCATGTTGCGCTTTTCAGTTAGTTTCTGAACGGCCGTTCATCAACCAGCCATGTTTTGAAATCGGAGAAGATAATGTGTTATTTATTATTGGCCTTTGAGTTATTGCTTTGACTCAAGTCCAGTCCAGGAACAGGAGGAGGAGGATTTCTTGGACCAAAAATGTGTTGCTTTTTTAATTGTGACCAATTATGTCATATGCCTTTGCTGCGGGAGCTCCAGGAGAATAATCCGGATGATTTTTGGAATTATCTCCAGATGACAGACCCCTGCTTTCACCAACTCTTAGCATTGTCGACCCCTTATATTAAGAAGGACACATGCATGAGGCTTTTGTTTAATTTTTTGGTTGAATAATGATTTGATTTGGTATATTTTCTATATTTTTGGATGCATAGAATGCACTTTTTGGTTAAGTTCTATTGGTAGATAGCATGTCTAAATTGATTTGTTTTCTTTTTTTTAATGCACAATAAAAAAAATTGTGGAGAATAATTCTTGGCTATGTGTTTTACTTTAAAAGACAGTTCGGGAGTAGGCAGTTACATTTTAAAATATACAATGTAAAATTAACAAGGGACACCAACATAGTTGTATCTTTGATCTTAAAAACTACGGGATAATGGTGTTGTGGTAACTTGCACCAAAAATAAATAACAAGCATGATAATATTATTCTTGCTATCACTGGAAAAAAAGAGCCTTTGAAAATTTGTTTGCCATAACTCCATCAGTATCACCAGCAAAGCAGCTTCATTGTTATCCCATTAAAGAAGAGAATGTGCGCTGCATTTTGAGATTTCAGAATTTGCCGCGTTACGAATGTTAATTCTCCATTACGAATGCTAGTTTACAAGATCGACCGCTTCCGGCTCGTCCTTGCTTCTGAGCATGCATGCTTGTACTTTGGACTTTTATATGACGGACTTATGTGCACACAATAGGAAAATCCGACAACAGACCGTTGTCCGCGGAAAATGTATAATCCTGGCATCCAACATTTTGTGCGCGGAAAATCCAACAACAATTGTCCGATGGAGCATACAAACGGTCGGATTTTAGGCCAACAGTCTGTCAACACACAATTCCCGTTGAAAAATCCGATCGTGTGTACGAGGCTTAAGTCTCCTCTGGGGATTGGGGTGTCAGCTGTGCCCATTTAATTATATTGCTGGGTATGGTTGTTGTACAATGTGTATTTTATTGGAAGAGTAAAGATTATTGTTTCTTGGGTGTGGAACTCTGCTAAAAAATTTTTTTTTAAGCTGAATACAGAATCATATGTGTAAATTGTGTAATAAAGGTACCTTACTGAGCTTCTCGGGTAAATCATAAGTTACATTTACATGCTCACATCTCCATGACCATAATCACACAATCGTCTAAAAGGAAACAATTTAAGTATAGTATCATTTATAGATAAAGAAGACATAGGATTGTGTAAATATAATATGACCATATTCTCAATGGATATTTATGTATGAATGTATAATATGTTTGTGAACCTTGATTTAAACTGACCCTTTAGATCAAAGAGACAAATAGCAAAAGGAAGTTTTTTTTTCTGTTTTAAAAGGTCTATTAATGCATATAGAGGCAGTAAAATATTACCGGGAAATGGCTTCTAGTAATTTGGAAGTTCCATCAATTAAAGTAATTAGGTAAAATAATGCATTTATATATCCTATAAAATCACTGCCTGTGGGATATTCAGCAAATGAGCATCAACATAAGACAGAAAGATGTTATTACAGTGTTAAAGACTTCTGCAATTATTATGTTTGATTTATGGTAATCACAGCACTTACACAAAATATAATTTTGGCTTTGCAGATAGATGTTGCCTGATCAGAGTTCATTTTAGTATAATTCATTACTTTTTTTTTTTTTTGTGACGTGTAAAATTAATTACCATTTGGTAAAAAGTGCATTAGCCATGTTTTGTGTTTCCATTGGATACACTTACCGGTATTTGATGTGAGTGCTCATACCTATGGCTGTAAGCCAGATTTCTGGAAAGACCACATAGGCCTCAAGTAAGGTAAGCAAAATTTCAGAGAGACAACATTCTGTCCTGTGTTGCATTTCCTTCTATGCCTGAAAGTATAAAACCATAAGGATTTGGAATAACTAAGCTAATGTCTTTTGTACTTTAAGTCTACAAACATGTGGGTGATTATGGGAATACAGTGAATTTCTGCAGCAAGAATCAGCGTATTCTTGTAAATCTTATACAAACCATCGTTGTGGGATGCCTTAAACCTGCATATGTTGTTATGGAACACTACAATTTTCATTGACAGTCTCAGCAGCAGGGTATACTGGCTCAGAACAAGCATGTAATCAGAAAACCTGATATCTATATTTGTTACAGGTTAGCATCTTAGACATGATTAGGCAAGTAGCGTTTTCAAAATATAGAATTAAGTAAAGGTAGCCTATATATTCTCGCTGTAAAGGTTTGGTTTAAAGCAAAACTCAAGTAAAAAAAACAGTATAAGAAGAAATAGCTAATTAACTAGTTGCGGACTGCCCACTGCATATATACCACAGCATTGAGGCCAGGCTGCACAAACTCGCGTACCTGTACATGATTTTGTGCACGCGGTGTAGGGAACACGCACATGCCACCGGAGTGCCGATCACGCTGTGGATACAGAGGGAGCCAATCAGTGGGTCCATCAGGCCGCAATGCCGCGATGCCACGACCCGCTGATCATTCAGAGGAGAGACGGAGCAGCGTTCTGCCTATGTAAACAAGCAGGGGCGTTGTTAGGTGGCAAAAAAAACAGGGGCTTCAGCCCAAAGTCTGAGCCCAGCGGGGTGTGGGGGTTTTACCTACCTGACGCACACTGACCTACCTGACGCGCACTGACCTACCTGACATACACTAACCTACCTGACATACACTGACCCACACTGACCTACCTGACATACACTGACCTACCTGACACACACTGACCTACCTGACATACACTGACCTACCTGACAACGACACACACTGACCTACCTGACATACACTGACCCACACTGACCTACCTGACACACACTGACCTACCTGACATACACTGACCTACCTGACAACGACACATACTGACCTACCTGACATACACTGACCCACATTGACCTACCTGATATACACTGACCTACCTGACGCACACTGACCTATCTGACACACACTGACCTACTTGACATACACTGACCTACCTGACGACACACACTGACCTACCTGACATACACTGACCTACCTGACGCACACTGACCTACCTGACATACACTGACCTACCTGACTTACAATGACCTACATGACATACACTGACCTACCTGACACACAATGACCCACCTGGCACACACTGACCTACCTGACACACACTGACCTACCTGACATACACTGACCTACCTGACTTACACTGACCTACCATACATACACTGACCTACCTGACACCGACACACAGGTGACGTGATCTCTTCCTGCAGTTCAGCCATAGTGTGCCGCGCGCCCATAACACACAGCAGGCACTCCAGGCAGCCAGAGCCATGATGACAGGAGAGGAAAGCCGCCCACCCGAGCTCCGAGTGGGGATCTTCTGACAGTGGCGCGGCGGCCGCATTGCAATTCCCGCCTTCTGGAACCTGCAGCGCCTATGATGGACGTCACACATCCCGCGATCCCTGCATTGGACCAGTGGGATGTCCATCATAGGCACTGCAGGCTCCAGAAGGCGGGACCTGCTATGTCACTCGGCCTTGCTCGGGGTCAGATCGGTCCCCGCTCAGCGGAAACGCTCTGGGCTAATAATAGAACCGTGCATGCCCGAGACCCGGGGCTTTTTGGGGACCCACTGGGAGCTCCAGCCACCGTCAGCCCCCCTGCTGATGCCACTGTAAACAAGGCAGACCGATGATTTGTCAGGGAGCAAAAGAGAAATCTTGTGTTTCAGCTAAGCTGAAATACAGATCTCTTTTCCTCCAGTATATCCATCCCCCACACAGTTATTAAGCACCTCCCAGGGACACACTTAACCCTTTGATCGCTGCTGATGTTAACCCCTTCCCTGCCAGTGTCATTTATACTGTAGCATTGCATTTTTTTAGCACTGATCATTGTATTGTGTCACTGGTCCCCAAAAAGTGTCACTTAGGGGTTGATTTACTAAAGGCAAATAGACTGTGCACTTTGCAAAGTGCAGTTGCACTCTGCAAGAGCAGTTGCTCCATAGTAAATAAGCAAAAGCTTTGCTGACTTCCATCATCCAATCACGCGCAAGTAAAAATGTTTTTTTTAATTTTCCTTGCATGTGATTGGGTAATCTTTGCAAAGTGAAGCTTTACCTCGTTCACTAAGCTCTGGAGCAACTGTACTTGCAGAGGACAACTGCACAGTCTATTTACCTTTAGTAAATCAAGCCCTTAGTGTCCAATTTGTCCGCCGCAATGTCGCAGTTACACTAAGAATCGCTGATCGCTGCCATTACTTAGTAAAAACATTAACAAATAATAAAAAGTCCCTAAATATATCCCATAGTTTATAGTCGCTATAACTTTTTTTAACAAACATATGTAGCAGAATACATATTGGCCTAAACTGAAAATCTAAAATTAGATTTTTTTACATTTTTTTATTGGGAATGTTTGATAACAGAAAGTACAAAATATTGTTTTTTATTCAAAATTGTCGGACTTCTTTGTTTATAGCGCAAAAAATAAAAACTGCAGAGGTGATCAAATACCACCAAAAGAAAGCTCTATTTGTGGGGAAAAAAGAACATCAATATTATTTGGGTACAGCGTCGCACGACTGTGCAATTGTCAGTTAAAGCAACGCAGTGGCCTGGTCAGGAAGTGGGTAAAACCTTCCAGAGCTGAAGTGGTTAAAAGATTCAATCCAATGATTTCTCAGCAGTACTTCTTTTTCTGACACTAGATGTCCTTAGGCAATATCTTTCAATCCCCTACCTCTGAGCCCAGGTTGTCCTGGACCAATCCGAGCCTGTGACTAGACAGTGAAAAAAGAAGCAGCACAGTGTTAAGCTCATCCTTTTGTCACTCTGCTTTCTCTTCCTATCAGCATGCTTCTTTTCAGCATATGAATTGATTAGCTCCTTGTACTGCTGCACCCTCTCACGCTTCCTCCCTGCTATGCTATACAGAGACTGATATCAGATAAAATGCCACACTGCTTCCATTTAAAAAATACATTTAATGATCTAATCCAGTAGGGGTCTAGTCTCTCTTCCCGTTCCCCTTCAATATTTCCTGGATGATGGTACCTCCAATGTAGCTAACCCTATTAGAGGCCAATCTTTTGAGTCATTTAATAATGATAACAGAGCTGCAATATTTGTGTATTTTATATATGCGTAGTGTTTAACCTTAAAGCGGTCCTAAAAGCTAAAGGTCTTAAAATGCATGAAGGTAAAAAACCTTCTCTGTGCAGAAGCCCCCCCTAATACTTACCAGAACCCCATCGTAAACGAGCAATGTGCATGTGTGCCTCGGCTCTCCAGGGACTCTCCCGTCTCATTGGCTGAGACATTAGTGGGAGCCAATGAGGAGAGAGAGGGGGCAGGGCCAAATCGCGGCTCTGTGTTTGAATGAACATGCAGAGCAGCGGCTCGGGAGCGCTCCTCCCTGTGTGCCCCCACTGAAAGCTGCTTGCTGTGGGGGCACTTGGCAGGAGGGAAGGGCCAGGAGCGTTGGCAGGGACCCGAGAAGAGAAGGATCGGGGCTGCTCTGTGAAAAACCACTGCACACAGCAGGTAAGTATGACTTGTTTGTTATTTTAAAAAAAATGATAGCCTTTAATATCGCTTTAATAATTTTCTATGAGTTATTGTTTGAGCAATTTTATTTTTAAGTATTATTTTCCTGTATTAAAATTCCAGCACTGGTTGAGAGTTCAGGTATTTTCATCTAGTTATAATAAACCCTAATTTACTTGTCATTGCTATTAGTCCAGTCTTTTAATTTTGTGTATCTATACAGAAATGGCTGCAAATCATAAAAAAAAGGAAATTTATCAGAACGTGATAATTGTATTAAAAACTGATTCCAATTAGCAATGAAGGAGGGTCAGTGCATTGAACAGATGTGAATGTGTTTAGAGAGGGATTGCTCCTTTCAGCCCCTTCTATTGTTTTCCAACTAAGCAGGAATAATACAAAACTTCTAACATTTCATTGACCTTCTTTTAGAAAGCCAGATCCATTAACAAGAGATACATTTTATCCAAATAATGATTCTTGTTTATAGAGGCACAGATGAAGTTTAAGCGGACAGCAGGTATTCAATTCCTTATCAGCTCTCCTGCCAAGTTGCTCATTCGTATTTTTGAGTTTGTCCAAACCAATGAGGTGGCAAACATTTACACCGGCTCTGCAAAGAGCTTATTCATATTTAAATAAAGCTATTATCTCTGCCTTGAGTTTCAATAGTTTTATACTCATCCTCAGGAGTATTTCTCTCTGCACTGCCATCTAATCAGCTTTAGCTTTTAATTAAACAGCTGTCATTTGCTTCCTAATTCTACTTCGACCTGATGTTCTATTAAATTTTAATTTACGCTAGGCTGGATAAGGAATATATTCCTTCATACAACAAAGGAATACTATTAACTAGGTTACAGTAATTAAAATAAAAATAACAAACTGACTACCTCTGCAGTTAAGCATAGGTATAAATGTCACAATTTAATTTTCAATACTGTAACCTATGAAGAAGTGTTTTGCATTTCATCACCATATTCATCGTTGCACATTACACTGCCTTTTTAAACTTCTTATGTTGTTTTTAAACTTCTTATGTTGCTGATCATCACATTGAAATAGTAAAATCAATGAATACCAAATCAACAAGTTTTTCTACTTTGATGTAACAAATGATCAGCGGGGCCTAACTCCAGCTCAAAATTTGTGTTTTGGTTTTGGATGGGGGAAAGTTAACATTTTTTTTAGGTTTTTCATTTCAGTCTGCTGACCCATTGTAGGGATAAGATTCAGGTTTTCAGCACAGTGGTTTTGCAGCAAATCCAGGGGTTTTAGGTTTGCAGTTCCACCAATTTTATGGTTACATTTGCTGGACCAAATTTTAAAGGTCCATAATGCCCTATCTGACCAATCAACTGTGCTCAACAGGTTTAGAAGGGCCAATAATGGGGGCTTTGTAATGTAGCAGCCCTCCCCCTATAAAAGTATGGGTTCCCTGCAGCCGTTTGTGAGTGTGGTTTGGAAATGTTTAGGGAGCTGACAGTTTGTGTAGAAGGAGGTAGGTGCTATACTGTGCAATGTTGCGTTAAATTCTTGCAAATTTCTGTGTGGTTGGCTAAATATTGTGTACCCCTTGTTTTCACAGTTTAGGGGCCCCACAGTTCATTTTAGGACCACCTTTTGTGTGTGTCAGCAACAATGTGGCTCTGAACTATCTTTGAAGTAGAACACAGTGGTGCAGTAGAGTCCTTAAAAGGGCAGCAGCACTGAAAAAGCAGAGCGGCCAAGTGGAGCGTCAAAATCTGAGGGTCTACCTCTGAACTCCCAATGGTAGGGAAGGGACCTATATTTGAATTATTGGTCAATATATGAAGATGAAGGCACACCTAAATTCAATTATAGGTGGAACACAGAATGTGGAAGAATGTTTTGCAGCACTGGGCACCTGGAATCACTATCCTTCTTATGCATGCATGGAATTGCACTGAAAGTGGATATAGTTTTTTGGACTTTTTTCTGGAATTTATGGATGCAGGTACATAAAAAATGTTATTGTTATTTTGTGATATTGAGCATTTTATGTGGATGTATGTGTATATGTAATTACCAAGGAACACAAGACATTTTGGGAAGGATTAAGATCATTTCAAAGTTTTTTTTTTTTTTTTAGTTTATTTAGTTTTTTTTAGCTGCGCAACACATCTGATTATGTAAAATTGCTATCGGTGGTGATCTTACACTAGGTTGTTTGTAGCACCTGAAGTTATCTGACACAGTTGCACGTATCTCTGTGGCAACGCATACGTGTTTTTGATTTAATTATCAAGAGGGAGTACTTAGCTGGGAAAGTCCCTGATCCCCTCCTCTAGATGAAAGCAAAAAATGCCCATGAAGACTCCTGGCATGTATGACATCATTTGGGCCTAGGCCTGAAACCAGGAGGCAACTGAAGATATAAAAAAAAAAAAAGACGTTTAAAACAAATGAGACCGGGTTCACACTGCCCTGACATGAAAGTCCCACGACTTCTGACCCAATTTTGCCTTGCAACATCGGTTAGACATCAGTCAGACTTTAATGAACAGGATCCAACTTGGGGTGAGTGCAAATTGGGTCTGGTATGGATTTGTTTTTTTCAATACATTTTGCATTGCTAACATTGTGACAAGTCGCATGTCACAAGTCAGATCAGTTAAGATGCTGATCAGACTTGGATACGACTTTAATGAAATTTAATGGGCTCAAATCAGACAGACCAAAGTAGTGCAGGAACCTTTTCCAAAGTCAGACAGTCACAAGTCGGACCAGTTAAGATGGCTCTCGTAGGAAACCACGTTATACACGTCACACGACATGTGCTTTCAAAGTCCGAACGTATGTCGCACCAGTGTGAACCGGGCCTAAATCTAGTATATCTTCCTTTCTATTTACTAATGTGAAGTATACAGATTAAAAATAGTTAATGTTGATTAAGAGAGAGCTTAGTTCTGCTTTAGGTAATAAAATGCTTGCAATTGACCTACAGCTGAAATGTAAAAAAATTGTTTTGGTCCATAAAGGGTATACAGATGAAGTGGTTAAACAATAGGTTTGAAAATTGTGACAATAGCACCTTTAGGCTCATTTCACATATGAGCATGCAGTGGCTCACAGCAGGAGTCTGGTGCGACCTCATTCACCGTTTCAGGTCCGATTTCAGCCTGAATTTTTGGCTGAATTTGGACCTGAAACGGACCAAAAGATGCACAGGGCTCCTGTGCAAATCGCACCAGTGCCGCTGCAGAGATGTGTGAACCGGCTCCATAGAGAGCCGGTCACAATCTCCTGCTGTGCGAATTGGATGCGGTGAGACCCACATCCAATTCGCACTAGTGTGTGTCTTCACAACAAAACATATTTCAATTTTTTTATTGTTCCAATATCTATTGACTTAGGCCTAAATAATAAAGCAGCCACCTTTAAAAATCTCGTCAGCGGGTTTATGTCTTGCTGACTAATATGGCTGTCCGTTTTACTCACGTAAGTAGGACAGAATCCATATTACAGCCCCTACAGATGCTTTTACTGTACTATTTCTCAAAGTGCTTTGTTTTTGCTTTGTCTTACATTGCTTCCAGGCATAATCACTGTGGTGGGTATCCCTGCCAGCATTTTTTTTTTGACTCTAAGTGTTCTGCATGACCTTCAGTGGCTACTGTGCATTATAAAGCTATCCTGTCTACTTTTGGCTAAAATGCACAGCTCTACAAATTTAACCTGGTTTTAAACGTCTTGCATGAACAACCTCAATATGTGAAGGCAGGGTGATCATAATTCTCCTTTTATTACTTGTAATTGTGTCACTTATTATGACCACGAGAGCTAATCTTCCAAAATGGCAAATAAAGTGATCTGGGTTATATTGCCTAGCCTGTTAATGTGTAACATCAGAACCACAAAGTTGTATTTAATGTCTCTCACAGTAGCACTCACACATTTAGAGATGTTGCCATTAGTCTTCCATATCTTATATACCAGTAAATGTTTCTATAACAAAAGAAAAAGCTAAACCTGGCTTTACTATATAACCTTATAGAGGAGGTCATATTGAGTATAAGTACAACTTTCATAAATTGACATGATGTAAATTACCCAGTGTGTAGTAAAAGAATCTCTATAACCAGAACAATGTTACGTCTTACAGCCCGTAGCAGTGTGTCCTAGGGCAGTCACCAGGGATTGCCTAGTCTGCATGAGAACCATATTTACAATGAAAAAAAAAAAAAAAACACCTGTATATCTCACTGTTTGATGTTTGCCAGTAAATGGACACAAAGAGGTGGTCATTACCTGATCAGCAATGGGGACCACAAACATCAGAGAACTTATTAATTAATGGTATATTTCACCTAAATTTTCTAGTTCTAGTCTTCGTGGCCTCTGGTCTTCGGTCAGAATCAACCATCTAGCTACACTTTTGATTACGTGTATTAGTTGCCAATTTCCTGTCTGGCTGTAGCTTCAGTAGCTTCCCAGTCACTGCCTTGGAACAAGTATGCAGATCAGGAAAGACAAACCACATCATAAAGCTGTGGTGATGTAGAAGAGCCAAGTGACTGCTAGTACAGGGGTCTATAGATTTTGTTCAGACTTGTGGCAACCTTTGCTGCTTGATCTATTAATCCACTATCAGAGGGCGGTTGACAGGCAGCTGGGAAGCAATGTGTTTCCTCCACACTGTCTTTTTTGACCCTTAAAAGGCAGAACCACTGTGCCGCAACCATGTGCATTGCACGTGATTGCAGGTTGATTGCACCATGGCCCAATTAAAGGAGAAGTATGACCAAACTTTTTTTGGCATACTCCTCTTGTGGGTCACAGGAGTGCACTTACTTTTGTACTCCTGTGCGAATTGTAGCAGCAGGAATCTTCTGATTCCTGCTGTGGCTGTGAGTGGCTGGGTGGGGCCACTGGCCCTGTTCACTATAATGACAAGTCATCGGTGGCCACACGTATTCATGACTCTGTGCAGCCAGCGATTACCAGTGGTGATCGCTGCTGGATGTACTTTGTTTGCTGTGAGGACAGCCACGAATACCTGTGGCCACCAGTGACCAGCCTCACCTAGCCCCTCATAGGTGCAGCAGGAATCAGAAGATCCCTGCTTCTACAATTCACACCAGCCTAAATTGCTAGTGTGAATGTAGTCTAATGCCCCGTACACGCGATCGTATTTTGCGACAAAACCGTGGATTTTTTTTCCAAAGGATGTTGGCTCAAACTTGTCTTGCATACACACGGTCACACAAATGTTGGCCATAAAATTCTGAACGTGAGAACGCTATGACGTACAACACGTACGACGAGCCGAGAAAAAGGAAGTTTAATAGCCAGTGCGGCTCCTTCTGCTTGATTCAGAGCAATGCGTGAACTCTTGTGCGACGGACTTGTGTACAGACGATCGGACTTTCCGACAACAAGTTTTGTTGTCGGAAAATTTGAGAACCTGCTCTCAAACATTTGTGTGCGGAAACATTTGTGTGCGGAAATTCCGACAGCAAATGTTTGATGGAGCATACACACGGTCGGACTTTCCGACAACAAGCTCACATCGAACATTTCCCGTCGGAAAGTCTGATCATGTGTAGGCGGCATAAGAGTTTTTAACCTGAAGACCAAAAAAAAAGAAATTTGTTTCTATACTGGGTCACAAGTAGAGATTTTTTTTCTAAAATGTAAGAAAAGCAATAAAAAAAAATAACAATGGTTATATGATAAAAAAAAGGCTGCATGGACAGTAGTTGATGCTTCTCTGTATTTGTAATACAGAATGTTGCTTAAACTTCATGCTAGTGAGCTGCCCACAGCTCCTGTCTTACAAGCTGATTCTGCCTCAAATAACCTACCCTTCCACAAATGAAACGTTGCATTTCGAACACTCTGCCACTGATGAAATTTTTGGGTCTGCTGTCATGGTGTGGGTGTTTTGTTATAAAATTCCTTTTTAGCTTGTTAAATTTAAGTATTTTGCTACTAGGAATTTCCCCATATAGAACACTTTGCAGGCATTCTTCTCCCTCACTGTAAAATTTGTTAAAGCCACAGAGAATAACATCTTATAGTAGTAAACATTACCAACTAGTTCCGGGTCTGTCCACTTCTTCAGCCCACAATCTTGTGTGAGTGGTTGCCTGTGCCTTGTACCGGTTTAAGCTGCTGATTATTTGTTTCTTAGAGATAATGTTAAGTGGCGATCCCTCCAAAACCTGTCTGTGGCTCATTTTGTTAAGGCTCAGCATATAAAAGAATTTCTGAGTTGGAAAGTTCAAATCACTCTTCTTTCTCTGCTACACCTAATAATTATGTGCAGCTCTAATAAAACACCAAAAAATGAAATAC
Organism: Lithobates clamitans; assembly: GCA_037952925.1. Classification (NCBI taxonomy): domain Eukaryota; kingdom Metazoa; phylum Chordata; class Amphibia; order Anura; family Ranidae; genus Lithobates; species Lithobates clamitans. The sequence goes on from JBBGZY010000438.1 coordinate 8,179,494, forward strand.
CGTACAAATGCTCACAATCAGTGATTAATGATTATGTGTGCCTCTAATAAACAATCAAAAAAATAAATTAATAATACTATACAAATGTCCTCAAACAATAATCCAGTCTACCGTGAACCATCCTGATCCTCTGTGAATAGCGGCGACCTTGGCTACAATATTCATCTATAAATATTAGTCATACCTCCCAACTGTCCCGGATTGCCCAGGACAGTCCTGCCTTTGGCAGGTCTGTCCTGGGTCCCAGGTACCTTCATTCCGGGACAACACAGTGTCCCGGAATGAAGATGCAGCCCGTTCACGTATAGCACTGCCACCTAGAGGACTGCTTAGAATTATCTGCTCATCTGCACGGCCGTGACCTAGTGAACGTTCCAACCCACCTGACACTCTGGGTTCGGACATCCTTGTATGCTGTAGTGTAATAAATCAGACAATTTGCGTATTTAGGTTCTAAGAATATTTTACTGGAACCAGTAAAGAAGAAGGCTGTTACAAAAGGGGCTGGGAAGGTAATAGATCTGCTGAGTTTCGGCAACAGCGCCAGCTCAGCAAATGAATTCCTCCAAAAAAGGCACAAGACAATATTAATATAGACAATACTGTATAAACACTTCCTTGAGAAATAGGGTTACCTCCCAAAAGGATGTTACAGCTAACTGACTGTACTGACACTCTGAGAGAGATGTTTTCTGGCAAGCCTATGCTGCTATCATAAGGAGAGAGAGCAGTTTTAAGAATGATAATATAAGGAGGGGCCCTTTTATCAGTAACGGCAATAAAGTCCACGTTGAAGATCTGATGTTCTTCACCGGTACGTAGGAGCTTGTTAACTGTAATCTGATTAGGTGTAGTGATAAACAGTGGATTTCTTGTAGTGTGGAAAGCTATAGTTGTCATAAGCACAATATTCAAATAAATTCAGTTAAGTATTCCTGGCGTGGAGGTGTTCCAGTGTAACTGTGACAAAGGATGGATAAAGGTTGGGCGATTTGCCCTCTCACCAACAACCAGACTGCACTGATGTCTTCCGGACAGGAACTTGTGTAGCGACACTCATGCAGCGGATCCGCTGTCTCGATCTCCCGACCTGAAGCTTGGCACACACTGAAAGGCAGGCGACCAGAGTGGTGCTGGAAGGATGTCCGACAGCAACGACCAAGCTGGGCTCCTCAGGTTACGGGTTGGAGGGTGGAACTCCACATGGTAGGCCACGACCTCCCCTTCTGTGTTTCATGGAGAGGTCCATCTTGCGTCAGGCCCGGAAGGTAGAGAGCGCCGCGTGGGCTTTTTGCTTCTTTTATAACTACTCACAGCAATCTTCCTAACAGCAGCAAAGATCCCTGGGATATGTAGTCCGGACACATAATCAGGTATAGCAATTATCTGGCGGGAAAACTACTCATCCCAGTTCTTTCTGCTGGGCACACAAATATGACAACACCTGATACACTGAGCACTAGAGGGACAGGTGAGGCTTTGAAAGACCCAGGATACGGTGCTTTACTATTGTAGTCCATTTTGCTACACGCGATTTTGCATTGACTGACGAATGCTGATGATGTCTTCTGGTCGGGCCAGCCGGCTGGTGTAGCGTGGGAGGGGGCAGCTGGTGCTCTCTCCCCTGTGTGCAACCTCATTCCTGTGCTGCCGTGACGGTGACTGCCATTGCTGTCCCAAGAGTGACTTCCTCCAGTCCAGCCCCTACACTGTACACCTCCGATAAGGCAGACTCTGCAGCACCTTCCCCCTGTCCAGGGTCTCCAGTGGTCCAGCCTGCCCTGTCCCCATGATTCCTCAGGTGCATCAGGTAGGTCATTTTAAGGGTCAGGTAGGTCAGTATAGTAGACAGGTAGGTCAGTGCAGGGTTCAGATAGGTCAGTATAGTGGACAGGTAGGTAAGTGCAGGGGTCAGTTTAGTGAGCAGGTAGATCATTTTAGGGGTCAGGCAGGTCAGTGTAGGGGTCAGGTAGGTCAGTACAGTGGGAAGGTAGGTCAGTGTAGTGGGCAGGTAGATCATTTTGGGGGTCAGGGAGGTGAGTGTAGGGGTCAGGTAGGTCAGTATAGTGGGCAGGTAGGTCAGTATAGGGTTCAGTGCAGTGAACAGGTAGTTCAGTGTAGTGGACAGGTAGGTCAGTGTAGGGGTCATTTTTTTTGGCAGGTAGGTCAGTGTAGCTGTCAGTGTAGAAGACAGGTAGGTCAGTGTAGGGGTCAGTGTAGGGGTTAGTGTAGTGGACAGGTAGGTCAGTGTAGCGGTCAGTGTAGGAATCAGGTGGACACTTGGATCCAAGGACTTTCCTAGCAGGAGCGCAGAAGCCGTGGGCACCAGTAAAATCTGCCCACGCTTGTGCTATGTGTCTAGGTTCCTACATGGCAGCGTATCTCTATTTGTCAGCCGGCATCTCCAATGGCCGGTTGCCTCTCACACAGTGCAGAGTGGCTGCCGCCTCCTCCCCCCTGGTTGTGATGCTTTCCTGTACATAAACAGGAGGAGGGACCGGGGCTCTGCATTTGCTGCGTTGATCTGAGGTCTGTGATAAACATTCGGCTTGCACCAATGATGAGGCACTGATGAGGCTGCACTGATATGGAACACTGATAGGCAGCACTAAAGGGCACCGATAGGTGGCACTGATGAAGAGGCACTAAAGAGGCTGCACTGATACACAGCACTAATAGGCAGTACTACTACACACTGGTTGGCACTGATAGGCAGTACTAATGCAGTACTGGTTGGAACTGATAGGCAGTACTGATACACACTGGTTGGCACTGATAGGCAGTACTGATACACACTAGTTGGCACTGATAGGTAGTACTGATATGCACTGGTTGGCACTGATTGGCAGCACTGATGAGCAATGTTGGGGCTGCACTGATGATCGGTGCATTGATGTCCCCTTTCACACTAGCTGGTTACCGTCTCTCTCCTCATGCTGTGACAGAGTGAGGAATGGAATGCCGATAACCGGCAAGTGTGTTTATGTGATCAGCTGAGATTGGACACAGCCAATCATGTGCTAAAGTGCTGCTGTCATTGGCTCTTTACACCGATCAGTGACGTCCATTGGACACAGTTTACCATTGATCGCCACGCGCATGTACGGCAAGAATGGGAGGTCATCTTATGACGTCCCTCCCAGAACTTGAGCGGTGTAGCCCAGCATTCATTTGACTATACGGCGGGTGGGAACCTGGTTGAGGTAGTCTCAGACAAAGCAATCAAAGCTAATTTAAAAGGTACAAGGAAATTCAGGTTTTGTGCAACCACGTCTCTTAAGCCCCTCCCACTGTTAAGAGTTTGGCCACACTTACACTCCTCAAAACAATAAAGCCATATCTAATCATGTTCAATCACATATACTCACATAAATCATGTTATCAGCCAGCATATATTACAAATAAAAAAGAGCGCATCCACTTCCCTGGGGGGGGCAAATACAACAAAAATGCCAAAGTGCTACTCATTTTAGCTGGCCTGCTTTTTTTGGTGAGTTTTTGTTGCATGGTCACAATTTTTCTATTATTTTTCTTTTTTCTCCGCTGCCTGGTGTGTGTCACAAGAGTGCTCGCCTTGGAATTGATCTCCAAATTATAAGAAGTCAGAAAATGCTCCATGAAATATTAGAAGTAAATTTCTTCACACTTCTGCTCCTAATGGTAACTGGGAATGTTGCTCCAACTCTCATCCACTCACATTTGCAAGGTTTGCTCACATGTTCCTCAAAACAAAGCCATATCTAATCATGTTCAAGCACATATACTCACATAAATTATGTTATCAGCCAGCATATATTACAAATAAAAAAGAGTGCATCCACTTCCCCGGGGATCGGGGCAATTACAACACAAATGCCAAAGTTCTACTTGTTTTAGCTACATGTACACACACTACTGCGCATATGCGATCGCCGTCTGGATTTTAAGGACGTTTTAAGGAAGTGTTTGGATTGAGACAGGCTTTCAGCTTGAACTGTTGCTATCCTATGTATATGCACTGCTGCTAATAAACTGCAAAAAGGAGAAAAATTATACTATGTGCAGTCTTTTTGTCTCTCTATATAATCTGGCTCTGTGGTTTTTCTAAAACACCACGCCCTGATCAGCTGGGAAGTTCCTGGTGTGTATCTTCTGAGGCTACTGGGGAGAGACATCAGGACATCTTTTCTGTGGCTCACAGATCCAAAAAAGCGTTTTGTGACCTCCCTGAATAAGAGGGGTCACTAGCTTTCTTGTAAGCCTTCATTTTATTTGTGGTGATGGGTATCACGCTGCCAAGCATTTGATCATCATTTTCAATACACCCCCTCTTCATGGGATTCCTTCTGATGAAAATCAGCTGCATATGAACTTATCTTTTTCTTTTTGTTTGCATTTGTGATTATTACACATACAGTGGGGACGGAAAGTATTCAGACCCCCTTAAATTTTTCACTCTTTGTTATATTGCAGCCATTTGCTAAAATCATTTAAGTTCATTTTTTTTCCTCATTAATGTACACACAGCACCCCATATTGACAGAAAAACACAGAATTGTTGACATTTTTGCAGATTTATTAAAAAAGAAAAACTGAAATATAGCACATGGTCCTAAGTATTCAGACCCTTTGCTGTGACACTCATAAATTTAACTCGGGTGCTGTCCATTTCTTCTGATCATCCTTGAGATGGTTCTACACCTTCATTTGAGTCCACACCTGTCTATATAAGACCTTAAAGCTCACAGTGCATGTCAGAGCAAATGGGAATCATGAGGTCAAAGGAACTGCCTGAAGAGTTCAGAGACAGAATTGTGGCAAGGCACAGATCTGGCCAAGGTTACAAAAAAGTTTCTGCTGCACATAACCACTTCAGCCCCGGAAGGATTTACCTTTCCTGACCAGTGCGTTTTTTGCGATTCGGCACTGCGTCGCTTTAACTGACAAGTGTGCGGTCGTGCGACGTGGTTCCCAAGCAAAATTGACGTCCTTTTTCCCCCACAAATAGAGCTTTCTTTTGGTGGTATTTGATCACCTCTGCGATTTTTATTTTTTGCGCTATAAACAAAATAAGAGCGACAATTGAAAAAAACACATTATTTTTTACATTTCGCTATAATAAATATCCCCCAAAAATATATAAAAAAACATTTTTTGTCCTCAGTTTAGGCCGATATGTATTCTTCTACATATTTTTGGTAAAAAAAAAATCGCAATAAGCGTTTATTGATTGGTTTGCGCAAAAGTTATAGCGTTTACAAAATAGGGTGTAGTTTTATGCCATTTTTATTAATATTTTTTTTTTGACTAGTAATGGCGGCGATCAGCGATTTTTATTGTGACTGCGACATTATGGCGGACATTTTTGACACATTTTTGGGACCATTGTCATTTATACAGCAATCAGTGCTATAAAAATGCACTGATTCCTGTGTAAATGACACTGGCAGTGAAGGGGTTAACCACTAGGGGGCGGGGAGTCAGTACTAGGGATGTGTTCTAACTGTAGGGGGATGGGCTGTGTGTGACACGTCACTGATCTCTGCTCCCAATGACAGGGAGCAGAAATCAGTGAAACTGTCACTAGGCAGAACGGGGAGATGCTGTTTACATCAGCATCTCCCCGTTCGTCCTCTCCGTGAGGCGATCGCCGGCGGCAAATTCAAAGTAGCGTACAGGTAAACCCAATGTCATCCTTTCTAAACTACTGCCATAGGGGTTATCTATAAGGATATACATGCCTCCTGCATGTATCTTTATCTGTCAAATGTCTCCCCTCTGTCTGTTATGAGACCCAAAAAACTGCAGATTCTGTGGGTGGGTCTGTAGTCTGGAGCTCGGTGGGTGGAGTCGTGATGTCAGTAGACCCCCCGCCCACCTCTACACTCCCCTTGTCAATATGCATTTTCTCCTGTGCATTTCTTACACTGAACTTCTGCTATGATCTCTAACATCCAGTAAAAAGACAGGAAAGTAACCACATGACTTCAGCATGCCAAATCATGCTGAGGTGTGGAACAGCCAATCCTTGCAGAGCTGCTGAAGAAAGAAGTGGGGGTGGGAATTAAAAAATAATGCATGTCTTAGGCTAGTGCACGAGATATGTAAATCACCTGTCACTCACAGCAAGGGGGAGGATTTGACAAAGTTTTTCTCTGTTTGTCAAGTTTTATCTCACTGAACAATAAAAGAGGATTGCTCAGAGCTGGATTAACTCTTTGTGGCAAGACTGGGATCAAATGATAGGAAATCTTATACTCTATATAAAAAAAAATCAGGTTTACATCCACTTTAAGGTTCCTAAGAGCACAGTGGCCTCCATAATCCTTAAATGGAAGACGTTTGGGACGACCAGGACCCTTCCTAGAGCTGGCCGTCCGGCCAAACTGAGCTATCAGGGGATAAGAGCCTTGGTGAGAGAGGTAAAGAAGAACACAAAGATCACTGTGGCTGAACTCCAGCGATGCAGTTGGGAGATGAGAGAAAGTTGTAGAAAGTCAACCATCACTGCAACCCTCCACCAGTCGGGGCTGTATGGCAGAGTGGCCGACGGAAGCCTCTCCTCAGTGCAAGACACATGAAGCCCGCATGGAGTTTGCTAAAAAACGTCTGAAGGACTCCAAGATGGTGAGAAATAAGATTCTTTGGTCTGATGAGACCAAGATCAAACTTTTTGGCCTTAATTCTAAGCGATATGTGTGGAGAAAACCAGGCACTGCTCATCACCTGTCTAATACAGTCCCAACAGTGAAGCATGGTGGTGGCAGCACCACTTCTCCAGAGTGCTCAGGAACTCAGACTGGGCCGAAGGTTTACCTTTCAACAAGACAATGACCCTAAGCACACAGCTAAAATAACGAAGGAGTGGCTTTACAACAACTCCGTGACTGTTTTTGAATGGCCCAGCCATAGCCCTGACTTAAACCCAATTGAGCATCTCTGGAGAGACCTAAAAGTGGCTGTCCACCAACGTTTACCATCCAACCTGACAGAACTGGAGAGGATCTGCAAGGAGGAATGGCAGAGGATCCCCAAATCCAGGTGTGAAAAACTTGTTGCATCTTTCCCAAAAAGACTTATGGCTGTATTAGATCAAAAGGGTGCTTCTACTAAATACTGAGCAAAGGGTCTGAATACTTAGGACCATGTGATATTTCAGTTTTTCTTTTTTTAAAAAAGCTGCAAAAATGTCAACAATTCTGTGTTTTTCTGTCAATATGGGGTTCTGTGTGTACATTAATGAGGGAAAAAATGAACTTAAATGATTTTAGTAAATGGCTGCAATATAACAAAGAGTGAAAAATTTAAGGGGGTCTGAATACTTTCCGTCCCCACTGTATGTTATGATTTATTTCATTTCAAACTGCACCAATTATTGCACAATTGCACTTTATTTTATACCATTTTTGGATGTATGCACATCACATGTGCTGTGTGATTCACATGAATTGCACTTTTTACCTTAGTGGTGCACTTTTATTTAAACAATAAAGCCATATCTAGTGCTCGCCATTTAAAATTTTATTCACTAACATAATCAATCCCATATACTAACATAAATATTGTTATCAGTTGACAAATAATACAAATAAAAAAGAGCGCATCCACTTCCCTAGGGATCAGACACAAACGCTGAATCAGAAAAGTGCCACTCGATTTAGCTGGCCTGCTATTTTTGTGAGGTTTTTGTTGCATGGTCACAATTTATCTATTTTTGGTTGCCAAGAATGAAAATACAAAAGTGAGAATAATCTGTACCTGCGAGATTATGCTTACTCTTGGGACAGGTACAAGAGGGACCATGGTGATTCAATTAGGGGACTGTAACTGTTTGCTACTGTGGACTCTGCTGGCTATGTTGACGAGAACAGTGTCATAGTTAATTGCTGGCTCTCTTGTGTGAGTGCACACAAAGAAGGAGCCTGGGAGACAGAATGCACAGATCAGTAACAAGATACAAACAAGATGATGTATGCAGCAAGTAAGGATGAGCATCGGCGTGTTCACACAGCCCACGTGCAGAGCCCGCCAGGAAGTCAGCACTGCATTGCGCTAATCATAGGCAGTAAGACATTTCCCGATCTCTGCAGCCGCGCATCGGGTAAATGTCTCACTGCCTGTGATCAGCGCCGTGCCGACTTCCTGGCAGGCTCTGCACGTGGGCTGTGCGAACATGCCGGAGCTCATCCTTAGTAGCAAGCAAAGTTTTGTTTTCAGCTTGTTAATGGTGGGACTGCAGGTGGTATTAAGAGAGGACATACAGTATCTCACAAAAGTAAGTACACCCCTCACATTTTCATGTGACAAGACTGAAGAAATTACACTTTGCTACAATGTAAAGTAGTGAGTGTACAGCTTGTATAACAGTGTAAATTTGCTGTCCCCGCAAAATAACTTAACACACAGCCATTCATGTCTAAACCGCTGGCAACAAAAGTGAGTACACCCCTAAGTGAAAATGTCCAAATTGGGCCCAAAGTGTCAATATTTTGTGTGGCCACCATTATTTTCCAGCACTGCCTTAACCCTCTTGGGCATGGAGTACACCAGAGCTTCACAGGTTGCCACTGGAGTCCTCTTCCACTCCTTCATGATGACATCACAAAGCTGGTGGATCTTAGAGACCTTGCGCTCCTCCACCTTTCGTTTGAGGATTCCCCACAGATGCTCAATAGGGTTTAGGTCTGGAGACATGCTTGCCCAGTCCATCATCCTTACCCTCAGCTTCTTTAGCAAGGCAATGGTTGTCTTGGAGGTGTGTTTGGGGTCATTATGTTGGAATACTGCCCTGCGGCCCAGTCTCCGAAGGGAGGGGATCTTGTTCTGCTTCAGTATGTCACAGTACATGTTGGCATTCTTGGTTCCCGCAATGAACTGTAGCTCCCCAGCACTCATGCAGCCCCAGACCATGATACTCCCACCACCATACTTGACTGTAGGCAAAACACACTTGTCTTTGTACTCCTCACCTGGTTGCTGCCACACACGCTTGACACCATCTGAACCAAATAAGTTTATCTTGGTCTTATCAGACCACAGGACATGGTTCCAGTAATCCATGTCCTTAGTCTGCTTGTCTTCAGAAAACTGCAGGCTTTCTTATACATCATCGTTAGAAGAGGCTTCCTTCTGGGCTGACAGCCATGCAGAGCAATTTGATGCAGTGTGCAGCATATGGTCTGAGCACTGACAGGCTGACCTCCCCACCACTTCAACCTCTGCAGCAATGCTGGCAGCACTCATACGTTTATTTCCCAAAGACAACCTCTGGCTATGAAGCTGAGCACATGCATTCAACTTCTTTGGCCGATCATGGTGAGGCCTGTTCTGAGTGGAACCCGTCCTGTTAAACCGCTGTATGGTTTTGGCACCGTGCTACAGCTCAGTTTCAGGATTCTGGCAATCTTCTATTAGCCTAGGCCATCTTTATGTAGAGAAGCAATTCTTTTTTTCAGCTCCTCAGAGAGTTCTTTGCCATTAGGTGCCATGTTGAACTTCCAGAAGTACATCTTCGCCAGCACACCATGGATCAGCAAACAAGATTGTCCAAAAAAAGGTTTTTAATCGAAAACGGTCACATCACAAGGGAGGTGCAACGTTTCGGGGCCGCGCAGGACCCCTTCGTCAGGCACTTGCCTGACGAAGGGGTCCTGTGCGGCCCCGAAACGTTGCACCTCCCTTGTGATGTGACCGTTTTCGATTAAAAACCTTTTTTTGGACAATCTTGTTTGCTGATCCATGGTGTGCTGGCGAAAATGTACTTCTGTTTGATGCTTCCAGAACCCAACTGGTAATCGTTACAGCACCCGTTAATGTTCTATTGCCATTTGTCCGGGAACGTGTGCGACTGGAATATCGAATTGATGTTGAACTTCCAGTGACCAGTATGAGAGAGTGAGAGCAATAACACCAAATTTAACACACCTGCTCCCGATTCACACCTGAGACCTTGTACCACTAATAAGTCACATGACACCGGGGAGGAAAAATGGCTAATTGGGCCCAATTTGAACATTTTCACTTAGGGGTGTACTCACTTTTGCTGCCAGTGGTTTAGACATTAATGGTTGTGTGCTGAGTTATTTTTAGGGGACAGCAAATTGACACTGTTATACAAGCTGTACACTCATTACTTTACATTGTAGAAAAGTGTCATTTCTTCAGTGTTGTCACATGAAAAGATATAATAAAATATTTACAAAAATGTGAGGGATGACTTTTGTGAGATACTGTACAGTATATAGCGAAAGTTTGGAAGTTCTAAACAAATACATTTGTGCAACTTTAGGATGGTGTTACAATTACTGTAAATGTGTTTGCTACTGAGAAATATATATATATTTTTATCTCAGTGGGATTCTGCCAATAAGTAGTTAAAACTCTCTGTAGCAAAGTGAAATCATTTCCAGTGTTTCCACAGCCTTAGATTAAAATTAATGCAGATGAATAATTATATGTTTCAAAGTAAGAGATTATGTACAGATCATTAACAACACATGCAAAGTGTAGTTGATGGAAATATTATCCTAGTATACAGCTCTGAAAAGTGTGAGATCTGACGTTATATATTTCTCATACTGCAGAAGCTTTATCAAGCGAGCCATTAAAGGCATTGTACACTTTCAAATGTTTTTGCTGTTTTAACTAGGTTTTAATGTAGTTATATTCCCATTGTTGTTTATTTGCCTTTATTTGTAATGATGGACCCATATTTTGTTGCTGCAGTTAGTTGTGTAATGGGTAATAAATTCCCCCTATGTCTTTGTATTCATTCACCTAACTTGTCCCTATTCACTTGTTTCGGGTCACACAGCATCCAATTGCCATTTCCTCTGTGTTGCATCACAAATGTGGGAGTGCTAATGGGATGAAACACATTTCTTCCTTTTATTGCTCTGCCGGCTTATTGGCCCGTACACAAGATCCAAAAATCAGAAAAATACAGTTTTCGAAGTGATCGTACGAAAATCGGATCATTAGTACAAAACTTTCGGGAGCCGATTACATCAGTTCATCCAATATTATCCGATCAGACGAGTGTGAAAAATGTTCTCGTATGTTACCAAATCGTACGATTTTCGTTTAATCAGTACAGTTTTCATTAGAAAATACAATACACTACAACCCAATACATTACTTCTGATTTTTTATTCTGTCATACAAGAATTTTTGTAACTTAAATAAACTCTTCACTTTCGATATGCAACTAGCATGCAAAGAAAAATGGACAATCTTTCGTCCGATTTTTGGATCGTGTGTACGGGCCATTAGTCTGTGTCAGATCTAATTACTATTTAGCTTTCACCTGCGAACCACTAGACTGAGAGACTCAGAGATTGTAGGCTTTATAGTCCCTTCACAGGAAGTGTCAATTCTTATACTGCAGACAGAGGTCATGCATTAAACTGTGCAGTGCCATGTGGCATGCCCCACGTTTGAACACAAACAGAAACTGCTGACAAAGGAATGTGAAGTTTTACTCCACTATAGGCTGTGTGCATACAGAGCAACAAACTACACCATGAAACTACATAATCAATGTACATCTTATACAGGTAACAAAAAACACAAAGTGCATCACAATGGACCACGCAGGTCTGTATGCAGCCTAAAGGGGTTTTTTTCAATGTTAAGGAGGTAAGCAAATGTTAGGGGTTCATTTTATTTTGTTTTTACATTTGGGGGAGGAAGAATAAAGGGGTCTATTTCTAAAAGTTTGCAGGATGAACCTCACAAGCATTTACCCAACCATTATGATTTTTAAATGTATTTTGTTTAAATTAAGATTTGATCTATGATCTTCAGCTCCATCTAGTCACCTTAATGTGATATTGTCCTGATTTAGGTATCCCCGGGAAAAAAAAGCATTATGTCCTGGTACACAGGCCCTTATGACTACTCGTCATATTAAATGAACACTGTACATCGGGATTGATATCCCCATAGCACCCTTATTATAACACATTCAAGGGCAAGATGGTCGAGTACTGGCCACCTGTCCAACACCACCCCTCCCTCCCTTTATTTTATATATATATTTTTTTCCTTTCTCCCTCTTCCCCATCACCTCTTCCCTCCAACTTGGAGGGACCTTTTAGTGCCTTGACCGACCCAAGAATGTTGCTTCACCCATAGGACAAGGATCAGTCCCTCCCCAAGAAGGATCATTTGATGTTATACAATTCTTGATATATTTGAGCCACTTACTAAAACACCGCTACCAGTTTCAACCACTACAGATGACATTCTGTGTTATGTTTGATGTATTCTGTGTTTTGCTGTCTAACTACTGTTCATACTCTTTAACGATAAATATGATTTTATCATCTTTATGGTTGTACTTCAAAAAACTTTAATAACATTTTTTGAAACAAAAAAAATGCATTATGAGAACTAGATGGAGCTGACAGTCATAGAAATTCAGCATTAAAGGGTAACTCCGCTTTTGTGTAAAGAAAAAAAAAAAATATAGCAAATAAAAAGCACATGGCATATACAATCTCTAGCATAGCCATGTTATAACTTAATGTTATTAAATTTACCTTTTTTTTCAACACTGTATTTTCTGTAAAATTCAATGCAATGTAGCAACCTGCAGGTGTTCCTCGTGGGTGTAGGAATGTAATTTCCTGCTTGTGCAATTGGCTCATTGATTTTCCCAGAAGTCTGCATTAAGCTATAATTCAAATTTTAGGAAATTTCAGTTGTGGTGAAATACTCCACAAGGGTTAAATAAACCTGAAAGGATGCAGACCCAGCAACTTTGCTGATTAGAACACAGAGTGTGCCAGGTGATTATAAGCCTGAAATGGACATGGCAAAACAAACAGCTATTTATTCAGAGCAACAAAATGTAGCAATCTGCTACAAAGTTTGTTAAAATCCTTGTAATGCACAATGATGGCCCAGAGGGATTGTTTTTTTCTCAACAAAAGTTGAGTTACTCAAAATACAGGCAGAATTTGTGGCTGGGTAAATGCTTTTAACATTCATCCAAATTTTTTTTCTCATAAATAGAATAGTGTTGCGGAGATGATAATTATTACCCCATAGTGAGGGTGGTGAAGCCATGCATGAATTTTAGAGGAAATTTAGGTTGTGTACTATGCATGTAAAATAATTAAAGTGCATTCAAACCTAAGAAAATAAAGAGCTTTTAATACATTCCTGGCGTTGTCAGTAAATATCCTGTGTTGTGCTGACAGCACTAACCAGGGGCTGCTAATCCCTTGATTGCATTGTCATCATGCATGTACTCCCGGACTCGGAATAATAGCGGTACTTCTGGGTGCAGGTTACAGACATACCTCCTGTTAAAGTGTTTGTAAACTCATACAAATACCCAGTTAAGTGACTGGCCTCAGGTGATACACAGGGATGAAACAAAACCTCCTACATACGTTTTACATGTTTATTTGCAGCCCTCTCTCCTTTACAGCTCAAAGGCTATTTCATAATTTCAGAAGACAGGGGGGCAGAGATCTGACGTCACACACTGCACAGCGCAGAGAGGAGAGCTGAGTGTATTCTGAGACCCGAGTAGAGGCAATGGACACACCTCCTCTACACAATCACATAAGGAAACATGCACAGCTGCTGAGGCTGTGAGTCAAAGGCTGTGCTGGAGCTTCCCTCCCGGTCCCCTCCATCCCTTGAAATCAGCACAGCATGTCAAAAACGACTCATGCAGATAGCAGAGGAACGAGACTGCAGACAGAAATCACACTCAGTGTTTGGATGGAGGCAAGCATATTCTATAGAAGGAGATGTTTTATCATTTTTTTGTTGATTTACAACCACTTTAAGTTCTGCATAGAACAAATGGCAGAAACTCCTGTTCGTGTCACCCTGTCAAAAGGTACTTGTGAAAGAAAACAAGTGACCTTGCAAAGAGCCCCAAGCACAGAGCTATTGTGGTCATGTTACTAATCTAAAAATCAATCTAAAATTTTTTTTTTTTTTTAATTTATTAAAATAAAAGAATTATAATTTTTTTTCCCATTTGTTATGTTTTTTTTTTTTGTATAAGCATCAGCATATATAAGCATATGAATATATCTGCAAAAAAAAAACAAAACACATAGGGTAAGGTTAGTCAAACCTTTAAAGTTATAAATATAATAATTTACATCATCACTAGTAATAGATTACTTTTTCAGAATGAATATATCATTAAGATATAATACTGAATGTAAAGCACAAATAGTTTGATTGTTGCCCTGAGTTGCTTTGCAATGTATTCCCAGCTTGCTCCAACTATAAGTAGTAGGACATTTTAAACTGAGCACCGCATGAACCCATTGCTTGACATGACTTTGTATCTGCATGAACACTGGATTAACATGCATTATTCAGTAGTGTATTACTAGCTGCCTAGAACATCACTTGTTCTTCAATTTGTGTGTCAGGTTTAGAAGTTCCAGTCCCTTTTTATCAGGAAAAGGTGTATTCAGCTGGAAGAAGCTTTTAGATTGAGGTCCTTGTGGGTTTTTTTCTAAGTCTCACAGTATGAAATTTGCTCACTGGAAATATGTGTTGATTAAAACATAAATTTAAAGAGCAGTAAGCTGTTCAGAAGTAAAGGCTAAATGGGGTTATAAACCCTCGTGGTTTTTCACCTTAATGTATTAAGGTGAAAAACCTTCTCTCATGCTGCAGCCCCCCCCCCCCCCCGTTTTACTTACCTGAGCGCTGTCATTCTTTGGCCGGGAACAAGGATACCAGTTATAGCTGGTGTCGTGTGTCCTGATTGGATAGATTGATAGCAGCGCAGCCATTGGCTCCCGCTGCTGTAAATCTAGTCCAATGATGCGGCACCAGGGGGGCGGGGCTCGGACTTGAGAGTGTGCCCACACGGGTGTCCATCAAGGAGAGCGCTTCTCCAACAAGTTGAACACTTGATGCGGGGAGGAGCCACTAGCACCGCTGAGGGACCCCAGAAGAGGAGGACTGGGGTCACGCTGTGCAAAACAAACTGCACAGTGGAGGTAAGTGTGACATGTTATTTAAAACAAAAAACAAAGAAAAAACAAAGCTTTACAATCCCTTAACATCACCCAAAACTGATATTTTAGTTTCGTGTACATGGTGGCAAGCTGAATCAGCTGTTTCTTTTATATATTTGGGGGCACTAGAGGTGTCCCCCACCAAAAAAACCATGTTTGCAAATACTGCTGTCATTACAAAGGCAAATATTGTATTTCTCTCCCCCCTGTGAATTCTTCAGACTCTAGAGTAAAAAGTACCCATGGAATCTATCTTTGAAAGACTGATGCTTGAATTATAGATGTGTGGCAGGTAGGAGCAGGGATGTGCAGAGAATCCTTAAGGGGCAGATGCTCAAATAAAAGAGGGAAGTATGTGTCCAATAATGTCTGGAAAAGTCTTATACCTCTGCATGAGGAAATTACAAAATACAATGCGAAAAATAATTTCAGCACAGGAATCAGAATACTTTATTAATCCCAAAGGGACATGTTATAATTTCCCTTTGGGATTAATAAAGTGTTCTGATTCTGATTCAGAATATATTAGCCTGTTAGCAGCAAGCAATACACTATCCACACATATATACTGTTAGAGGTCACCAGCACATTGCAATGGATTAAAGAAACCACTAATATGTTACAAGAGTCTACAGATGACCACCAACATGTTATAAAAGACAACCAGACATTTCCAGCACTTTGCAAGATTACTAGAGTCCACCGGCATGTGTCATAGAACTATTACAGTCAACCAGCATTAAACACCTAGAGGACACACTATATAGGAGTCTACTAGAGACCACTGATATGTTATAAGAGATTACTACAGGGCTCTGACACATTACAAGAGACTACTCGAATCCAAGAAGACATCAGAAGAGAATAAAATAACCACCAATGCATTACAAGACAGTACTAGAATGCAATTAGATGATAATAGCAACTACTAGCTACCACAGGTATTAAAAGACTCTACTAGATACATCTAAATGATATATTAATATGAATACTGGATGGATGTTTACAACAGGCATGGATGCTTGTTTTCACATGTGCACACACACACATTTATGAAATCATTTTGTACCTATTAAAGCCTATGTTTAGTATTTTTTTTTTAATCAGCACAAGGAATGTTACTTAATTGTAATGTGAAGTGTACCTTGCACTGGTACCGACTCTCATAGTTTAAATCATCAATTTTCTGCCCCCTTTAATCCAACTTAGATTTACTTTTTAAAATGCAGTACATGAGATGCTCAAGGGTCATTTGAAGTGTAAAAAAAGGATTATCGTCTCAGCTTAATACCTACTATGAAGGCTGGTAGCTTACTGAGGGAACATGAAGAAGAAGGGAGAGGTCTATCTAAGGACTAAATTAACCAACCCCAGCATACAAGGAAACTGCATAGTACCATTCACAAATATGGAGATCTTTTTTAATTAAACCGAATTGCCACTAAATGCCAGGACCAAGAGATTAAAGCCCTGTACACACGATCGGATTTTCCGTCTGGAAATGTATGATGACAGGCTGTTTGCGGAAAATCCCATCGTTTGTACGCTCCATAGGACAATTGTTGTCGGATTTTCTGCGCACAAATGTTGGATAGCAGGTTTTAAGAGTTTTCCGCGGACAAATGTCTGTTGTCCGTCATACAAAAGTCCAAAGTAAAAACACGCATGCTCGGAAGCAAGGACGAGCCAGAATCTTGTAAACTAGCATTTGTAATGGAGAATTAACATTCGTGATGTGGCAAATTATGAAATGTCAAAATGCAGCGTACAATTCTCTTCTTCTTTAATGTGATAATAATGAAGCTGCTTTGCTGGTGATACTGATGGAGTTATTGTAAACACATTTTCAAAGGCTTTTTTTTTCTAGTGATGTCAAGAATAATATTATTATGCTTGTTATTTTTCTTTTTTTTTGGTGCATGTTACCACAACACCATTATCCCATAGTTTTTAAGATCAAAGATACAACCATGTTGGTGTCCCTTGTTAATTTTACATTGTATTTTTTAAAATGTAACTGCCTACTCCCAAACTGTAATTTGAAGTAAAACACATAGCCAAGTATTATTCTTCACAATTTTTTTTTATTGTGCATTAAAAATAGAAAACAAATAAAATTAGACATGCTATCTGCCAATAGAACTTAACCAAAAAGTGCATTCTATGCATCCAAAAATATAGAAAATATACCAAATCAAATCATTATTCAACCAAAAAATAAAATAGCCTCATGCATGAGTCCTGCATCTTAATATAGGGGGTCAACAATGCCAAGAGTTGGTGAAAGCAGGGGTCCGTCATCCGGAGATAATTCCGAAAATCATCCGGATTGTTCTCCTGGAGCTCCCGCAGCAATGGCATATGACATAATTGATCACGATTAATAAAGCAACCAATTTTTGGTTCAAGAAATCCTCCTCCTGTTCCTGGACTGGACTTGGGTCAAAACAATAACTCCAAGGCCAATAATAAATAACACGTTATCTCCTCCGATTCCGCAACATGTCTGGTTGACGAACAGCCGTTCAGAAACGAACTGAAAAGCGCGAAATGAAAAACGCGAAATGAAAAGCACGAATCAACACTCATCAAACTTCTACTAACATGAAATTAGCAGAAGGAGCCCAAAGGATGGCGCTAAAGAACTGAAAAAACACGTAGTACGTCACTACATTCGTGTTTGTTGGCCGACAATTCCTTGCCATTTGTATGCAAGACAAAATCCAGGCACACACCTTCAGACAAAAATCCGATCGTGTGTACGAGGCTTTAGATAGCATAGCATAGAGGGTTCCACTTCCAGAATAGCTAGGATCACTTTACAACTACCCCTTTAACAAGGTGGTTTAGCACTACCCTGCTTTCAGAAATATTATTGGGCAGCTGTGCTAGTGGTTCTCGCAAATGAGAACAAACCAACAGTAAATCTGAAGACAGCTATGTTAAGTTCTAATGCTGAATTGAGTAATTTGGTGTTTTAGGGGCCTGTGGTCCAGTCCACATATGATGATTTTATTGCGCACCACAGTCTAGGTGTGGGGACAGGTGACAGTGGCCATTGAAGAAGTGGGAGAAGAAGCGGATACAATTTCCCTATATATACTCCTCTATAGGGCAACCCCATGCTGCCCCACCTGAACTCTATTCCTGACCCGAATGTGTGGCTATATTTGGAATAAAAACATTTAAACTTATTATGTCAACTGGGAAGCTTCTCCTCTTTAATAGTTTTAAAAAATTGTTTCAGCTTACCTCATGGATGCTCTTTAGGTACCTACAGCTGTGCCATGCAGTTCAGACACAATTCCCCTCTGCAGTGACGTTGGCGTTTCATACGGTGAATAGATTTCTTATTACTCGTAATGCAGATAAGATCCTTTCCTCTCTGGATCTTAGAATATGGGTAAAGTGTCTCAACTATATCATTCCTAGCAGAGAGACATCCTAGCCCAGACTGATGCTGACTTGGTTGAGGGGATCCAACAGTATATCCCAAAGACAGATTTGTCCAGCTAAAATTTTTGCATAGGGCGTATTATACCTCTCATCTGTCATATACCCTACACATTCTGCAAGCTACCTGTGTACACAAGAAATGGGCATATTCTTGCATGTTGTATGGTTCTGTCCCTCTATTCAAGGCTTCTGGAGAGAGTTGGTGGCAGATATTACTCTGGCGGGAGGTCTGACCATGACAGTAGATGCCCCTACTGGGCATATGCGACATGGTGGCTCACAATACCATGTTTCCCCGGAAATAAGACCGGGTCTTATATTAAATTTGCCTACAAAAATCATACTAGGGCTTATTTTCAGGGGATGTCTTATTTACGGTATATACAATAATCTACATTTATTCAAATACAGTCACGTCATCTTCTTCTGGAAAAAAATAATTCCTGATCCTTTAAACTTTAAAGCATTATAGACAGCACAGTGTTTGTGCTGTCATTTACCCCTCTCTATGTTCTAAAAAACCTGGAAAAAATTAATAATTTTTTTTAAAAAAAAGTTCTTGTGTCCCCTGTCTTCTCCCCCCCTCTCCTTCTCTTAGCTCAGGGGTCAGCATTATGAAATTCTGTAATCCCACAGTGGTGTAGTGGGTAGCACTCTCGCCTAGCAGTAAGAAGGGTTGCTGGTTCGAATCCCGACCACGACACTACCTGCCTGGAGTTTGCATGTTCTCCCTGTGTGGGTTTCCTCCGGGTACTCCGGTTTCCTCCCACACTCCAAAGACATGCTAGTAGGTTAATTAGATCCTGTCTAAATTGGCCCTAGTATGTATGAATGTGAGTTAGGGACCATAGATTGTAAGCTCCTTGAGGGTGTAGGGACTGATGTGAATGTATAATGTATATGTAAAGCGCTGCGTAAATTGACGGCGCTATATAAGTACCTAAAATAAATAATCCCAAAACTTTAGTTAAAGCCATTGTAAAATCATGTAATCTGTTCTGTAAAAAGGTTATTTGGTACTTTTGCAGAGTGCATAGGATAGGTGAAGCTAGTATTAACCCCCAGAGCACCGGAAGACCACCATTGTAGGGGTAACTGGTGGACAGAGGATGGAAGATTTCAGAAGAACAGACCCTAGCACACGGGACACTCTTGATTCATAGAAGTACTGGCCCTGGTGCTAACTTAAGAACAAAAACCCCTAAACTTCAGCTTTCAGCAGAGACTCATTTGAAGAAGCAGAGGAAAATAACAGGAGTTCAACACCTACACTACCCTCCCCCCCCCTCCTCTCCCATTCCACTTTTAGAATATCTATCATGCATCTCGAAAATGCAACTCTAGCGTCAATAAATATAAAACCACAGTTACAGGTAGTAAGATCATGTTTGAATATTTAAGTAAAATTTTCCACTCAAGCTTTTAAAGTTGAATAACTAATTCTGGAATACTACATCAGTCTCCCTGATGAATATGGATTTGCATTAAACTATACAGATCCCTGGATAGATAAACAGTTAAGATGCAGTTGTGGTGAATATTTTAGCATTTTTCTGATTCTAGTAGCAGAAAGAAAACAAAGTTTGGCATCAGACACTGTTGGAAGAATAATATCGCAATTACAGTGAAAGCAGCAGTAAAGATTTCATGTACAAACACATGCTGAGAGAAATGTATAGGCTGCCATTGCTGACCTCACCTGAAAATGAAGGTTGCATAACTGTCAGATTGATACACGGCTTTAAAGCGGAGTTCCACCCAAAAGTGGAGCTTCAGCTTTAAGGTATCCTGACCCCCTGACACGCCACATTTGGCATGTAATTTTTTTTTTGGGGGGGAGCGGGTACATAGTTTTGACAGTTACCCAGCTCCCACTTCTGCCCGCGCTGCCTAGGCGACTCCTCCTCTCCCCCTCCCTCCCTGCAATCTTCTGGGACACGTCACAGGTCCCAGAAGATTGCCCGGTCATTCAGGACACACAGCGCGACTTGCGCATGTGCAGTGCGCACCCGGCTGTGAAGTCACAAACTATCACAGCCAGGTGCCCACACTTGCAATGCCGACGTCGCGGACAGGGGGATTGAACGGAGGCTTCCGGTGGCCGCATCGCTGGATCGTGGGACAGGTGAGTGTGTATTTATTAAAAGTCAGCAGCCAGACTTTTTGTAGCTGCTGACTTTTAATAAACATGGGTCCAGCTGGAACTCGGCTTTAAGTACTTTAAGTCACTAACACAGAGCAAGAATGCAGCGCATGAATTCTGAATTGTCCCTGATTCTGGATCAGTGACTCAGAAAGTATAGAAGCCCGGCAGATTGCATTTTCAAAAAGAAGTCAGTAAGGGCAGCCTATATTTTTGCTTAGTGGGAGGAAAGTAGGGGGGATTTTGGCATGGGGCAGGAGAAATGTTTCCCTTGAGAAGTGACTCAGTGATTGCTGGGGAAGAACTCACAAACTCTGCAATCTGTGCAAAAGGTTATGTATTACATACAATGTGCCTAAATGCTGCACTTTGTGATTTATTACAGGTACCTATATAGCGCCATCAATTTACGCAGTGTTTTGTATATATTGTACATTCAATCAGTCCCTGCCCTCAAGGAGCTTACAATATAATTCACATTCACACATACACATACTAGGGCCGATTTAGACAGGAGCCAATCAACTTACCAGCATGTCTTTGGAGTGTGGGAGGAAACCAGAGTGAACCCACTTATGCACTTGGAGAACATGCAAACTCCAGCAGCTAGTGCCGTGGTTCGGATTCTATCTGATGACCCTAGCAGAGGTGGGGGACTCGAGTCACATGACTTGACTCGAGTCAGATTCGAGTCACCTGTTTGAGGACTTGCGACTTGCTTGACAAAATTAAATAAATGACTCGACTTGACTTTGACTTGTCACTAATGACTTGCGACTTGACTTTGACTTGGGCTATTTGACTTTCAATGACTTGGCACCACCAGTGTTGTGTCTTGGCCTAGGCAAAAGCCGCCCCCCCCCCCCCCCCCACAAAAGAAAGCTCCCCCCGAGTCCCGGCTTCGGGGTAGATCAGTATTTTGACTTAATTTGTGACTTGACCAAAATAAATGACTTGACTTGACTTGCTTGACTTCTAGCAGGGACTCGACTTGACTTGCTTGCTTTTCGCCACAGTAACTTGGGACTTGCTTGTGCCTTGAAGGTTAAGACTTGAGACTTACTTGTGACTTGCACATGTGTGACTTACTCCCATCACTGGACCCTAGTGCTGCTAGGCAGAAGTCCTTACCACTTAGTCACTGTATTATGTACTCCTTACCACTGCACACTGGGATAGAAACTGTCAGGAAAATGCAATGTGGAGCACAGAATACAGTTACAGTGGTCAGACGTATGATGTAAGTTACACACTTCTAATCTCCATACTCTGTATGCTGTGCTGTATGTTATATACCCCTGACCATCATAGTCTGTACGTTGTGCGGTTTGTCACATACCCATTATCTCTGTACAATGCACACTGTTCTGCATGTGACATACCTAAAGTGATTGTAAAGGCAGAAGGTTTTTTCATCTTAATGCATTCTATGCATTAAGATAAAAAGCCTTCTGTGTGCAGCAGCCCCCCCCCCCTCAGCCCCCTTAATTCTTACCTGAGCCCATCTAGATCCAACAATGTTGTAGGAATGTCTTGGCTGCCTCAGACTCCCCTCCTCATTGGCTGAGACACAGCAGCGACACCATTGGCTCCTGCTGCTGTCAATCAAAGTCAGTGAGCCAATGAAGAGAAAAAGGGGGTGGGGCCAGGCCTCAGCTCCCAGTCTGAATGGACACAGGGAGCTGTGGCTCGGCTTGGGGGTCCCCATAGCAAGCTGCTTGCTGTGGGGGCACTCAACAGGAAGGAGGTGTCGGGAGAGCCGAAGAGGGACCCGAAAAGAGGAGGATCTGGGCTGCTCTGGGCAAATCCACTGCACAGGGCAGGTGCTGTAAGTATAACATGTTTGTTATTTTTAACAAAAAAAAAAACGAGACTTTAATATCACTTTAATTCAGCAGTTTCAACATTGTTTTGCACAGGAATATCTATTAAATATATTATAACCTTGTGTACTATATGTATTACAACTCTATGGGGTTGATTTACTAAAACTGGATAGTGTAAAATCTGGTGCAGTTCTGCATAGAAACCAATCAGCTTCCAGGTTTTTATTGTCAAAGCTCAATTGAATACGTTGAATTAGAAGCTGATTGGCTACCATGCACAGCTGCACCAGATGTTGCACTCTCCAGTTTTAGTGAATCAACCCCTATGTTTCCCTATGAGTCATAAGTAGTGAAATGGCCAATTTTTGTCTTTGGGTATTGTGGTATCTTATTTTGGCTTTTTATGTCACCAACTATTGACCTACCTCTGTCTTTACATATGACAATGGCCTCTCAAACTTAGCCATACTGACTTTTTTTGTTAGCCATTTGTTGTGTGCCATCCAGTGTAAACTTCGTATGGGACCCTCTATTGTCTGTGTGACTTTTTGTCAGTTCTGCACCCACTCATTCTATAGGCCTGGTTGTACTTCTTATATTTCAATAACAATGTTTATAGAGCTGCATTAATGTGTTTCTGTTATATCTGCCTACAGTTCAGTAGTACAGCCCAACTCCAGGAATTAGGAAAATTCCTTCTTACAGTGGGGCTGGGCCCACATTGCAAGCGTTAACTGCTTCTTTAGGCCAAGGGGACGGTAAAAGCACTTTTACTTACCTGACCTATCTCACCCCCAGCAGATGACGCTCCTCTTTGGTGGACTGTTTCTTGACATTCTCACATCCACTGCAGGGACACGGACCCTGCATTTGTCTGGATGATGTCAGGACTTTAGACCAGAGATCTCCAAACTATGGCCCTCCAGCTGTTGCGGAACTACATGTCCCATGAGGAATTGTAAAACTCTGACATATACAGACATGACTAGGCATGATGGGAATTGTAGTTCCTGAACAACTGGAGGGCCATAGTTTTTAGACTCCTGCTTTAGACCACTGGAGTATGGAGGAGAAGATGCTGCTGGGACCAGTCTAATAGTGTGTAGGGGCAAAGGATTGGGTACGTAAATCTACTTTTCCATGCCTCCTAGATTTAAGCCTCGTACACACGATCGGATTTTCGGCAGGGAATTGTGTGATGACAGACTGTTTGCCTAAAATCCAACCGTTAGTACCCTCCATCAGACAATTGTTGGCCAACTTTCTGC
This sequence comes from Lithobates clamitans, assembly GCA_037952925.1. Classification (NCBI taxonomy): domain Eukaryota; kingdom Metazoa; phylum Chordata; class Amphibia; order Anura; family Ranidae; genus Lithobates; species Lithobates clamitans. Next base: position 8,203,171 of record JBBGZY010000438.1, read on the forward strand.
CAACAAATGTTGGATGGCAGGCTAGTAAATTTTTGGCGGACACGGTCTGTTGTCAGATTTTCCTATCGTATGTACACAAGTCCATCACACAAAAGTCCAAAGTACAAACACGCATGCTCGGAATCAATGCTCACCAAACACGACATTAGCAGAAGGTGCCCAAAGGGCGCTCAAGAGCTGAAATTCCACGTCACTACGTTCGTGTTTGTGGCACGACAATTGTATACCGTTTGTATGCAAGACAAGTTCCTGGCACATGCCCTTCGGACAAAAGTCTGATGCTTTGTCTGTGGAAAATCCGATCGTGTGTGCAAGGCCTTAAACGAGCCGTCAACCCCTGCAGTGTGGGCGCAGCCCCACTGCAAAAGAAGATTTTCAGGTTTCCTGATGTTCAGCTTTAAGGCAGAGGCTAAAAATCAACTTGTGAAAGTTATGTTTGCTCTTATAAAGCATGTTTATCTTTACTCTCTAGCATTTTCAGGCTATGTGAGAATGTATTTTTCAGCCCAGGAAACAGATAACAGTGAATTAAGTAATGGAGAAAACTCTCCAGACATTCATCAATGATATTATCTTATAGGCGCTACAAGGGTATGAGGCATCCATAACAGGAGTTGCTTTCCGAACTTGTATACAGTGTCATTAAGAGGCCATAATCTATAGCTACCTACGCTGAATGGGGCACTAAGAGCAACTCATTTAAAGCAATTAATCAAACCACTGCTTTGCCGAGGTCTAAATGGAGGCTGCGCTAATGGATTCATTAGTGTAAAGCTACTGTAAATTCATCAAGGGAGCAGATACATATAATCTGATGGTCAGTACAATGTCTGTAGCTTGGACGTGGCTGAAGCAGTTCATAATCATTCTATGGCAATCAGCGGCTGCCTTTTTGCACATTTAGCCCCTGGGGACAAGCTGCTTTGTATAATGTTCATAAATATCTCTGCAATCTGCCAAGATGTTTCTCCTTGAAAAAGAAGCAATTTTCTTTACCAGATTCAGCAGTTAGATGCTTGTCAGCATTGCCGTGTTTTTATTTTTTTTTTTTATTTATTCACCAATAATTCCAATGAGCTCAAGTTAGGCAAGGGCACACATGCATTATATGAATTAAAAGCAAATACATTTGGTAAAAAATAATAACATTTAGTAATTACAGCACACAATTCCCAAATCCTTTTCCAGCTGCAGCCTTTTTGACCCGATTTAATCATAATGAGTGTAATCCCTCTGTATTTCCAGTTAGATGGTTTGGATGTGAAGTAATCAATTGCATTTATATAATAGATCTATGTCACAATTATTATTATCAATTAACCCTCTGCACAATGCCATATGGCTAAACGTATAACATGAGTCTTTATTATAGATGATAGGGACAATTCATAAAGGGTAAGGGCGGGGGGGCCTACTCACCCTGTAGATGGGGAACACCCATTAATGTGCTCACTAGTGCCCAGGACCAGGCAGGGCCACTACAATGCAAAGATCAGCATTAAGGCACACCCATGTTTAGAAGTGAACCATTTACCTTGCACAGTTACACAATAAACTTGAGCCTTATTTTCCGAATGCAGCATTTTGAGGGAGACACCACGGAGCCTGCTACCTGGGCCCGGGCACCAAATTATTTGGTGGAGGGGGGATTATGGTGTGGGGTTGTTTTTCAGGGGTTGGGCTTGGCCCCTTAGTTCCAGGGAAGGGAACACTTAAGGCGTCAGAATACTTAGACATTTTGAACATTTCCATGCTCCCAACATTGTGAGAACAGTTTGGGGGATGGCACTTTCCTGTTCCAACATGATTGCGCACCAGTACACAAAGCAAGATATAAAGACATGGATGAGCGAGTTTGGGGTGGAGGAACATGACTGGCCTGCACAGAGTCCTGACCTCAACCCGATAGAACACCTTTGGGATGATTAGAGCGGAGACTGCTAGCCAGGCCTTCTTGTCCAACATCAGTGCCTGACCTCACAAATGCACTTCTGAAAAAATGGTCAAACCTTCCCATAGAGACACTGCTAAACCTGGTGGACAGCCTTTTGACAATATAGTATAGGTCCATGGGGTCTCCATGCCGTGGGTTCATCCCAAATGTTCTGGGGGCACCAAACACTAGGGAGGGAGTCAGAGCACCATTCACCTCATTTCCAGAAGACCCATCACCCATGCAGGGTATCACTCTCCCGCTGGCTGGCTGCTATAGCATTCCCTTCAATCCTGGTTATCCATAGCAACCGCATTTTAGACATGACTTCCCGCTAACGCCTCTGCATGGTTAACCCTTCCTTGAAGGCCCTCTAGTCTCCTCTTCATTCCCAGGTGTATGTTACAGGCCCTGTTGTTTTGATACGCCATATACTTTTCATGCACCCCTTTAGATGGACCAGACATTAAACAGTTAAAGCAGAGTTTTTTTTTTTACAGGCGTCCCCTCCCACTGCATTAATAATACACCTAAACTATATGTGTATATGCTAGTGGTAGTAATCCTAATTTTTTTTTTTAACTTATGATTTATCTGATCCTCTTCTGGCCATTGCCATGATTAGTGTGGGCATATGAAGCCCACTCGCAACCTCTTCCTAGATAACATATTGAGAGGTGCATGCTGGGTAACCAGCATGCACCTCTCGATCTCACGCATGCGCGATGCTCCTGTGGCCGTAGCACCGATTGTTTCGTTCTCGTGCTCCGTTGTTATGGAAACCTAGATAGGTGGATAGATCCGCCTTAAATCGCTTAATTTCCTGTAGGGAAATAACGCGATTTTTTGACACACTCCTGCCCACTGACTCACATTTCCCAGGAGCACAGGCTAGGGAGGAAGTTATGCGGAGCGCCATGGAGCCGGAAGTGGCAGATTAGGAGCCACCACCTAGCAACAGGGCACTTCGGGTAAGTAAAGAATTTTTTTTCACTCCAAATGTTTTTCTTTATTGATCAAGGACTGGGAAAATGTAAAAAAAAAATTCAGGGTGGAACTCCGCTTTAATAAAACTTTACTAAACATCTAGTAATGCAGTTCAATGGCACAACATGCACAGGACAAGTTCAACCCTATCTATGCAGGCTGCCCAGGTTCAAACCTTTTAAAGGTAACAAGTAATTTTAGCTCAAGTCCAATAGTGGTAGATTGCTGGTTCCATGGAGAATCCCAGCAAGGCGACTCAGAAGGGGGAACACATGCTCCAGCAGGACTACATGGTGCAGCAGTCCTTCTTCTGTAATCTCATGTGGAAGAAGAGCCCTTGCTCTAAGCCCTCCCTTGTATATAAATATCCACTCTAGGGGACGGACCCAAGAATACCTGGGAAAGATCTGAGACAGTTAACTTCTTCCCATTCCTGGCTACCTGAACTGTCTGCATAGCTACATTCAAGGTTATCCTGTAAGCACCCACTTACAAGGGTGCTGTAGACACCCTTTATAATTCTGTTGAGGTGTAGCACCGAAAGCGTTGGTGCTTGCCCAATATTCATGTATGCTTATGGATGTATTGTCTTTTAGGAGATATCTCCTTAGCATGTGATGTGTTCGTGTATATAAGGACCCTCTTTTTGGCCTTCTTCTATCTCTATGAGTAAGCTCTGTCAGGTGAAATGTGTTGGGGGCACGTGGGTGGGGGCGTTCTTTTGATTTGTGTGCCTGACATCACCTGTATTCCCTTTTCCATTTAGCTTTAGGCCAGGAACTCTCCCAGCTGACAACGGGGACAGGGATACATCACTGTGCAGGAAGCCAGTTTCCTAATCTGAGAACATGGTTGTAATTCTTTAGGAACTTGTTGCTGCCATAGCAACATATTCTTAAAGCGGTGGTAGTAAGAACTGCCTGAATTTGCTAGACGCGTGTTGGTAATCTTACTGACACTGGCACAAATGCTTGCCCGAATTAGGCACAGGTAGTTCTTAAGGGAACTATCACTAGAAATATGCCATTAGGGCTGTTTACAATCTCCCTGAATATGTGTACACTACTACAGTCTTTAGGAGAAATTTGTCAGAAAGTCTGCCATTGCAGACTTGTTTTTGAATGTGCAAGTTCCAAGGTTGTTATCCTTTTTTTTGATTATTAAGTGTGTCACTAAGCTATTAAAAAATAAAAACCTATCAGGTGTGCTGACACTTGATATACACATGCTTATTCTAGGTCAGTAACTTACCAGAGTGGAGGGAGGATCAACATAACATCCAGAAGAGCAACAGACACACTGCTAGACAGCAGTATTGCCAGTCAGGGGAGAGGGTAATGTTAGATATACTAGCAGATTTAGATGGACTTGACTAACCAATTGAAACTTGACTCCAGCGAGAACTCTATAAGCAAGCAACTTTTTTTTTGGAATAATGCAGCCACCAGATCTAAGAAATGGTAAGCTACCACGTATTACATTTTGATTCTGGGTTTAATACTTCTTCAAGTTATAAAAGGTAGCAGCCTTAGTCCCCATGCACACAGGGCATTTTTACAGCTGCTTTTACCAGCGACAGACATTTTCTTTTCAGCTTAAAAACACCTCTCCGTGTTATTCTATTGCCTCTTACACACAAGTGGCATAGGGTTTTTCAAGCTGCAAAAAAAAACCCCAGGGCCAGTGCGTTTTTAAGACCAGCGCTACAGCTGTAAAAACGTCTGAGACTGAGACTGGTATGGATCTTGAAAGGGAAAGGGAACCCCATGCCAAAATAGAAAAAAAAGGAGTGGGGCCCCCCTTAAATCTATACCAGACCCTTATCCGAGCATGCAGCCCGGCAGGTCAGGAAAGGGGGGGACGTTGAGGGCGTGTGGCCTGGAATGGTCCGGGGGGGCGCTCACTCGTCTTCCCCCTTTCCTGACGTGCCGGTCTGCATGCTCGGATAAGGGTCTGGTATGGATTTTGGGGAGCCCCATGCTTTCTTTTTTCATTTTGGCATGGGATTCTCTTTCAAGAGCCATACCAGGCTCAAAGCGCGATTTTTTTTTTTTAATTTTGGTGTGGGGTTTCCCCTTCAAGATCCTCAGATCACAAGTGGCACCACAAGTCGGTTCATCATGATAAAGTCGTTTTTACATGCGCTTTTTCCTGGTGTTGGTAGTGGCTTTGCAGCTTATTTTTTCTAACGCCCTGTGTGCATGGGGACTTAAACTCTCTTGGCTCTCTTGGCTATAGAAATTGCAGTTCAGGGATCCCACAGTAGCCAGTTTTCTGGCCATGCTATCTCTGCTTAAGGGAAAAGCCTTAACTCAGATCCATTCTTCAACAGAGAGCGGTTGATAAAATGGTTAGACATATAAATACATCTCTGGCCACAGTGGAATCACAAGCAGCAATTTTTAATACCATTGTAAGTATTTCAGGGCAACAATTTTGACTTTAAAGGAACAGGTTGTTCAGATTATTTTGAATTTCCATTCAAAACCTTTTTCCAGCCCCTTGACCACTTGCCAACTGCTCTATAGTTGAAAGACTGCTACAGCGTGTTCATCCAGTTCTGGGATGCTGTCTATTGACGTCCTCCCAGAACCCCACCCCCTTGCTCGCCCTCGAGGTGAGCATCATGTACACGCTTTGATAGCTGTGTCCTTTGGACACAGCTGATCACAGATCGACGTAAGGGGCCAAGCACAGTAGCTGTTTACCATGTGATCAGCTGTGTCCAATCACAGTTCATCATATGTAAACAAATGCCGGTTATCTGCATTTCCCTTCCTCAGCACTGTGTGAGGAAAGGAAATCTGATAACCGGCTATCCTGTGACAGGGGACATTTATACTGATAATCAGGACACTGATCATCAGTGCCCTGATTATCAGTGCAGCACCATCAGTGTCCATCAGTGCAGCATATCAGTGCCCATCAATATAGCATATCAGTGCCCATCAGTGCCTCCTATCAGTGCCCATCAGTGAAGAAAAAAAATAACTTTGCAAAATGTTATAACAGAAATGAAGAAAACTTTTTTTTTGCAAAATTTTCGTAAATTTTTGTACAAAATAAAAAAAACCCAGTGGTTTTTACCACCAAAAGAAAGCCCTATCTGTCTCAAAAAATTATAAAAATGTCATTTGGGTACAGTGTTGCATGATCTCCAAATTGTCATTCAAAGTGCGACAGCACCGAAAGCTGTAAGTTGAACTGGGCAGGAAGGGGGTGAAAGTACCCTGCATTGAAATGGTTAAAGCAGTCCAAGCAAAGGAGGGAACAGCAGCAAAATAGATTAGTTCAAGTTTATAGGGCAATGTTTCTTTATTAGTTGATGGGGTGATGGACAAACTAGGTCTAGTTCCTGACATAAAAATAAAATAAAAGTTTATTCATATATGGACTGGTAGTGAGACATTTAAAGACAGCAAAACTTGAATTGCTGTCTGACATGGGAGGATATCCACCCACATCTGAGGCAGAGAGACTGCTGCGGACACACTCGGCTTCAGTATCCTCTCAAGAGAACCTCACGCCCCTCCATCCTCCTTAGTACAGGACAGCATTCTCCCAGGAGGACGCAGACAGGCCAAAATCTCTCCTCCATCCAGCTCATGACAGGTCCACACCACGCTACAATCCTATCTCTACAATTTAAAGGAGAACACACATACCATCAACTACCACTTAGAACGCTTGAATGTGGACTGGTATGGAACACAGAAAAACGCATCTCCCATTTCAGGCCACACTTTCCAACTAGCCATTATGTCTATGTACATATGTTGGCCTACTGGCCCATAGAGACTGCGCCCTGGTTCTCAAAGGCTCTGATGAAGAGGTTATCCTCGAAACACGTCAGTCGACTCTAAACACCCGCCTCAACATGGGCTTATGTCACTTTTAACCCATTTTTAATTTCCATGTTTTCTATATTTTGTTACCTGTTTGCATGATACGTAGTATTGGTATTATTAATTTGCTTTTATTTGTTTTTATTTTTATATGAATACATTTTTTACTTTTTGATGTGAGCAATTGATCACGCGCCCTTCATCCATCTCCATATACCCCTACTGTAGTGTCCTCTGCCCCCATAGTGTCCTCTGTCCCCTGCACCCCACCCCACTGTAGTGTCCTCTGCCCCCCTAGTGTCCTCTGTCCCCTACACCCCACTGTAGTGTGTTCTGCACCCAAAGTGTCCTCTATTCTCTGCCTCTATAGTGCCCTGTGCCCCCATAGTGCCCTCTGCCCCCTGCCCCCATAGTGTCCTCTGCCCCCATAGTGTCATCTGTCCTCTGCCCTCATAGTTCCATCTGCCCTCATAGTGCCCTCTGCCCCCATAGTGTCCTCTGTCCTCTCCCTTCATAGTGCCCTCTGCCCTCATAGTGCCCTTTAACCCATAGTGCCCAGTGTTCTCTGCCCCCATAGTGGCCTCCATAGTGCCCTCTGCTCCCATAATGGCCTCCATAGTGTCCTCTGCTCCCATAGTGGCCCCCATAGTGTCCTCTGCTCCCATAGTGGCCCCCATAGTGCCCACTGCCCCCATAGTGCCCACTGCCCCCATAGTGCCCACTGCCCCCATAGTGTCCTCTGCCCTAATAGTGCCCTCTGCACCCATAGTGCCCTTTGCCCCCATAGGTCTGTTTTGTAAGAAGATAATCATTGATTTTCCTTGCAAAAGGGTATATTACCAAAAAATTTGTAAATCATAATCCATTGAAAATGTTGTTTGTATTAGTTCACACAATAGAATTGTTCAAATAGCATCACAACTACACATTAAGACTGTTGCAGATACTTTGATGCTATCAATTAATAAACCCAAAAAACAACAACCAATGTTTACTGTTGTGTGCAGATTTAAACTATATTACCATAACATTTGTGTGATTAGTGTATGCTGTCAATTTGAAGGGGTGTTGACTAGGCCAACATACAAAAAATCTTTTCCTTTTATTATCATCGAAAGAGTGTGAAACAATCCTAACCTAATGTTTTATCTATCACAATTTTTAACATGCAGGACACTGAACTTCTGAACACAGCTATCCTGACAGGAAGAACAGTGTCTATCCCTGTGAAGGTGATGGCCATTCAGGAGGAAGGCTCTGTGATTGATGTGTCTGACTCCACTGAGTGCAGGTCAGCAGATGAAGATGTCATCAAGGTGAGATCTCTGATCAAAGCCTTTAATCTAAGGTCAAGAATATCATAGCCTGGCTTTACTTTCCTCACAACCGTCAAGCATATAAATTCTGTTATACACTGTTTTTGCTTTATATATTGGTATGGTTGACTGGTATAGAATTCCACCTTGCATTCCTCTTGTGGCTACAGGTTAAGGTTCTGAAAGTCCAACTGAGCACCTGGTGCCCATGGGACATAGTTGAGGTGACCACCACCAACTCTTGACCAAGTTTACACTTGTCACTTGTATTCAGGATCCTGTTCACCTGCACCAGAGTAGCACATTAGGAGACAGAACCTGTTAGGGGTGTGAATCAAAGAAAAATCTAACTCCTGTGATGGTGGAGGTGAGTAGTAATGACTAGACCTTCACTTAGCAACGTCCTAGCAATGTCCTGGGAGCATTCCAGTCAGGCTTTGAGAGGTATGTAAAAGGCCTACACCAATAGCAAGGGCATTATTCAACTTTAGTCAAAGCTGCACAATTTGTTTTTATCTACAAACACCCCTTACTTGCATATGCAGTTTTTTTGAAAAGATGAGCTAACCCTTTATACTAATTTGTTCCAAGTCAGTGACATGATATGATATGGAAGCCAGAGGGTCAGACCAGCAACTGATATTTTTAGAAGAAGGTCAGCAATGGCAGCCAATATATTTCAGGAAATGTTTACCTTGAAGCAGACCTTGTTCCAAAATTGCAATTTACACTTATGTAAAGGGATTCTAAAGGCTTTCTTTAAAAAAAAATAAAAAAATGTCATACTCACCTGCTCTCGGGTACTCTGCCAACACTCTTGGCCGCTGCCTCCTGCCAAATGCCCCTAGAGCAAGCAGCTTGCAATGGGGGGCACCCAAGCAGGCTAGTTCCTGAGCGGCCAATCTGTGTGTTCATTCACACACACAGAGCCGTGGCTCGTCCCCATCCCCTCTCTCTCCTCATTGGCACACTGGCTGTGATTGACAATGGCTCCTACTGCTGTCTCAGCCAATGAGGATGGAGAGTCCCTGGAGAGCCGAGTCTCTCGTATACATTGCTGGATCGAGATGGGCTCAGGTGAGTATTGGGTGGGCTGGGGTGGCTGCTGCACAGAGGAGGTTTTTGTTACCATTATGCATAGAATGCATGAAGGTAAAACACGTTGAGCCTTTAGGACCACTTTAATGAGGGTACCTCCCCATCTTAATTTGTCAAGAAATTTCTGTGGGGGGAGATTTGTTAATGTACTGGGGTGGGGCATCACCATCCTTTCAGCAAGTTCTGGGGGACTGTTGAGTAGCTAAAATATCACATGAAGGCACTACTTCACTGTGCTGAAGCATTATTTCATGGCATTTTGAGTACTTGGCATACCCTGGTATTTTGTCTGAAGGATGAGGACCCCACTCTCTGCAAGTCAGGACTTCCCCCTGGAAGTCAAGAGAAATATATTAAATATATTAAAGGTATATTAACTAAAGTTTTTTTTTAAATTTACCTGTGTTTTTTGACAATTTAGATGGGGAGGGAAACCTTACTGAATAAACAGACCTTGCATAAAGGGCCGTACAGTAAAGTCACATCACTGTATTTACCTGCAGCCTCTGTTTATATCATTATTCCTTTAGTGGGAGTCTTCTAAGACATCACCCAGCTAATTCCCTCCCTAGAATACATTTATAAAATAGAGTTGGGTGAAGTGTTCAGGCCGAAAATGTTCGGCCCGAACATCGCCTGTTTGGCAAACACCTGAATTTGCAGGGCGTTTGGCAGGCCTGGTATGGACTGGGGGGGACCCCAATGCCAGTTTTTTCTTCCTTTTTTTTAAATAACCTGGTGCTGGAAATTGCAACTGTGAGTCAGTTTAAATGTGATTTGTTTTTTTTTTCTTTAGAAATGTCATTTTTGCTGCAGCAGGTTCTATACATGGTACATATGTGCCAATTTACAAGCAGGCAAAGGGGACCCCCAGGCACTAAATGTAAAGAATTTTTTCATTTTTGTTTCACTTTAAGCATCATTAAAATCACTGCTCCTTTAAAAACAATTGTTTAAAAAAAATAAAATTACATTGGTGTTGCAGTACCCGGTCCCCCATACCCTTTTTTATAGCCAATTACTTGCATATAAGCCTTCAAAATGGTGACGTTTGATTTCTCATGTTCAGCTCTCATAGACTTCAATGGAGTTTGCGGTTGGGGCAGAACTTTTCCCCTGTCCGGGAGTTCTGCTGTGAACCGAACAGGGGGGTGTTCGGCCCATCTCTATTGAAGAACTTACAATTTTCTGTATTTTTATAGCATCAACATATTACCCAAGACTTAGATGTACATTAACCACTTGACGACCGCCTCACGCCGATGTACGTCGGCAAAGTGGCACGGACAGGCAAAATCACGTACAGGGTACGTGATTTGCCTTCCGCGGGTGGGGGGTCCGATCGGACCCCCCCCCGGTGCCCGAGGCGGTCGTCTTTTGTCCAGCGGCGATCGGTGATGAGGGGGAGACCATCCGTTCGTGGCCCCCCCCTCGCGATCGCCGCCGGCCAATGGAATCATTCCTTTGCTGCTGTATGCTAAACAGCAGCAAAGGAAATGATGTCATCTCTCCTCGGCTCGGTAATTTCCGTTCCGGCCCGAGGAGAGAAGACTTCACTGTGAGTGCACCAACACACACACACAGTAGAACATGCCAGGCACACAAATCACCCCGATCCCCCCCCCGATCGCCCCCCGATCCCCCCCCCAATCACCCCCCCCCCCCTGTCACAAACTGACACCAGCAGTTTTTTTTTTTTTTTTTTTCTGATTACTGCATAGTGTCAGTTTGTGACAGTGACAGTGTTGGGACAGTTAGTATTACCCCCCTTTAGGTCTAGGATACCCCCCTAACCCCCCCTAATAAAGTTTTAACCCCTTGATCACCCCCCGTCACCAGTGTCGCTAAGCGATCATTTTTCTGATCGCTGTATTAGTGTCACTGGTGACGCTAGTTAGTGAGGTAAATATTTAGGTTCACCGTCAGCGTTTTATAGCGTCAGGGACCCCCATATACTACCTAATAAATGTTTTAACCCCTTGATTGCCCCCTAGTTAACCCTTTCACCACTGATCACCGTATAACCGTTACGGTTGACGCTGGTTAGTTTGTTTATTTTTTATAGTGTCAGGGCACCCGCCGTTTATTACCGAATAAAGGTTTAGCCCCCCGATCGCCCGGCGGTGATATGCGTCGCCCCAGGAAGCGTCAGATTAGCGCCAGTACCGCTAACACCCACGCACGCAGCATGCGCCTCCCTTAGTGGTATAGTATCTGTACGGATCAATATCTGATCCAATCAGATCTATACTAGTGTCCCCAGCAGTTTAGGGTTCCCGAAAACGCAGTGTTAGCGGGATCAGCCCAGATACCCGCTAGCACCTGCGTTTTGTGCCTCCGCCCGGCCCAGCCCAGCCCACCCAAGTGCAGTATCGATCGATCACTGTCACTTACAAAACACTAAACGCATAACTGCAGCGTTCGCAGAGTCAGGCGTGATCCCTGCGATCGCTAACAGTTTTTTTGGTAGCATTTTGGTGAACTGGCAAGCACCAGCCCCAGGCGTCAGGTTAGCGCCAGTACCGCTAACACCCACGCACGCACCGTACACCTCCCTTAGTGGTATAGTATCTGAACGGATCAATATCTGATCCGATCAGATCTATACTAGCGTCCCCAGCAGTTTAGGGTTCCCAAAAACGCAGTGTTAGCGGGATCAGCCCAGATACCTGCTAGCACCTGCGTTTTGCCCCTCCGCCCAGGCGAGCCCAGCCCACCCAAGTGCAGTATCGATCGATCACTGACACTTACAAAACACTAAACGCATAACTGCAGCGTTCACAGAGTCAGGCCTGATCCCTGCGATCGCTAACAGTTTTTTTGGTAGTATTTTGGTGAACTGGCAAGCACCAGCCCCAGGCAGCGTCAGATTAGCGCCAGTACCGCTAACACCCACGCACGCACCGTACACCTCCCTTAGTGGTATAGTATCTGATCGCATCAATATCTGATCCGATCAGATCTATACTAGCGTCACCAGCAGTTTAGGGTTCCCAAAAACGCAGTGTTAGCGGGATCAGCCCAGATACCTGCTAGCACCTGCGTTTTGCCCCTCCGCCTGGCCCAGCCCACCCAAGTGCAGTATCGATCGATCACTGTCACTTACAAAACACTAAACGCATAACTGCAGCGTTCGCAGAGTCAGGCCTGATCCCTGCAATCGCTAACAGTTTTTTGGTAGCGTTTTGGTGAACTGGCAAGCGCCAGCGGCCTAGTACACCCCGGTCGTAGTCAAACCAGCACTGCAGTAACACGTGGTGACGTGGCGAGTCCCATAAGTGCAGTTCAAGCTGGTGAGGTGGCAAGCACAAGTAGTGTCCCGCTGCCACCAAAAAGACAAACACAGGCCCGTCGTGCCCATAATGCCCTTCCTGCTGCATTCGCCAATCCTAATTGGGAACCCACCGCTTCTGCAGCACCCGTACTTCCCCCATTCACATCCCCAACCAAATGCAGTCGGCTGCATGAGAGGCATTTTTATGTCCTCCCGAGTACCCCTACCCAACGAACCCCCCAAAAAAGATGTCGTGTCTGCAGCAAGCGCGGATATAGGCGTGACACCCACTATTATTGTTCCTCCTGTCCTGACAATCCTGGTCTTTGCATTGGTGAATGTTTTGAACGCTACCATTCACTAGTTGAGTATTAGCGTAGGGTACAGCATTGCACAGACTAGGCGCCATTTCACAGGGTCTCCCAAGATGCCATCGCATTTTGAGAGACCCGAACCTGGAACCGGTTACCGTTATAAAAGTTAGTTACAAAAAAAGTGTAAAAAAAAAAAAAAAATATGAAATAAAAAAAAATAGTTGTTGTTTTATTGTTCTCTCTCTCTCTATTCCCTCTCTCTATTGTTCTGCTCTTTTTTACTGTATTCTATTCTGCAATGTTTTATTGTTATTGTTATTGTTATTGTTATTGTTATTGTTATTGTTATTATGTTTTATCATGTTTGTTTTTCAGGTGTGTAATTATTTACACTTTACTGTGCTTTATTGTTAACCATTGTTAACCATTTTTTTGTCTTCAGGTACGCCATTCACGACTTTGAGTGGTTATACCAGAATGATGCCTGCAGGTTTAGGTATCATCTTGGTATCATTCTTTTCAGCCAGCGGTCGGCTTTCATGTAAAAGCAATCCTAGCGGCTAATTAGCCTCTAGACTGCTTTTACAAGCTGTGGGAGGGAATGCCCCCCCCCACCGTCTTCCGTGTTTTTCTCTGGCTCTCCTGTCTCAACAGGGAACCTGAGAATGCAGCCGGTGATTCAGCCAGCTGACCATAGAGCTGATCAGAGACCAGAGTGGCTCCAAACATCTCTATGGCCTAAGAAACCGGAAGCTACGAGTATTTCATGACTTAGATTTCGCCGGATGTAAATAGCGCCATTGGGAAATTGGGGAAGCATTTTATCACACCGATCTTGGTGTGGTCAGATGCTTTGAGGGCAGAGGAGAGATCTAGGGTCTAATAGACCACAATTTTTTCAAAAAAGAGTACCTGTCGCTACCTATTGCTATCATAGGGGATATTTACATTCCCCGAGATAACAATAAAAATGATTAAAAAAAAAAATATGAAAGGAACAGTTTAAAAGTAAGATTAAAAAAGCAAAAAAATAATAAAGAAAAAAAAAAACAAAAAAAAAAACACCCCTGTCGCCCCCTGCTCTCGCGCTAAGGCGAACGCAAGCGGCGGTCTGTCGTCAAACGTAAACAGCAATTGCACCATGCATGTGAGGTATCACCGCGAAGGCCAGATCGAGTGCAGTAATTTTTCCAGTAGACCTCCTCTGTAAATCTAAAGTGGTAACCTGTAAAGGCTTTTGAAGGCTTTTAAACATGTATTTATTTTGTTGCCACTGCACGTTTGTGCGCAATTTTAAAGCATGTCATGTTTGGTATCCATGTACTCGGCCTAAGATCATCTTTTTTATTTCATCAAACATTTGGGCAATATAGCGTGTTTTAGTGCATTAAAATTAAAAAAAGTGTGTTTTTTCCCCAAAAAATGCGTTTGAAAAATCGCTGCGCAATTACTGTGTGAAAAAAAAAAATGAAACACCCACCATTTTAATCTGTAGGGCATTTGCTTTAAAAAAATATATAATGTTTGGGGGTTCAAAGTAATTTTTTTGCAAAAAAAAAAAACTTTTTCATGTAAACAATAAGTGTCAGAAAGGGCTTTGTCTTCAAGTGGTTAGAAGAGTGGGTGATGTGTGACATAAGCTTCTAAATGTTGTGCATAAAATGCCAGGACAGTTCAAAACCCCCCCAAATGACCCCATTTTGGAAAGTAGACACCCCAAGCTATTTGCTGAGAGGCATGTCGAGTCCATGGAATATTTTATATTGCGACACAAGTTGCGGGAAAGAGACAAATTTTTTTTTTTTTTTTTTTGCACAAAGTTGTCACTAAATGATATATTGCTCAAACATGCCATGGAAATATGTGAAATTACACCCCAAAATACATTCTGCTGCTTCTCCTGAGTACGGGGATACCACATGTGTGAGACTTTTTGGGAGCCTAGCCGCGTACGGGACCCCGAAAACCAAGCACCGCCTTCAGGCTTTCTAAGGGCGTGAATTTTTGATTTCACTCTTCACTGCCTATCACAGTTTCGGAGGCCATGGAATGCCCAGGTGGCACAAAACCCCCCCAAATGACCCCATTTTGGAAAGTAGACACCCCAAGCTATTTGCTGAGAGGTATAGTGAGTATTTTGCAGACCTCACTTTTTGTCACAAAGTTTTGAAAATTGAAAAAAGAAAAAAAAAATGTTTTTTCTTGTCTTTCTTCATTTTCAAAAACAAATGAGAGCTGCAAAATACTCACCATGCCTTTCAGCAAATAGCTTGGGGTGTCTACTTTCCAAAATGGGGTCATTTGGGGGGGTTTTGTGCCACCTGGGCATTCCATGGCCTCCGAAACTGTGATAGGCAGTAAAGAGTGAAATCAAAAATTTTCACCCTTAGAAATCCTGAAGGCAGTGATTGGTTTTCGGGGTCCAGTACGCGGCTAGGCTCCCAAAAAGTCCCACACATGTGGTATCCCCATACTCAGGAGAAGCAGCTAAATGTATTTTGGGGTGCAATTCCACATATGCCCATGGCCTGTGTGAGCAATATATCATTTAGTGACAACTTTATGGAAAAAAAAAAAAAAGTGTCACTTTCCCGCAACTTGTGTCAAAATATAAAATATTCCATGGACTCAATATGCCTCTCAGCAAATAGCTTGGGGTGTCTACTTTCCAAAATGGGGTTATTTTGGGGGGTTTTGTGCCACCTGGGCATTCCATGGCCTCCGAAACTGTGATAGGCAGTGAAGAGTGAAAGCAAAAATTTACACCCTTAGAAATCCTGAAGGCGGTGATTGGTTTTCGGGGCCCCGTACGCGGCTAGGCTCCCAAAAAGTCCCACACATGTGGTATCCCCATACTCAGGAGAAGCAGCTAAATGTATTTTGGGGTGCAATTCCACATAGGCCCATGGCCTGTGTGAGCAATATATCATTTAGTGACGACTTTTTGTAAATATTTTTTTTTTTTGTCATTTTTCAATCACTTGGGACAAAAAAAATAAATATTCAATGGGTTCAACATGCCTCTCAGCAATTTCCTTGGGGTGTCTACTTTCCAAAATGGGGTCATTTGGGGGGGTTTTGTACTGCCCTGCCATTTTAGCACCTCAAGAAATGACATAGGCAGTCATAAACTAAAAGCTGTGTAAATTCCAGAAAATGTACCCTAGTTTGTAGACGCTATAACTTTTGCGCAAACCAATAAATATACGCTTATTGACATTTTTTTTACCAAAGACATGTGGCCGAATACATTTTGGCCTAAATGTATGACTAAAATTTAGTTTATTGGATTTTTTTTATAACAAAAAGTAGAAAATATCATTTTTTTTCAAAATTTTCGGTCTTTTTCCGTTTATAGCGCAAAAAATAAAAACCGCAGAGGTGATCAAATACCATCAAAAGAAAGCTCTATTTGTGGGAAGAAAAGGACGCAAATTTCGTTTGGGTACAGCATTGCATGACCGCGCAATTAGCAGTTAAAGCGACGCAGTGCCAAATTGGAAAAAGACCTCTGGTTCTTAGGCAGCATAATGGTCCGGGGCTCAAGTGGTTCACATTAAGAAGGGTTATATGTACATATAACCCTTCACATTAATCCCTGGGCTGAGAGGAGCTCAAAATCAAATAATCGCACCACATTCGTTAGAGAGGCGGGCAATTAACTTTTTAATATGTTATTGGAAGAAATCCACAAAAACATGGTTCGGACATACAATCTGTGAATGTCCGATGACAGAAATTTGAAGGCTGATATTGCCAAAAATGCCAGTTGTGTGGTGTATACTGATATCTGTGCTTCAGTACTTCCTAATAGGGATGAGCCTGATGTTCGAGTTGAACGTAAGTTCGACTTAAACATCGGGTGTTTGCCGAAAAGCGAACAATTTGGGATGTTCGCAGCAAATTCGTAAGCCGCGGAACACCCTTTAAAAGTCTATGGGGGAAATCAAAAGTTCTAATTTTAAAGGCTTATATGCTTGGTATTGTCATAAAAAGTGTTTGGGGACCTGGGTCCTGCCCCAGGGGACATGTATCAATGCAAAAAAAAGTTTTAAAAACGTACTTTTTTTTCGGGAGCAGTGCTCTGGATTGAGACAAGTACACAATATAGAGGGATATGTCTTGTTCATATTTTATGTCTGAGGTTTACAACCACTTTAATTCTAACACGATCCTGCAAGCTTGTCAGATAGTAGTTTGTATACTGTCACAGGAAAATATCTTTTGTTGGTTGGATTGTCAGCGAACATCTAACTGACATTTATCTGATGTTAAAAAAGAGTGTGTGAGTGGCAGTACACGGCAGCAATCTGAATTACGTTAATTTAACTTAAAGCAAAAAAATAGGGTAAGGAGTTTGAGCATTTATAATCATTTAAATTGAACCTATCAAGTCAAGTTGTTACCATTTTAATGTGAGGAAGTAATACCCCTAATTTGTACATTGATAGGGCTTTTCATCCAGACTGCATCCAAGCATTGTGTAAGATAGCCGCAGGCTTTTCTATTCTGTGTCCTTACAAATTCATGGTGGCTTTTTAAAGTTCCGCTACAGTGAACCTGTTTGAGTGATCTGCTTTTATATATTGTTAGACTAATACTCTGTCCTCCCACACGCCTTTCTGGATAATCCTCCTCAAACCTAAAAGAATGCATCCACAACTGAGGGCAATTAAAGGAGATTTTCTGTGCGCATTAAAATATTTCTGCCCAGAAACCTTCAGAGCCTCTGCACAAATTGGCTTTCCCTTCATTTCAGCGTTCTGTTTTGTGACATTGTCGTGTGTAGAAAAGAATGGAAAAAAAATACAAACACTCTTTCTTCGGATTTTAGATGCCATCTCTCAAAGATTGTGGCTGCAGATTGCTTTGTCTTGGAAATCTGGTACAATAGAATAAAAATACTTCTAACTTTTTAAGAAGACAGGTACTGTGGTTCTGCAACAAGGTTAAAGAAAAGCTCAATCTTCATAAAAAAATGTATATATAAATAATGTGACATTCATACAAAATTACATTTAAATCTAAGTGTGTATCCTGCTATGATTTTTATTGCTTATAAACAGCTCAAGTTTCACTTCTTGGCAAGCATAGTAACTGTTTGACTGCTGAGAAGCATATGCTCATTTATGACCAACTAATAAACCAATACCTTGCCCCTCCAAAAACAAATGGAAGCTGATTAAGTTGTAAATAGGGCAAGGCCACAGCTTTATTGAACTTTTCAAAAGTACAACTTTCCAAATGTACCAAACAATGCTAGTCACAGTATACCATGAGCACCCATAAATATAAACTCACATAGTCTAAGAGACCTGTTCTTACCATCAGTGCCAGACAGGCATTAGACTGACCCCAGAATAGCCCATAAAGCAACATCAATTGCTGGCAAGGTCAAAACCGCCAATAAAGCTGTGACAAAACATCACAACGGGCAGGAGGGTGGGCAACTCTTGTGACAGCTGAATCTCCTCGGAGAAGTTGGATGTGCCTCACCATAGCCTTTTCCTAAAGTTCAGGCTCCACCCAGTCACCTCAGGTCTTGTAGCCAATCCTAAGGGAGCTACTTAACTTCCCTTTTAGGTTCACACCCACAGTGATTCCATGCTTCCAGCAGTCAAGGCTCACTTTGCCTCAGGCTGGGTTCACACCTATGCAAATTGGATGTGGGTTTGTAGCCGGTTCACATGTGTCCTGGGCTGCTGCGGAGCAAACTGCAAAGAAACGCTGTGCGTCTTTGTCTGCGTTTCAGGGCCGAATTCAGGCAAAGATTCTGCCCTGATTTGTCCCTGAAATGGAGAACAGGGACGGACAGCATTGCTGTGCGATCCACGGCCGGTTTAGGTGTGAACCGAGCCTAAAGGTGGTTCAAGGGGCCTTCATTTTGTGAGCGTTCTTTAAATTGTTTGTACAATTGCCATTTCCCTGAATTCACTGAAGTCTGGACAAAGGCTGGATTAAAATGTTCAGTCATCTCCAAAATGTTCTTAGGTTCACTATGGCCATACACGTGCAAGGGTGATGAGTGGCAGTGCTCTTATTACCATGTTAAGACAGGACAAATGATTATAACAGACAGACCCACCCACTCAGGGAGTTTGATTGTGTTACTGAAGTGGTCTGTCTGGGTATCCACAGAAAAAGATGTTTATTAAGTAGTAAAATCTTTTTTGCATACATATGTTGGGCCAGCATTGCTTGATGTAAGTACTGTATACATACAGTCAGGTCCATAAATATTAGGACATCGACACAATTCTAAACTTTTTTGGCTCTATACACCACCGCAATCGATTTGAAATGAAACGAAGATGTGCTTTAACTGCAGACTTTCAGCTTTAATTTGAGGGTATTTACATCCAAATCAGGTGAACGGTGTAGGAATTACAACAGTTTGTATATGTGCCTCCCACTTTTTAAGGGACCAAAAGTAATGGGACAGATTAACAATCATCCATCAAACTTTCACTTTTTAAAACTTGGTTGCAAATCCTTTGCAGTCAATTACAGCCTGAAGTCTGGAACGCATAGACATCACCAGACGCTGGGTTTCATCCCTGGTGATGCTCTTCCAGGCCTCTACTGCAACTGTCTTCAGTTCCTGCTTGTTCTTGGGGCATTTTCCCTTCAGTTTTGTCTTCAGCAAGTGAAATGCATGCTCAATCGGATTCAGGTCAGGTGATTGACTTGGCCATTGCATAACATTCCACTTCTTTCCCTTAAAAAACTCTTTGGTTGCTTTCGCAGTATGCTTCGGGTCATTGTCCATCTGCACTGTGAAGCGCCGTCCAATGAGTTCTGAAGCATTTTGCTGAATATGAGCAGATAATGTTGCCCGAAACACTTCAGAATTCATCCTGCTGCATTCATCAGCAGTCACATCATCAACAAATACAAGAGAACCAGTTCCATTGGCAGCCATACGTGCCCACGCCATGACACTACCACCACCATGCTTCACTGATGAGGTGGTATGCTTTGGATCATGAGCAGTTCCTTTTCTTCTCCATACTCTTCTCTTCCTATCACTCTGGTACAAGTTGATCTTGGTCTCATCTGTCCATAGCATGTTGTTCCAGAACTGTGAAGGCTTTTTTAGATGTTGTTTGGCAAACTCTAATCTGGTCTTCCTGTTTTTGAGGCTCACCAATGGTTTACATCTTGTGGTGAACCCTATGTATTCACTCTGGTGAAGTCTTCTCTTGATTGTTGACTTTGATACACATATACCTACCTCCTGGAGAGTGTTCTTGATCTGGCCAACTGTTTTGAAGGGTGTTTTCTTCACCAGATAAAGAATTCTTCGGTCATCCACCACAGTTGTTTTCCGTGGTCTTCCGGGTCTTTTGGTGTTGCTGAGCTCACCGGTGCATTCTTTCTTTTTAATGATGTTCCAAACAGTTGATTTGGCCGCACCTAATGTTTTTGCTATCTCTCTGATGGGTTTGTTTTGTTTTTTCAGCCTAATGATGGCTTGCTTCATTGATAGTGACAGCTCTTTGGATCTCATATTGAGAGTTGACAGCAACAGATTCCAAATGCAAATAGCACACTTGAAATGAACTCTGGACCTTTTATCTGCTCCTTATAAATGGGATAATGAGGGAATAACACACACCTGGCCATTGAACAGCTGAGCAGCCAATTGTCCCATTACTTTTGGTCCCTTAAAAAGTGGGAGGCACATATACAAACTGTTGTAATTCCTACACCGTTCACCTGATCTGGATCTAAATACCCTCAAATTAAAGCTGATTATTTATGGACCTGACTGTATATGATATCCAGAGGGCTGCTGGGGATGTTCAAAATTACTTTAGTCTGGTCTGTGCTACATACTATATATATATATATATATATATATATATATATATATATATATATATATATATATATACATACACAGTATCTCACAAAAGTGAGTACACCCCTCACATTTATTTTATTCTATCTTTTCATGTGAGAACACTAAAGAAATGACGCTTTGCTACAATGTAAAGTAATGAGTGTACAGCTTGTATAACAGTGTACATTTGCTGTCCCCTTAAAATAACTCAACACACAGCCATAAATGTCTAGCAACAAAAGTGAGTACACCCCCTAAGTGAAAATATCCAAATTGGGCTCAAAGTGTCAATATTTTGTGTGGCCGCCTTTATTTTCCAGCACTGCCTTAACCCTCTTGGGCATGGAGTTCACCAGAACATCACAGGTTGCCACTGGAGTCCTCTTCCACTACTCCATGACAACATTACGGAGCTGGTGGATGTTAGAGACCTTGCACTCTTCCACCTTCCATTTGAGTATGCCCCACAGATGCTCAATAGGGTTTAGGTCTGGAGACATGCTTGGCCAGTCCATCACCTTTACCCTCAGCTTCTTTAGCAAGGCAGTAGTTGTCTTGGAGGTGTGTTTTGGGTCGTTATCATGTTGAAATACTGCCCAGCGGACCAGTTGCCAAAAGGGAATGGATCATGCTCTGCTTTAGTATGTCACAGTACATGTTGGCATTCATGGTTCCCTCAATGAACTGTAGCTCCCCAGTGCCGGCAGCACTCATGCAGCCCGAGACCATTACACTCCCACCATCATGCTTGACTGTAGGCAAGACAAACTTGTCTTTGTAATCACTTGGTTGCCACCACACATGCTTGACACCATCTGAACCAAATACGTTTATCTTGGTCTCATCAGACCACAGGAAATGGTTCCAGTCATCCATGTCCTTAGTCTGCTTATCTTCAGCAAACTGCTTGCGGGCGTTCATGTGCATCATCTTTAGAAAAGGCTTCCTTCTGGGACGACAGCTATGAAGAAGAATTTGATGCAGTGTACGACCTATCGTCTGATCACTGACAGGCTGACCCCTCCCCCCTTCAACCGCTGTAGCAATGCTGGCAGCACTCATACATCTATTTCCCAAAGACAGCCTTTGGATATGGCGCTGAGCACGTGCACGCAACTTCTTTGGTCGACCATGGCGAGGCCTGTTCTGAGTGGAACCTGTCCTGTTAAACCGCTGTATGGTCTTGGCCACTGTGCTGCAGTTCAGTTTCAGGGTCTTGGCAATCTTCTTATAGCCTAGGCCATCTTTATGTAGCTCAACAATTCTTTTTTTCAGATCCTCAGAGAGTTCTTTGCCATGAGGTGCCATGTTGAACTTCCAATGACCACTATGAGAGAGTGAGAGCGATAACACCAAATTTAGCACACCTGCTCCCCATTCACACCTGAGACCTTGTAACACTAATGAGTCACATGACACAGGGGAGGAAAAATAGCTAATTGGGCCCAATTTGGACATTTTCACTTAGGAGTGTACTCACTTTTGTTGCCAGCGGTTTAGACTTTTATGGCTGTGTGTTGAGTTATTTTGAGGGGACAGCAAATTTACACTGGTAATAGCCCGTACACACGGTTGGAAAATGTGCGATCGGAGCGTGTTGTCGGAAATTCGGACCGTGTGTGGGCTTCATCTGACTTTTTCCATCGGATTTTCCGACAACAAAATTCGTTGTCGGAATTTCCGATCGTGTGTACACAAATCCGACGCACAAAGTGCCACGCATGCTCAGAATAAATAAAGAGATGAAAGCTATTGGCTGCTGCCCCGTTTATAGTCCTGTCGTACGTGTTTTACGCCACCGCGTTCAGAACGATCAGATTTTCCGACAAATTTGTGTGACCGTGTGTATGCAAGACAAGTTTGAGCCAACATCCGTCAGAAAAAATCCTAGGATTTTGTTGTCGGAATGTCCGATCACTGTCCGACCGTGTGTACGGGGCATTATACAAGCTGTACACTTACTACTTTACATTGTAGCAAAGTGTAATCTTCAGTGTTGCCACATGAAAAGATCTAATAAAATATTTTCAAAAATGTGAGGGGTGTGATCACTTTTGTGAGTTGTGGTTGTGAGATACTGTATGTGTGTGTGTGTGTGTGTGTGTGTATATATATATATATATATATATATATATATTTATAGATATATTGTATATATACAGTATATCTGTAATGCTCTGGGTTCTGTGCAAGGCTTCCTCTCACAAGTAGTGCACACTGACTACATGAGGTTGCTTGCCTGGCACTGCCACCATTCATAGAATAGAGTTGGGCAAAGAGGTCGAGCCATGCAAAAGTTTGTCCCGAACATCACCTGTTCGTCTTTTGGGTACACCCCAAATTTGCCGGGTACTTGGCGGGATGTTCGCCCACCGAGCGCTCCACAATGCACTGCTCGCTGCACAGTGCATTCTAAGCCCTGATTGGGAAAATCTTTTGCCCAATCAGGGCACAGTGAATAGCTGGTTATTAAGAAGTGGGCTGGGAAGCCGGCCACGGCATCCTTAACAATGGATGAGTCATCAGCTGTTAATGGTCAACATTTCAATAGAAGAATAGAATAGAATAGAAAAATGTTTAAAAAAATGGTGTAGGGGGCCCTTTGGTCTGGTATGGATTTTGAGGGAAACCCCGACACCAAAATAAAAAAAATGACATAGGGTTCCCCCCAAATCCCTGTATGGATTGGAGGGGGACCCCAGCATCATTGTTTGGATATTTTTCTATTGCCGGCAATGGTATTGTATTTCCGGCAATCTAAATGTTTTTTAAAATAAATGTGCCACTTACAGCGAGTGCCCCCCTGCTGAACCATATCAGGCCACAGGCCCTCAACATGGGTGGGTGCTTTAGGGCAGGGGGTGGGGCTGTGCCCCCTGTGCCCCCCCACCCCAAAGCACTTTGTCTGAATGTTGATGGGGACAAGGGTCTCTTCCCCACAACCCTGGGCTGTGGTTGTCGGGGTCTGCAGGAAGGGGGATTATCGGAATCTGAAAGCCCCCTTTAACAAGGGCACCCCCAGATCCCACCCCCCTCCATGTGAATGAGTATGGGGTACATTGTATCCCTACCTATTCACCAAAAAAAGTGTCAAACAAAATAAAAACACAGAGACAGTTTTTGACAATTTCGTTATTAAAAATATAAAAACAATGTCCCCCGATGTAGATCCATAGTCAATCACAACGCCCGTTGTCATTGTCGAAAAAAAAGAAAAGAAAAGAAAAAAGTTCCATCCCTGACAAAGGCTAACCGCCAATTGCAGGCTCCACCCTTTGACAGTTCTTATATAGGTAAGGGGTGGTGCCACCTGGCGACGTTTCTGACCCAGCAGAGCCCCCCTGTCCCAAAGCACCACCCCATGTTGAGGACATGTGGCCTGGTATGGTTCAGGAGGGGGGTACTCGCTCATCCCCCCCTTCCTGGTCTGCCAGGCTGCATACTCGGATAAGGGTCTGGTATGAATTTTGGGGGAACCCCCATGTCATTTTTAAAATATTTTTCTATTGCCGGTAATGGTATTGTATTGCCGGTAATATAAATGTAATTTATATATATATATATATATATATATATATATATATATATATATATAAATGTCAGTTTTGCTGCAGCAGGTTCTATGCATGGTACAGATGCGCCACTTTACAGGCAGTCTAAGGGAACGCCCAGGCACTATATTTTAAGGATTTTTTCATTTTTATTGTTTCACTTTAAGCATATTTAAAAATCACTGCTCCTGTAAAAACTATCTTTAAAAAAAAACAAAAAACATTTTTGCATTGATGCAGGTTCCCCAGGGCAGTACCTGGGCCCCCATACCCTTTTTTAAGGCCAACAATTTGCATATAAGCCTTCAAAGTGGACACTTTTGATTTTTCAGGTTTGGGTCCTATAGACTTTAACAGGGTTCAGAGTTTGGGTCTGAACTTTTGCGATGTTCGAGAGTTTTGGCGCGAACCACACTGGGGGGTGTTTGGCCCAACTCCAGCATAGAATGCCTTGTATTTTTTCAAGGTATACAAGGTGTTCTCTAATTGAATGAGGTGGAGATTGTAATATCACCACCCCTTCTCCCCACCTAATCCAATCAGAGGATGCCTTGTATTTATTGAAAAATACAAGGTGCTCTATGCATGGTGTTGGTGACCTCCTGTGGTCAGTGTGCAGAGTGGAAGCTGCTTTCACAGAACCCAGAAGATCACAGCTCTCACTATATGAAATGTGGACTACTACAGTGATTTATAGTAGCGGTCCCAGCCCTTTTTGCCACCAGGGACCGGTTTCATGTAGAAAAATTTGCCAAGAACTGGGCTCTGTGTTTTGGTGTTGGAGAGGAGGAGCGTCAGGGTTGTCAGGGGAATCGCTGGTGTTTGCACTTCAATTATCCCAACACCATGGTTGATATGATGTCAGACTGGTACCGGTCCACGGCCCAGGGACCCCTGATTTACAGCATCCCCAGCAGCCCTCTTGATAACAGATATGGATGCCCAACTCGATCCAAGCTGGACCAATGTAAGTATCCAAAAATGTAATTTCTGGAGTTCAGCTTTAAACCTGGGGGGTGAGGGAACCAGTGCCCAAGAAGAACGGACAGGGAAAAATGCTTGGTTGCCAAAGTAGGAAATTAGCTTGGATAATAGAGGAAACTGTGACTTTGATCCATTACACTGTGGGATGGCTAAAGGGGGTGTTTAGAATAAAGACTAATAAATAAGATAATTGATGCACAATGAACCATTTAAATTTATTTTTTTCCTGGACTTGGGTTTTAAGAAAAATACCAGTAAAAATAAGAAATTGTAAATATTAATAGTGACTTTGTGCTTTGTTAAATTGTGTTTCCATGGGCTTTATAAGATAGCAATACTTTTTAGGCATAAATATATTTTCCAGCATAAAAGTGTTCCTCTAACATTAAACACATCTTTTATTCCCTAGTAATTTCTTTGTTGACCTTATCACACCTGGTCACCGATAAGAACACTGGAGTGGGGAACACCTTTCAAAATACAAATAAACAAGGATATAAATGGTTTTCGATATGCTCCCTATTTGCACACATTATTACTACGCTCTATAATGAGGTGTTGATACAGGCGGGTGCTATTTCCTTTAGTATAGACTCTTGATGTTATGTGTAGGGTGATTGCTGCATGCTTCATCTGCTTCCTACATGACCTGCTTTAACACACAGCATTTCTATTGCAAGATCTAAATGAAATGAGCCCAGTTCCATGGGTTAGTGATCAGCCCTGTAGTGTTATTAGTTCAGTCTTTCCATGCTGTGGCTTTTAAAGTGCACCTGTCACTATGAATTAACTTTTCTGCTTCCAATAATACAGTGCTGTTCAGCTTATGTGATGTGGGGAGCTGTATAATTATGGAGCCAAAGGCATCAAGATACACTCTTACTGCCCATATGTGGCTTGTAAGTTGTAGAACGGGCACTGCTGTCCTCATATTTTTTAAAGCTGTTTACGAAGTACAAAGAGCTGCAGTATATTCCACAAAACAGAACTCTTTCTGTAGTTTTTTTAACCAATGTTGCAAAGAAAAATAAGACCTATAACTATACTTCAAAAGACAATGACGTTGAAAGCATTTAACAGAAATAAATACTATTAATTTGAATGAGCAAATTACAAAAATGTATTCTTAATAGTGGCACAGTGACAAATACATTGTAAATCGGTCACAAAGACCTTCATAATGTTTGTGTCACTGGAAAGTAATACACGCATACAACTGGAGATCTATCCAATTGAAAGAAGTGTACAACTTTACTAATACATTACCCAATCCCTCCAGTAATTAATCATTTGCCATAACACTTAGCTTTAGAATAGCTAAGGCTGACTATGGTAATTAAAGTTGAACTCCAAGCATGACAAAACCTGTTAGCCTATTGACCACTAAATGCAGATTTTTATTTTAGTGTGAGCCAGTGCCTTTTTTTCCCTGATTGAAAATCACTCACATGCTTTCATAATTGATGCTGCTCTGTGGGCATGTGGTTATAATGATTGTGACATAGTATTCCCAAATTATTAATTGCTTTTCCAAAGTAGACCTAGAGCTAGTGTCCCAGCAGTCCTTGGTTGCTCAAACAAGATTCCGTCACCCAGCAAAATAGGTCATGATAGGGAGTATAAAATAAGCAGTGAGGCTCCTGGTCAATCTCATTGCTAGTACTGGAGATGCAAAGATAGCCTTTTTCTTGTATGTAAGTGTAAAGCTTATATAGGCCCAGCCAGTTAGAATTTGGCAGGTGTTCATGTGTTCTACTGAGCAATTTCTTACTTGATTGGAGACAGGTGAGTATAAGCCTGGGAAGGAAAGATGGGGCAGGGGAGGTCAACCATTTAAGGGTAACTGCAGCAAAGGTGCTGCTACACTTGAAAGCTGAACTCTGATCAGCTTATATAAATATCTGGGTGTCCCTCCACTTTGTATAGTAATGGCCCATACACGCGATCCGAATATCATACAACCTTTTTCGCTTAATAGTCGCAAGTAGAAATTGAGTAGTAAATGAAGTCACGAAAATTCTTGTACGACAGAAAAAAAAATCGGAAGTGATGTCATGTGTTGTAATGTATTTGTATTGTATTTTCGGACAACAACTATACTGACTATTCGAAAATCGTACGATCTGGTATCGTACGAGAAAAATTTTCATGCTTAAAGCGGGGGTCCACTCACACCGCCAAAAAAAAAAATATTGAAAGCCAGCAGCTACAAATACTGCAGCTGCTGATTTTTAATACATGGCCACTTACCTGTCCCAGGGTCCAGAGATGTCGGCAGGGGACGCCGAAAACCCGCTCGGTTCTCTGCAGCTGCCGCCGCCATCCTAGGTGAGGGAATCAGGAAGTGAAGCGTTGCGGCTTCACTTCCCGGGTTCCCTACTGCGCATGCGCGAGTCGCGCTGCGCATACCTAGTGGTCCCCGCTCTCTCCTGGGAGCTGTGTGTTCCCAGGAGACAGCGCGGTGGGGACGGGAAGAGGCATAGACTCCCATGGGAGTCTATGCCAGAAGTGGGTGCAAATACCTGTCTTTGACAGGTATCTGCACCCCCTTCCCCCCTGAAAGGTGCCAAATGTGACACCGGAGGGGGGGAGGGTTCCGAAAAGCGGAAGTTCCATTTTTGTGTGGAACTCCGCTTTAATATCGGGTGACCTGTCATGATCGACTCTCGAAAGTAGTGTACACACGATCTGAAAATCGTACGATTCTTCCTTGGACGAGTTTTCGTATGATATTCGGATCATGTGTACTTGTTTAGTCTAGGAGGTTTATAGAGGGTATTACTTACCTTATTCCTTAGTCTACAGGTTGATTCTCTGCTGGCTCTGGGAAGCAGGACTAGTCCCATGAAAATGCTTCTTTTCTCTGGTTGCCAACATCATCATGTACAAGGCAGGACCAGCCTGCCTTGTACATGAGGAAGGAGAGGGCCCAACACAATTTAGGGGCTACATTTTGGTGAGCGAGCAAGGAAAAATATAGGCATTCATCTCTATTTTATCCCCCTAGACTAAACAAGCATTAGACTCTTAAACTATAGAAGGTAGGGGGAAGCACCAAAAAGAGATTTTTATAAGTTAATGTATAGGTAAACCCTTACCTTGTAAAACAACCCATTCAGTTTAAAATACAAACAGCAAAATTTTGGAGATATACAGTGGGGACGGAAAGTATTTAGACCCCCTTAAATTTTTCACTCTTTGTTATATTGCAGCCATTTGCTAAAATCATTTAAGTTCAATTATTTTTCCTTATTAATGTACACACAGCACCCCATATTGACAGAAAAACACAAAATTGTTGACATTTTTGCAGATTTATTAAAAAAGAAAAACTGAAATATCACATGGTCCTAAGTATTCAGACCCTTTGCTCAGTATTTACTAGAAGCACCCTTTTGATCTAATACAGCTATGAGTCTTTTTGGAAAGATGCAACAAGTTTTTCACACCTGGATTCGGGGATCCTCTGCCATTCCTCCTTGCAGATCCTCTCCAGTTCTGTCAGGTTGGATGGTAAACGTTGGTAGACAGCCATTTTTAGATCTCTCCAGAGATGCTCAATTGGGTTTAAGTCAGGGCTCTGGCTGGGCCATTCAAGAACAGTCACGGAGTTGTTGTGAAGCAACTCCTTCATTTTTTTAGCTGTGTGCTTAGGGTCATTGTCTTGTTGGAAGGTAAACACCCCCACAGCATGATGCTGCCCCCGCCATGCTTCACTGTTGGGACTGTATTGGACAGGTGATGAGCAGTGTCTGGTTTTCTCCACACATACCGCTTAGAATTAAGGCCAAAAAGTTCTATCTTGGTCTCATCAGACCAAAGAATCTTATTTCTCACCATCTTGGAGTCCTTCAGGTGTTTTTTTAGCAAACTCATTGTGGGCTTTCATGTGTCTTGCACCGAGAAGAGGCTTCCGTCGGGCTACTCTGCCATAAAGCCCCGACTGGTGGAGGCCTGCAGTGATGGTTGACTTTCTACAACTTTCTCCCATCTCCCGACTGCATCTCTGGAGTTCAGCCACAGTTATCTTTGGGTTCTTCTTTACCTCTCTCACCAAGGCTCTTCTCCCCCGATAACTCAGTTTGGCCGGACAGCCAGCTCTAGGAAGGGTTCTGGTTGTCCCAAACGTCTTCCATTTAACCACTTCAGCCCCGGAAGGTTTTACCCCCTTCCTGACCAGAGCACTTTTTACAATTCAGCACTGCGTCGCTTTAACTGCTAATTGCGCGGTCATGCAATGCTCTACCCAAACTAAATTTGCGTCCTTTTCTTCTCACAAATAGAGCTTTCTTTTGATGATATTTGATCACCTCTGCCGTTTTTATTTTTTTCGCTATACACGGAAAAAGACCGAAAATTTTGAAAAAAAATGATATTTTCTACTTTTTGTTCTAAAAAAAATCCAATAAACTCAATTTTAGTCATACATTTAGGCCAAAATGTATTCGGCCACATGTCTTTGGTAAAAAAAATGTCAATAAGTGTATATTTATTGGTTTGCGCAAAAGTTATAGCGCCTACAAACTAGGGTACATTTTCTGGAATTTACACAGCCTTTAATTTATGACTGCCTATGTCGTTTCTTGAGGTGCTAAAATGGCAGGGCAGTACAAAACCCCCACAAATGACCCCATTTTGGAAAGTAGACACCCCAAGGAATTTGCTGAGAGGCATGTTGAGCCCATTGAATATTCATTTTTTTTGTCCCAAGTGATTGAATAATGACAAAAAAAAAAAAAATTACAAAAAGTTGTCACTAAATGATATATTGCTCACACAGGCCATGGGCATATGTGGAATTGCACCCCAAAATACATTTAGCTGCTTCTCCTGAGTATGGGGATACCACATGTGTGGGACTTTTTGGGAGCCTAGCCACGTACGGGGCCCCGAAAACCAATCACTGCCTTCAGGATTTCTAAGGGCGTACATTTTTGATTTTACTCCTCACTACCTATCACAGTTTTGAAGGCCATAAAATGCCCAGATGGCATAAAACCCCCCCAAATGACCCCATTTTGGAAAGTAGACACCCCAAGCTATTTGCTTTGAGGCATGTTGAGTCCATGGAATGTTTTATATTTTGACACAAGTTGCGGGAAAGTGACAAATTTTTATTTTTTTTATTTTTTTTTGCACAAAGTTGTCACTAAATGATATATTGCTCACACAGACCATGGGCATATGTGGAATTGCACCCCAAAATACATTTAGCTGCTTCTCCTGAGTATGGGGATACCACATGTGTGAGACTTTTTGGGAGCCTAGCCGCGTACGGGGCCCCGAAAACCAATCACTGCCTTCAGGATTTCTAAGGGCGTACATTTTTGATTTTACTCCTCACTGCCTATCACAGTTTCGGAGGCCATGGAATGCCCAGGTGGCACAAACCCCCCCAAATGACCCCATTTTGGAAAGTAGACACCCCAAGCTATTTGCTGAGAGGCATGGTGAGTATTTTGCAGCTCTCATTTGTTTTTGAAAATAAAGAAAGACGAGAAAAAAAAAATTTTTTTTTCTTTTTTCAATTTTCAAAACTTTGTAACAAAAACTGAGGTCTGCAAAATACTCACTATACCTCTCATCAAATAGCTTGGGGTGTCTACTTTCCAAAATGGGGTCATTTGGGGGGGTTTTTTGCCACCTGGGCATTCCATGGCCTCCGAAACTGTGATAGGCAGTGAAGAGTGAAATCAAAAATTTACGGCCTTAGAAAGCCTGAAGGCGGTGCTTGGTTTTTGGGGTCCCGTACGCGGCTAGGCTCCCAAAAAGTCCCACACATGTGGTATCCCCATACTCAGGAGAAGCAACAGAATGTATTTTGGGGTGTAATTTCACATATTCCCATGGCATGTTTGAGCAAAATATCATTTAGTGACAACTTTGCGCAAAAAAAAATAAAAAAAATAAAAAATTGTCTCTTTCCCGCAACTTGTGTCACAATATAAATTATTCCATGGACTCAACATGCCTCTCAGCAAATAGCTTGGGGTGTCTACTTTCCAAAATGGGGTCATTTGGGGGGGTTTTGAACTGTCCTGGCATTTTATGCACAACATCTAGAGGCTTATGTCACACATCACCCACTCTTCTAACCACTTGAAGACAAAGCCCTTTCTGACACTTATTGTTTACATAAAAAAATAATTTTTTTTTGCAAGAAAATTACTTTGAACCCCCAAACATTATTTTTTTTTTTAAAGCAAATGCCCTACAGATTAAAATGGTGGGTGTTTCATTTTTTTTTTTCACACAGTATTTGCGCAGCGATTTTTCAAACGCATTTTTTGGGGAAAAACACACTTTTTTACATTTTAATGCACTAAAACACACTATATTGCCCAAATGTTTGGTGAAATAAAAAAGATGATCTTAGGCCGAGTACATGGATACCAAACATGACATGCTTTAAAATTGCGCACAAACGTGCAGTGGCGACAAACTAAATACATTTTTAAAAGCCTTTAAAAGCCTTTACAGGTTACCACTTTAGATTTACAGAGGAGGTCTACTGCTAAAATTACTGCCCTCGATCTGGCCTTCGCGGTGATACCTCACATGCATGGTGCAATTGCTGTTTACATTTGACGCCAGACCGACGCTTGCGTTCGCCTTAGCGCGAGAGCAGGGGGGACAGGGGTGCTTTTTTTTTTTTTTTTTTTTTTTTTTTTTCATTATTATTATTATTTTTTTATCTTATTTTTAAACTGTTCCTTTCATTTTTTTTTTCAAATCATTTTTATTGTTATCTCGGGGAATGTAAATATCCCCTATCATAGCAATAGGTAGTGACAGGTACTCTTTTTTGCAAAAATTGGGGTCTATTAGACCCTAGATTTCTCCTCTGCCCTCAAAGCATCTGACCACGCCAAGATCGGTGTGATAAAATGCTTTCCCAATTTCCCAATGGCGCTGTTTACATCCGGCGAAATCTAAGTCATAAAATGCTCGTAGCTTCCGATTTCTTAGGCCATAGAGATGTTTGGAGCCACCCTGGTCTCTGATCAGCCCTATGGTCAGCTGGCTGAATCACCGGCTGCTTTCTCAGGTTCCCTGTTGAGACAGGAGAGCCAGAGAAAAACACGGAAGACGTTGGGGGAGCGGGGGGCATTCCCTCCCACTGCTTGTAAAAGCAGTCTAGAGGCTAATTAGCCGCTAGGATTGCTTTTACATGAAAGCTGACCGCTGGCTGAAAAGAATGATACCAAGATGATACCTAAACCTGCAGGCATCATTCTGGTATAACCACTCAAAGTCGTGAATGGCGTACCTGAAGACAAAAAAATGGTTAACAATAAAGCACAGTAAACGGTAAGGTATAAAAAATTGCATACCTGAAAAGCAAACATGATAAAACATAATAACAATAAAACATTGCAGAATAGAATACAGTAAAAAAGAGCAGAACAATAGAGAGAGAATAGAGAGAGAGAGAACAATAAAACGCCAACTATTTTTTTTTTTTTTTTATATTTTTGTTTGTGTTTTTTTTTTTTCACTTTTTTTTGTAACTAACTTTTATAACTGTAACCGGTTCCAGGTTCGGGTCTCTCAAAATGCGATGGCATCTTGGGAGACCCTGTGAAATGGCGCCTAGTCTGTGCAATGCTGTACCCTACGCTAATAGTCAACTAGTGAATGGTAGCGTTCAAAACATTCACCAATGCAAAGACCAGGATTGTCCGGACAGGAGGGACAATAATAGCGGGCGTCACGCCTATATCCGCGCTTGCTGCAGACACAACATCTTTTTTGGGGGGGTTCGTTGGGTAGGGGTACTCGGGAGGACATAAAAATGCCTCTCATGCAGCTGACTGAATTTGGTTGGGGATGTGAATGGGGGAAGTACGGGCGCTGCAGAAGCGGTGGGTTCCCAATTAGGATTGGCGAATGCAGCAGGAAGGGCACTATGGGCACGACGGGGCTGTGTTTGTCTTTTTGGTGGCAGCGGGACATTACTTGTGCTTGCCACCTCACCAGCTTGAACTGCACTTATGGGACTTGCCACGTCACCAAGTGTTACTGCAGTGCTGGTTTGACTACGACCGGGGTGTACTAGGCCGCTGGCGCTTGCCAGTTCACCAAAACGCTACCAAAAAAACTGTTAGCGATCGCAGGGATCAGGCCTGACTCTGCGAACGCTGCAGTTATGCGTTTAGTGTTTTGTAAGTGTCAGTGATCGATCGATACTGCACTTGGGTGGGCTGGGCCGGGCCGGGCGGAGGGGCAAAACGCAGGTGCTAGCAGGTATCTGGGCTGATCCCGCTAACACTGCGTTTGTGGGAACCCTAAACTGCTGGGGACGCTAGTATAGATCTGATCGGATCAGATATTGATGCGATCAGATACTATACCACTAAGGGAGGTGTACGGTGCGTGCGTGGGTGTTAGCGGTACTGGCGCTAATCTGGCGCTGCCTGGGGCTGGTGCTTGCCAGTTCACCAAAACGCTACCAAAAAAACTGTTAGCGATCGCAGGGATCAGGCCTGACTCTGCGAACGCTGCAGTTATGCGTTTAGTGTTTTGTAAGTGGCAGTGATCGATCGATACTGCACTTGGGTGGGCTGGGCGG
Organism: Lithobates clamitans; assembly: GCA_037952925.1. NCBI lineage: Eukaryota > Metazoa > Chordata > Amphibia > Anura > Ranidae > Lithobates > Lithobates clamitans. The sequence goes on from JBBGZY010000438.1 coordinate 8,236,891, forward strand.
AGGGACAAAATGCAGGTGCTAGCGGGTATCTGGGCTGATCCCGCTAACACTGCGTTTTTGGGAACCCTAAACTGCTGGGGACACTAGTATAGATCTGATTGGATCAGATATTGATCCGTTCAGATACTATACCACTAAGGGAGGTGTATGCTGCGTGCGTGGGTGTTAGCGGTACTGGCGCTAATCTGACGCTGCCTGGGGCGACGCATATCACCGCCGGGCGATCGGGGGGCTAAACCTTTATTCGGTAATAAACGGCGGGTGCCCTGACACTATAAAAAATAAACGAACTAACCAGCGTCACCCGTAACGGTTATACGGTGATCAGTGGTGAAAGGATTAACTAGGGGGCCATCAAGGGGTTAAAACATTTATTAGGTAGTATATGGGGGTCCCTGTCGCTATAAAACACTGACGGCGAACCTAAATATTTACGTCCCTAACTACCGTCACCAGCGACACTAATACAGCGATCAGAAAAATGATCGCTTAGCGACACTGGCGACAGGGGGTGATCAAGGGGTTAAAACTTTATTAGGGGGGTAAGGGGGGTACCCTAGACGTACAGGGGGCTAAACCTTTATTCGGTAATAAACGGCGGGTGCCCTGACACTATAAAAAATAAACAAACTAACCAGCGTCACCCGTAACGGTTATACGGTGATCAGTGGTGAAAGGGTTAACTAGGGGGCAATCAAGGGGTTAAAACATTTATTAGGTAGTATATGGGGGTCCCTGTCGCTATAAAACACTGACGGCGAACCTAAATATTTACGTCCCTAACTACCGTCACCAGCGACACTAATACAGCGATCAGAAAAATGATCGCTTAGCAACACTGGTGACAGGGGGTGATCAAGGGGTTAAAACTTTATTAGGGGGGTACCCTAGACCTAAAGGGGGGTAATACTCACTGCCCTAACACACTAACTGACACAAACTGACACTATGCAGTAATCAGAAAAAAAAAAAAAAAAACCTGCTTGGTGTCAGTTTGTGACAGGGGGGGGGTGATTGGGGGGGGATCGGGGGGCGATCGGGGGGGGGATCGGGGTGAAATGTATGCCTGGCATGTTCTACTGTGTGTGTAGTGTTTGGTGCACTCACATTACAGTCTTCTCTCCTCGGCCCGGAACGGAAAATACCGAGCCGAGGAGAGATGACATCATTTCCTCTGCCTCTGTGTACAATACAGAGGCAGGGAAATGATCCCATTGGCTGGGAGCGATCGCGAGGGGGGGGCCACGAATGGATGGCCTCCCCCTCACCACCGATCGCCGGGGGACATTTGCCGACCGCCGCAGGCACCGGGGGGGGGTCCGATTGGACCCCCCACCCGCGGGCAGGCAGGGACGTACAGGTAAGCCCTTTTGCCTGCCCGTGCCGCTTTGTCGACGTACATCGTCGTGCGGCGGTCGGCAAGTGGTTAAGGAATATGGAGGCCACTGTGCTCTTAGGAACCTTAAGTGCAGCAGAAATTGGCCTTGGACAGATCTGTGCCTTGCCACAATTCTGTCTCTGAGCTCTTCAGGCAGTTCCTCATGATTCTCATTTGCTCATTTGCTCTGACATGCACTGTGAGCTGTAAGGTCTTATATAGACAGGTGTGTGGCTTTCCTAATCAAGTCCAATCAGTATAATCAATCACAGCTGGACTCAAATGAAGGTGTAGAACCATCTCAAGGATGATCAGAAGAAATGGACAGCACCTGAGTTAAATATATGAGTGTCACAGCAAAGGGTCTGAATACTTAGAACCATGTGAAATTTCAGTTTTTCTTTTTTAATAAATCTGCAAAAATGTCAACAATTATGTGTTTTTCTGTCAAAATGGGGTGCTGTGTGTACATTAATGAGGAAAAAAATGAACTTAAATGATTTTAGCAAATTGCTGCAATATAAAAAAAGAGTGAAAAATTGAAGGGGGTCTGAATACTTTCCGTCCCAACTGAATATATATATATGTATATATGTATATATGTATGTGTATTTTTGTTGTTGTTTTTTTTCTCTTTTTTGTTTTTAAGTGATCACATCCAACAACCTCTGTTCTCAGCTGCCCCCTGGCTTAGAGAGGTGAGGGTGGAGAAACAGCTGTAAACAAATCTTCCCAGTGAAGAGTGTCTTGTGTCAGCAGGAAAATAATAGTTGAAGAGAGACAAAGACTAAAGAGTTAATTATGGCTGATTAAAGTAAGCTAAGAGTTAATAAGGGGTTAAGCAGAAGAATGTTTTATTTGAAAAACAACACCTTTTTTCTACTTGCTTTAACTTGTGTCATCTGCAGATCTAAGTTCATCCCTTTGATCTGCAGATGAATGAACATAAAGATACAAATGTAACAATAAGCTAGATTATATCTTTGTATTTTAGGTGATCTGAGCAGTGTTGGTTATAAACACTGATTCAGACTGATTTTTTGACAGCTAGAGCTGCCCACTTCTCCAAGAATATTGTAATGCTGGCATTACAAAATATTCAGGAAAAAAGTGGCTATACTGGGAAAGCAGGTCTCAGAAGTAGGGCAGAGAGACTGGACATGTTACACCAGTCAATGTACAATGATTATTTTTTTTGGGCGTCTGTAGCACGCCCAAAGTCTGCAACTAGTTACGCAGAATGCATCTTTAATTATTAAAATGGCTGTTGTATGATACTTCAAAGTGTTTTTAATTGATTAGTGTAGTATTTTAGGGGAACTCCATTTTGCTATTAGAAGTGATAGTAACTATAAATAGCTAAACCTGATATAGAACTTTATTAAGTTCTGCACATTTTATCTGGCAATATACACACACTAAATTACCAAAAGTATTGGGACACCTGCCTTTACAAGCACATGAACTTGATATCCCAGTCTTAGTCCATAGGGTTCAATATTGAGCTGGCCCACCCTTTGCAGCTACAACAGCTTAAACTCTTCTGGAAAGGCTGTCCACAAGATTTAGGAGTGTATCTATGGGGATTTTTGACCATTCTTTCAGAAGCGCATTTGTGAGGTCAGCCACTGATGTGGATGAGAAGGCCTGGCTCACAGGCTCAGCTCTAATTCATCCCAAAAGTCTTCAAGTTTAGGTCAGGACCCTGTGCAGGCCAGTCAAGTTCCTCCACATCAAACTCACTCATCCATGTCGTTATGGATCTTGCTTTGTGCACTGGTCCAAATCTTTTGGCGGAGGGGGGATTATGGTGTGGGGTTGTTTTTCAGGGGTTGGGCTTAGCCCCTTAGTTCCGGTGAATCTAACTCTTAGACCCCTTTCACACTGAGGGCGTTTTGCAAGCGCTATAGTTTTAAAAATAGCGCCTGTAATCCGCCCTCAAACAGCTGCAGCACTGTCTCCAGTGTGAAAGCCCGAGGGCTTTCACACCGGAGCGGTGGGCTGGCAGGACGTCAGGAAAAGTCCTGCCAGCAGCTTCTTTGGAGCGGTGAAGGAGTGGTGTGTTTACCGCTCCTCCACTTCTGCACCCCATTGAAATCAATGGGGCAGCGCTGGGATAACGCCGGCAAAACGCTGCTATTGCGGTGCATTGCGGGCGGGTTTAACCCTTTCTCGCTCACTAGCGGGGGGTAAAAGCGTCCCGCTAGCGGACGAAATGCACCGCTAATCCGATGGTAAAACGCAGCTAAAAATAGCTATGCTATGGGCGGCTCGGTGTGAATGGGGTCTTAAGGTGTCAGCATACTAAGACATTACTAAGACATTTTGGACAATTTCATGCTCCCAAACACGTTTGGGTTGGCCCCTTCCTGTTCCAACATGACTGTACACCAGTGCACAAACAAGATCCATAAAGACATGGATGAGCAAGTTTGGGGTGGAGGAACTTGACTGACCTGCATGGAGTCCTGACCTGAACCAGATATAAAACCTTTGGGATGAATTGAATTGAACTGAGACTGTGAGCCAGGCCTTCTCGTCCACATCAGTCCGGATCTCGCAAATGAGCTTCTGGAAGAATGGTCAAACATTCTCATAGACACACTCCTAAACCTTGTGGACGGCCTTCCCAGAAGAGTTGAAGCTGTTATAGCTGCAAAGGGTGGGCCAACTCAATATTGAACCCAACGGACTAAGACTGTGATGCCATTAAAGTTCATGTGCATGTAAAGGCAGGCGTCCCAAACCTTTTGGTAATATAGTGTATATACTGTAGCAACACAATAAAGAAAACCTTCACAGTAATTCTGACGAATAGTTCTCTGTGGCTGATTCATATTCAATCCTATGTGTGGTCTTCATTATTACCTCATAATGATGTACTGCAAACATTCCCAAAGGATAGCTCACTGTGTTTGTGCTGAAACTGAATAGGATGAGAGCTATTTCCATACTGATTTAGCTTTATATTGATGCAGAGCTCCTTAGTCACTAGTAGGTGCTTTTTCTGTGTTGTATATTTACAGATTGAGTATGAGACCTTCCCTTGAGATTGCATGGTGATTCTAATCTCTTGGGGCCACTTATTTCTGGGGACGAGGACTGCTGTCTGAGTTGATCTACTTCTGACTTCAAGGCCAAAAATATAGCATGGGAAAAACAGATATTTCAGAAACCCAACGGTCCCTGGATGCACAGTTATGAAGTTCACAGTAATGTAAAATCTCCAGTCATACACTTTTTTAATACAAACATATCTCATTCTATCAGTAACCATTATTTCAATGTCACCTAAATTTATAGTAAGTGTGGCTGTTTTATAAAGTTAATAGAAGCAACTTTTTTTTTTAGCTTATTTTTTATTTAAGTGTTCACCAAGGCAATTATTTTTTGCCGGTACCAGTAATCAACCAGTGAGGTCACAAAGAGCCAGTGGCGTAGCGTGGGGGGTGCAGGGGGTGCCGTGGCCCCGGGCGCAACATTTAGGGGGGCGCCAGTATGTGACACTGGCTGCCTCCTCCTAATTTTAAATTCCTGTGTCCCCGGGCTCCGTCCGCCATGTTCAGTGTCCGGTGCCCTGTGATTGGGCGTATGGGTCATGTGAGGTGTAGAGCTGGCCTATCCTCGATCACTCCTGAAGTCCCGCCTCCGCACATGACCCCCATAATGCCCAATCACAGTGCACTGCGCCGGACACTGAATGTGGCAGCTAGAGCGCGGGGGAGAGAAGCAATGTGAGCCGCAGAGCCGCCGTTGTCTTCTTCTCCTCCTCCTCCGGACTGATGCAGGCCAGCCAGACACGAAGGTGAGTGAGACTCCCTCGTGAGAGTCCTGTTACTGGCCCCGGGGGGGGGGAGAAAGTCAGTTAGTGTAGTATGGTGGGTAGTTAGTGTAGTATGGTGGGTAGTTAGTGTAGTATGGTGGGTCAATTAGTGTAGTATGGTGGGTCAGTTAGTGTAGTATGGTGGGTCAGTTAGTGTAGTATGGCGGTCAGTTAGTGTAGTATGGTGGGTAGTTAGTGTAGTATGGTAGGTCAGTTAGTGTAGTATGGTGGGTAGTTAGTGTAGTATGGTGAGTCAGTTAGTGTAGTATAGTGGTCAGTGTAGTGTGTAATGGTCAGTAAAGGAATCAGGTTGGTCAGTGTTGAAATCAAGTAGGTTAGTGTAGTGGTCAGTATAGGAATCGGGTAGGTCAGTACTATTGTATTTGAAGGGACTCGGGGAGTGCTAAAAGTCTGCAGGTTAGGGGGGCGCAAATTATTTGCCTTGCCCCGGGTGCTGGCAACCCACGCTACGCCACTGCAAAGAGCTAGTGAGATATAAATTATGTTCTTTTATTTTATTACATTTTTTGTCATTACTGTAAACAGAGCAGTCCTATTTGTATTTGTCAAGGCTATTAGGCCTCAATGAGTAAGCATGGCCAGATCTGAAGAAGATTTAGGTAAATACTGAGCTAAATTGGCAGTTGGGTTTATAGGTTGGTATAGGTAAAATGGTTACATAATGCAAGGATATTCCCCCATCAAGTGTGACTTTAATGGTTAAAAAAAATAGTGTACTGAAAGTGGAGTTCCGCCGAAAAAAATAAATAAAAGTCAGCAGCTACAAAAAGTGTAGCTGCTGACTTTTAATAATCAGACACTCACCTGTCCCACGGTCCAGCGATGCAGGGCATACGAAGCGCCACTCCTCTCCATGGCGCTGGCATTCTTACTGTGGGCGCCCGGCTGTGGCTTAACAGCCGGGCACACACTGTGCATGCGCGAGCTATGCTGCGCGCTGTGAATGGCTGGGCAATTTTTTGGGACCTATGACGTGTCCCAGAAGATTGCAGGGAGGGAGGGGGGAGAGGTGAACTTCCTTCCCTCGAGCTGGGTGCCTCTAAAAACAGGGTATCTGCTCCTCCCCCCAAAAAAGGACATGCCAAATGTGGCATGTCAGGGGGTCACCCAATTTTGGGTGGAACTCCGCTTTAACGTAAAAACATGACAGCTTTTATTTTACTTCACATAAAATGTACTTATTTGAGGACACATGAATTTATCCAATGCGTTTCAGAGACAAATAGCTCCTTCTTCAGGGTAACTCTGCAAGCGGTATAGCATGATAAGACAGTACCCAAGGAAGAGGAGAATATCTCTCATAAAACCAAACAGAGAAAACAAATACCACCACTCCTGTTGGAAATTTCACCTCATCAAGAAGAAGGGGGGAGAAAAATAGGGATCTCCCAACCCGCAGACACAGTGAGAAAAGAACTGAGACCACCTCCACTGAATATTTAAGATCTGACACAAATAATCCAGATGGACTATACTGTCCTGTTACAATAGGGATCTGATTCGCAAGGGATCCCCCCAAAAAACAAGGTGTTCAACAGTACACATGCAGGGTGGTAAATACTGGTTATCATGCTGAGCTAAATAAGCAATTGGGTTTATAGGTTGGTATAGGTTAAATGGTTAGGGAGTGTGGACAAATTTGGCTTTTACTAAAAGTGATCTTGTCCTTGATCTTGCCGACCGCGCTATAGCCGAATTCTGGCTAGTCCTGGGAGGCTGCCATATGATCGTGGGCGGGGCGGTGCGCTCTGTGATCACAGTGTTCGGAGGTAACTGCTGATCACAGATTGAGGTAAAGAGCCAATCAGCGTGATCAGCTATGTTCAATCCGGTTATCAACACCCTTTCCTTATGCTGACAGAATGAGGAGAGAAGAAGAGAGTCGATAACTGGCTTCTCTAAAAGGGACATGTGCACTGATAATCAGGGCACAGTGCCTATCAGTGCAGCCTATCAGTGCCCATCAGTGCAGCCTCATCAGCGCGCATCAGTGAAGGAGAAAAATTACCTGTTTCCAAAATTTTATAACAAACTAAAAAAGTTTTTTTTTCAAAATTTTCGTTTTTTTTTTCATTTATTTAGCAAAAAATAAAAAACCCAGTGGTGATTAAATACCACTAAAAGAAAGTTCTATTTGTGTGAACAAAATAATAAATATTTTGTTTGGGTACAGTGTTGCATGACCGTGCAATTGTCATTCAAAGTGCAACAGCACTGAAAGCTGAAAATTGGCTTGGTCAGGAAGGGGGGTAAAAGTTCCCAGCAGGCAAGTGGTTAAGTAACTCCAAAAACCTAATCCTAAATTAATTCTAAGGTACTTTCTAAACTGAGCCATTTCCACAGGTAACAACTCTGTCTACTTATGCACTTCAGCCTGCACCCGGAACCGCTGCATCAAATCTATGTAGATCCCGTTTCAAAAAAGTCCAAGAAACAAATGGCCCACTTCCTGGATATGATGGGCACAGTGGCTGCGTTTGATGGGCACAATGGCTGCATATAATGGGCACAAGTGGCTGCATTTGACGGGCACAAGTGGCTGCATATGATGGGCACAAGTGGCTGCATATGATGGGCACAAGGGGCTGCATATGATGGGCACAAGTGGCTGCATATGATGGGCACAGGTGGCTGTATATGATGAGCACACGTGGCTGCATTTGATGGGCACAGTGAGGCTGCAATTGAATTGATGGGGGGGGGGTTCAGTGTCTTTCAGTTTGTTTGCGCCCCCCAAAAAAATTTGAGCACCAGCTGCCACTGTACGGGAACAAGGCTTAGCCTAGTCTATAGCTTATGAAGTCTCCTAAAAAAAAAAAAAGCTGAACCTACAAATCAGCTTGAGACCTACCCCAATTGCCATGTATGCAGGACATACACTGTACAACACATACACTTTTGTCATTTTGCCATTGTTAATTGGGGAAGATATGGAAAGGTGTAGGAAAAGTGCACAGTTTTATGTTATTTATTTACTTGACCCAACTGCATCTTGTATATTTTAGCAAAAATTGTGTTTGTATGCACTAAAATTAACTGTAGTGTGTTTTGTCCTGAAAATATGCATTCAATAAACAGCTGTGCAGATATCGAGAGCCATAAAAATTGCAACAGCCACCATTTTATTTTGCAGGTCCTCTGCTTTCAGAAAATATACAATGTTTGTGAATTCTAAGAAATTTACTAGTAAAAAATGCTGATTTTATCATGTGTTTGAAAAATTAAAAAATTGCCCTGGCTGTGAAGTGGTTAAAGCAGCTCAGAAAGGGTATTTTATTGCAGCCCAAAGGGCAACATTAAAAATACTTTAGATAAAACCTTGTGAGCTGCTATATTGTACCAAAAAGCTGCCAGACTTCCCACACTTCCAAAATATGTGAAAATATAAAGTGATACAAAATAAGTGCAGCACCATACCAAAAATGAAAAATCAAATGTGCATATTCAGAATTATATCCAATGTGCATATACAAAAATGCAAATTGGATATCAGACCCCAAAGCACACACCCTCATGTTGAGGGCATGTGGCCTGGTAAGGTTCAGGGGGGGGGGCGCCCTCTCATCCCCCCCTCTTTTCCTGCGGCCTGCCAGTTTGCATGCTCGGATAAGGGTCCGGTATGGATTTTGGGGGGAACCCCTACACCATTTTTTTTTTTAATTTCGGCGCAGGGTTCCCCACCTAATTTAAAGGGATATTTCATTTTTATTGTTTCACCTTAAGCATTACAAAAATCACTGCTCCCAAAAAAACGTCCGTTTTTAACCACTTCAATACAGGGCACTTATACACCTTCCTGCCCAAGCCAATTTTCAGCTTTCAGCACTGTCGCAGTTTGAATGACAATTGCGCTATCATGCAACACTGTACCCGAACAAAATTTTTATTATTCTGTTCCCACAAATAGAGATTTCTTTTGGTGGTATTTGATCACCTCTGGGATTTTTATTTTCTGCTAAACAAATAAAAAAAAAGACTTTGTAAATAATTAAGTTTTCTCCTTCGCTGATGGGCCTGCACTGACGTGCACTGATAAGGCGGCACTGATGGGCACCGATGAGGTGGCACTGATGATGGGCACTAATATGCGGCACTGATGGGACACTAATAGGCAGCACTGATAGGTGGCACTGATGGGTACACATAGGCAGCACTGATAGACACTAAAAGGCGGCACTGATGTGCACTGATAGGTGGCACGGTTGGGCATTGATAAGCGGCATGGATGGACACTGATAGGTGGCACAGATGGGCACTGATAGGTGCCACGGATGTACACTAATGGATGGTACTGATGGGCATCACTGATTGGCAGGCATTGTGGGCACTGATTGGCATCCATTGTGGGCACTGATTTTTATCCCTGGTGGCCATGGGTGGCATACCTGGTGGTGACTAGTGGTGGGCATCCCTGGTGGTACTGGTGGCGTCTCTGATGGTCCAGTGTGGGCATCCTCGGGGGGGGGGCTGCGTTGATAATCAATCAGCACAGACCCCCCCTGTCAGAGGAGCAGCCAACCGGCTCTCCTCTACTCGCGTCTGACACAACACCGATCTAGGTAAAGAGTCTCCTTTAGAGACTCTTTGCCTAGATCGATGTTGTGGTGTGTCAGAATGACACAGCGCAACAACGATCATCGTGATGCGCGCAGCAGCTTGATATCCTGGCGACGTCATATGACATCTGGTCAGGATATCGCAAGCACTTTGCCGCCGTCATTTTGCTATATGGTGAGCGGCAAGTGGTTATGTAGCTGTCACAGATCAGCTGCGGAGCTGATCTGTGTCTCACCTTTACTGCTGTAGGCCGGCTGGCACTTGTTGTTCCACTAAATTGTGTTCAGCTCTGCTGCACTCTGCAGCTATGGGTGTCACTGGTCTCACCTGTTGCTTAATATATGATTCCTTCCTGCTACTTCCTGATCAGCCCCTCATGTGCTTCTCTATTTAAATCCCTCTCAGGCTAGTTCTGGTTGCTTGAGCAACATTTGTTTCTGAGCTCCCGTCGTGCAACCCTTAACCTGACCTCTCGTGAACCGATCTCTTGTGTAACGACTCGGCTTGTTCTGATTACGTTGTCTGCAGCCTGACCTGACCTTGGCTCACTATCTGGCTCTCCTTTGCTTCATCCACCCATCCTTGTCTGACAGTGTCTTCTGGTACCTCCCTAGCGGGATGGGTGAACCCGGGGGTCGTGACCTGGGGTCAGCACGCAGCTAAGCCCCAACCCTCGTGAGGGGGTCCCTGGCAGAATACCGTCTGGCCCTTAGACTCCACGCCTATGGGTTCACTGTAAGTAGTACCGTGACAGTAGCAGTGTAGTTACCACTAGTAACAAACATCCACCAATTCACCCCGCTGCCAGACTCCCATAAATCACTTGCAGAGACAATGAACAGTCTTTTGCTTGTTTTGTTTTTGTTTATTGTGGGGATACAACTTGGTTGGGGGAAAGGGGTATATGGGATGCTCATAGAATGGTTGATTTTGCCATCATACTTAAGGTTATTAAAAGTTAGCACATATTTGAGCCTGAAGAAGTGATATGCATATTTGGTAGCTATGATCTTCCTCCTGCGTCACCATGCAAACTATTGCTCCTCCTCTGTTAACTCCCGCAGACTATTGCTTCCAAGAATTCCTCATTATTACTGTGTAAAGAATGAGGACATTACTCTTGACCGTGTAAGGGTGATGTTCCCAGAACTCCTCTCCTCCTGCACAAACTTATCATGAAATATTAAAGTAGTAGTATATCACATCTTCTTCTGTATGCTGGAAGGACCCACTCTGAATAGTTCCTTGTAACTGGCTCTGGTTGTTTGCTGCTACTAGGCCAGAGGCCTGCAGTACCTCTCCCCGGAGGCCTGCTAGTTTAAAAGCACATGCTGGATGGTGGACTACTGTTCCCAGCCAGCCCAACTTGCAAATCCTGTGCCCTCAGGCCACATCGATTTGACACATATCCCCACAGTTTCTCTTCTGATCCAGGACTCCCCATCATTGACCGTGTAATGATGAAGACTTTGCTAATGACTGTGTAAAATCAAAGTTTCCTCACAGGCTTCCTGGCACATCCAGACCCTCACTGTGGTACACTCACCGACCTTTCTCTGCCCTGAGTCCTTGATGGAGAACTTGACCGGACCATACCTTCCAACAGCTGATGATAAAGACATTGCCAATGACAGTGTAGAGGCAAAGTTCCTTCACAGCTCTCCCTGGGCCTCCTCCTGCAAACGGCGCACTCCCCCCAGATGGCAGTGCCCCCCTGCTGCTGTCTAGTATTCCATCCGACAACCCTCCCCAGGGGCATGTTACCTCAGCTTATATAGGAGGCCCACCCCTGCCAATACCAGTTGGGGATTGGTCAGGGCTCCCACATGAGCTGCCTGCTATTCCAGTTCTAGGCCCAGCCCCTCTTCCAGAACATTCTCCCTGGAAGCAGGGGAAGCGCCTCAGAACTGAAGCACAGGTGGTAACACCCACTGCTTCTGACCACTCCCACCCCCCAGATCAAAACAGACAGGCCTAGCTTGCAGCATAGGCCTGCCTAAATTTGCCTGTTCTGACAGTCTCATAGTAAAAAAACCCTATTACTAGCACCTACCTATTGGTAGAGGGTGCTACAGTTAAAATTTTTTTTTGAATTGATACATGTCCCTGGGGCAGGACCCAGGTCCCCAAACACTTTTTATGACAATAACTTGCATATAAGCCTTTAAAATTAGCACTTTTTTTTATTCATGTTCGTGTACCATAGACTTTAACAGTGTTTGTGTGTTCTGCCAAATTTTTTTGCCTGTTCGCATGTTCTGCTGTGACCCAAACCGGAGGGTGTTCGGCTCATCCCTATTCACAAGTATGCAGACTAAGGGAGGTGATTAGCCGTTGAATACAGAATAAAACATATAACAAAACTAAGGGAAAATGGGCACTATTCAAAACGAGGGAGGCTACAACAAAATTATCAATTGTATTTAAAGAGAGGGCAACACGTCAGCCAATCATATCTCCCAGGGGAAGTCACAAGGAGTGACGAAACTAGTAGGAGGGGCTTGAGAGGCTGACATGTAAGGAACCAAGAAGCAACAAAGGAAAAAAGAGGCAGTGTAAAGGACGAGGGGAGCACTGATAGCCGGGGCTACAGAGCCGGCTATGAGGTGAAACCTTTCTCCTAGCACTTGTGGCTACACATATCAAGGCTTATTTTAATCTGAAGAAATGTGAGTGAAATCTGTCGTATATTTTATATAAATAAATCTTTTAAAACAGTAAAGCACTATTGTAAGCTTTATTACCTTGCATGTGGTCGATGTGAGTGAAGACCAATGGTAAATTAATAAGGATGGAGTATACCATGTGATATGAGATGCCTGAATAAGTGGATATGCCATGAGAAGGAGGAAAATCTAAAGAGGCCAAGCAGAGGATTAATTGTAATCTAAAGGCATAGCTGTTAAGCCTGTAAGGTGAGGGCACAACTGGTGATGGTGACACGAGGATATATATATATATATATATATATATATATATATATATATATATATATATATATATATATATATATATATATATATAAAAATATATATCCTCGTGTCACCATCACCAGTTGTGCCCTCACCTTACAGGCTTAACAGCTATGCCTTTAGATTACAATTAATCTAATATAATTATTTATTTTGTATAGTTTCAGGAAATTTACAGCATATTGCACTTTTTATATATATATATATATATATATATATAATTCTTGTATATGCACTTTGGATATAATGCATTTGATTTTTGATTTCTGGTATAGCGCTGCACTTATTTTGTATCATTTAACATTAAAAATACATCACTCTTTTTAAATAACATGTTTGAGGGATGCCTTAAAGGGGTTGTAAAATCTCCAGGTTTTTCACCTTTATCCACCTTTCACCTTTATGCATAAAGGTAAAAAACCTTCCGTGCTGCAGCTTCCTCCAGAGCCCCCTCCTTTTTCTTACCTGAACCTGTCCATTCCAGCGATGTGCACAAGCCCAGCGGCTCCAGCCGCTGTCTCTGTCCTCTTTGGATAGATTAATAGCAGCAGAAGCCATTGGCTTCTGCTGTTATCAATCAAATCGAGTGACACGAGAGCGGGGTCAATGAATGCAGCAGTGGGACTTGCTGTTATAGCTGCAAAGGGTGGGCCAAACCAATATTGAACCTTACGGACTAAGTTTGCTAGAACTTTCACGAGAAGCTTCAGATTGATGAGAAGGAAGGGAGCAAGATGGGTCAGCAGCTAGAACAAGAGGAGGGGGTCCTTTCCTTTTTTGGGAATAACTGTAAAGTGAGCACTAAGGGAGCCTCTAGCCTCAACAGAAGTTGTAATGTTGCGTTAGGGGGTTAGGGGCTGCTGTAAGGCAGGGGAGGAGGGTTTTATAGTACTGAATTGTGAAGCTATCTGGGCCCAGGGATTTTCCTGGTTTTGTGAAGGCAGTCACGGAGTTCCTCAGGAGGGATAGGGCAGTCTAGGGCTGAAACATTCACATTCAACTTATGGAGGTTGGAAGCAGTAATGTAGGTTGTAATTTTATCTCGTAGCTCTTGGGAGGGATGAACTGAAGATTCTGGATTAATGTTATAAAGGGATGAGTAGTAAGCACCAAAAATGTTGGCAATTTTGTTAGGATAGGAGGTGGATCTCCCTTGGGGTGAAGAAATTAAGGGTATATACAACAGTGCACAATGATCTTTCAGGGTGTTTGCCAGGAGGTGACCACATTTATCCCCAGATTCATAAAAATTTACAGCAGCAGACAAGGTCTGCTTTGACTTTGAATGTGTAGAGTTCTATGAGCTGGTGTCTTAAAGACAAGAGTCATTTGTTCTTGTCAGAGTCAAAGGTGAGTTTGTGTTTGCTTTTGAGAGTGTGGATATCTGCAAGAATTTGTGCAGTTTTAGCTTCCTGTTCTTTTTTTACTCTGGTGCCTAGTTTGATAAGGACATAGAGCTTGTGGGTCTCCCAAAGTAGCATAGGATCACAGTCTTCTGATGAGTTAATGGAAAAGTAGGTGTCTAATTTGTTAGATAGGCCAGATATGATTACAATTAGGGGATACTGGAGGAGGCTGTTAATCAAACGCCACTGCTATTCTTTGGGACTGTTATTCATAGAAAGAGTGATTTGTAAAAAGAGTCAATTTCAGTCCACTTAATGACATAACCTGGAATATTGTTTTTTTTTGGGGGGGGGGGAGAAAGTGTAATCTTTTATATCCAGGTGGTATAGTCTCCAAATGTCAACCAAGTGAGCTTAATGGAGCATAATGAGAATGTGTTTGTGGGCAGTTCAGGATAGAGAAGTGGTTCCAGTTGAGGTGTCAATTGTAGGGTCTTATAGGTAGTTTAGATCCCATCCTAGAATAGGAACACCTTCTGAAAAGGGTGAGTTTGCCCAGAATAAAGGCTCGTATACAAAATCTGATTGTTGGCAAGGGATTTTGTGATGACAGACTGCCTAAAATCGACCGTTAGTACGCTCCTTCAGACAATTGTTGTCAAACTTTCGGCCAACAAATGTTGGATGGCAGGCTAGTAAATTTTTCGGTGAACAATGGTCTGTTGTCAGATTTTCGTATCGTCTGTACACAAATCCGTCACACAAAAGTACAAACACGCATGCTCTGAATCAATGCTCACCACACACAACATTAGCAAAGGGTGCCCAAAGGGTGTCGCTCAGAAGCCGAAATTCTATGTAGTACGTTACTACTTTCGTGTTTGTTGGCCGACAATTGTGTGCCGTTAGTATACAAGGCAAGATCCAGGCACACGCCCTTTTGATAAAAGTCTGACGCTCCGTTGGCCAACAATCCAATCGTGTGTACGAGGCTTTAGTTTGAGGAAATTATCCTGGTTGCCATTTGGGCCATAATGTGCAGCTAGTGTTACTTTGGTAGTGCCTATGTTGCCTTTTAGGAAGAGATACCTGTCATCCTCACTGACACAAGAGTCAAGGAGCATCCGTGGGATGGATTTAAAAATTAGAATGGACACCCCTTTAGATTTGGCACCCTCCTTGCAGCTGTAGTAGAAAATGGGGTAAAATCAATTTTGGAAAGGGAGTTTATGTTTTCTTAAGTGCGTTTCCTGTATATATTCAGTGTGGGGGTGTATCTTCTTGAGGTTTTACAATGAGAACCTTCTCTTTTCTGGGGAGTTCAGGCCTTTTACGTTTATGTTGCGTACACACGACCGGCCTTTACGGCATACTTTGCTCGGCGGACTTTTCAACTGACTTTACGACGGACTTTCCGAATGAACGGACTTGCCTACACACGATCAACCAAAGTCCGACGGATTTGTACGTGATGACGTACGACCGGACTAAAACAAGGAAGTTCATAGCCAGTAGCCAATAGCTGCCCTAGCGTCAGTTTTTGTCCATCGGACTAGCATACAGACGAGCGGACTTTTCGACTGGACTCGAGTCCGTCGGATAGATTTGAAACATGTTTCAAATCTAAGTCCGTCAAACTTTTGAGAAAACAAAGTCCGCTGGAGCCCACACACGATCAAATTGTCCGACGAAATCTGGTACGCTGGACCAAGTATGCCGTAAAGTCCGATCGTGTGTACGCGGCATTAGGGAGACTAGGGTGATGTCTTCCATGGTCCTGTCTGCGTGGGGGGAAGAGAGAGAGAGAGAAAAAAAGAAGTTGAGGGTCCAAGGGTTCAAAGGGTTATGAAAGGTGCATGAAATAGGGATGTGAGAATGTGGATGTATTGAACCTGTGAATAAGGAGGAAAGGGGGTGGGGGTGGAAAGTAGTGGTGTAAGGCTAGGGAGAAAGAGGGTTATGAAACTATCCGGTCTAGGTAGCTAAAAGTGAGCCTGTCTCACTTTCCACATAAAGGGCACAGTGGGGGAGTTTGTAATGTAGGCGGAGAGTGTGGAGGACACTAGAGCGAAACCTGAGATACCTGTAGACGGCATGAAAAAGGCAAGAGAAATAGACTCTAGAAAAGGACCTCGAAAATAGAAATAGACTCTAGAAAAGTTGTAAATAGTTCAGAAAAGTGTGAATAATAATAAGAAACTCGTCAGTAGTTCAGTCAAACATAGGGGAACGGGCATAATTCTAAACTTCTATGAATTTTTAGAGGCACCGATGCTGTTCTTTTCTTTTAATGGTGCTGGTCTTCTAAAGAAAAAAAAAAAGTAATTTGAGCCCCCTTAAAATTTATACAAGACCCTTATCCGAGCATGCAGCCTGGGTGACAAGAAAGGAAGTTGGGCAGCGGGTATGTGCCCCCTCATGAACTGTACAAAGCCGCATATAATCAACATTGGGTGGGTACATTGCAAGGTGGGGTTGCAAAGTCTCCCCCTCTTGCAAAGCACTTTGCTCCCAGCATTAAGGAGACAAGCCTTAGCCCCCCAGAAATTAAGTGGGGTCTGCAGATGGAGAATTATCAAAATATGTTAACACCCTTTAGAATAAGTGTCCCCCTTGATAAGTATGGAGTTGAATAGTAAATAAAAATACCCACATTATGAATAACGTCCTCCTTTAGATAATGAAAAGTTTTTTTTCCAATGTAAAGTTTGTCAATCACATCACCAAGAGATATAGATCTATGTTAACCATGATGACCTGCCACCAAACAATGTTGACACATTGGCACAACAACCAGCTGTGTCCAATGATGTTCACCTGGTGAAACTTCCATCGCATGACAGATAACCATCTGGCTTCTGTTAGTAAACAAACAGGTGAGGATGATGGCTGATGTCACTGATCCAATATGGTTGTGACTTATTTTGTGACAAACACCTGGCTGGCCATCCAGGGATCTGTCATTTGGCAGTGGTAGCATCACTGCCACACTTATGCTACAACTACTGCCGCATGCTTGTTGCCTTCCTCTTCCTAGCCACCCAGGCTGCATGCCTGGATAGGGGTCTTTTTGTGAATTTTAACCACTTCACTCACTCCCGGCCCATAGTCAAATAACGTCCGCAGATGGGATCTCCCATCCTGGTCAGGCATCATATGACGTCCTCGGCTTCTCGCCACTCCTGTGGGCCCCCAGGGCCCGCAGCGCCGCACTCGGGGAGGAGGCATGTCCCTCGAACCCAGCCCATCCCAGATCCGTGTAAAGAGCCAATAAAAAATGGCTATTTACCACAGGACGGCCTGTGTCCAATCACAGCTGGTCACATGCACTGTCCACGTGCATGGCGCTCGTGCGCGTCCCTAGGGCACATGCAGAGGCTTGTCACCCTGACACAGCCCAACCCCGATCGCGCTAAAGAGCGATCGGGGTTGTCACAGTCCATATGAGTACCCGAGTACCTGTGTACCTGTCACAGCCCATCTGAGTACCTGTCACAATTCATCTGAGTACCTAAGTACCTGAGTACCTGTCACGGTCCATCTGAGTACCCGAGTACCTGTCACAGCCCATCTGAGTACCTGTCACAGTCCATCTGAGTACCTGAGTACCTGTCACAGCCCATCTGAGTACCCAAGTACCTGAGTACCTATCACAGCTCATCTGAGTACCTGTCACGGTCCATCTGAGTACCCAAGTACCTGTAATAGGTCGTGTGAGAGTGCTGAAAGCTGAAAATTGGTCTGGGCAGGAAGGGGGTATAAGTGCCCTGTATTGAAGTGATTAAGGAGGACCGCTTAATTTTTTTTGTTTTTTTGGAGGGAGGTTTCTTAACCATGAAAAAAATCCTTTAATAAAATAAAACATGAAAATGTCCCACAATGTAAATCCTCTGTTGGTCATGATGTCCAGCAATGCAGATCCATGTCAATCATGGTGATCTGATGTTGACCCATTGCAATGACCACACGCCCCTCAATGATTCTGCCCCACTGCTCTCCCTAATGACCAGTGCTGCAGTGACCCCCCAGTGCTGCAGTAATGTAAAAATAGCACAAGGGATCCTGTGATCTGCCATGTCATTTGACAGACTTCTGGCTTCTTGGATGTGGGTCCTACTCAGTTTTGACTTGAAGCTCATCCCTAAAAAAAAAAAAAAAGAAAAATCTTGTTAGAACAAATTTAACCAATCAGCAAAATTATATTATATCTCAGGAGTATGTCTCTTACACATGGAATTGATGGGGCCAATTGTTTGGCTTTTATTAAAAAGGAGTCACCTTTAGCTTGCTGGAAATGTATCTGGAATTTTACTAGCGGTCAAAGTATGACTTCTTAGCTAGATGCCCAGAGCACGTAGTTTCTCTTTTATCCATGCAGGTGTTGCATTATCAAATAACGTAGTTAAAAGAAACTTTTGCTCTGCCTCCTTTGTGGAGTACATCAGTACTAAAGCAACATAAAAGCATTCTAACCAGGACATGGCACTCAGAACTTAAAATGATCTCACGCTGAAGGTGTTCTTATTAGCATTTAATAGGAATAATCCAAATCTCGGACTGTTCCCACTCCTGAGACTTTTCAACCTAGCTGTCATTAGACAGAAACAGAATTTTAAACCTTTTTAAGTGTGAAATGAATGCCATCTTGCTTTAAAGCAGCTGTCATGTGTCTGGAGGAGCACTGAATACAAGTGCATGAAGGAGACTTAGAATACCAGGCCATATAATGAAGCTTGGAACCACTTTGTAGATACATAAGCAAACTGACTATGTTAAATTACAGAATCGCTTCATGTGATCAGCTGAACCTCAGTTAGTTTATGGTCTGAATATGTACATAACAAAATGGTCACACAGAGGCATACGATTAATTACTCTGTGGCTCCTCCCACCACTCCTCGAATAACTACCGGGTATAGGGGTCAGGGGGAAGAACCACTGAGTACAGAGGGATTGCAATGGCACCCAAAACTTGCAGAGCTATCACTCTTGTGGAGATTTGTACCAATCTCACAATACACACTTTGAGGCTCATTACAGATTGTTAAAGACTCCCCAGGCAGCAAGCAGACAGCAAACCAGGTAACTCCAGGGTCTGAGGAGGGGATGGGGGGATTGGTAGGTTGGCAGGAAAGCTGCCAAAGCTGCAAAACCTCCAACACTCCAATTATTGGAGGTTAAAGAAAACTGCATTACTGCTTATTGAAAAAGATGGATTGGATTACCACTACAAAGAGCATCAGAAAGCATAGATTAAGGGAATGTTTAAAGGCTAAGTTTACCTTTTTAAAAAATTATAATAAATGCACATATTTTTGCAGGAAAAAAATAGTCCATTTATTATTTTGGAGCTTGCAGAACATTGCACCCATGATCAGCAATGTCAGGCTCCTGTAGACACCTCCTGCCTCCACATTCTCTGCCCATACTTCCATATGGAGACAGTTACAAACCTGGAGGAAGTGTCAATGAACTACAAGGGGGCTCATCAGCATCCTTGCAGTTCATTGAGAACTACAAGCCATCTGCACAGTGGCAGACGGGACTTGTATACTCTTCATTCACAGATTGCTGTGGATGTATGATGCTACTGTGCAGGAGGAGCCTGGTACAGGTGTAAAAAATGACATCACTGGGGAATGCTTCAAGCCTTACTGCCCTCTAGGACTAGGTATATCCTGATGCCACTACAAAAATAAAACAAAAGAGGGCACACCAGCCTAGTGCACTATTCCACAGTATTTATTTAAGATCAACAAGAATAATAACCACAAACATGTAAAATAATATTGCTCATTAAGCTACTCATCTATAGCCCAGTAGTCCTAGACTTGGCACACTCCAGAATGCAGGGGGACCTCACCATGATTCTTTAAAGCTCACGTGTTTCATCAGAGTTGGGGGTTGGGGATATGGGGGGGCAGACCTGGAGCATGTTACACGTTTCACCTTAAAGTGTAAGTCCAGGCAAAAACTAACTAACTCTAACCCTGCCACATTCTAAACCTAATCTATATAACCCTGTAAAGCAAAAATTGCTGTACTTGCCTATTCTACAGCCAATCCGGTCCAGTTTCTAGCAACCTAAGCTGTGTAATGACAGGAAAGTGATGTCACCCATAGACTTACTATGGGGCTTCCGTTGTCAGCTGCCTCTCCTGCACCCATCTCCACACTGAAGCTGCCATTGAAGGCTAATGCTGGGGCTGGAATGGACCGGATCGGCTGCAGAATAGGTAAGCATATCGATTTTTGCTTTACAGGGTTAGATAGATTAGGTTTAGAATGTGGCAGAGAGTAGGTTTAGCGTTAAATATGGGTGTAAGGTGTAACATGCTCCAAAAGGTGAACTTATCCTTTAACCCTTGTTTTGTGTCCAGTTTTACCCAACTAGTTTAACACTAGATGGATTTTTATTGAAACCTACAGGCTACATGTGCTGTAGTGTTCATTTTTTCTTTTCATCAGACCTTATTGTAGAATGAACTACAGTTCTTGGTAAGAACATAAGGATATGAACTGCTCTTTGTTTTTTGCTCCTTGCACAGTTTTATTGAATAGGGGCAAAATATGTTTGAACTAGTCTGATTACTGTAACGAGGTTATAAACAGCTAGTAGTCTACCAAATTTATCCAGGTGCAAGGGAAATCATTTGCAATATCTGAATGGAAGATTGTGCCTGCTTAAAAATTAAATACAATATAATCTATTCCTTTTCATGTGTTGGAAACATAACAGGGAATGGGAACTTCTAAGGAATACCTGTGTAAATTATGTCATTAACTAGAGTCAGGTGCAATTTAGCAATGTGAAGCACATCAGATTAACTTTACAGAAGAATTTGGTTTTCTAGATGACATTTCCTTGCTCTGTACTGATGTGTCCTTTTTAGATGTCAAGTTATACAGTAATAGTCAGATGTGTCTATTGCAAAATGCATACGACTGCTGTTCACTGCTCATTTATATGCCACACACAGTGTACAAACAATTGTAGCAGAAGAAGCAGATGGCAGAGGGGGTGACACAGAAGCAGAAGACTTTCAGATGAATGATCTTTATAACAGTTGGAAAGTGGGATATAGATGTCGTGTGGGAAGAAATGGATTAAAAATATTAGCAATCCAATGAAGAAAGAACTGGAGATTTTAACGTTCTGTAATGTTATAAATAATGTAATCTTTGTCCCAATAAAGTGGTGTTTATTTTAAATCAGATTCTTTTGGATCCAAGATCTTAGCACTGTTAGATCTTAGTGCAGAACTGTGTGCTTTTGATGTCAATTCTCTCAGTGTCTGTTGAGCTAAGTTTAGACTTCTAAACTGCCAAAATGCCTTCTGAACCTGAATCGCTTTTCAGAGGCATTTGCCAGGCAGAGAGGAGGCATTATATCTATTTTAGTTACTAACAATACATTGTACACAGTGCCAGGACAAGGTCATTCGCCACCCAGGGAGAAGTTGCCAAACTGCACCCCCCTCAGTTAGAGTAGCGGTGGGGTTATTAGAGATGTATGCAGCATGGTGCTCCAAAACATACAGTGCCTTGCAAAAGTATTCACCCCCCATTGGCATTTTTCGTGTTTTGTTGCCTCACAACCTGGAATTAACATGGATTGTTTGAGGATTTGCATCATTTAATTTACAGAGCATGCCCACAACTTTGAAGATTTTTTTTTATTCTTTATTATTGTGAAGCAAACAACAAATAGGAAAAAATAACAGAAAAAGTCAATGTGCATAACTCTTCACCCCCCCCTAAAGTCAATACTTTGTAGAGCCACCTTTTGCAGCTATCACAGCTCCAAGTCGATTTTGATAAGTCTCTATGAACTTGCCACATCTTACCACTGGGATTTTTGCCCATTTCTCCTTGCAAATCTGCTTCAGCTCCTTCAAGTTGGATGGTTTGCGCTTGAGAACAGCAAACTTTAAGTTTGACCACAGATTTTCTATTGGATTGAGGTCTGGGCTTTGACTAGGCCATTCCAACACATTTACATGTTTCCCTTTAAACCCCTCAAGCATTGCTTTAGCAGTGTGTTTGGGGTCATTGTCCTTCTGGAAGGTAAACCTCCGCCCTAGCCTCAAATCACACACAGAGTGGTACAGGTTTTGCTCAAGAATATCCCTGTATTTAGCACCATCCATCTTTCCCTCAACCCTGAACAGTTTTCCAGTGCTGCCACCACCATGTTTCACTGTGGGGATGGTATTATTTGGGTGATGTGATGTGTTGGGTTTGCGCCAGACATAGCATTTTCTTTGATGGCCAAAAAGTTTAATTTTAGTCTCATCAGACCAGAGCACCTTCCTCCATACATTTTGGGAGTCTCCCAAGTGCCTTTTCGCAAACTCAAAACGTGCCATTTTGTTTTTTGCTGAAAGTAATGGCTTTCTTCTGGCCACTCTGCCATAAAGCCCAACTCTATGGACCGTACGGCTTATTGTCATCCTATGTACAGATACTCCAGTCTCTGCTGTGGAACTCTGCAGCTCCTCCAGGGTTACCTTAGGTCTCTGTGCTGCCTCTCTGATTAATGCGCTCCTTGCCCGTTCCGTGAGTTTTGGTGTGCAGCTGTCTCTTGGCAGCTTAGTGGTGTGCCATGTTCTTTCCATTTGGTTATAATAGATTTGATGGTGCTCCTAAGGATCATCAAAGATTTGGATATTTTTTTATAACCTAACCCTGACTTTTACTTCTCAACAACATTGTCCCTTATTTTTTTTTGTCGAGTTCCTTGGTCTTCATGGCAGTGTTTGGTTAATGGTGCCTCTTGCTTAGGTGTTGCAGCCTCTGGGGATCATGTGACACTTAAATTGCACACAGGTGGACATAATTTCACTAATTATGTGACTTCTGAGGGTAATTGGTTGCACCAGAGCTTTTTATGGGCTTCATAACAAAGGGGGTGAATACATACGCACATACCAATTATCAGTTTTTTATTTCTGAAAAATAGTTTTATGTATATATTTTTCAAATTTTACTTCACCAACTTAGACTATTGTGTTCTGATCCATCACACATAATTCAGATTAAAAAAACATTAAACTAAAGGCTGTAATGTAACAAAATAGGTAAAAAGCGACGGAGGGTGTATACTTTTGCAAGGCATTGTATGCAACATATGAGTATAATAACGGTACACATTTTATCTCACATGAAAATATGGGACTAAAAGTGATGTAGAGGGAAAGTGCCCCAGAATCAGTGTGAGGAAAAAATGCTCATGCCGTCGGTGTCACTGGAAGAAAAAAGTGCCCCAGCATCAGTGGAGTCACTGAAAAGAAAAATGCCCCTGTGTCAGTGTTATACACTAGAAGGAAAAATGCCCCTGCATCTGCAGAGTCACTGAAAGGAAAAATGCCCCTGTGTTTGTGGAGTCACTGAAAGGAAAAAATAACCCCGTGCCTGTGGTGTCACTGCCACTGAAAGGAAAAATGCTCCTGCATTTGTGTTGTCACTAAAGGAAAAATGCCTTTGTGTCAGTGGTGTCACTAAAAGAAGAAATGCAACTGTGTCTGCGGAGTCACTGAAAGGAAAAATGCCCCTGTGTCTGTGGAGTTGCTAAAAGGAAAAATAACCCTGTGTCTATGGTGTCACTAGAAGGAAAAATGCTTCTGCATCTGTGGTGTCACTAAAGGAAAAATGTCCCCGTATATGTGATGTCACTGGAAGGAAAAATGTCCCTGTGTCTGTAGTGTCGCTGAAAGGTAAAATGACCCTGCATCATTGATGTCAATGGAAGGAAAAATGTGTTAGTGTTCCTGTTTTACCTTTAGAATCACTTTAAGTTTAGGTTCAAGACCCATCACATGCTTTACAGTCAACAGTTTATGGACTTGGTGGCACCCAAACAAGTACTGTATATGATTTTTTTCCCCCTAAAAATAAACCCATAAAGTACCCTGTTTGTGGAAATTATGCCTATTATGAACTATTATATTTAAAAGCAACTCACTGGTGCATAGTCAGTGAACAAAAACGCTGTTCCAGCCCATGCTTTAGAAAGCCTGGTATTCTTCTATGAGGTGTTGGCATTTTGCCCCTTGCACTACATAAAGTAATGCGGTCAACTACATCCCACTCTTCAAAGACACCTCTGTCCTTCCTGTGACAGTCATGTGTCACATTTAACATTCTTTTACCAAATCTATTTTATAGATGGAAAAAAATCAGTATGGTGCGGTCTCCTGGGGTATTGATTTTGTATATAAAGACATACATTAGTCTTCATTGTGCTGCTAGTAAGCCATTCACATGTTTTGCATTTGGTAAAAAGAAATGCACTATTTCCTTGAACCTCTGTGCCATTAATGGATCTAAACTCACTTTTAAATTCTTTTATTTTTACCTACTGCAAATACTGTATAAACGAAGAGCTAAAGATTATATAAATGTATCAATGTAGGTGTATAGTATTGTAGATCAGTATGCATAAAATTCTCAATAGTCTTGATAAGGACATGCAAAAAGAATCTGTGCACAGTCATTGTGCATGCTACCTACTAAAATATAGTATATGAATTGAAAGTCATATTTTGGGCCTAAATGCCAGGAAGCTATTTCCATGAGATGTGATGAGCACCTCACCTTACACAGAATGATCATGGAGCTGCAGGCAGCATCCTGTTATTACTTCCCATACACATTTTATAGGGTGATAAGGAAATGACATGCACTACTGCAAAAATTGAGTGTGACTAGATTGTATAAAAGGCAAAGACAGCATATATACAGGAGTGTCACATGCAAATATAAAAACCCAGATAATTATATCTAGTTTCTATAACAAAAGTTGCAGCACTTTGCATTTTAGAAACTGTAAATATTTTCTGTATTTTACACATATAAATAAAGTTGGTTCAACCCGAGCATCAGTTTGAGCCGAAGATTGGCTGTTTGCCTCGTTTGGGGTAACACCTAAATGTGCAGAGTGTTCAGCGGGCGTTCGCCCTGCTGAACGCCCTGCTGAACGCCCTGCAATGCACTGCGTGCTGCACACTGCATTTTGCGCCCTGATTGGGCAAAGCTTTGCCCAGTTGGGGCGCCGTATAAGCTGGTTGTTAAGAAGCGGGGCCAGGGAAGCCGGCTGCCCACGTCCTTAACAACCATGAGTCATCATCTGTCAGTGCAGATGAATATAAAGATAAAGAATGCTGGCAATTTCCCAGCAATAGATTTTTTTAAAAAAAAATGGCCAATCCATACCAGGCTCCTCGGGTCTGGTATAGATTTTAAGGGGAACCCCATGCCAAAATGTTTTACAAAAACAGTGTGGGGCACCCCAAAATTCATACTAAACCCTTATCTGAGCATGCAGCCTGGTAGGTCAGAAAAGGGGGGGCGAGCGAGCGCCCCCCTCATGAATCATACCAGGCCACATGCCGTCAACATTCGGGGGGCTGGGTGGTTTGGAGCAGGGGGCCTACTGCAGGCTAAGCCGTTTGACATTTCTTTTATAGGTAAGGGGTGGGGCTATCTGGCTAATTCACCTGGTGGCACCGCCCCTTCTGACGTTTACTAACCCAGCATTCACCAGTACGTGATATCTGAAGGGGAGTTGCCACCAGGTGATGTAGCCAGGTGGCCGCGCCCCTTACCTATGTAAGAATTGTCAAAAAGCTTAGCCTGCAGTAGACGGCCAGTCTTCATGAATAGCAGGAGTTTTTTTTTTTTTTTTCCCGGTTGCGGCGGTGGCGTGATTGACGATGGATTTACATCGGGGGGCACTTTTTAAAATTTTTTTAATAAAGGAACTGTCAAAAACTGTCTCTGTGTTTTTATTACTTTTTGACGCTTTTTTGGTGAATGGTACCCCATACTCATTCACATGGAGGGGTGGCATCTGGGGGTCCAGATTCTGATAAGCCCCCTGCCTGCAGACACCCACAACCACTGGCCACGGTTGTGGGGATGAGGCCCTTGTCCCCATCAACATAGGGACAAAGTGCTTTGGGGTGGGGGGCAGAACCCCCCTTGCTCCAAAGCACCCACATGGTATGGTTCAGGGGGGTTGCTCGCTCATCCTGGGGTTAAGGGTCTACTATGGATTTGGGGGGGGTGACCCAACTCCGTTTTTTTTTTTTTATTTTTGCTTATGGTTCCCCTTAAAATCCATACCAGACCCTAAGGGGTCTGTTAGTAATGGTGAATGACGGTAATTATGGGAGATTTGTACATCATGCAGGATAAGAAGGGTAAAAAAAGGGTGACTCCCTGGATTTTACGATAAGTTGACAAGGCTGACTTCCCATTTCTTTTACAGCACTTCACTTGCAGACATATATGGGGATTGCCAGAGTGTAACAAATGCACACTTACAATGGGGAAAAAAATATTTGATCCCCTGCAGATTTTATAAGTTTGCCCACTTACAAAGAAATGAAGGGTGTATAGTTTTTATCATAGGTGTATTTTAAATGATAGAGACAGAATATCAACCAAAAATCCAGAAAAAAACACATGAT
Source organism: Lithobates clamitans (assembly GCA_037952925.1). NCBI lineage: Eukaryota > Metazoa > Chordata > Amphibia > Anura > Ranidae > Lithobates > Lithobates clamitans. The sequence goes on from JBBGZY010000438.1 coordinate 8,263,461, forward strand.
ACAAATGTTATAAATTGAGTTGCAGTTCAGTGAGTAAAATAAGCATTTGATCCCCAAGCAAAACATGATTTAGTACTTGGTGGAGAAACCCATGTTGACAAGCACAGAGGTTAGACATTTCTTGTAGTTTGGTACCAGGTTTGCACACATCTCAGGAGGGATTTAGGTCCATTCTTCTCTAAATTCTTAAGGTTTCTAGAGACTGGCTAGGCCACCTTAATGTGCTTCTTCTTCAGCCACACCTTTGTTGCTTTAGCAGTATGTTTTGGGTCATTGTCATGCTGGAAGACCCATCCACGACCCATCTTCAGTGTTCAGGCTGAGGGAAGAAGGTTCTCATCCAAGATTTTACAACACATGGCCCCATCCATTGGTCCCTCAATGCTTCAAAGTTGGCCTGTACCTTTAGCAGGGAAACAGCTCCAAAGCATGATGTTTCCACCTCTGTGCTTGACTGTAGGGATGGTGTTCTTAAGGTCATAGTCAGCATTTTTCTTCTTCCAAACACGATGGGTCGAGTTAATGCCAAAGAGCTCAATTTTGGTCTCATCTGACTACAGCACCTTCTTCCAGTCCTTCTCTGAATCATTTAGCTGTTCATTTGCAAACTTCAGACGGGCCAGTACATGTGCCATCCTGGACCTTGCGTCAAAGGATTTCAATCCATGGTGGTGTATTATGTTACCAATGGTTTGTTTGGTGACTGTGGTCCAAACTGCCTTGCGTTCATTCACAAGCTCCTCCTGTGTAGTTCTGGGCTGATCCCTCACTTTTCTCATGACCATCCCTACCCCATGAGGCGAAATCTAGTATGGAGCTCCAGACCGAGGGCAACTGATAGTTATTTTGTATTTTCTTCCATTTGCGAGTAATCGCTCCAACAGTTGTCTCCTTCTCACCAAGCTTCTTGCAGATGGTCTTGTAGCCCATTCCAGCCGTGTGCAGGTCTACAATCTTGTCCCTGACATCCTTTGACAGCTCTATGGTCTTGCCCATGATGGTGGGTTTGAATGGAAGAAAGAAATTCTGTGGACAGGTGTCTTTTATACACATACTGTAACAAGTTCAAGTCATTAGCAGCACCTTCTTAAATTGACAGGACTAATCTGTGTACCACATGAGCACATACTGTAGCCAGTCTGTGGGAGCCAGAATAATTGTTGGTTGGTAGGGGATCAAATACTTATTTTACTCACTGAACTGCAACTCAATTTATAACATTTGTATCGTGTTTTTTCTGGATTTTTGGTTGATATTCTGTCTCTATCATTTAAAATACACCTATGATACAAATTATAGACCCTGCATTTCTTTGTAAGTGGTCAAACTTACAATATCTGCTGGGGATCATATAAATATTTTCCCCACTGTCCCTGACATCCTTTGACAGCTCTATGGTCTTGCCCATGATGGTGGGTTTGAATGGAAGAAAGAAATTCTGTGGACAGGTGTCTTTTATACACATACTGTAACAAGTTCAAGTCATTAGCAGCACCTTCTTAAATTGACAGGACTAATCTGTGTACCACATGAGCACATACTGTAGCCAGTCTGTGGGAGCCAGAATAATTGTTGGTTGGTAGGGGATCAAATACTTATTTTACTCACTGAACTGCAACTCAATTTATAACATTTGTATCGTGTTTTTTCTGGATTTTTGGTTGATATTCTGTCTCTATCATTTAAAATACACCTATGATACAAATTATAGACCCTGCATTTCTTTGTAAGTGGTCAAACTTACAATATCTGCTGGGGATCATATAAATATTTTCCCCAGTGTATGTTGCTCAGTAACTGGGGAAAGTTTGCAATGAGTTAGTTGATCACTGGCATTCACCAGGTGTGACTTTTGATTTTTTTCTGCTATGACTATGGGGTCTTTGCAAATGTTTCATCTTTCATGCAATTATAACAAATAATACCAGTAATAAGTGCAAAATGTCAGTTTTTATTTGATGCCTTACACAGGGCAAATGTAATATTCCCTACATTTGATCCTAAGAGAAAAATAACCATAAGATCTATCAGTAAGCCCTGGTTCACATTGATGCTACTTTAAAATTGCGCTACTTCACTTATCACTAGCTCATCAGTGCTAGTAATTCTAGAGCCATAAATGGTTAAATCTAAACTAATATTCTGCAAAGGCTTTAAAGCATCACCTATGAAACATTTTAGGCACCATCATATTTCACAGGTGCATACAATTTTTGAGTCTTGACATGTTTGGTATTTATTTACTAAACACAACTGCATCTTTTTTTTTACATAAAGAAAAATAAATAAATGGATATTATGTATGGCTATTGTGGTGTGTGTGCTAAAATGTATTTAAATGTATTTTGTGGAGGCCCCCCCCCCAACATTTATACCCCCCCCCCCCCCCCCCCCGCCTGGCAAAGCACCTTCTCGCCATGTTGATGAGGACAAGGGCCTCTTCCCCACAACCCTGATCTGGTGGTTGTGGAGGTCTGTGAGTGTGAGGATTATCAGAAGGTGGAAGCCCCTTTTAACAATATATAGTACCCCTACGCGATCACGAAAAAAAAAAAAAAACAATCATCACAAAATTAGAAAAGTTTTATAGGTCTCCTCAAGTATTATGAAATGGTCAGAGATAGGAAAACTGTTGGAGTCTGGAAAAAAACATTAGTAACAAAGGCATTGCCACAGATCTCAGAGTTCTATGACAACCTTAGAGGTTTTTCATTGTTGTCTGTCAATGACTGACCAAAATCATTCTAACAAGAACAACAGTAAAGTCCAAGCAAAGGTTCTAATCATTACCATTTAAACTAAAAAGTGATTTTGTTTAAGGTTTGTGCCTTTGTTACTGGGAATTGTTCTTCTCACATCCTATCAAAGTGATCATCTTAGAAATTAGGGTAACTTTACCAAGTAGGGTATAAACCGGACAAAGCAAGCAATTTAGTAAGATTATATGAATCTCCTTTCAGCTTCAGTTTTGAGTCTTGAATATTCTTTTTCTTTTAAAGTGTGGCTCAGAACCATGCATATTTTCCTTATTGATATCTCCAAAGATCTGCTTAGACTCTTTTTTTTTTTTTTTACAACTTTGTACAAAACATGCACAAAAGAAAAAGAAAAAGTACAACAGAATATCAAGTGGATAAAGAAAAAAAACAGCCATTTGTCTTATAAATCACCCAAATATATGAGAGAAAAATCTGTGAGACCAGAGACATTTCAAAGCATCAGCAGCAGGTTGTCAGTGCAATAGGTCCTACACACCTCTAATACAGATACCGATATACTGTAGTTCTAACGATATACAGCATAAAAAGTAAAAAAAATTAACCTATCCATGTTGCATATCATTTACAGAAACCGATGACTAATGTAATTATTGCATTAATCAACAGTCACATATTAAGATCCTCACTCCATGGTACTCAAAGAAAAATAGATTATATATTTAGATTTTATCTGAATCCCCAGGAAAACTGTCTTTAATACAGGTCACACTAACATTGCAGTAACCTTAAGGAAACCAGGGAAAAAGGGGATAATTCCTGTACCGCTATCCATGGGTCCCAAAAATTAGAAAACCTGTTGGATTACCTCTCTGCTTATATACTTGCTGTTCTCTTAACAGGGTAATGTTAACTCATTGTCTCCAGTCTTCAAGATTAGGGAAACGAGGAGACAGTCATCTCATAGCAATGGTTACAAGCTGTAAATAGTAACCGTAGTACTGGAACTCTAACCTCAGGTGAAAATTGTTCCTTGTCTATGTCGTCCAGCAAACAGATTGCAGGTGAAAGTTCCAGTTGTGTGTAATATGCCCTATTAATTGTGCCTACAATCTCCTGCCAATATCAAACAAGCTTGGGGCACTTCCAGAGCCTATGGAAAAAATCAGCTGGATTACTCTGATATTTTGGAAAGTCCGGGGTAGGTCTACAGCCCCATTTAAATAACTTAAGGGGAGTGTGATACAACCTATGAATAAAAACTAATTATAGTATAGTAATCTATGAGTCATCTGATATCTCTCCCAGGTCCTGCTCCCACCCATTACGACCTGAAAAAAGTACTGGCTAGCTCGGTACTTTTCCAGCATTTGTTAATATAGGGATGAAGTAAGACCCCGTTTTCCAGAGGTAGCCTCCAAAAAGGTAAGTAATGGCTTACTTTAAAGGGTAAGGTTAGTTTTCCAAGCTTGGGTTGTAAAAGCACGCTTGAGCTGGAGATACTGAAAAAATCTAGAAGCAGGTAGATGATATGTCTCCTGCAAATACTGATAGGATCTTATATTAAGTTGGGTATACATTTGAGTGACATAGCTAAGATCCTGAGTGTACCAACAATTAAATTGCTCTAGCTTCTGCACTTCCTCTAAGCTAGAATTCACCACAAAGACGTGTACACAGATATTCCATCATAATGCATAATAACCTTCATTTCATGCCATACCTTATGCATAAGTTTGAATGTAGGACTCAATGGAATATGACCAAAGGAATCAGACTCCAGTTGCATGAAAAGACTGTGCATGGAGGAACATGCTAATAAAAGGGATTTAATACTGTCAGTTAAGTTTACAGTGTCCCACCCAGCAAAAAAAGAGTCTATAAAATAAATCTTAGAATAGGGAACTGCCAGCCTGCCTTCCGTTTTGGGGAGGTAAGTTAATTCTGGGGCACCTGCTTTTCCAGATTAGGGTATGGTAAATACAGTCTATTATACAGAACCACACATAAGGGATCTAAAATGAAAAGGACCCAAACTGATGAATCAGGGACATAGGTGGAATTGATCAGTATCACCCAAAAAGAGCAATGCTTTGTCAGCATACAGTAATATTTTGTCAACTCTATCCTCCCTTTGGAACCCCGCTATGGAGTCTGATTGCCAAATTGCCGTCACCAAGAGCTCTGTGAAAACACAAAGGGGAGTGGCGACAGGGGGCACCCCTGCCGGGTTCCTCTATGCAATCTAAAAAAATCAAAAACCAAACCATTGATCTGCATACATGCCCTAGGTACTGAGTAAAGCAGTTTGATCCACCAGAGGAAGCGACTTCATAGATCACTTCTTAGATACTTCCTAGATTATGTTACATTTTATACATTGCTAAGTATTTTTAGAATCCTATCTTTAGGAAAACAGAGTGCACAGAGTGCACTAATGTCAGTACCTGCACTAATGTCAGTCAACACCTTGTGGAAAAAGCATGCATAAAGCGGGGAGAGTTTGGAAAGCCAATCAACTTTACCGACCTACAATAAGAATCCTGCAGAGATGTCAATAAACCATTTCAAAATTACTTAATGAAGCCATCTAAATGAATAAACTGTCATCACCTGTGTTGTCTTTTCATTTAATGGATGCGCAGGGCTTTACTGAAACACCATCACTGTCTCTAATTGTACCTAATTGTTCTACCATTGCTAAAAGTTCAATTAGCTCTAAAAGATTTCAAAGCAGCGACTCATCAAATGGATGAATACAAGAGAATACAAATTGTGTCTGTTTAAAAACATTATTAAAGTGTATTGTTTGGGTTTTTGTTTGTAGAATGAGACTACCTAAAAAGTTAGAACCATGTTGAGTATAAAGCTTAACTTCAGGCAACCCACTAAATACACAAATAAAATATTGGAGCTGTTTTACCTGCCAAAGGATTTGTATAATCTGTACCAGTTCATATATTTACACAGCTCTGGTACACAGTACAGTCTTGTATGGCAGTGTAGGAGACCTGAGCTTCCTTTTCTGCAGTTTCACTTTCACTTACAGGTCTCTTTCCCTAATCCTGGATCTGAAAGGAGAAGCAGAACACCAATGAGCTCTTTTTTTGCTCATTCTGTTCTGTCCTCCTATCAGCATCCTGCTTGCTATGCAACACACATGAGTGGCTTCTTGTGCTACTTCAACCTGCCACTCTCTGAGCTATGCTATGCAGCAGACTAAGAGTGACTGATACCAGTTAAACTTCAGGGAATTACGCTGCGTAACCTTTTCACTGTCAGAGCCTTTTTTGCATTTTTTTTGCACATGTTCTAAAATTAGCTTTGGTTCTGAAGATTAAATAAAACTCCCACAATACTATCTTAATAGCTGGCACAGGCAGATTTTGTGAAGGTATTTCTCATGCATTCTAAAAGTGGTGCAGTTAATGTACTGTACCTGTCTAGAATTTGAATTGAATTTGGCTCATGCTGTGCCACTTTAAGGCCCGGTTCACACCTATGCATTTTTTGTGCGTTTTCAGTTTTGCAGAAACACACTGCAGTCCATTTAACATGGTTTCTTATGGATGTAGTTCACATCTGTTATGGAAAGGGACAGGGATTTTTTTCTGGTTTTTGGTTCCATAGACTTCAATAGATCAAAAACGTGTATTGAAAAACACAAAATACACCTGAAGTATGCAAACTGCAAGATGCATAAGTGTAAATCAGGCCTAATGCCCCATACACACGAGAGAATTTTCCATCGGAAAAAACTTAGATGGTTTTTCCGATGGAATTCCGCTCAAGCTTGCCTTGCATACACACGGTCACACAAAAGTTCTCTAAACTTTCGACCGTCAAGAACGCGGTGACGTGCAACACTACGACGAGCCGAGAAAATGCTTCCGAGTATGCATCAAATTATTTCCGAGCATTCGTAGGAATTTTGCACGTCTGAATTTGTACAGACGTCCGCAAAAAGTGTGGCTTTCTCCTTACAAAATCAACATGAGGCACTTTAGGACAGGTTGTTTTTTAAGGGGGAATCCCACATAAAAAAATAGAAAAAAACAATGGGTCTTCCCCAAAATCCATACCAGACTTTTATCCAAGCATGCAGCCTTGCAGACCAGGGGAGGGGGGGTCCTGAACCATACCAGACCCCCTGGAAAAGCAACAACAACCTGGAGTGGTGGTTATTATTGTAACCTGGAGGCCCCCCATAAAATAATAGCCTCCCTCAATGGAAATTAGTTATAAATTTAAAAAAAGTAATGTAAACAAAAACACAGACCCACTTTGACAAGTCCTGCATAAAAAATCCAATGTCAGTCATGTCTAGTGGATCCATGACAGTCATGATTAATGACATCCACTGACTTACCTACAGTTTTTGCTGTGAGTAGCTGTCAAAAAAACAATGGGCCAGAGTGTTTTTTCTTCTGATGGGTCAGCGGTCGATGTTTCTTATGCGTGATGAGGATTCCCATCACTGGACAAAGTGACTGACAAGGGATTTACATTGTGGGACTTTTTTTTTTTTTTGCTAGTTACTCTTTCGAGCAAATGTATCATTTTTTGCACATGTTAAAAGTGATTGTAAATCCTCAACTTGTAAAAACACATCCAGTTTAAAACATTTGTGTATAGATATATAAACATTATAAATACCTTTTTCCCCTTTTTAATAAGTAATCACATTCCCTCTGTTCTCGGCTGCATAAGATTTGAGGAGGAGAAACAGCAGTACACTGAGTTTCCTAGTGAAAGGCTATGAAGGAGGGGAGGGGAGGCATGTCGGACAAGATTAAGCATTGGAGGAGAGCAGGCTGAGTTCCCAGCATATCTAGAGAACTTACCACGATGTGATCTCCTGCCTAATGTGGTCAGTTTTTATTAGGAAAGCAGAGGGACTGGCAGAAACACCAGGGATTACACACAAAGGAAGCAATACAAAGAGAACAGGATACTTTTCCATACAAGTACATGGTACAGCAGGCACCTATAATGGCAATATGAATTTTTGGGTTTACATATTCTTTAAGGCTGCATTTTTGGCTATAAAACCACCTAGAAAGTGTATATATTTTCGTAAAGCAGAGGCCTCGTAGAAGAAAAATATAATATAATATATATTGCACACAAACACAATTTAATCCTTATTTTTTGTACAGAATAAAAGATGCACTAGTGTAGTGTAAATAGACACCAAATGTGTCAAGATTCAAAACTGCCTACGTCCACAAAAAAATGATAGCATCCAAAATGGTCACTATGCGACCTTTTAATGCCTTTACAACGTATCAGTTTAGAGTAAACTTTTAACCACGGTCCCAGAATTAACATGTGAAAAGCAAAAGGGTTAATTTTTTTTAAATCGGATTTTATAATAATTTTATTTATTACAGCTCTGAAATCGGAAATGCTCAGAGTGTTCCCAGCCTTATTGACAGCAGAGAAAATCGGGGAACAGATGTTTCTGGATCTCCTCCTGCTCACTATCCTGAAATCATTTTATGTGGTCTCTGGCTTGTGCAAGAAGCAGGAGAGCCTGGAAACCACTGAGGGGAGGGGAGTACAGAAGGTGTGGCCCCACACCGCCCCACAGCGCCAGCACTCTAAAAGTGATCGGGAGGCTCCACAGCCACAGGTGATCGAGAACCACAGAACAGACTCCTACTGGGGTTCTCTTTCACCCTGTGCCCCTAAGACACAGGTTTACTTGCACATAAGAGAGGCTGAGGAAGCTGGAAAATGGGTTTCCAGATCTCTAAGCTGGGTTCCATGAGCCCCCTGCCCTAAGTTAGTCCCTTCACACATGGAGGTGGAAACATTATGCTTCGGGATGTATTTTGGCTATGGGAACAGGAGAACTTCCCTCAGCCAGGGCATTTAAACTGGTGTGGATGGGTATTCCAGCATGACAATGACCCAAACCACACGGCCAAGGCAACAAAGGAGTGGCTCAAGAAGAAGCACATTAAGGTCCTGAAGTGGCCTAGCCAGTCTCCAGACCTTAATCCCTTAGAAAATATGTGGAGGGAGCTTAAGGTTCGAGTTACCAAATGTCAGCCTCGAAACCTTAATCACTTGGAGAGGATCTGCAAAGAGGAGTGGGACAAAATCACTCCTGATATGTGTAAAAACCTGGTGACCAACTACAAGAACAGGGAAACTTAAACCTTTAATGAATTGGGGATACTTTAAAGATCCTGATAATAAGGACTGTGGGAATTGGAATAGGGATTGATGATTGGGAGGAACTACCATATGAAGTGGCCTGGGAACTGGTGGACTCGTAGGATATGGAGATAGGCTGGCTAAGAGGTGCCACTTGAGGTGGGGGTAATACATTTTGGACAATGGTGGATGGTTTACGTTGGTGATGGGGGATAATGCTTGGATGGTAATGATGCTGAAACATGTGCTGTGAGGATGGGTTTAGTGGAGCAGGCTCACTATGGTAGGAACATTGTTGCTGAGTAATGAATAGCGGCATGGGATCACCAGACATTGCAGCCTTTATGCACACACCAGCGTAATTGAATATAGCAATTTGCACTTCCATTTTTCATGGAGTGGGTACTTGTGCGAGATGTGGTATAGTTTTTTTTAGAAGATTGCATCCTGATTGGTGGGGTCAGCAAATGGATCATTGGCATCAACCCTTCTCATCGCCTTCATCTCCTCCATGAATGACAACATCGCTTCATCCTTGTCAGGTTTGGGTTGGGATTGGCGTCATCGACGACTGCTTATTGACGTGGTGGCTCAAACAGAACGAATCTGTGGAGTGGGAAGTTTATTAGAACATTTGTCTTTGTCAACATTTTAAAATGGGGCAATAGTTTAGGATTCTTACAGGCACATGTTGTCTTTCATGCGTGGTTCTTGTTGCTGCTGATTCTTGATTTGGGGACACTTGGGAAGACGCGGGTTGTTTAGCACCCTGCTCAGTTTGTCGAACTCCCATCTCTTCCTCTGGCGCTTGCTCTGTATCCTCTGAGCCTACATCCCCCTCCTATTCTGTCTCGGAAATGTTGGTGCTGGTACTGTAAAAGATATGTTGATAGATGGATTAGGACAGTAGATTTATTACAATACATAGATCCATGTGTGTCATTACTGTTGCAAAGGAGTATATGATTTGGTCTACTTGGCCAACTAATGTAATATAAGGGAGAAAAAAGGTACCGTATTTATCGGCGTATAACACGCACCGGCGTATAACACGCACCCCAATTTAGGAGGGAATTTTAAGGAAAAAAAAACTTTTAGGAGGGAAGCTGAAGGGAAAAAAACTTACATTTAAATGCCCATCATTGCAGCCTTCTCAGTGCAGCCTTGCCCCAGTGCAGCCTTGCCCCAGTGCAGCCTTGCCCCAGTGTAGCCATGTCAGTGCAGCCTTGTCAGTGCAGCCTTGTCAGTGCAGCCTTCCCCAGTGTCCATTGCAGCCTTATCCCAGTGCAGCCTTGCCCCAGTGCAGCCTTGCCCCAGTGCAGCCTTGCAGCTCGCAGTTTGATCCCCTGCGATCCTGAGCTTCAAAATCGCCGACCGCGATTTGAAAATGGCGCCGCCGGCGCCGAAATACACAGAGCCGGTCCTTGGCTCTTCTCGGCGGCTCTCGTTCACTTTCGGCTCCACTCGTAGTCCCGCCTGGGATGGGCGTGACTGTGAGCGGAGCTATCCGAACCTAGCCGAGTACACCCGGCTAGGTTCGGGCGGCGCTCGAGTGAAGCCGAAAGTGGCCGAGAAGAGCCGAGGACCGGCTCTGTGTATTTCGGCGCCGACGGCGCCATTTTCAAATCGCGGTCGGCGATTTTGAACACCTGTCAGCTCAGGATCGCAGGGGATCGGCGTATAACACGCACCCGCGATTTTCCCCTGATTTTAAGGGGAAAAAAGTGCGTGTTATACGCCGATAAATACGGTATTTACTTACTGTCTTAAGTCCATCACATTTCTCAAGAAGTCTAACATTTCAAAGAAAGAGCTTCTTCTTTTTTTAGATATATTTGGACACAGGCTCAATTTTCATACTTTTGGTTCTGTATGCCACCAGAATAAAAATAAAACAAAACAATCTAAATGAATGTGAAGTATGGACTTTCAGCTTTAATTCAAGGGGTTGAACATAAATATCAAGCACAAATTTTAGGAACTGCAACCATTTTTATACACAGTCCCCACATTTTCAGGGGCTCAAATGTAATTAGACAAATGAGTATTATCATAAATAAAATGTTCATTTTTAATATTTTGTTAAGAATCCTTTACTGGCAATGACTACCTGAAGTCTGGAACCCATGGACATTACCAAAGATTGGGTTTTCTTCTTTCTGATGCTTTGCCAGGCTCTAACTGCAGTTCTCTTCAGTTTTTCTTTATTTGCGGGTCTTTCTGTCTTTAGTTCTGCCATCAGAAAGTGAAATGCATGCTCAATTGGGTTGAGATCAGGTGATTGACTCGGCCATTGCAGAATATTCCACTTCTTTTCCTTCAAAAGCTCCTGGGTTGCTTTTGCAGTGTGTTTTGAAACATTGTCCATCTGTACTGTGAAGCGCCGTCCAATCAACTTTGCTGCATTTGGCTGAATCTGGGCTGAGTGCCACTGGAAGCCATGCATGCCCATGCCATCACATTGCCTCCACCATGTGAACATAGATGACGTTGTGTCCTTTGGACTCATTCTGGTACAGATTATTCTTAGTTCCATCCGTCCAAAGAATGCTTTTCCAGAACTGGTCTGGCTTTTTTAGATTTTTTTTGGCAAAGTCTAATCTGGCTTTTCTATTCTTCAGGCTTATGAATGGTTTGCACCTTGTGGTGAACCCTCTGTATTTGCTCTCGTGAAGTCTTCTCTTGATTGTAGACTTTGACAATGATACGCCCACCTCTTGGAGTGTCCTTCACTTTTCTGGATGTTGTGAATGGGTTTTTCTTTACGATAGAGAGGATCCTGAAATCATCCACCACTGTTGTCTTCCATTGACACACCAGGCTTTTTTATGTTGCTGAGCTCACCAGTGTGTTCTTCTTTCCTCGGAATATACCAAACTTTTGATTTGGCCACTCCTAATGTTGCTTCTATCTATCTGATGGATTTGTTTAATTTTTGAAGCCTTACAATGGCCTGTTTCACTTGCATGGACAGCTTCTTTTAAAGCATAATGTTGGTTCACAGTAATAGATTCCAAATGCAAATACCACACTTAGAATCAACTGCAGACCTTTTACCTGCTTAATTGATGAAGAAATAACGAAGCAGTAGCCCACACCTGGCCATAAAACAGCATTTGATTTAATTGTCCAATTACTTTTGGTTTCTTGAAAAAGGGGGATGGCTATTCTTAAGAGCTGTAATTACTAAACCCTTCCTCCAATTTGGATGTACATACCCTTAAATTAAACCCGAGAGTGTGCACTTTCAGACCATATCTATATATAACTATAGCTAGAATATGTTTTGGTAAATACATGAAAAAATCTAAAATTGTGCCTGTGTCTAAATATATATGGACCTAACTGTATCTCCTAAACCTGCGCTGTTTATGAAATATTTGCTGTAGACTGCGCCGATCTGTTTACTGGACATATCGTCATCTGTCACATTATACCAAAAAATCGTTTTTTTTTTTCTTTTTCATTAAAATGTTTTTTTTTTTCCCAAAAAATCACTTTGGAAAAATTGCTGCGCAAATACCGTGTGACAGATAAAGTTGTAATGACCGCCATTTTATTCCCTATGGTCTCAGTTAAAAAAATGTATATAATGTTTGAGGGTTCTAAGTCATTTTCTAGCAAAATAATGATGACTTTTACATGCTTGTGCTGGGATTTGCCCGGCGATTTAGGTGGACTACAAGTATCAGGATGCTAATAGGGACATAAGTTAACCATGCCTACCCACCCCCATACCACAAACTGCTTATCACGTATCCAACGCTGTTTCTCACTGAGTGACGCCCAGTTTGGTGTGGCCTCCACAAATATCTCTTCCCACATAATACTCTTTGTGATTTGATCACTATATTCAAGACATTTCTTGTCCCATAAAGCTGGCCTGGCATAAACCAGGTTGATGAGGTGTTCATGTGACACATCTCTTGCCATGTCTTCTCTCTGTCTTGTCAAATCTTCTTGTCTTCTTGTCTTCTCAAGTCTTTTGTCTTCTTTCTGTCTCTATCTCTCATAGCACTAGGCTGCATGTGACTTCCTAAAGACCACTACCTGGGTCATAGGTTGATCCCTTAATGTATTCATATTATAAGATTACATATTTTGGTTAAAAACGGATGTCAGCGGATCAGATGTAAGCTGATCGTCCGCTAACATCCAATTTTCGTTCATTAAATTTTTTTTACGGAAGAAAAAATAGGGTTTTCTTCCATCTTGAAAAACGGAGCTTAGCAGGGAGACGGATGTCAGAGGACGTTAGCGGATGAATATCCGCTAACATCCGCTGTCCCATAGAGATGCATTGATGTCCGTTTTCATCCGTCCACAGATGGATGAAAGAACGGACGAACGGTCCGCACGTGTGAAAGGGCCCTTACAGCCAACCTGAGTGGGAAGCTGTCATATTTAGCATAGGTATTAATACCACTGATAAATATTTCACTTGCTGTGCCAGCCAGAGGTTTGGCTCGGCTGAACACCCATTTAGTTTGCCCATTTGTCAAACTCTGAGCATTTAAAATTCAGACAGAACATGGCTTTGGTTCAAACCTAAAACTCACCCATTGTCTCCTCCACTAAGAGGCTAACAAGTATTATTATTATTATATTATTATTATACAGGATTTATATAATGCCAACAAGTTGCGCAGCACTTAACAAAATGAAGGCAGACATTACAGTTACATTACAATGTGGTACAAGAGGAATCAGAGAGCCCTGTTCATTAGAGCTTACAATCTAAAAATCTTCAACCTCTCCCTCTCCTCTGGCACCTTTCCTTCCCCGCTCAAACATGCACTGGTTACCCCCATACTCAAAAAACCCTCACTAGACCCCACCTGTTCGAATAACTTAAGACCTATCTCCCTTCTCCCGTTTGCCTCCAAGCTCATCGAACGCCTTGTTCATGACCAAATGAGTCGCTACCTCACAGACAACAACCTTCTCGACCCCCTACAGTCTGGTTTCCGCCTACAACATTCTACTGAAACTGCCCTACTAAAAATCACCAATGACCTAATAACTGCCAAAACCAATGGCTACTACTCCATACTCATACTTTTAGACCTCTCTGCTGCCTTTGACACAGTTGACCACCTGCTGCTCCTCAGCAAATTACACTCCCTTGGCCTCCGTGATTCTGCATTATCCTGGTTCTCCTCCTACCTATCTCAGCGCACTTTCAGTGTCACTTACAACTCCATCTCCTCCGCTCCCCTTCCTCTTTCTGTTGGGGTACCCCAAGGCTCCGTCCTTGGGCCTCTCTTTTTCTCACTCTATACCTCTTCCCTGGGCCAGTTGATAACCTCCCATGGCTTCCAATACCACCTCTATGCCGATGACACACAGATCTATCTCTCCACTCCTCAACTCACCCCCACTATCTCCTCACAGATCTCAAACTTGCTGAATGACATATCGTTATGGATGTCACACCACTTCCTCAAACTTAATCTTTCTAAAACTGAGCTTGTTATATTTCCTCCTTCACGGTCCCCTTCCTGTGACTTCTACATTAATATCAACAACACAACCATTGGTCCCTCCACACATGCCAGGGTCCTGGGTGTAATCCTTGACTCTGACCTCTCCTTCAGCCCCCATATCCAATCACTGGCTAAATCCTGCCGCCTTAACCTCCGCAATATCTCCAGAATTCGACCCTTCCTGACTAATGACACCACAAAGCAACTTATTCACTCCTTGATTATTTCCCGTCTCGACTACTGCAACTCTCTCCTTAATGGCCTACCCTTAAGCAGGCTATCCCCCCTTCAGTCTATCATGAATGCTACTGCTAGACTAATACACCTCACTAATCGATCCGTGACTGCTGCTCCTCTCTGCCAATCCCTTCACTAGCTTCCCCTACCCCACCGTGTAAAATTCAAAATGCTAACCATAACATACAAGGCCATTCACAACATCGCCCCCATCTACATCACCAACCTCATCTGCAGATATCGCCCAAATCGCCCCCTCCGCTCCTCCCAGGACCTCCTGCTCTCTAGCTCCCTTGTTACCTCCTCCCATGCTCGCCTTCAGGACTTCTCCAGAGCCTCTCCCATCCTCTGGAATTCCCTGTCCCAGTATGTCCGATCAGCCCCTACCCTGTCCACCTTTAGGAGATCCCTGAAAACTCATTTATTCAGGGAAGCCTATCCCACACCCACATAACTGTCCCTGAGCCACCCCCATCAAATCATTCTTTGCAGCTATTACCTTTTGTACCACCACCCCCTCCCTTTAGAATGTAAGCTCTACGAGCAGGGCCCTCCTGTACCTTTTGTATTGAACTGTACTGTAATTGTGTTGTCCCCCTTATACATTGTAAAGCGCTGAGTAAACTGTTGGCGCTATATAAATCTCGTATAATAATAATAATAATGATAATAAAAATAATGGTACTTACACACTTACAATCTGTAAATATTATATGCTTATTTCTTCAATATGTGTGTAAACTATTTCACAATCTCCCCAGAAATCCTGTAACATAGTAATAGTGAAGGATGCCAGTAGTTTAGAGTGGGTGAGAGTGGGCAGAGAGATGGTTCTCACCCTGTTGTGACTGTTTAAATCTCCAACTTATTAATAAATTATTCTACTTATTAATTCTGGTAGCAAAAGTCATTATCATACAACCAAAGCAAAAGAGGTCTTTTTTTATAATGACCGAGCAACATAATGTATTCATAATTCTGCATTGCATGCTTTAATCTACAGATTACTGCATAATTTAAATGAACGTGTACGACTGATTATAGACTAATCATGACTAGTTCTGTTTTGCTGGCATATTAAGCAAAATGACAGATGATTGTTTTCTTGTACAGAATTGCCGGACAGGTGTGTGTTGAAAAATACAGTGTAATTCAAGAAAAATGGTGCAAAAGTAAAGCTGATTTTTTCATAATGGAATGAACCTAACACAACTGTATTTACATGAAAAGACACAGTTGTGCCCCGTACACACGATCAGACATTCTGACAAAAAAATCCATGGATTTTTTCCGACGGATGTTGGCTCAAACTTGTCTTGCGTACACACGGTCACACAAATCTTCTCAGAAATTCCAAACTTCAAGAACGCGGTGACGTACAACACGTACAATGAGCCGAGAAAAAGGAAGTTCAGTAGCCAGTGTGGCTCTTCTGCTTGATTCTGAGCATGCGTGGAACTTTGTGCGTCGGAATTGTGTACATGCGATTGGAATTTATGATAACGGATTTTGTTGTCGGAAAATTTGAGATCCAGATCTTAAATTTTGTGTGACAGACATTCCGATGGAAAATGTCCGATGGAGCCTACACACAGTCAAAAAATCTGACTGTGTGTATGGGGCATAACTGTTCAGGTTTTACCTGTGGACTACAATGTTGGATCTGAGCCTTGTTGGTGACATGACCGATGTGGAGATGGTACTCCAGTTCTGTCCAGACTCGTGCCAGCATGACTTTGGATATTGGCCCTGCCTCTGTGATGCATTGTCTCAGGTAATTCAGGTCTTGTGGTATGGGGGGGACAAGTCTTTGGTGTACCCCCACAAAAAGAAGTCACAGGGTGTTAAGTCTGGTGATCACAGATTTTTTCTTGCACAGCAACAGCCCCCAATTGTGCAAATTCCAACACACAAAAAGCCTTCTCTTGCTTCAATGTCACTATCTTGTGTGCATAGCAGTACATTACGCCTCTGTTTGATGATGACATGAACAAGCAAATAAACACACAATAACTTGAGATCTGTCCCCTTCATACTTTTTAACAATTGTCTGTTCATCATTGTTGTCATGGTGCAAACGTAAAAACTTGTAACGAGAGTGACAACAACAGTATATGGCAACCATCTGTTGTGTCACCAACAGGGCTTACATCGAACATTTGTAGTGCAGAGGGAAAATTTGGATAGTTAAACTGGAAATCCAGTCAAAAATGAACATTTTTCTATTAATTATATGTAAAATCTCTTTATCGTTGACATTATTCATTTTCTGTATAGCTGATTGCCAAGCTTAGAAAGTATAATTAAAGTCAGACATTCAGCTTCTTCCTGTTCTTCAGGGACAACCTTACTGTCTTATTTCTGAATTCTTCATGGGGGCCTCTCACTTCCTGAAAACGTTGTCCTCTTCTACACACCCCATACCTCCTCTCCTTTTTAGACAGACATGCCTAGACTTGCCCACCCCCACCCCCATCCCTAATCTCCTTTTTAGACAGACATGCCTAGCCCTGCCCATCCCCACCCCCATCCCTCCTCTCCTTTTTAGACAGACATGTCTAGACCTGCCCAGCCCCGCCCCATCTCTCCTCTCTTTTTTAGACAGACATGCCTAGACCTGCCCAGCCCCACCCCATCCCTCCTCTCCTTTTTAGACAGCCATGCCTAAAACTGCCCAGCCACGCCCCCATCCCTCCTCTCCTTATTAGACAGACATGCCTAGAACTGCCCAGCTCCGCCCCCATCCCTCCTTCTCCTTTTTAGACAGACATGCCTAGACCTGCCCAGCCACACCCCCACCCCCATCCCCCTCTCCTTTTTAGACAGACATGCCTAGACCTGCTCAGCCCTGCCCCCATCCTTCCTTTCCTTTTTAGACAGACATGCCTAGACCTGCTCAGCCCTGCCCCATCCCTCTTCTCCTTTTTAGACAGACATGCCTGGACCTGCCCAGCCCCGCCCCATCCCTCCTCTCCTTCTCAGATCTCCTCCTGTCTTCATAGTCTCGTTTTGGATAGCAGTTTCTCCTGAAAGAGGGGGGGGGGGCAGGCTTTGGAATTATGTTCTGTTTGTTAGAAACTATAAGTTAGATTACAAAAAGCAACATGCTGCAGATTTTCTACAGTGTACGACCACCTGGTTGTTTCTGCATGGCACTGTGATAGGCACTATGATGGCACTGTGATGGCATGGTGTGCACACACCCAGCTGAGGGGGCTACATGTGAGTAAGTTAGCTAAAAATTAGTTTAAGGCTCCGTTTCCACTAGTTTGAATTGTCATGCAACTTTGGACACATAAAGTCACATGACAAGTCACAGCCCATTGATTTGAATGTCAAACGTTCCCATCTATGCGACTTTGAAAAGGTGCCTGCACTACTTTGATGCGACTTTGATCCAGAGTGTCAAGTTGGAACAAAGCTGCACTCAAAAGCGCACTTTAAATCGCACAACTTTGGAGTCGCATTAGTGGAAACGTAGCCTAAGGCTAGAGTGCGACTTTGGAGTGTGACTTTGATTCAACTTTACACTCTCTGGATCAAAGTGGCATCAAGACATTGCAGGTACCTTTTCAAAGTCGCTGGTTTTTAAAGTCACATAGATGGGAACAGGTGTCATTGAAATCAATGGGCTGTGACATGTCATCCGACTTTGTGTCCAAAGTTGCATGACAATTCATACTAGTGGAGTCTTAGTCTTCATTTCCACTATTAAAACCACAAAGTTGCATGATTTAGAGTGCGACTTTGATCCAACTTTACACTCTCTGGATCAAAGTGGCATCAAAGCATTGCAGGTACCTTTTCAAAGTCACATAGATGGGAACAGGTGCCATTGAAATCAATGGGCTGTGACTTGTTATGCGACTTTGTGTCCAAAGTTGCATGACAATTCATACTAGGGGAGCCTTAGTCTACATTTCCACTATTGCAACCACAAAGTTACACAATTTAGAGTGCAACTTTGATGCGACTGAGTGCAGCTTTGATCCAACTTTACACTCCCTGGCTCAAAGTGGCATCAAAGCATTGCAGGTACCTTTTGAAGTCACATAGATGGTAACAGGTGCCCCCCCTGTGTCCACCTCCCTTCTCCTGTGCACAGCAATATTGTATATGTGCCCTGCACCTCCCATCCCCCCCCCCCCCCCCCCCATGTCCTGCGTGGATGTGGCTTTTTATTTCTTCATTTTCTCATGAATTATGATGTACAATGAGAGAACACTGGGCAGGAACCTATGATCAGCTCCTCCCATCCTGTATATACCCACTGGCTACACAGGAACAGTGCCCCTCCCAGGAAGTGATGCCACTAGCTTAGCAACCACACCCACTGGCTGATTTAACTCTCAGAAGGAAGTAGAATTGAAGACACGTGACGGCACTGGATTCTGCAAAATAAAGGTAGAAAAACTGGGATTTTTTCATTTTGAGACATAAGGCTGAACTTAGCTCACATTAATGATTGCAGGGGAGAATTTAAGTGTTAGGATGGACTTCCACTTTAATGTGTCTTTTCATGTTAATGGAATTGTGCTAGGTTAATTCCGTTATAAATAAATCAGCTTTTACTTACTTTTGCACCATCCTATTTGAATCACATTGCATTTCTTTCAAAAGGCTACCATTCTTAAACTATTACATACTGTATGATCTTGTCATTTTAAAATGTCCTTTTGTGTAATTTTCAAAAATACTCCCCTCCCAGTCGGTGGGCATATTTGCTGTGTGTGCTTCATTCTTTCGGCTATATATAGCGATCTTTCCCTGTTTCATAATTGTTCACTTTTTTCCTAATGGCTTTGCTTAGTTCATCAGTTTACTGTACGCTATGGGTGTTCTGCCTTCATATAAAGCCCCTGTTTCTAAAAGACAAAGTTGATGTTGAAAATCACAATAATATGAATTTAAAGGAAATATGGTATTAGTTATCCGCTGGTTACCAACTAAACCCTTTTCTAGGCATGATAGTTCTCTTCTGGTGCCTGTCTGTGTATCCCTATTGCACTGCTCTCTCTCTCTTCAAACCAATCACAGCTTCATCCCTCCACTTTTATGAAATAGACAGACTGGGGTGATTTACTAAAACTATAGCACCCAGAATCTGGTGCAGCTGTGCATGGTAGCCAATAAACTTCTAACTTCAGCTTGTTCACTAAAGCCTCGTGCACATGACTGGATTTTCCGCCAAAAAAACTGTGAACTTTTGTTTGAAAGGTGTTGGCCCAAACTTGTCTTACATACACACGGCACACAATTGTTGGCCGAAAATCACGACATAGTGACTTATTACATGATTTTTCAGCTCTTTCGCGCCACCCTTTGGGCTCCTTCTGCTAATTTCGTGTTAGTAGACGTTTGGTGAGTGTTGATTTGCGCTTTTCTTTTCAAGCTTTTCATTTAGCGCTTTTCAGTTAGTTTCTGAACGGCCGTTCATCAACCAGACATGTTGCAGAATTGGAGGAAATAACATGTTATTTATTATTGGCCTTGGAGTTGTTGCTTTGACATTATTTTTTTGGTTGAATAATGATTTGATTTGGTATATTTTTGGATGCATAGAATGCAATTTTTTGGTTAAGTTCTATTGGCAGATAGCATGCCTAATTGTATTTGTTTTCTTTTTTTAATGCACAATAAAAAAAATTGTATAGAATAATACTTGGCTATGTGTTTTACTTCAAATGACAGTTTGGGAGTAGGCAGTTACATTTTAAAAAATACAATGCAAAATTAACAAGGGACACCAACATAGTTGTATCTTTGATCTTAAAAACTACGGAATAATGGTGTTGTGGTAACTTGCCCAAATAAAAAAAATAACAAGCATAATAATATTATTCTTGATATCACTAGAAAAAAAAAAGCCTTTGAAAATTTGTTTGCAATAACTCCATCAGTATCACCAGCAAAGCAGCTTCATTATTGTCCCATTAAAGAAGAAGAATGTGCACTGAATTTGGAGATTTCATAATTTGCCACGTCATGAATGTTAATTCTCCATTACAAACACTAGTTTACCGATCGCTTCTGGCTCGTCCTTGCTTCCGAGCATGCGTGTTTGTACTTTGGACTTTTGTCTGACGGACTTGTGCACACACAATAGGAAAAATCTGACAACAGACATTTGTCCGTGGAAAATTTAAAAAACTTCCATCTAACATTTGTCCATGAAAAATCCGACAACAGTTTTTCGATGGAGCACACACACGGTCGGATTTTCCGCCAACAGCCTGTCATCACACATTTCCCATTGGAAAATCCGATCGTGTGTACGAGGCTTTAGGCTATGCCAATAAAACCTAGAAGCTGATTGGTTGCTATGCACAACTGCACCAGATTCTGTGTGCACCAGTTTAAGTAAATCTCCCCTACTGTTTCATACTCACACTCCCAGCATTCCATCAAACCATTCCATACTCCTACATTTACCAGGTTCTTTTATGGTGCAGTTAGAAATATCGTTGTCCAGACAGTGGCGTTTGTAAAATCAAATCAACTTTCTTTACTTCCAAGTTTGCTTGAAAACATTTTAAAATGTTTAACTTCAATTCTGTTTGTTCTGTCTCTTTCCATTGCTTTATATAAATGATAAGACATAGTCCCTGTATATCAGGGATCGTCAAACTATGGCCCTCCAACTGTTGCAGAACTAAACATCCCATGAAGCATTGTAAAAATGTTGACATTCACAGACATGACTAGGCATAAAGGGATTTGTAGTTGTTCCTGAACAACTGGAGGGTCGTAGTTTGAAGACCCCTGCTGTATATGGTGCTCAAAACGCTAATGGCACAGCTAGGATACCTCCTTAAAGTGACATTAAAATATATCCAGTTATACTGTAAAAATAATTCATACACATCCACTCCTTAACGACCCTGTCATCTAATCATTGATCAGATGAGGATCATCCCATAAAGACATTCCTAGAGGCTAATAATGAGTCCTTTGGAGGACCGGAAGCCTTTATTTTACAAAGAAAAAAAAAATTAGAATCAATGGTATTACCGTTGCTGTGGGGAAAGAGAGCAATTCACCAATTAGGAAGAAGGTCATGGCAGGTTAAAGAAGTAGTGGAGGTGTTTATTTACTAATAAATTTCAATAAAATTCAAAATACTAACAACGGCATGCAAAGTTGTTCAAAACTCTGCCCTTGCTACATTACCAACTTTGTCTTAAAATATCACCCAAACCATCCTCTTTACTCCTCCCAAGGTCTCCTGTTTTCTAACTCCTTCCCTCCTCCCATTCTTCCCTCCAGGACTTCTCCAGAACCTCTCTCATCCTTTGGAACTCCCTACCCCAATCTGTCTGGCTATCTCCTACACTATCCACTTTTAAGGGATCCCTGAAAACTCAACTCTTATCTTGCCTTTACCTAACAACTGAATTTGCCCCTCCCTTTTAGATTGTAAGCTCCCATAAACAGGGACGTCCTAATCCTCTTGTTTTGAATTGTGGTTTCTCCCTTTTTATTTTAAAGCACTGCTAAAGCTGTCGGTGCTATTCAAAGTGATATTAATGTCAATTTTTTTTAAATAAAAAGAGGTCATACTTACCTGCTCTGTATAATGATATTCTTCTGGTTATCAACTTGCTGGCGATGTCACCTTCCCATAGCCGGGTGCTATGGAGGTACCTGTGTGTCCACGCTATTGCGCTGAACTGTGTGCGTCCATAGGCACACACAGTTCCAGTAAGCCATGCTCCCTCTCCTACCTCACAGGAGTTTTACTGACAGCAGCAGCAGCTTATGGCTCGTGCTGCCCTCAGTGCCCACAGTGTCTCCTGTGAGACCAGGAAGTGAAGGGGAGCGGTGCTGCAGCTGAGACAGTGCCGGAGTGGTGGAAGGAATCAGTTAAGTGTTTAGGGATGGGGAACTAGGAAAAATAGCTGGATGTTTTTGTACCTTAATGTAGAGAATGCATTACAGTAAATACTTTTAAACTTTAGAGCCACTTTAAGTCTTGTATGATGATGATGATGGTGATGATGATGATAATAATAATAATAATAATAATATGATGGTGGGCAAAGTCTGGCTATCTAAGCTGGTAGAGCTGCAGTGGCACTTTGGTGAAATGTGTCCTTGTGCAGTTCCAGTGCAGCAATTTAAAAACATTATCATGTCAAAACTAGATATGTCAATGTTTATGCTTTCATATAAATGGAATTTCCTTTTTTTAACATTTGCAGCTTTATTTACCCCTTTTCTCACCCTGGTTCCTCTCTGAAATCAGCCCCACTGCTGATCCTTCTGTTGGTGTTCAGCAGAAATGTCGTAGTTGATCTTTTTATTCCTGCCTGGCCTGCAGGGAGGACCTCATTTAGTGCCCTTACTGGGCTCGCATGATGAGGCCACTCTCCAGCAGCAAAACAGCCAGATCAATCTTTCTCTTCTCCTCCTTCTTTTTATCTTGTTGACGCTCTTCTTCTCTTCTATCTTTCGCTGCTCCTCAAGCTGCTCCGCTCGCTGCTCCTCAAGCTGCTCCGCTCGCTGCTCCTCAAGCTGTTCCGCTCACTGTTTCTCTTCTTCCCTTTTCCTCCGTTCTACTTTTTTCCGATAAAGTACATCTTTTCCCCAGATAGGTCTCTGCCTTTGTATCCACTTGCTATGATAGATGATGGTGGGGCAACCAATTCTTGGATTGTAAGGTTTCATAATCTCCAGCTCACTGTTCTCGTCAATGGTTTGCAGCAATGGTAGCAATCGTGGCATGCCTTTGTGGTAGATGGTCTTTCTCTTTGCTGTGTCCTTCTGAGTCTTATGAGCATAATGTTTGCTGAGAGCCCACAGATTCCCCTCTGCTGTCATGCTTTTGTAATTTCTCAGCTTCTCCTGCAGTTTCCTGTCCTCTGTGATTCTCTCCTCCTCCTCTCTCATCAGTTTACAACTCTCCAATACCTCCACCTTCACCTCCTCTATTGCATCCATCGTCATCTCTCAAATAATTTCCTCCATCTCTCTGCAATGGAGGTCCTGTAGATGTTTTGCCATCACCATGATGTCATCAGTTGGGGGGAGAAAGGAGCCACCAACTCAATATAAATGGAATTTCTTTCCACATTGCCTCTTACATAGATGAAAGCCTACATATCACCACTTTAAATAAGCTGGTTGAAAATCTATGCCATATTGGATACATTGATGGTTTCCTTTATACCAGAACACATTTGTTTTCATAGTTCGTTTAATTTTATTTTTTTATTTTTTTAAAGACTTCATTTGAATTTATTTCAATGGCAAACTGCAGGTCAACCTACTGTACCAAATCTGCAGTATGCAGGACTTTCTCCCAACACTGGAGCACAACACATTGGTGGGAATTTAGTGGTGGGCATGCATTTCTTCTATGCTGGAAAATAGAGCAAAATGCATGAAAAACCATCTAATAGGAATGAGCCCGAACATTTACAGGTCCTTTAATCAAAACTAACTGTGAACACTAGTTTATTTTGAGGTCTTTGATTACTGACTCATTGTTCTAAATTCAGTGGTAATAGAGGAGTAGAACAATTTAGTCCATGTAATGTGCTGACTACCCAGAGCAATCCTAACTGAGCTATTTTAGCTATTTTTTAACTGTACAATGCATCTAAATTCTAAATACAGTAGGTGGTTTCAGAGAAGAAAACTGCTGATTTCTACCTTGAGTGGGTTTATACAGTGTATTGTTAGTGTTCTTAAAGCTGTTGTAGTATAGCCTGTTGTAGTGATTTTAGGAAACTGTATCCTTTGTAAATACAAGAAGGGAAACAAGTAGCAACAGGGGAATTTCCATTTAACCATTTGCTTCCTTAGAATGGTTATATGTTAAAACATTCATGCCTAATATTTTCAATTCAAGTCACTTCAGCAAGCTAGCAAATGAAAAAGATAAGCAACCGTAATATTTAAATTGTAATCACTTTCATGTTCTCCGCCAGGAAGAGGAATATAATCTTTTTTTCCCATTTGCAGAATACAGAGCAACAAATGTGTTATCTTTGGGGGAAGTGATTGAAAATTGTTTTAATCAGTTCTTGGGGACAAGCTTCTCTTGCTTTTCCCTGATTATTTTGGAAGCCAGGACTTGATTCAAGAGGATCCTTTGAATTCTAAGTAAGATTTTACATCAATGGATGGCTGGTGACATTAAGAATTAATGAAGCACATTATGTTCCCTTAAACATGTAATTGAAAAGCAGTGACCAGAACGTACAGGCAGTGATATGCTTGTGATAAAATAACAACAACAGCTACAGAGAAACAGGTTAGTTACCATAAAGGTAACCATTTATGACCTGTACCAGTGAATAATGGCAGTACAAAGAAGTTTTAGTGCGTTCATGATCCCCATAAGACATTTATTGCATTTCCTTTGTGGATTATGAAGATGCTACTATGAATAAGCTTACTTATAACTATTCATAGTAGACTAATGGCTGAAATTAGGACATTTTTTCTGTAGTGTGAAGTGGGGTTGTTTTTGATATCTGAATGATATGTAGAATTCAATATGGAGTTTTCTGAAGATGTAACATCAGTTTGCATTTCACAAAATCTAATTTGTTCATATTAATTTATATAAATAAAGTTGGCATAGAGGTTGCTTAACTTTATCGGAGCTATAATTTTGTAAGTGTATAAGAGATATTCCTGCGCTACCAAAATGGAGAGAGAACGTAAAGACTAGGAATGTATGGACAGCTGCATGCACCAAAATTGGGGACAAAACACACCCCAAAAAAAAAGGATAAATAGAGAGAGAGGGTGCTGCGCTAGCCAGAAAGATGAATAAAATGAAGTAAAATAAATAAAATGTCTCTAGAGGGATATTACTCTGGAAAAAGGGGTTGCTGATGTCAGAATATCATGCTGCTAATCCCATATCAATAATGGCATGGTGGAACGTATAATTAGAGTGGATGGATAAGGTGTCTGTGCAGAGACTATGTCTACTAGTCAGACCCAACAAAATGCACTGACGTGAGCTGTACACAAATCCATATAACCACTTCTAAAATATGTGCAATCTGGCAAACAAAATGTGCAAAAAAAAAAAAAAACGCATAGGAAAGTGCGTGGTGCTGAGGATACTTCTATTCTCTAGTGCTAAAAAAGGTATCGCTGTGTGGTAGATCAGAAAGAAAATTAATAAATATCTCTTGTGCTGAAAAAAATACTAGCGCTAGTATCTATGCAATAGGTCAGATAATAATGCCGCTAGGTGATTATCCAAAACAAAATAATACAATCAATGAAATATATAAGGACAAAAATGGTGTTCCAATAAACTTAAATACTAACATGCATGTACATACTACTAGTTAAGAGAGCATATGAGTGTGCAAACTGCCATATATAAATAATCAATACTGGCGTGCAAAAACGCAAGAAAAGTGCATTGTGCTAAGTGCTCTTGATAGTGTTCTAAAACTCAAACAGTGTACTCCTGTTACTGCTGGCCAATATAACACATAGAAGATATCATAACATGCATCTATGCAAAAAATGAACCAAACGATGGTAATGTCCACAGTGTAACAGTGGTGATGTCCTTTAAGGGTGCAATAAACAAATTCACTGTGCTCTGAAATAGTGACAACAAGGTGAGGTGTCAAGGGAGTGGCAGGCAGGGATCCTCTTCGTGCAATAACACACTTAAGTAAGCAGGGGCCCCTTACCTAGTGGTGCTAGGTACAACCGCATTAATCAGCTAACTGGTAGTTGTAGTCTTTACTCAGGGTCCTGGGCTGCACGGGTTCTTTCACTGCTTCCACGCCTGGTGGTGCTCAATGGGTGGCAAACTAGATGGCTGTGGTCTTTAAATAGTGGTCCTGGACCAGCGCGGGTCTTATCTCCACCTCCGTTCCTCACATTGGGGTGTACCAATAATAAAGGACAGGGGGGTACCGCATAGTATAGTAGGTTTAAGAAATGTAAATTTATTCAAACAAATACAGGTACTCACATCAAAAGTTTGAGATCGGCATTAAACTCCTACGAGCGGCGAGCTCGTTAGCCTAAATCAAACTGAAATGCCCATTTTGTCCCAAAGGGACGAATGGGCATTTTGTTTTCCAGATTCCACATTTTGTTTGCCAGATTGCACATATTTTAGAAGTGGTTATATGGTTTTGTGTACAGCTCACGCCAGTGCATTTTGTTGGGTCTGATTAGTAGACATAGTCTCTGCACAGACACCTTATCCATCCACTCTAATTATACGTTCCACCTTGCCATTATTGATATGGGATTAGCGGCATAATATTCTGACATCAGCAACCCCTTTTTCCAGTGTAATATCCCTCTAGAGACATTTTATTTATTTTACTTCATTTTATTCATCTTTCTGGCTAGCGCAGCACCCTCTCTCTCTATTTATAATTTTGTAAGATTTTTGAAAGAGTAGTTTGCATAGGGTAAATAGAGAATTCAAAACTTGATCATGCCAAACATTATCTACAGCAGTGCAGTATTGCTGTTGTTTTTTTCTTATTGTTTTATTGTGGCATTTTAAGAATGAGTTTATTTATAGCATAGCAAAGAGGATTCTGCCCAATCAAGTCAAGAAAGTAGGGGGGGGGGGGGGTGAGTGTGGTCACAAGATTTATTGACCGCAGAACAAAACAGCGGGTGGACAGCCATTTATGCAGCTAAACTGCATAGCTTGTATCACCTGACATAAATAGTTTTAGCAGATAATAATGTCATGAAAATAATGTATTAATGTAAAGTTGTACAGGAAAATCAATTGATATTATTGTGCATTTTTTTTTCATAATTCATTTGCGCTGAAATATATACAGTGTATAGTCAAAACTGACAATAAAGCTATACTATGTATAAAGTGAGTGTGCCTTACAGCTTTAATTTTTTTATCCCAGCATTGCTGTAGTGCATTTGTCCTTCCCAGCCTTTTTTTGCCTAGTGATCTTTTAATTTGGCTGTTGGCAATACTGGACAATACTACTACACTCTCCTTGTAGCCTTTTACACACGCACCAAATAGAAAATGCTAAAAAACTAAAATCGAATCCTAAAACGAAAATAAAAAAAAAATATTAGAAGTGTAACTTTGGCTGTAGCTGATACCTATTTCTTCCATTGTTGCTGCTGTATTATCCTTCTTTATGGTGGACAGGGTTAAACTGAATATTCATTATTGCAGAAGCAATCTTTAAAGAGACCATTTAGCAGTGCCTGTCTATGGATTGTCTCCAATGCAGGGGGCAGCCATCTTCGCTGGGTCTGCATTGTTCCTGGAGGATGATGATTGGTTGATGCAACAAAGCAAGGGGAGTGTGTGTCTGCAGGCTGCTGAGAGAAAAAAGGGGGCAGTCTTAAAGCTAGGAGTGGTGAAAATAAAGAGCCTGGGCTGCTGACTGAATAGAACCGTGCCATAGCTGACCGCAATTGGATGAGCCCTGTGAAAAGTAAAGGACCTTCTCCCTGGAAGGGTGTAAGGTGTTATTTTGAAGCTTGGTGTGTTTAGACTGCACTTGAGAGCACCCACACCACTTATAAGTAAGGAAAAAAGGGACTATCTCAGCAAGATTGAAAGTGAGACATCACAGTAACTCCTACCCTGTCTGATTTGACTTTTACTGAATCAGAGCACCTGTCTGGAGACCCAGCGGCCAATTATTTTTATCATCAATTACTGGCTCGTGGGATAAAACTGAGACTGTTATAACAAGTTAGAACTGTCTTTACTGTTACTAGACAAATGAAATTCAGTTCTGTTCATTACTGTTAGTCAGAACACTGCAGGTGTTAACTATATCTCTAAAAGTAATGTTTATGTCTTATTGATTGTTTGTACACTATCTAATTCTATCTTCTTTTAGGCTAATCTTGGCCTAATAATTTCTTTGAAATACCTCAAGGTGTGTTGGTAAGTGCTGGGTGAGTGAGGTGTGTCTTCTGTCGGGTGTGCATAGAAATCAAAAAATACATTGTTACCTGGGACTCTGGCTTATGGTCACTTTCATTGCTGCCTCACTACTGCTTTCAAATGCTAAGAAAGCTGAGCACCCAAAATCTCAGGGTGATGCACACATGCATTGGGTGAATTCTCATGGGATTTTGAGCACACTGCTCTTCCAAAGGACAGTGGTGAGGTACAGTGATGTTGGTGCCTTCAGGCAGTGGTTGGAAGCTAGGGGACCGAGGTACATTTAGTTTTTCTTCTAATTATTCTATTTTTTTTTTTTTTAGTTTTAAGTGGCTGTTTTCTTTTTGGGGAATAGGGGGGATCTCAAATAAGTGAACCTTGCATTTACAGTCAGCAGAGCATTAAAAGAAAAGTATGTGTTTTCTTTTTTTTTTAGAATCATACTTACCTAGGTGGATGCAGCATCGATCCAATACTGCATCTGTCCCCCGACGCCTCTAACACTAAGAACAGAGCGATCGAACAGCGTAGATCACTCGGCTCTCTGCTCTGCCCCCTCCTTGCTCACTGGAGTGCTGGGCTGTGGAGGGGGTGGGAGCGGCCAGCTCAGGCTCTCAGAGGATCGCTGAGAGGCTGAGCCAGGTGCCGGTCCAGAGATCTGGGCATATCTTGACTCTATGGTCGTGATAATGCCCAAGCCTGGACGAACTCTCTGACATCAGCAGAGAGTGGTCTTCAGCCTGCTCTCTGCTGAAAATGGGTCACAGGAGTGCAAAACGAACCGCACTCTTGCGATCCAAAGGAGAAGTACAGCGAAACAAGCTTTGGCTGTACTTCTCCTTTAAGCACTTCACTGTGCTTTATAGATTTAATGTATCTTTTTTTTTTTTTTTTAAGCAGCGATAGGGCCATACTTTTGTTTTATAAATGGACCCCTAAGGAAAGTGTCCTTTTTTAGCATAACTGCAGAGTGCTGGAATGCATTTGTAGTTTATTTATTGCTTTTACTTTGCTCTTTAAGAATTGCCTGGACATAATCCTTTTTATTTGTTTATTTATTTATTTTTTAAGCTGAACATTTTATATTGGGATCATTTTTGTTTACTTAGAATGACATCCTGTTTTCAAAACCAATTTTAAACTGAAAGAATAATTTCTAAAAACAAAAATAAAATATAGGGAGGTACAAAATCCTTTAGGCTAAATCTCTGTGATAATGCATAGTTTCTGCATCTCCCTTGTCATCAGCAAGAAACGGCTGCAAATTGTCTGATGCTTCCTAACCTGATCATAGAGGTACTGATACTCAGACGTGATTTCTCTTGCAGGTCTTTTCAAAGGTAAGCAAAAGTGGAATTTTGGGATCTTAAAAACCCCCCTTTACAAGAACAATTTTAAAAATGAGAAGAAAGCCTCTTGGACTGCCTTTTCCTAAAAGCGCTCAAAATGATAACATTTTGTTGGTCAAAGTGCATTTCTCTCTTGCTAAAAACCTTTACTTAGAGTGAACCTTAGAGTGAACCTTACTGTTCACTCTATACAGATCTAAACAGTCTCACAGGACACATTTATATACTGTAGCATTTTAAAGTGGAATTCTACACAGATATAAAATACACAAATGAATGCAGCTCTGTATTCATTACCCCCCTGCTGTCTGCCACCTGTGTATAAACATTCCCCAGCACAATACCTGTTGTTGGGAACATATTTATAAACATTATCCCCCTTTAAGAGACAATAACTGGCACAGAGTGCAGCTTGTGGCTCTCAATTCCAGTTGTCTTTGGCAGCTCGGTCCCCACTGATGAATGAGAACCAGTAAGCATAGTTCCTGATCATATAATCACAGGACACATTTATATACTGTAGCATTTTAAAGTGGAATTCTACACAGATATAAAATACACAAATGAATGCAGCTCTGTATTCATTACCCCCCTGCTGTCTGCCACCTGTGTATAAACATTCCCCAGCACAATACCTGTTGTTGGGAACATATTTATAAACATTATCCCCCTTTAAGAGACAATTACTGGCACAGAGTGCAGCTTGTGGCTCTCAATTCCAGTTGTCTTTGGCAGCTCGGTCCCCACTGATGAATGAGAACCAGTAAGCATAGTTCCTGATCATATAATCATGTCAACTTACAAGCTGCAGCTGTTTTTAAATCTTTTTATTGAGTATAAAACGTATACAGACAGACAAATCAAACCATTACCTGCCACAGCAGTAGATCAAGACCCACGCAGGGGTCTGTTTCAGAAGGCACAATTTAATGCAACACCCATAAATGCCGAACTACTGTTACACGGTAAACCTTATTGCTACGTTGACTCTTGCTCCGGGATTTTTACTGAGAGACTATTTAGTCAGATGTTGCGGTGGAGGGTTCAGCCAGCCATTTGGCCCACACTCTATCATATTTTTTTGGGCAGCCTCTATTTTGATAAATTCCCTTATAAAGAGATAATAAGTTATTGACATGTGTTTTCCACAGAAGGAGGGAAGGAGGGGCCCATTTCTTCCAACAGAGAGTGATAATTTTTCTGGCATAGAAGAGTAGAAGTCCTATCAGGGTTCTCTCCGCCACCCTGGGGGCTAATTCTTCGGCCAGTCCCAGTAAACACATCTGAGGGGTTGGAGCTATATCTATACCCACTATGTCTTGTACTACAGAGACTTACTTGCGACCAGTAGACACTAAATGCATGACATGACCAGAAGACATGTATAAAATCACCCGGTTCCTGGGTACATCTCCAGCACTCCGGTCAGGGAGGTTTTCATTTTATGCAATCTGTACGGGGTGATGTATGCCAGATGGACTATTTTGTATTGTATGAGACGGTCTCGCAGTGAGACCAGGATTTTGAATGGAAAGTCCCATACGTCCTCCCAGTCCTCAGGGTCCAGCCCCTGAATATCATGCGTCCAACGCTGATGAAGCAATAACAGTTCCGGTGATGAAACCCAGAGGAGATGCGCGTATAGGACAGAGGTCGGTTTCTTCGTGCACTCATAGCGTATGACTCTCTCTAAGTCGGGTTGTACAACCTGTGTGTCATTGGAGCGTATTTGGCTCCTGAAAGCATGGGACAACTGCAAATAACAGAATAGGTAAGAGGGCAGGACATTATTGTGAGACACTAGATGGTTAAATGGGTATATGGTGTTATCAGTGGTAAGATCAGAAATTAATTTGATACTGCATTTGGCCCATATTTTTGGGTCAGGCAGTGCGTAGAAGTGAGATAGGGTGGGGTTGTTCCACCGGGGAGCATTTGAAGAGACTGCAGTCCATGGGTATTTATGGTTTGTTATGGAGGGGATTCAATCGTATGGTGCTTTGGGTCCCCGAAAGGATAGATGTGACAGGGTCTCCACAGAGCGGACTACCGCAACCTCCAGGACCGCAGTGGGGTTGGATGCATTGGGTACCAGCCACCAAACCGCTGTGACCTGCTGAGCTGCCAGAAAATATTTCTGACAGTCCACAAACACCAATCCCCCCTGCGACACCGGACGCATCAGGGTGGCTAGTTTAATTTGAGGCAGATTTGGCTCCCACGGAAAGAAGAGAATATTCTATTTAGGATTAAAAAAAAGGAGAATATTCTTCTTTTTCCTCGTGAAAAAGGAGCAAGGAATCCATTGTGGTGAATTACGAAACAAGTACGTAAATTTGGGAATTATTTTCATTTTAATAAGATTTATACGACCTAAAAGGGATAGAAGAAGGTACTCCCATGCTTTCAACTTGGCCTTAACTCTGTGAACCACTGGGTCCAAATTTAATGGGATAAATCTGGCTGCGTCTCTTGAAGCTCGTACCCCCAAGTACACAAATTTGTCCACACATTTGAGTTGCAGATCTGGCGGGGCCAGCCACTTGGCATCTGGATCAATAGAAAGCAACTGAGACTTGGACCAGTTCACTCGTAGTCCCGTTATGCTTGAGAACTCAGTCAGAACTTGCAATGGTCCATGAAGGGAGGAGTTTGCATCGTTCAGAAAGAGTAAGAGGTCGTCCGCATACAGGGCCACCCTCTACTCCAGCCATGCCAGTTTAAGTCCTTTAATAAGTGGCGAGACGTGAAGTGCCTCCACTACTGGCTCCATTGCTATAGCAAAAAGTGCTGGGGAGAGGTGGCAGCCCGGCCTGGTACCCCTAGGAAAAGAGGAGGACACACCCAGACATTATCCCCTAATCGTATGGCAGCCGTGGTGACCTATATAGGGTTCACAGCCACTACATAAAAACCATAGGAAATGCCATCCTCTGGAGAATTTCCCAAAGGAATGGCCATTCAATTGAGTCAAATGCCTTCTTGACATCAAAAGAGGCAACCGCTCTAGTACCCACATTCCCATGTTTGGCATGTATATTCCTGAAAAGCCTACAAAGGTTAATGTCTGTTGACTTGACATGAACCCTGTCTGATCCGTGTCTATAATGGAGGGTAAAAGGGGGTTGAGTCTAACAGTGATAAGTTTAGATAGAATTTTGAAATCTATGTTAAGGAGTGCTATGGGCCTATAGGAGGCACATAGTTTGGGGTCTTTGTTAGGCTTAAGGATTAGAATGAGATGTGCATCTGCCATAGAGGTTGGAAGTGTGCCATCCTCCAGGCATTGGGTATACAGAGAGGCCAGAAGGGGAGCCAGGAGGTCGGCATGTGTTTTGTAAAATTCAACAGGTATGCCGTCAGGACCCGGGGCCCTCCCGGTAGCTAGTGAATTAATTATAGCACGAACCTCTTTAACAGTGATAGGCCTGACTAGATGAGACCTCTCAGAGTCTGGGAGCCACCCAAGGGCCAGTGGGTCCAAAAGAGATGCCATCTCGCCAGGGAGCCATATCTGGTGGCAACGTGGTACTGTATAATGCCTGATAGAAACCCTGAAACTTTTTTAATATATCTTCCGGGAATGAGATGGATTCACCAGTGGTAGATGTAAGTTTGGGGATCAAGGTGAAAGGGGTATCATGATGGGACATCATTGCCAACAGTCTGCCATTCCTATCTTACTGTTCAAAAAATCTTTGCTTGGTGTGGTATAGATCTAAGCGTGTGACCTCTGTGAGATGCAGGTGGAGATCCCTCCTGGCGTTTTGTAACAATTCAAAGTTGGAAACAGAGGAGTCAGTCCCATATCTGTCAGAGGACAACTCAATTTTCTTCTTCAACCGCACTGTGTTAGCTTTTTAATGTATTTTTGCCGCCTTAATTGCTGAGATATAGTGTCCCCTAGTGAATGCCTTAAAGGTGTCCCAAACCATGGAAGAAGAGCATGACCCCGTGTTAGCCTCCCAAAATCACGTAAAGTTTGTGGAGTCTGCTCTAAGATTTCCTCATGAGAGATCCAGTGAGCACCCAGGCGCCCCATGGAGCCACTACGCCTGGTGTGGGTCCGCACTGTAATCTTTAGAGGGTTGTGGTCGGAAAGCCTGGTAGGTAGGTACATTGCATCTACAATGTCATTCAGCGTAGAGGGGTTTGCAAAGGCATAATCAATCCTGGATTAAGTTTTATAAGAGGTAGAGAAACAGGAGTAAACTTTAGTGGAGGGGGGCTTCTACCTCCATACTTCCGTAACTCCCGCTGAGAGGGCCAAACCGGTCCAGGGGAAAGGATACTCCAGGAGAAGACTGGGTTGGAGTGGGCCTGCCTAGATCTGGGGAAAGGATACTTTTAAAATCTCCTAGCAGCAGCAATTTGGCTGGGCAGTATGGGGTGATCCTCTCCAGAATGGTAAACAACATCTCATATTTGAAAGGTGGCGGGATACATATTCCCGCAATAACATAGCATTGTTGCCAAACCGTCAACACCAACACCGCATATCTGCCATGGGGGGTCAGTGTGAACTGCCTCGACATTACAGGGAAGAGATTTATTAATCATTATCGAAACCCCCCTGGCATACGTAGAGTATGAAGTATGGAATGCTTTCTGAACCCAGGGCTTTTTCAGTGCCAGCAACTTACTGCCCATCAAATGAGTCTCCTGTAGAATTAACACTTGAGGGTTATAAGTCCTAATATACTGGAACAGTAGTGCCGTTTAAATTTAGAGTTGAGGCCCCTCACATTCCAGGATATTACTGACATTATTTCCCAATCACGTGATGCCATGGTCACGAAGGTAAGGTATTGAGAACAGGATGGGTAGTAGTAGAGCTCGAGCCAGCCCGCATAGGGAATGCAGCAACTAACACACATAAAACATTTTCACAACTTCCCAAGCACTGTGTGCTTATCCTACCGGTACCCGGCGCTCCCCAAAAACACAAGGGATAGGCCAGGAACTGCATCCAAAACTGAACTAAACATTGTTTGTTAACTAAACCTGAGAACACTGAATATTGTGAACTTCAGCAGTTATTAGTCCATCCACCATGCAAGCAGACAGTCTTGCAGTGCCGGTGGAGCCAGTGGGGTAAGAGAAAAAAACTAAGAACAACAGAACCAAAATTCGGTCACCAACAATTGGCTGAGTGGGTTGCACTTGTGTGGGGAATAGGGAGTATCCTTAGTCAGAGAGCCCACTGTGGGGAGGGTGGCAGGTAGTCTCAAAAAGTATTCACCTGGTGTCTACTCTGCCTGGCTCCATATCGGCAGGATCCTTCCTATGGTAAGGTTGGAAGTTCTGATCAGGATACTTTCCGAGCAAAACGGGCATGTTGGGCAGATGGCAGATATGGGGATTCAGCATAATGGACCATATCCAAAATGAGAGTGACAAGGGTTACCCCAGCAGTAATAAAAGGAAAAAGAAACATGGGGGAAAAAAATGGAAGCAGCATAACAAAAAAAAAAAAAAACACAGAGACCAAGAGAATTTAGGCCTAGATACTTTACCAGAGCGTGCCTCCAACAGGGGATCTGTCAGTGGCAAGATCAGTGACCATCTAGCCAGGAGCTTGCCGCCTCAGGAGTCTCGAAGAACTTAGTGTGATCTCCATCCACCACACAAAGTTTGCTGGGATAAAGGAGGCTATACTTGAGGCCTTGTTCCCGGAGTCACTTGCGGATCTCAGTGTAGGAACGGAGTCGATGTTGGACCACCGGCGAATAGTCTGGGGAAAGAAGAATTTTTGCGCCTTCATGTCTCAGATCTTGCTTCTACCGTGCATCCGCCAGCACTCGATCCCTGTCCCTGTAGTTGAGCAGCCTGAGGAGAAAAGGTCGCGGGTGTGCCCCCTATATAGGAGGAAATAGGAAAAATCCAGCAACATGGTAAGAAATGACTCTGCAAACTCCGCAGGCCTGGGGCCCTCTGCTCTCTTCGGCAGGCCCAGGATGCGGATATTATTGCACCTAAGTCTATTTTCTGTGTCAATAGCCTTGTCTTGGAGTGATTTTACCTGTAGTTGTAGGGCATGCATTTTTCTGGATTGTGCTCTAGTGGAATCCTCCAGCTGTGAAATGCTTTCTTCCTCCTCAGACACCCTGGATCTAAACTTGTCCATATCATGGCGTACCAGGCTGATGTCTGTGGCCAGATAATCAATTTTCGCCATGAGAGTGTCTTTGCACGTTTTTATGGCGTCATTGTAGGATTTAATTGCTCCTAGTATATCAACTGAGGTAGGGCTCGCCATTACCTGTTGTCCCTGTGGTGTCCGTGCTGCTGCTGACATGTTGGACACAGGGTGCCTCTTGGACAAGATGGCCGCCATAGGAGAGGACTAGCGCTGCTGGTCGGTATATTTTTTCGAGGAACAAAGCTTTCCCAGATAGCTTGCAGGATTCAGTCAGGAGCGGAGCTCAGGCAGCGTGCGTCCTCTCTGTTTCACATCCTGGGCCACGCCCCCACAAGCTGCAGCTTTAATGTAATTATCAGATTATAGTATTAAAAAAAAAAAAAACTTTATTAAAACTTCTACCATCATAGACATTCCAAGTTATTTAGTAAGAGGCATTGCTTATGTAAAGAGTGATCCCAGGAGTGAGGTTTCCCTTCAATGGTTCCTTTGCAGTAGGTGGACATCTCCCTGTCGTGAGAATATCACAAGCTGATTTGCTGGCAGGCTAATGCACAGGCGTCTTTGATCTCTATCACTTGAGATCCAACATATCTAGTAAGCAGTTTGTATTATCCCACCTTACATCTCATCTCAGACTGTTGGATTGAGGAGTAGATGCCCCGTTTCTTAGAGAACTATATAAGGACTTCTCTCTGCTCACTTTGACTTTCTCAGATATTGCATGGACTTTTCTTGGGTTTAAACATATTTTTTACTTTTGAATCATGCGTCTGACATACATATTTTTTAGATGATTCATTTTTGATGTATTGCACACATGCAATGCTAAGGTTTTTTATATTTTGCTTGCACATTTTTTGTATATTCACATACAGTTGTTTTTTGATTGGATTTGCACACTTTTTTTTTCTTTTTCCTTTTTGTTTTAAGTTTTCAGTATTTAAACTTATAGAGTTGCAGCATTCAGTCACACTACGCAAGCACTTACTGTATATGAATTCATTTGGTTCTTGTGCATTTTTTGGTGGTTAGCGCAAATATTTCTCTATCCTTTATATATTGAAAGTATTAATTTGGCAAGAGCATATTTTTCAGCTAATGTTAAAGAAAAACAAAAGAAAGAAAACTGAAGCTTTAAAAATAAACTATATCTGCAATGGTTGTCTATAGGAACAGTGTTCAGTCTGAAAAGGGCAAATTATTGTTGGTGGTCTACCTAAAATTACCTTGTCAGTTCTGCTACAAAACCTAAAATAAAGTTCCCAGTGATAAAAGAGCTATTATACTCATCTCTCCGATGACCAGTGTGATCTACCATGCTTCTGTTCTAGTGCTGCAGCCTCCATCAGACTTTTCAGCATATGATACTTCAAGGATTGCCAGATGCCAGTCTCCCCTGTCAGAGGCCCTGGTTCAATCCCCTTACATCACTGATGAATTGTATAGGGACTTAAGGCCTCATGCACACGAGACGCTGTTAAACGCACGTTCGGAGGCAGTTGGACACTTTTTTCAACTGCCCCTGAACTCATTCAATGTTATCCTATGTGTCCATGTACACAGTCTAGTTTTTTGGCGTTTTTAGGCAGTTGTGTTTAACCTAGTTTTTCCAGAAGCAAAAAAATGGGTTCAGACGCAAAAGTTTTCCACGTTTCAGATGCCAAACACAGGCTAAACACAGCTAAACGCCGGTACCGCGTTTACGTTTATAAGTGTTTTTAAAGGAACCCTATTTTTTGGGCCAAAAAACATAGAAATATGATGGAAAACTGCAGCAGAGAATGACATTTTGCAACTAGCACTAAAACATATCCAAATTTGGGTTTCCTAGCACCAAGTGGCCCCGAGA
This sequence comes from Lithobates clamitans, assembly GCA_037952925.1. Classification (NCBI taxonomy): domain Eukaryota; kingdom Metazoa; phylum Chordata; class Amphibia; order Anura; family Ranidae; genus Lithobates; species Lithobates clamitans. The sequence continues at coordinate 8,301,294 of JBBGZY010000438.1, forward strand.
TACGGGGCCCCAAAGTCGGGTCACAAAATGTCAAGCACTTTTCTGCAGCAGAGAATGACATTTTGCGACCCGAATTTGGGGCCCCGTATCTCGTGGCTACTTATTACTAGGAACCCTAAATTTGGATATGTTGTGGTGCTAGTTCCACTGTGTTTGCACCCCAAATTTGCGGTTCCTAGCACCAAGTAGCCCCGAGATATGGGGCCCCATATTTGGGTTGCAAAATGTCATTCTCTGCTCTGCAGACGCTTCTAGACGCAAATGCGGTAAAATGCGGCAAAACGGCCATTTCTAAACGCCGATTTCAGCTTTTGAAAATGTGTTCAGCAGAGTCTGCACCGGCGTCTCGTGTGCATGAAGCCTAAGTGTTTGAGGAAAGAACCACAACATGTGACCTAGTAAAAATATTTTTATTCTTTTTGACTTATTTACAGTACATTGATGTAAAGTGCATGGTTCAGACCGCTGTATGCTGATAATTATAGTTAAGGAAAAAGCTTTACACCAGTTTTTTTCAAGCTCCAGGTGTATTTTTCATGTGATGTCAGCAATACCCCTACTCCTTAAATCCAGACTGAATTGCTCTATGTGTTTGAACTCTCAGCTGTGGAAGAACAGGAGTCAAGAAGTAATCTTTTTTTTTTTTGTAATACGTCTGACCCAAAACTCACTACTACACACCAAATTGTAGGGATTATATGGACCAGATTGTGGAACTACCAAGCTCATTCTGTCTCATAATTAGGGTGAAATATGATATAATTTACATTTTTAAACCATCTTTTTGGGTCAAACATGCAGCATATCAAGTCTCATCTGCATGGCTGTTCTGGGTCAGTTACTCAACAAGCATTAATGCCTTTGGATTACCATGACATCAAGGCAGCAAGTATTTTCACAAAGAAGATAGCTATGTTTGCCAACATATTTCTAACAAGACAGGATTCCTTTAAGTAGACATCACACTACTTTGCTGTGTTATTTTATATTAGTAGATTTTATCAGTGATCCTGGGCCATTTGGCCCTATAGTCATACAAAATGCCATTTTGTTATATAAAACATGGTGATTCACCCAAGACATTTGTTGGCAATATGAATGCTTCCTTATCAGTTGGAAATTATAATAACAGAGCCACTGAAAGCTCAGTGCAGTCTTTTATCATAACAGTATATCTATAATATAGGATTGTGATTCTTTGCTGTTTATATTCAAAGCACTCTGATTCATTGAGTGCCTTAGTCAACAGATACATTTTTGTTCAAATCAGTATCAGAATTTTCTGGAGCAAGGAAAAGCGTTCGTTGCCAGTCCTTGAAGGTGTTGTGTGTTTAGTCATGAAACTCAGACGTGTGGGTGAGTAGTTAATAGAAGACAATCTGTTTGCAGCAGGGTCTATAGAACGAAGAATTTGGCTATGAGGGATGTAAACACGTTATGTCGCCAGTTCTTTGCTACATTTTAATGATTTTGTTTTAGTTTTGGATGCGAATAGTAATGCTGGCAGTGAGAGACAAATTAAATTAAGTTCAGACGCCATGGTAAGATAGTGTGCATATTTCATTCTCGGTGTTCTTTTTTTTGTGGTTTCATGGTTTCATTTAAAACCAAATGGCAATCATAATTTCTGGAGGAAGAGGGGACAAAAGCGCCAAGTGCACCCTTGGTGTACTACAGTTTTAATAATAAAGGTATAAAGCACATAAAATGTTCCACTCACGAAGGTAACAATAGAACAAGCGCGAGAGCGGTGAAAGCTCTGTGCAATGATGTCCTGCCCCCGATGGAGCTGTCAGTCAATGCCGCTGCGCCGCACCTCTGGTGTCCGGTGAAGGATGTCGGAGGACGCTGGGGGAATGAGCTGTCAAAAGTCGGGAACTCAAGCTGTCAACCTCGGAGAGAAAAAACAAATTGGGACACGTTTTGGAGGCAAGCCACACCTCCTTCCTCAGCCAATCAGATTTTTCTATTGTTACCTTTGTGAGTGGAACATTTAAGGACTTTATTCCTTTAATATTGAAACTGTATTACACCAAGGGTGCGCTTGGTACTTTTCTCCCCTTTCCCTCCTCTCTTGCAGCGTGAGTCTCCCAGCCCTTCTTTGGACACAGCAGCCTTGCATCATTCTTGGAATACAGTTACCTGTTTCATACATTTCCAGGCAGCGTTTTTTAACCCTACATCCTGGGCATTTATATTGACAGTACACCATAATATTTTATGGACAATACTCCTTCTTTGAATTAGCGCTGAGAACATTGTTTATCTTTTGTCTCAGTCATAATTTCTGTTCTAATAAATAATAATATCAATATGTACTGTATATACTGCTATATATATACATATATATATATATATATATATATATATATATATATATATATATATATATATATATATATATATATATATATTTATATATATATATATTTACATATATACATATATATATATATATATATATATATACAGAGACGGACTGATAACTCATGGGGCCCCCGGGCAATAGGAGATTATGGGACCCCCAGGCAATCAGAGATTATGGGGACACACAGTATACAATCACACAGTATACACATACATGTACACACATTATACACAGCCAGATGTAAAAAAACACAGATTTATACACATTTACTGAGGCTAGCAACCCTGATGGGGCCCCTAGTGGCCCAGGGCCCTCGGGCAGTGCCCGAGTGGCTCAATGGTCAGTCCGCCCCTGTATATATATTAACAGTTTGCAATGATATACATATGCAATGGCGTCCCTAGTGGGGGCCAGAGGGGGCCCTGACCCCCCCAACATTATGCTGTGCTCCACCATGTGCCCCCCCCCAAAAAAAAACATTTTTTTTTACAAAAAGGCAATGTCTAAGAGGGAGAGCGTCCCCAGTCAGCTCCTGCGGGTGATTCCTCCCCCCTCCCTCTGCTCGCTGACACTGCATTATGCGAGCGCTCACACAACCACGGGCACCCGATCTGCTCCTTCCCCTGCATCCTCATTGGCAGGGAGAAGAGCGAGTTGCAGGAAGGACTCCACCAGGACTCTCAGTTACTGAAAAAACAGACTGATTTCTCCCGTCGTTAGGACAGGAGAACCAACCTGTAAATTCAGAGAGAGAGATGCCAGACCAGCGCTGTCAATAGCAGGGGCAGGACAGCAAGAGGAGGCTGGGGAACCCCACAGTGGCAGAACACCAGGCCCCGGTGGCAAGACAACCTTTGCAACCCTGATAGTTCTCCCATTGCTTTGGACCCTTATATTTTCTTGGTATGCTGGTGACATATATCTCTTGTTTTCTGCCATCCGGGGGGAGCCCCCAATACAGTAGGAAGGGAGCTCACTGCAGAACATGTTAAAGGGCCATTGTGGGATCGTAGTAAAGGGCCCAAGGATATATATATATATATATATATATATACAGTATCTCACAAAAGTGAGTACACCCCTCACATTTTTGTAAATAATTTATTATATCTTTCCATGTGACAACACTGAAGAAATGACACTTTGCTACAATGTAAAGTAGTGAGTGTACAGCTTGTATAACAATGTAAATTTGCAGTCCCCTCAAAATAACTCAACACACAGCCATTATTGTCTAAATCGCTGGCAACATAAGTGAGTACACCCCTAAGTGAAAATGTCCAAATTGGGCCCAAAGTGTCAATATTTTGTGTGGCCACCATTATTTTCCAGCACTGCCTTAACCCTCTTGGGCATGGAGTTCACCAGAGCTTCACAGGTTGCCACTGGAGTCCTCTTCCACTCCTCCATGATAATATCACAGAGCTGGTGGAGACCTTGCGCTCCTCCACCTTCCATTTGAGAACGCCCCACAGATGCTCAATAGGGTTTAGGTCTGGAGACATGCTTGGCCAGTCCATCACCTTTACCCTCAGCTTCTTTAGCAAGGCAGTGGTCATCTTGGAGGTGTGTTTGGGGTCGTTATCATTTTGGAATACTGCCCTGCGGCCCATTCTCCGAAGGAAGGGGATCATGCTCTGCTTCTGTATGTCACAGTACATGTTGGCATTCATGGTTCCCTCAATGAACTGTAGCTCCCCAGTGCCGGCAGCACTCATGCAGCCCCAGACCATGACACTCCCACCACCATGCTTGATTGTAGGCAAGACACACTTGTCTTTGTACTCCTCACCTGGTTGACACCACACACGCTTGACACCATCTGAATCAAATAAGTTTATCTTGGTCTCATCAGACCACAGGACATGGTTCCAGTACTCCATGTCCTTAGTCTGCTTGTCTTCAGCAAACTGTGGGCTTTCTTGTGCATCATCTTTAGAAGAGGCTTCCTTCTGGGACGACAGCCAGTTTGATGCAGTGTGCTGCATATGGTCTGAGCACTGACAGGCTGACTCCCCACACCTTCAACCTCTGCAGCAATGCTGGCAGCACTCATACATCTATTTTCCAAAGAAAACATCTGGATATGACGCTGAGCACATGCACTCAACTCCTTTGGTCGACCATGGCTAGGCCTATTCTGAGTGGAATCTGTCCTGTTAAACCACTGTATGGTCTTGGCCACCGTGCTGCAGCTTAGTTTCAGGGCCCTGGGAACTTCTTATAGCCTAGGCCATCTTTATGTAGAGCAACAGTTCTTTTTTTCAGATCCTCAGAGACTTGTTTGCCATGAGGTGCCATGTTGAACTTTGAGTGACCAGTATGAGAGAGTGAGAGATCGATAACACCAAATTTAACACACCTGCTCCCCATTCACACCTGAGACCTTGTAACACTAACAAGTCACATGACACCGGGGAGGGAAAATGTCTAATTGGGCCCAATTTGGACGTTTTCACTTAGGGGTGTACTCACTTTTGTTGCCAGTGGTTTGGACATTAATGGCTGTGTGTTGAGTTTTTTTGAGGGGACAGCAAATTTACACTATTATACAAGCTGTATACTCACCACTTTACATTGTAGCAAAGCATCATTTCTTCAGTGTTGTCACATGAAAAGATATAATAAAATATTTACAAAAATGTGAGGGGTGTACTCACTTTTGTGAGATACTGTGTATATCTATATCTATATATATATATATATATATATATATATATATATATATATATATATACGGTGTATATATATATATATATATATATACGGTATATATATATATATATATATATATATATATATATATATATATATATATATATATATATATATATACGGTATATATATATATATATATATAAAATTGCATTTTATAGTTGCCCCCCTACTTTTGTCCCTGTCCCCCCATGTGCCCTCCCTAAATATGAAAGCTGGAGACGCCACTGTACATATGTAGGGCATCCAAATTAAAGCTGGATACACACTGTACAATTTTCTGTAGATTTTTTCCTTCAGATTTACCAAAACCAAATAATATGAGGTCAACCCTTAAGAGTTTCAATTTGTATGCAATCAGGTAGGCCCTTGCACTACATGGTTTTGGTAAATCTAAAGTAAATCTGACAACAAAAGTTGTATAGTGTGTATCGGGTCTTACACATTACCCACACCTACTTTGCTACTCAGTGGTTGTTATCATAGAAACATTGGCGGGAATTCAATAAAGCTGCTGCACCACTTTTCTGGCATTAATCCATCTTGTTAATGTATTGCACCAAATTCATAAAGCGTGTGCAACACTTTCGGCTCTAACAGCAGACTTGTGCACCAAATTCAGGTAGTTCTGAAGTGCATCACATCTTATATTGTGTTGCATTTAAGGTGCCAAATGAAAAAGTGGATCTAATTAAGACCAACTCTCTTTTGGTGTACAGAGAGCAATACTGGCTCAGACAGATTTTGTGAAAAATGTCTCATGTGCATTCTAAAAGTGGCACAGCATGTTTCAAATCCAAGTACAGCGTCTAGACAGGTACTGTATATGAATTTGGCACATCCTTCGCCACTTTAAGAATGCATCAGAGACACTTTAAAGCTAATAAAGGGAATGGAGGATATTAGTTATGAAGAAAGGTCACGAGCACTGAACTTATTCTCTCTGGAGAAGAGATGCTTGAGAGGGGATATGATTTTAATTTACAAATACCATACTGATGACCACACAATAGGGATAAAACTTTTCCGTGGAAGGGAGTTTAATTAATGACACGTGGCCACTCATTAAGATTAGAAGAAAAGAGGTTTAACCTTAGACTGCATAGAGGGTTCTTTACTGTAGGAGCGATAAGGATGTAGAATTCACTTCCACAGGCGGTGGTTTCAGCGGGGATCATCGATAGTTTCAAAAAACTATTAGATAAGCACCCGAATGACCGCAACATACAGGGATATACAATGTAATACTGACATATAATCACACACATAGATTGGACTTGATGGACTTGTGTCTTTTTTCAACCTCAAAAAGAATGGGAAGGACAAACTCAGCCTAATACATGTAATATTTCTCCATCAACCAATTCCTCAACACATTTCGCATGATCTGTAATAGGCTTCCTCAGGAGGACATATAAAGAGGCCAACATTTATGCAGAGTTACCTAATATATTAAAAAGAAAGAAAAAATAAGAACACCAAACCAAACATTAATGTTAAACTTATCCAGTAAAAAACAAGGTACATACATCCCACATATATGTGCAGAGCACTCGTACATACAATGTTTAAAAGCCCATTAGGCTGGACATGTCCCGGAACAAAAAGACAGATCATATTGACCAGCCACCCAGAATGCCTGGGCATAGGCTGAAAGGAACCCCTCATGTGCGTGTAGTGAAAAACACACACATAGGACCCTACAGGAAAAAAGGCCCAGAAAGGTATTAAGGCAAAAAAAACCCACTGTAAATGGTGAATCCAACATCTATCAAATGTAATATACTGTTTAGTTTTTCCTGCAAAGCACTGCATTGTAGCTATAGCATGTGTACAGCCTCAAGCAGCTGCATGTTTGTGTTCAGGTGGGAAGTGAGTGTGTGTGTGTGTGTGTGTGTAGGGGGGGGGGGGGGGGTTGGGGTAAAACGAGGCTCAACCTCCTGGTTTTACCTTTAATTGGCTGCACATGTTAACAAACCCCAGCAGGGAATTCTGTTCACTTTGAATACCCAATAAACACAGCTTCTCCCTTTTTTCTAACAATTGCTTACTTAATTACCTAAAGTAAAGATACACTTTGATAAGTGTATAGCCTCAATACTCCTATAGTATATTAACCCCATTGTCTGTATAACAATGCAGTTAATTCCGCAGTTAGAATCTATGTCAGCACAAATGGCTGTTCTGTTTAATCCCCGGGAAGTAGGCACAGTATAAAACAAACACACATTCCTAACCACCATTACCATTCTTGTCATTTCATCTCCTAATGTGTCATAAATGTCTCTTGACATTTTTAAGCACATTAATCATAGCCATTGAGAGACACAGTGGCTGAAATTTTAAATCAAGTAGGTGATGTCTTGGGATCTTTGTCAAAATTAATATCAGACATGTATAATTAAGTGAGGAATGCGATGATATAAATCATTGGTGGGTCTGACAGAAATGGATAAAACATGGTTACATTTTAGAACTTCCTCCTTAATAAATGTTTGTAATAAAAAGAGCTAAGTGTCGCTGATGAAACTGAAAAGGAAAATAAAAATAAATTACACTTAGCAGAATTAGTAGTCATTAGTGTATCTGAAGACTGCTCTTGGTGAAATTATTCATTCTTGCATTTTTTTTCTTTTGTGCCATTATTTCAAAGTACTTTGAGGAAATATGTCACTTAGAGGAAAGCTGTGTTTTAACTTAAAAAAATGATGCTTCAAATACAATTACTACATCAGTTATATTGTAATTTAAAGCACACTGGTACATTGCCAGTACTAATCAAAGGAAAGTAAGGGGTTCTCACTCTATAGGAGGTACTGTGGGCAAACTATACCCCGCCCATGCTGCTCACTTTCCCAATCTGCCATCAGTACTTTTGTGTATATGGAATCACTTGGCACTTCGTCTGTCCTCACATAATGCGATGCTGATGCTCTTACTGTCCAATCCTAAGGCCTAAACACTGTCACATGCGGTAGGGAGGAGCTTGCTGGGCTACTAGTAAATTTCAGCTTTAAAGTGCTTGTAAACAATCACCTTGTGAAGCCCATTTAGTTTCAAATAGAAATGAATGGCAAAACATTTTGTGTATACAGTTGTGCTCATAAGTTTACATACCCTGGCAGCATTTATGATTTCTTGCCCATATTTCAGAGAATATGAATGATAACACAAAAACTTTTCTTTCACTAATGGTTTGTGTTTGGCTGAAGACATTTATTATCAATCAACTGTGTTTACTCTTTTAAAATCATAATGGCAACAGAAACTACCCAAATGACCCTGATCAAAAATTCACATACCTCAGTTCTGAATATCCTGTATTGCCCCCTTTAACATCGAAGACAGCTTGAAGTCTTTTGTGGTATTTGTGGATAAGGCTTTTTATCTTCTCAGATTGTAAAGCTGCCCATTTCTCTTGGCAAAAAGCCTCCAGTTCCTGTAAATTATTGGGCTGTCTTGCATGAACTGCACGTTTGAGATCTCCCCAGGGTGGCTCAATGATATTGCGGTCAGGAGATTAAGATGGCCACTCCAGACCCTTCACTACTGCTTCACTATTCTGCTGTAGCCAATGACAGGTCGACTTGGCCTTGTGTTTTGGATCATTGTCATGTTGGAATGTCCAAGTACGTCCCATGCGCAGCTTCCTGGCTGATGAATGCAAATGTTCCTCCAGTATTTTTTGATAACATACTGCATTCATCTTGCCAACAGTTTTGACCTAATTTCCTGTGCCTTTGTAGATCACACATCCCCAAAACATCAGCGATCCACCTCAGTACCTTTCATCATAGGCCTTGTTGACTCCTCTCCAAATGTAGCGTTTATGGTTGTGGCCAAAAAGCTAAATTTTGGTCTCATCATTTCTAATGAGTTTGTGCCAGAAGGTTTGAGGCTTGTCTCTGTGCTGTTTGGCGTATTGTAAGCGGGATACTTTGTGGCATTTGCGTAGTAATGACTTTCTTCTGGCGACTCGACCATGCAGCCCATCTTTCTTCAAGTGCCTCCTTATTGTGCATCTTGAAACAGCCACACCACACGTTTTCAGAGTCCTGTATTTCACCTGAAGTTATTTGTGGGTTTTTCTTTGCATCCCAAACAATTTTCCTGGCAGCTATGGCTGAAAGTTTAGTTGGTCTTCCTGACCGTTTTTGGTTTCAACAGAACCCTTCATTTTCCACTTCTTGGTTAGAGTTTGAACACTGCTGATTGGCATTTCCAATTCCCTGGATATCTTTTGATAGCCCTTTCCTGTTTTACACAGTTCAACTACCTTTTCCCGCAGATCCTTTGACAATTCTTTTGCTTTCCCCATGACTCAGAATCCAGAAACGTCAGTGCAGCACTGGATAAAAGATGCAATGGTCTGTCAGGAGTCAAGAAATGCATTGACCTTTTATACACACACACTAATTACAAGCAAACAGATCACAGATGAGGATGGTTATCTTTAATAGCCATTCAAACCCCTTAGTGTCAACTTGTGTGCATGTTATCAGGCCAAAATTACCAGGGTATGTAAACTTTGATCATTTGGGTAGTTTTTGTTGCCATTATGATTTAAAAAGACTAAACACAGTTGATTGGTGATAAATGGCTTCAGCCAAACACTAACCATGAGTGAAAGAAATGTTTTTATGTTATCATTCATATTCTCTGAAAAATGGGCAAGAAATCATAAATGCTGCCAGGGTATGTAAACTTATGAGCCCAACTGCAAACATAAATCCTTTTTTCCTTTTTTTTTATAAGTGATTACATTTCCTCTGTTCTCAGCTGCATAAGATCTAGGGGAGGAAAAGCAACAGGTACATCCTGCCTATGGTGCCCCTATAACAGCAAAAAAAAAAAACAACTGATGCCTGATATAACTTGCAGCAGCTTGTATTGCTCCTGATTTTCACTGTTGGCCTTTTCAAATGGGGTAAGGCTCTGACATTTTATGGTATAAATGTGTGGGTGATGCCAAGAAAGTTTTGACGCAACTCGCTCATTGTTCAGACACAGCAGCAAGGTATATGCAGGTGCCTACATTTTATAATTTTCCACAGCTGGTTTTCTTCTGTTAAGGAGAATTCAGAGCAAAGTAGCACGCTCACTTTGATGCACTTTTCATTATTCCAGTTTGAGTGAAGCAAGGAGGAGAAAATGCCTGGTAACTCTAATACAGGAGATGTGTTACTGGCCAGATTACCAGATGAAAACAGAGGGGGAAAAGAAAACAAATTCAGCCACCATATTTGTTTTTGAATTTAACACTGCTTTAAACCGAACTTGATATTTTGCCCTGCATTGAAAAAAACACATTCCCTTTTAAGCTGAACTCCAGGCAAACAGTTGAAGTGGTTGTAAAGGCAGAAAGTTTTTTATCCTACTGCATTCTGTGCAGTAAGGTCATATGCCTTCTGCATGCAGCTCCCTCCCTTGTCCCCATAAATATATACCTGAGGCCCTCTTGGCTAACTAGCTATTGGCTCCCTCTGCTGTCAATCAGAGCAAGTGAGGAGGTTGTGGGGGCAAGGCTGAGTCCCCTTCTGCGTGTCTTATGGACACACAGAGCAGGGTTTGGGAGCGAGCACGCACTAGTGCCCCCATAGCAAGCAGCTTGCTATGGGGGCACTCAGTAAGGGGGAGGGGGTGGAGCCAGTGCTGGTGGGGGACACAAAAAGAAGAGGATATATATATATATAAATATTGTATATAATATATTGTAGCATAGTACATAGTAAACTATAGGTTTGATTAGGAACATTTAGAGTTCATATTGCACAAGATACATATATTATTATGCCTCTGTTTTGCAAACTCCATCCCTACTAAGTTCTTTCATGCCGCAGGACCATTACATAAAACGATAAAACAATCTTTCCTATCTATTTAGTTTCAGAAGCAGCAACCTGATGGTCAGATCAGGTTCTAAATCGAGTTTCACATGAAGCACAATCTCTTCCCACCAGTTTCCTCTAGTGGTCAGTGGGGACATCTACAGTTCCCAGAAGAACAGATTGCTGACAGGCTACAGATTAGTTGCCTGAAAGTGGGAGTTGCTGGAAAATCAGCTACCCCTTTCAGTTGTGTTATTTGTGGAAGCTGCAGGGAGTAAAAATAAAGACTAGTGGCAGAGATACACTTAATTTTAAAATACATATTTATGGTCAATAGTCTGTTTCATACAACTGTCCAAAATTTGTATTCCATACCATATTGTACTGGGTCACCCAATGATGATGAGCATGAACCAAATATGGTAACGTAAGGATGTTAGCCTGCCAATCAAATGCAGATTAGTTTGTGCTGTTGTGTTCCCTAAAGCTATTTATGATTGTGAACATTGAAAAATGAAAAAAAAAAATAGGGGGAAAAATTACACGTTAGAGCTATGGTGCTGGAGCTGGCTGCTGTGCCTTTTGTGGACAGCACATATTAAAAAAACAAGCAAATACTGGAGCATGTAAAATCACAGTTTCACTGAATGGCAAAATTACAAAACTCAGGCTCACCTATTTTGGACATATAAACTCAATGAAGAAGGAAATTATGCTCAAATTACTTAGCAGCAAATAAATGCCAGGCTACTAAAGATCATTTTACCCTTACATGGAAAACCTCCCTATGAGGATTATGGTAGTTCAAGAAAGTAGTGTCAATTGAGATTTTTTTATGGAAAAAAAAATTTTTGGTTGCATTTAACTTTGCCTTAATACAGAAATATTATGTGCTGATATGTAGGATGGTCATTTTGGAGGTTAATGAACGTCAGGCTGGACCACCAAATCTTTTCCTTTCCGCTAGTGCCTTTGCTTTTTTTTTATCTTGGAACCAGTTGATGATTAAAATAATAACATGACACTTTCTGCTAGCAACAAGCGACCCCGCTAAGCTTCTAAGATGACTTTGTAAAATGGGTTTTCCCTCAGCCCCCAAGATCACTTTGTACCGTGCATGCAATCTTTTGTAATAAAAGAATACAAGTGCCATTCAGAATATTGTATCTATTTTTGCTCTTCTCGCTCTGTTCTTACCAGAGGTCCATAAAGAGCATCGTTTTATTTTGGGAGAAAGAATAGAATATATGGAGGGTCTATTGTACCAGATCTAACTATAAAAATAATTGAATCATTATTTATATCATCAAATGGCAAATATGATTCTGAAAAAAAGTATTATATGTACATTTGATGTTTTTTCTCTAGGGCAGCTTAACTCTTTATGTGAATCAGTGCCATGGTCTTGGACATGCTTTATTTTTTTATTTAAATAAAACTATTTTGCTGGCTGAGTGTTTTTCAAAATGCTGCAGTTATTGTTACAGTTAAAAGGTTACAATTATTGTCTTTAGAAAACAATTAGTTCTGCCTACTTATTCTAGAAGGCACAACTTTCAATATTTCTATTTACAGCTCTGACCAATCGTCATAGTTCCAGCTTGATCATGAGATTCTTTCTGTTCAGAGGATTATGACTTGGGATGAGCCGAACACCCCCCAGTTCGGTTCACAGTAGAACATGAGAACATGCGAAAAAAGTTTGTGTGAACACCGTTAAAGTTTATGGGACACGAACGTGAAAAATCAAAAGTGCTAATTTTAAAGGCTTATATGCAAGTTATTGCCATAAAAAGTGTTTGGGGACCTGGGTCCTGCCCCAGGGGACATGTATCAATGCAAAAAAAAGTTTTAAAAACGGACGTTTTTTCGAAAGCAGTGATTTTAAGAATGCTTAAAGTGAAACAATAAAAATGAAATATTCCTTTAAATATTGTGCCTGGGGGGGGGGTCTATAGTATGCCTGTAAAGTGGCGCAGTTTTCCCATGTTTAAAACAATACCACAGCAAAATGACATTTAAAACTGCTTGAGGCTGTAATGTATTGTCGGGTCCCGGCAATATAGTTGAAAATCCTTGAGAAAAACGGCATGGGCCCCCCCCATCCCATTATCAGGCTCTTCGGGTCTGGTATGGTTATTAAGGAGGACCCCGCACCCAACCCCCAGGCACTATATACTCTGAACAGAAGTATATATACTATACAGCCTGCCCTATATACTCTGCAGAAAGTTGGGCCTTAGGTGTTGGTGGTACCAGAACACTGTAAGCCCTCACAGTTACTCTTGGTAATCGCAGGAACGGGCCCTGCTGTGAAATACTATATCAAAAATTGTACTTACATGCCCCTGTTAAACAGGGGCAGAAAATGTTTGCCTTTGGTGGTGATGGTGCCACAATACTGTGAGCCCTCACAGTTACTCTTGTTGGGTGCAGGAACGGGCCCTGCTGTGAAATATTATATCAAAAATTGTAATTACATGCCCCTGTTAAACAGGGGCAGAAAAATTGGGCCTTGGGTGGTGGTATTGCCACAACACTGTAAGCCCTCACAGTTACTCTTGGTGGGCGCAGTAACAAACCCTGCTGTGAGATATTAGATTAAAAATTGTAATTACATGCCCCTGTTAAACAGGGGCAGAAAAATTGGGCCTTAGGCAGTGGTGGTGGTGCCCTAAACCAAAATTATTGTTGGAAGCTAGCATCATCAAGATTGAGGAGGAATAGGATAGTCACTCAGCATAGGCAGTCTTCAAGGGATCCCACATCCATAGAAAAAACAATCAGTTACATCAGCATCAGGTGCATGATAGCTGGTGCTGATCCAAGACTCATTTTTATGAAGGTGAGCCTATCAACGAAGTCTGTGGATAGGCACACTCTATGATCCGTTACAAACCCTCCAGCAGCACTGAATGTGCGTTCAGAAGGAACGCTGGATGCAGGACAGCCCAGTAGCTCAATTGCATATTGAGCACGTTTTGGCCAGTGGTCCATCCTCAAGACCCAGTAACCCAGTGGATGGTCTGTTGAAAAGGTCTCCAAGTCTGCTCTTGCCCCTAGATATTCCTGCACCATGTAATGCAGACGCTGGCGATGGTTGCTTGAACTCATCAGACCTTGATGCTGAGGACTAAAAAATTGTCTAAAGGCATCGGTCAGCCAGCCACATTCTCTACCGCTCTTCCTCTGACTGAACGAAGCCTCAGCAACACGCTGTCCAGCACCAGGAAATGGTAACCTCCCAGGGTCTGGAAATGCATTGCACAAACCTTTCTTGAGGGCCTCTTGAAGATGTTTCATCCTCTGCTCCCTCTGCGAAGGCAGGGTGAGTTCTGCAACCTTACCCTTGTAACGTGGATCAAGAAGGGTTGCCAGCCAGTAATGATCCCTCTCCTTAATACCACAAATCCTAGGGTCCTTTCGCAGGCTTTGCAGAATCAGGGAGGCCATGCAGCATAAGTTTGCAGAGGCATTCGATTCTGAGTCCTTTGAGCCACTAAGGATCACATGATCCATAACAACCTCCTCTTAGCCATGTACAACTCCTTGGGTTTCTGGGGACTTAAAACCATCCCTTGAAGACTGCTGGTGTGTGTTATCCTCCTTGTCCATGTTGTCACAATCCTCCTTCTCCTCTTCTTCTTCCTGTGTGTTTGGTGGGCCTGCAGAATACTATCTGGATAAAGGGGGCCTTGAGAGGTAAGGAAGTCCTCCACTTCCTCCCGCTGTTCTGCCTCAAGTGCCCCGTCCATTATTCCACGAAGCACGTGCTCCAACAGGAAGACAAGAGGGACAGTATCATTGATGCATGCATTGTGGCTGCTCACCATCCTCGTGGCCTCCTCAAATGGTGACAGGACAGTGCATGCATCCTTGATTAGTAGCCACTGGCGTGGCGAAAAGAAGCCAAGCTCCCCTGACCCTGTGCTGGTGCCATACTCACACAGGTGCTCATTGATGGTCCTCTGCTGCATGTGCAGCCACTGCAGCATTGCCAACGTTGAGTTACACCTGGTGGGCATGTCACAAATGAGGCGGTTGGTGGGCAGGTTGCATTCCCTTTGAATGTCAGCCAGTCGAGCACTGACATTGTATGACTGGCGGAAATGACCACAGAATTTTCTGGCCTGCCTCAGGAGATCCTGTTAGCCAGGGTACCTGTTTAAGAACCGCTGCACCACCAAATTCAGGACGTATGCCAAACATGGGACATGGGTCAAGTGTCCCTGTCAGAGGGCAGAGAGAAGGTTGGTGCCATTGTCGCATACAACCATTCCTGGCTGTAGCTGGTGTGGCGTCAACCAGCTCTGAGCCTGCCCCTGCAGAGCTGATAGAATCCCTGACCCAGTGTGGCTACTGTCCCCTAAGCAGACCAACTCAAGCACCGCATGGCATATTTTTGCCTGAGTGCTTGCGTAGGCCCTTAAACGCTTATGGAGCACCACTGGTTCAGAGGAGAAATCTGCAAAAGAGGCCCTAGAGGAAGAAGAAGAGGAGGGGGTAGAGGAGAGAGCTGTAGCAGAATCACCACTAGCATTTTGGAGGTGTGGTGGCGGAACAAGCTCCAACAATACTGAACCCTGTCCTGCATCCTTTCCAGTTGCCAGCAGAGTTACCCAGTGCACCATGTAGGAAAGGTAACATTCCTGCCCATGCCTGCTAGACCATGAGTCAGCGGTAATATGCACCTTACTGCTGACTGCCCTGTCCAAACGAGGCCAAAACATTGCCTTCCACATGCCAGTAGAGAGCCGGAATGGCTTTCCGTGAAAAGAAATGGTGTTTTGGAACCTGCCACTGAGGTACAGCACATTCCACAAAGTCATAAAAGGGGGCAGAGTCTACCAGCTGAAAAGGCAGCAGTTGCAGTGCTAGCAATTGCCCAAGCTAGCATTCAGACGCTGAGCATGTGGATGGCTGGGACTGAATTTCTTTTTACGGTTTAGCAACTGGGGAAGGGAAATTTGCCTGCTAAAATCAGATGGAGGTGTACTGATAGCAAATTGGCTGCAAGTACTTGGGACACCTATTGCTATACCTTCATTCCTCTCAGTGCAGGTTTTTGAGAGGACTGGAGGTATAGTAGGGTTGGAGATCCCAGATGAGGAGCAAGGAGAAGTCCGCCTTTTTCATTTATTGTGGGTCTTTCAAGTGCTGTTGCCAACGGACTGCATGGGAGGTCGTCATATGTCTGGTCAAGCATGTGGTGCCCAAGCGGCTGCTGTTCTGGCCACGCTTGATCCGCTTCAGACATAGGTTGCAAACAGCAACGGTGCGATCTGCTGCACACGTGTCAAAGAAGGCCCACACCAAGGAACTCTTTCTCCTCCTCTTCCTCCTCCTCTCTTCTATCAGGCACCCAAGTAGAGTCACTGACCTCATCATCCCCTCCCTCCTCATCACTGGAGCAAATTTGTAGTAGCAACTGCACTATGGCTGCACGCTATTGTGTACTGTGTACACCACCAGAAAAGTAGTAAAAACTGCACTAAGGCTGCACTGTATTGTGTACTGTGTACTGCACCAGAAAAGTAGTAGCAACTGCACTACGGATGCACTATATTGTGTTCTGTGTACGCCACCAGAACAGTAGTAGCAACTGTAGTACGGCTGCACTATATTGTGTACTGTGTACACCACCAGAAAGGTAGTAGCAACTGCACTACGGTTGCACTGTATTGTGTACTGTATACACCACCAGAACAGTAGTAGCAACTGCACTAGGGCTGCACTGTATTGTGTACTGTGTACTGCACTAGAAAAGTAGTAGCAACTGCACTATGGGTGCACTGTATTGTGTACTATGTACACCACCAGAACAGTAGTAGCAACTGCACTATGGCTGCACTCTATTGTGTACTGTGTACACCACCAGAAAAGTAGTAGCAACTGCACTACGGCTGCACTGTATTGTGTACTGAGTACACCACTAGAACAAAAGTAGCAACTGTACTATGGCTGCACCATATTGTGTACTGTGTACACCACCAAAAAGGTAGTAGCAACTGCACTACGGCTACACTGTATTGTGTACTGTGTACACCACCAGAAAAGTAGTAGCAACTGCACTACGGCTACACTGTATTGTGTATTGTGTACACCACCAGAAAAGTAGTAGCAACTGCACTATGGCTGCACGCTATTGTGTACTGTGTACACCACCAGAAAAGTAGTAAAAACTGCACTAAGGCTGCACTGTATTGTGTACTGTGTACTGCACCAGAAAAGTAGTAGCAACTGCACTGCGGATGCACTATATTGTGTTCTGTGTACGCCACCAGAACAGTAGTAGCAACTGTAGTACAGCTGCACTATATTGTGTACTGTGTACACCACCAGAAAGGTAGTAGCAACTGCACTACGGTTGCACTGTATTGTGTACTGTGTACACCACCAGAACAGTAGTAGCAACTGCACTAGGGCTGCACTGTATTGTGTACTGTGTACTGCACTAGAAAAGTAGTAGCAACTGCACTATGGGTGCACTGTATTGTGTACTGTGTACACGACCAGAACAGTAGTAGCAACTGCACTACGGCTGCACTCTATTGTGTACTGTGTACACCACCAGAAAAGTAGTAGCAACTGCACTAAGGCTGCACTATATTGTGTACTGTGTACTGCACCAGAAAAGTAGTAGCAACTGCACTACGGCTGCACTATATTATGTTCTGTGTACACCACCAGAACAGTAGTAGCAACTGTAGTACGGCTGCACTATATTTTGTACTGTGTACACCACCAGAAAGGTAGTATTAACTGCACTATGGTTGCACTGTATTGTGTACTGTGTACACCACCAGAACAGTAGTAGCAACTGCACTAAGGCTGCGCTGTATTGTGTCATGTGTACTGCACCAGAAAAGTAGTAGCAACTGCACTACGGCTGCACTGTATTGTGTACTGTGTACTGCACCAGAAAAGTAGTAGCAACCTCACTACGGCTGCACTGTATTGTGTACTGTGTACACCACCAGAAAAGTAGTAGCAACTGTACTACAGCTGCACTGTATTGTGTACTGCACCAGAAAAGTAGTAGCAACTGCACTACAGCTGCACTGTATTGTGCACTTTGTACACCACCAGAAAGGTAGTAGCAACTGCACTATGGCTACACTGTATTGTGTGTGCATATATATATATATATATATATATATATATATATATATATATATATATATATATTAATACACCGCCTGAAGTATATTAGAAATAGTACACCACGGATTGCACTGTAGATATAGACTACACTGGATGCAGAGTATTTATATATATATTAGACTGACTGTATATATATATATCAAATACACTGCCACTAACTGAATAACCTACCTGCTTAATCTAAATCAAGCTATTTCTCCATCCATGCCAACAACAGTACACAGGGCCGCCGTGTAGGCAGCCTTATATAGTGTGGGGCTTGGAATTAGTCCCCCTGAGCCATGATTGGCCAAAGGCACCCTGCCTTTGGCCAATTATGGCTCTCTTAGCCGAGGGCGTTGGGATTGGCCAAAGCATGCAGGTCAGGTGCATGCTTTGGCCAATCATCATACAACAACGCAGTGCAATTTCGCAGTTCATTATGGGGCGTTCTGCGGGCACTAGAATTTCCCGCAAATGCCCCATAATTTTCGCTCTTTGGTGAACGGGCGAACACCCGATGTTCGAGTCAAACTTATGTTCGACCCGAACATCTCTAATTATGACTGTTATACTTTATTTAGCTGCTATAAAATGCTGTATGATCAATCTGTCTTGTTGTGCTCCTTGACAGTATGGGGCAGGGAAATACATATATTTATAACAAGGTAATTCTCCAACAATACTAATTAGTCAAGTGATCATGTTTATTGACAGTTATTACTGTCTCGTGTTTAGCTCCCATGACCTTGATTGTGAATGGCAGTCAGGCTGTTTTTAAATGTGGATGGTAATATGCAAAAGAGTTCAAAAGAGTGGATATTCTACTAAAAACAATATTTACCATAATGAAGGATTTTGCCCTTAATTGAACAATAGTAACAAACATAGTGTGTCCCCCTATTTTAAATCGGTATGTATAAAGCTAAATAATTTATTTATTCATATTTGCTAAACATACTTGTTAATATTACTTATGAATTTACTGCTGTATGTTGCTGTAACCTTTTTTGATAAATCATATAATGGCAAAGAGTCACCCATTGGTAGTCAGGGATACAGACTTAATTCTAGTCATCTATGAAAACTAATTATCTAGTTTTCTTTTTATTGCCCTTTATTGCATATTTCGTCCAAGGTCGAAATATTCTTTTAAAAAATAACTTTCATGCAGTGGCATCTGAGTAACTGAATGCTTTTCTTCTTTCAGGTTTCTGGCAATTGTGATTCAGTGTTTGTCAATGGCAAAGAAATGAAAAGTAAAGTGGATACTATTGTAAACTTTACATACCAGCACATCACCACTCAGCTGGAGGTTACAGTGTGGGCACCACGCCTTCCATTGCAAATAGAAATATCGGACACTGAGCTGAGCCAAATTAAAGGCTGGAGGATTCCAGTCTCTGTTAATAAAAGGTAAGATTGCACCCCAATAAAATGATCAAAATACATCAAAAATACATAATCCGTTTACATTATAGGGTGCATCATTCACACTTGTGAATGCACCTACTCGGCAGTTATATGAGAACCCAAGAAGGGGATTCCCGTGATCAGCTGTAGGTGACCAGCCCTATTGAAAGCAACTAAGGACACCCACTTTCGTGTAATTGTTCCTGCTGAGATCACATGTGAGTGATCAACCCAGTGTGCAGACTGTCTGTGTCCAGTGCCGATCACTTGCATGTAATCGCTGCATGAGCGATTACACGCAAGGGGGCGCAATTAGCTGCAAGAGCCTCCTATTACTTTTAATGGGGCTGCCTAGTGGCAGCTAATTGCAGGAAATGTTACTAAACAGGGGGTGATTTTCTAAAACTGGAGAGTGCAGCTCTGCATAGAAACCAATCAGCTTCCAGGTGTTTTGTCAAAACGTAAATGAAAAAGCTGAAGTTAGAAGCTGGTTGGGTACACTGCACAGCTGCACCAAATTTTGCACTCTCCAGTTTTAGTAAATCAACCCAACTGTAGTCTAAGTTTGTTTTCAGTTTTTACACTCATAGCTGTACAAGTTAAACTAATGAATTATTATATAATAATTAATGAGCTTAAAGTGCAACTCCGGAATTTTCGAAAAAATCTCCCCTTGCAGTGCAAAGCTAGTTATGTCTAGGGTGTAAAGGGAGAGACATTCAGGCTGTCTCTGACACTGCCCTTTTCTCCTCAAAGCTGGTTTGTGGTCTGTTGCCTCCCCCCTTTACCATTAAAATATAACTAACTGCTCATATCTTTGAATGTAATAATTTTTACAACATTTGGCTTAACCTTTGCTTATGCATTTATATCATATGCTCAGTTTAAAGTGATTGTAAAGTCTCTTTTTTTCTGTAAAAATAAACATGTTATAATTACCTGCTCTTTGCAGTTGATTTGCACAGAGCACCCCAGATCCTCCTCTTCTCGGGTCCCTCTTCTGTGCTCCTGGTGCCTCCCTCCTGTTGAGTGCCTCACAGCAAGCAGTTTGCTATGGGGGCACCCAAGCTGAGCTGCAGCTCCATGTGTCCATTCAGACGCTGAGCTGTGGTTCAGCCCCACCTCTCTCTCTTCTGATTGGCTAACTGAATTTGATTGATTTGCTTGAGCTGCTGTGTCTCAGCCGATGAGGAGGGAGAGTCCTGGATGGCCGAAACACTCGTGGACATCACTGGACAGAGATGGGGCTCAGGTAAGTATTAGGGTGTTGAGGGGGGCTGCTGCACACAGAAGGCCTTTTATCTTAATGCATAGAATGCATTACGATGAAAACCTTCCGACTTTACAACCCCCCTGTGTAAATTCAAACATATACAGTATTACAGTATGTGTGCATGCACTTAGTTTTAATGTAACATTAAATTGTGACCACCACAGAGTCTGTTGTGCATACAATTCTATCTTTCATCACATTTTTACTACCAAAGATTCAGTAGACACCAAAATGTGTGGCAAATAATAAAGTCAGATTTTTACACAGAACAAAAATTAAGACAAGCATCAGCTCATTAACATTTCATTTCTTATTACAAAATGCATTGAATATAACATCCATTTTAATCCTATTAAACCTAACGAGGATAACACACATAAATCCAGAAAGTGAAAGAAACACACAAAGTGATGAATTGCAGAAGGTAAGCTTGTAGAACTGATGTGGTGTTACAAAGACTAATCAGAAACTTGGATGAGTATCTGCAGTGCTGCAACCTGGGGAGGTAACAGTCAGATGTATGTGATGAATGCTTTGGAGAAAAATATTATAGCACCCAGTGGCAGTAGCTAAACTTAGTGTTTTGATTAAATAAAGCAATGGCTTAAAGTGTGTGTAGGCAAACAATTAATTACACAAATCAAATACATATGTTTGAACTGCTTTATCAAATACATTGTTTGTAATTCTGCTCAGTCAGTTTTCAAATTCTGATACATTACCAGACACCATAGCCATGCCTTGACTATTTACTTTTCTCTACTGCAGTTAAAGTAATACAGTTTGGTCAAGACTATGATAATATAGTGAAGACATATCCGTTTACTGCTGTGATCTTCTCTGTATTCTCCTTGAATCAGTCATTTATTAAATTCACATAAACGAGCAATGCAGTGGGGTCTGATTTGCTTACTGTGCTGTGTCCTTTAATCCATTAGTTTATGAATACGGGATTATAGGAGGCTAGCATTGGTATGCCCAGCCTGTTGCATTAGGGTTGTATATCAGCAGAGCAGTGGACGATGTCAGTAGAACAGAGATTGGTGTCAATAAGGTCTAAACAGTCTCCTGATGTCTCACTTTTGACACAGAGAAAGGGACAGAAGATCAAGATTCCCCAGGAATGATCAGTACAAATCACTCACTGTGTTCATTCAGAACAGGAAGGGGCCAGGAAATTAAATATTTACCAGCCCCTTCCCCCATATTCCAATCCTCTGCAGCAGCCGGTGGGAAAGGAGAGGAGGGAAGCTGGCAGCACTGCAGGGGAAAATGGGGGGGGGGCAGGAAGCAGGGGCAATCTGCACCGTACGGGGTGATTAGGGTGTGCCCAGGCACCTTCGGCACAACCTGTGCGCACGCCTATGGAGGCTAATACAAGCCAAAATGTGGTACTGTTTTTAGGTGTATTTTGATCATATTGGGTTCTTGACTGTTATTCACTTTAGATTTACATAAAGTTATCTGGTGAACTTTAGCTGTATTGTCAGTATTAAACCAAATTTATGATAATTGTCCCAAAATCCTCCAGTGAAAACAACATTCTCTGACATCCAGCAACATCTGTTCTTCAATAGGAAAAGATCTTACTATGCCAGTCACTGTATGAAAGAAAAGGATGGATGTCATCTTCCCCCCGACATTTACTTGACATTCCCTCAAACTACTGTATTTTTTGCTAAAGTTTACCTAGTTTGAGCCATCAGACTATTAAATTATAGCAAATTATTGGACTAGTGCACTAAAATGCAATGATTGTAATATTCTTTCAAGCAAGAAACCCCTTTCTGCTCAGCTGGAAGATCTCCAGTCCCCCTACTCCAAAGCAACTCTTTCATTTAATTAATGCTGACCTACCTAAATGGAAAATAATATAGGATGGTGGAGCATGTCCCAAGAAATTCAACAAAATTTGGAGTCTATGATAGAAGTCCCCTATGACATTTTATTCAGACATGCCCACTTTGAATGTTGTCTGCTAATGTCCTATACTTACTGTTTCTTAACTTACAATGTGGGTATGGCAGGGTGTATGTGTGATTGGATGGATGTGTGTTTGTTTTTCTCTAATCATGTTTAGGTCATAATTTGTCATACAATAATGGGTACTGTGTGCCCCTTTCTAAGTTATGTTTATCCATGTAAATGTTTTTGGGTCTTTTTTGGGCTGTGATTATCTTTCTTTTGTGCTTTCTATGCCACAAATAAACACATATTAAAAAATGAAATGGTTATCCATAGAAAGTGCTTCGCCTGTGTTATTAATATAAGTTTGGCATTTTGGCTGACTCTGTACCACTGTAAAAGACACACACAAAACTAATATAGCTCTGAAATTACCAATAAATATTAAAATTTATGTTTTAATTGCAAGCTATGTAAGTTACATTTTAATTGGTATCAGCCACTTGCTCAGAGAGGGGGAAGGAGAAGCAGCACATGGAGCATCTCATTTGTGATGCAGTGCAAGAGCTGCTAATGGGAGGAGAGAGCAGAATGACACAGAGTTGGGCTCAGTTTGGTGCTTCCCCTTTCTACCCAGACAAATGTTGGATGGCGGGCTTTAAAATTTTTCGTGGACAACGGTCTGTTGTTAGATTTTCCAAACGTGTGTACACAAGTCCGTTGGACAAAAGTCCAAAGTACAAACACGCATGCTCGGAAGCAAGGACGAGCCAGAAGCGGTCGGTCTTGTAAACTAGCGTTCGTAATGGAGAATTACCATTCATGTTAAGTTTTTGGCCAACACCCTTCGGACAAAAGTACTCAAAATGCAGCAAAAATAATTGTTTAATAAAATATACCACACTAAAAGTATTTTATTTGCAATAGTGTTAGGAATGTTATACATAGTGTAAAGGTCAGTATTCAAGTTCTCACACCCCTTAGCCATGCCACCTGGCAGGCAGTACTGAGTCCCTGTTTGTAAAAGTACACACAAATGAGACTTGTAAAGACTGTAGGCTCTGTACATGCTTCAAATATACATACACACAAAACACCCAGGTAATTGTCTAGTTATGCTTAGTTATATGGTTGACATGCGGTGCAAACAGCTAGCCTGTCCAAACATTAAAGAAGGCTTATCCTGTGCAATAAAGTAACAGGCTCATACAACTAAAAACACAGTAAGCAGTCATGGCTTATTTTGCCTTATATGAGAAAAGTACAGCTTCTATGTTAAAAATGGAAATAGGGATTATTACTCTAAAATTTAGATACCATTTTCTAGAGCTTCGTATGCACACGCAAGCATGTCAGGAAAACATCAACTGTACTGTAAACAGCAATCACAGGTCAATTAGTTTCAGTATAAATCACACAAATAGGAAACATAAAAGGAATATAAAGACACTGAATTTCAAAAGAGCCAACTTCCCTAAACTACAAACCTTGCTAAAAGGCATAAATTGGGATAAAATATTAGGAACAAAGAACACGGAGGAGAGATGGGTTTGCTTTAAGAGCATATTAAATAAGGGCATTAGCCAATGCATCCCATTGGATAATACATTGAAAAGAGCGACCAAAAGTCCTGGATGGCTTAGCTCCAATGTAAAAATGCATATAAAAGAAAAGGAGAAGGCCTTCAAAAAATGCAAGGTTGAGGGATCATCATCAGTATTCAGACTTTATAAAGAATGCAACAAGAAATGTAAGGGTGCAATTAGGACGGCTAAGATAAAATATGAAAGACACATAGAGGAGGAGAGCAAAAAAAATCCCAAGAAATTATTTAAGTATGTAAAAAAGGGAGGACAGACCATATTGGCCCCATAAAGAATGAGGAAGGAAATCTGGTTACAAAGGATGGGGAGATGGCGAAGGTATTGAATTTATTCATCTCCTCAGTCTTCACAAGTGAATCGGGGGGCTTCAGTTACCAAAACTGCAGTGTTTATCCTCATGACACAACACAGGAAGCACCTCCATGGTTAACAGAGGACAGAATTAAAATTAGACTTGAGAAACTTAACATTAATAAATCACCGGGACCAGATGGCTTGCATCCGAGGGTACTTAGGGAACTTAGTCAAGTGATTGCCAGACCGTTGTCTGGTACCAGCTGACTGGAGAAAAGCCATTGTAGCACCAATATTTAAAAAGGGCCCAAAATACATCCCTGGGAATTACAGACCAGTTAGCCTAACAATAATAGTATGTAAACTCTTGGAGGGGATGATAAGGGACTATATACAAGCTTTTAGAGAACAGTATCATTAGCAGTAATCAGCATGGATTCATGAAGAATCGTTCTTGCCAAACCAATCTACTAACCTTCTATGAGGAGGTGAGTTGCCATCTAGATAAAGGAAGGCCCGTAGACGTGGTGTATCTGGATTTTGCAAAAGCATTTGACACAGTTCCCCATAAATGTTTACTGTACAAAATAAGGTCCGTTGGCATGGTCCATAGGGTGAGTACATGGATTGAAAACTGGCTACAAGGGCGAATTTAGAGGGTGGTGATAAATGGGGAGTACTCGGAATGGTCAGGGGTGGGTAGTGGGGTTCCCCAGGGTTCTGTGCTGGGACCAATCCTATTTAATTTGTTCATAAATGACCTGGAGGATGGGATAAACAGTTCAGTCTCTGTATTTGCAGACGATACTAAGCTAAGCAGGGCAATAACTTCTCCGCAGGATGTGGAAACTAACAAATTAATGGGTTGGGCAACTACATGGCAAATGAGGTTCAATGTAGAAAAATGTAAAATAATGCATTTGGGTGGCAAAAATATGAATGCAATCTATACACTGGGGGGAGAACCTCCGGGGGAATCTAGGATGGAAAAGGACCTGGGGGTCCTAGTAGATGATAGGCTCAGCAATGGCATGCAATGCCAAGCTGCTGCTAACAAAGCAAACAGAATATTGGCATGCAAAAAAAGGTGATCAACTCCAGAGATAAAATGATAATTCTCCCACTCTACAGGTCTCTGGTCCGCCTGCACCTAGAGTATGCTGTCCAGTTCTGGGCACCAGTCCTCAGGAAGGATGTACTGGAAATGGAGCGAGTACAAAGAAGGGCAACAAAGCTAATAACGGGTCTGGAGGATCATAGTTATGAGCAAAGGTTGCGAGCATTGAACTTATTCTCTCTGGAGAAGAGACGCTTGAGAGGGGATATGATTTCAATATACAAATACCGTACTGGTGAACCCACAATAGAAATAAAACTTTTTCTCAGAAGAGAGTTTAACAAGACTCGTGGCCACTCATTAAAATTAGAAGAAAAGAGGTTTAACCTTAAACTACGTAGAGGGTTCTTTACTGTAAGAGCGGCAAGGATGTGGAATTCCCTTCCACAGGCGATGGTCTCAGCGGAATTCCCTTCCACAGGCGGTGGTCTCAGCGGGGAGCATCGATAGCTTCAAGTAACTATTAGATAAGCACCTGAATGACCGCAACATACATGGATATACAATGAAATACTGACACATAATCACACATAGGTTGGACTTGTGTCTTTTTTCAACCTCACCTACTATGTAACTATGTAACTGTAAACGGTTTATCACCGATAGTAAAACACTTCACACTACATGCATTGTAAATAGGTTTTAAAGTACTGGATAACATTTCTGTGGGACAAGAACATGAACAACTAAGTAGACTTTAACAGCCCTATTAAAATGTCAGGCAGCCATATGCTACAAAACCAATGGATAAAAACGATCCCCTAAACAAAAAATTCTTATTGTACAGGACGGCTTGCTTTGCAAACATAGCTTCATGGAATTTGTGGCTGTGTACAGTGAGCCAACATAGAAATGTGATCCCAATAGTATTACTACCTTTACAGAGAACAAAGGGGCCAATGCTGCTGCTGTCCCCTATTAGCACTAAGACTGAGAGTGATCACATGACTGCTGATTGCTGGGTTCTTGATGTTCACTGAGCAGAGAGTGATGACTGTCAGTCCCCGCGCTCTGCTCTGTACCTCCAGCACTCTCTGGAGCACCTGGCTGTGAATTGGGTGGGAGCAGCTGGCTCAGCCTCTCAGCAGCACGCTGAGAGGCTGAGCCAGCTGCTGGTCATTATTGTTGGGATCCTTGCAGAGCCTGGACTGGCTCTGTGACATCAGCTGACAGCGGGCTGAACTAAGTTCACTCCTGTGGCCCACAGGAGAAGTGTGGCCAAAAGAGTTTTGGTCACATTGCAACTTGCAAACTAAACACTAGGTAAATATAAAAAACACATGTTGATGCAGTTCTATAAACATTGAAAACTCTTACTGAATACTGAAGAAATTCACTAGTAAGTACTGCAAGCTTTGGATTGGCTGTAAGTAGTCATTTGTGCTTTAGTTTAGGTCTTCTGCCAAAGCCTGATATTTCATTTAGAGGAAGTATTTTAAAGCTGACACCGATCATCAAAATATATGTGACTTTAAATATACATTGTATCTTAGATTTTGTTCTTGATGTAGCATAAGAAGGAGACATATCAGTCAAGTCAAAAGATTTTAAACCCATGTTCTGTTTGGGTGTGAAACTTCAACTATGGTTCTGTGGAGATGAAAGATACTGTATGTCAGAAATAATATTTAAACATATTTTTGTGTTGTTTGAGCAGATGTTTCTTGAGTATATTGTATGGAACTGTGCAGATCTATAATTTTACTGTCATTGTTTGTTATTGAAATGTTTCAGAGCCTTTTCCAAATGCCATGTTTTCTGTGTCATATTTGTAAAGAAGCAAAGGAAAGAACCATAAACAGAACTTACAAACCAAAGGGTTGACACTGGTGCATGGACAGCACTTTGATCCATCTTCTGTGTTGTGGAAGAAAAGATTGAGCCTTGTTTGGAGGAAATTTGCAAGCAACCAGATGAAATACCATCAACCAGATTGGATACAATTTCGCAATGCAGAAGTTCTCTGAAAACTATGCTGAAAGCTTGAAGAAAAATAATTATTGCTTAGGTAGTGCTAGATGTTATTCCTGTTTTCGATTCAACAATTGCAAATGATCATGAGTTTATAAAATTCAGAACATTGACTGAATATACTTTAAATTTGCTATGAATAAAATCACTAATTCACAACTGATTGAAGACAGATTGAGCTGCCCCAACAGTTAAGTGCCTTTGCTGCAGTAACGGCCCATCCATAGGGGGAGCACGGGCACCACCCCCCCATCCATGCATCCGGCCCCTCTGCATGCGGGGCGCCAGACGCATGTATTTCAATGGTTTTTTTTAAGCACATGATTAGAGCCTGAGGCTCTAATTGCCTTCAAAAAAGGGTGAGCAGGGCACTGCCCACGAGCCCACCCACTTGTGTGACAGTAACAAATTAATATTCGCTATTGTCTTCCTGATTCTCCTCCCAGCCAATCAGGAAGCAGTTTCTGAGACCCAATTGGCCAGGGAGCCTTAGGACTCCCAGCCAATTGGTTCTTAGTCAGGACCGACTTCCTGTTCAGCCTGGAGGAGAAGCAATGGCCTCAGAACGAGGAGCTGCATCCTGGATCCATGTCTGCCTGATCTGCCTCCCTCCTAAGGTAAGGAGGCCCATGATCGCCGCCACATTCCCATCCATCTCCCATTGGGGGAGATCGCCGCATTCCTGTCTGTCTCCTGCAGGGGGGGATTGCCACATTCCCCTCCCCCTCCCACGGGGTGGGGGAGTTGGCGTTGGTTTGCCGCCCCCCCCCCCACACTATTGAGCACCAGCCGCCACTGCTTTGCTGTATGCTGCCTAATTGTTTACAAATCTGTCCATCCATATCACAGACTATCCAACTTGTGTGGAATGCAAATTTAGGAGAACATTCACAAAAGTAGTTAAGGTGGTTCATGCATCATCTTGAGCTCCTAATACAGGTACATGACACCCCATCCCTTTGTTCACATTTAGTGGTGGGGTTTGGGAGCTGTCATTCACGGATAGTGAGTGATGGGATCAGACGTATTGGGTTTTTCTTTTGCTAAGTTAGTGGGGAGAAATCCAAATCAAATCAATATTTGATGTGTTCACCCTTTTGCCTTCAAAACAGCATCAATACATCCAAGTATACTTGCACACAGTTTTTGAAGAAACTCCGCCAGTAGGTTGTTCCAAACATCTTGAAGAACTAATCACAGATCTTCTGTGGATGTAGTATGCCTCAAATCCTTTTGTCTCTTCATGTAATCCCAGACAGACTCGATGTGCTCGCAGCACTCCATGGAAACTGCTTTACTAAAACTCACTAACGATTTACTAACTGCTAAAACCAACAGCCAGTACTCCATACTCCCACTTCTTGACCTCTCTGAGGCCTTTGATACTGTGGACCTCCCGCTCCTTCTCAATAAACTACATTCCCTTGGCCTCCCAGATTCTGCTCTATCCTGGTTCTCTGCCTATTTATCACAGCGCTCCTTTAGTGTCACCTACAACTCTGTCTCCTCCTCTCCATTGCCCCTTTCTGTGGGGGTCCTCCAAGGCTCTGTTCTTGGACCCCTTCTCTTCTCTATCTACACCTCCTCCCTTGCTCACTTGATAACCGCCCACAGCTTCCAATACCACTTATACGTTGATGACACCCAAATCTATCTGTCTACTCCTCGCCTCACTCCTTCAGTCTCCTCTCGCATTACTAACTTACTAACTGACATATCAGCATGGATGTCGCACCACTTCCTTAAACTAAATCTCTCTAAAGCTGAGCTATTAATATTCCCTCCGCCCGTGCCCCACTCCATGACTTTTCCATCAAAATCAACAATGTAACCATCAGTCCCTCCCCTCACGCCAGGGTACTAGGTGTAATCCTAGACTCTGACTTGTCATTTCAGCCTCAAATCCAATCGTTGTCAAAGGTTTGTAGAATTCACCTCTGTAACATCTCTAAAATTTGCCCCTTTTTAACAAAAAAACCACCAAGCTCCTCATTTACTCCCTTGTTATCTCTCGCCTTTACTATTGCAACTCCCTTCTCATTGGCCTGCCTCTCCATAGGCTATCCCCTCTTTAGTCTATCATTAATGCTGCTGCCAGACTTATACACCTTACCAACCGCTCAGTGTCTGCCAACCCTCTCCTCCAATCCCTACACTGGCTCCCAATCACCCAGCGAATTAAATTCAAAATACTAACCACAACATACAAAGCAATTCACAACTCTGCCCCGAGCTACATCACCAATCTTGTCTCCAAATATCACCCAAATCATCCTCTCCGCTCTTCTCAAGACCAACTGCTCTCAAGCTCTCTCGTCTCCTCCTCCCATGCTCGTCTCCAGGATTTCTCTCCCATCTTCTCGAACGCGCTACCTCAACATGTCCGGCTATCCCCTACTCTTGTTACCTTCAGGCGATCCCTGAAAACTCATCTCTTCAGGAAAGCCTATCACGTCTCCAACTAATCTCCTATGACTTCCATCAGCTCATTTCCCACAGTTACAACCTTTTGTACCACCTGTCCCACCCTATTAGATTGTAAGCTCTTCTGAGCAGGGCCCTCTTAATCCTCTTGTATTTTATTGTATTATAACTGTATTGTCTCCCTTTTATATTGGAAAGTGCTGCGTAAACTGTTGGCGCTATATAAATCCTGTATAATAATAATAATACTGTTAAGATCATCAACCATTATCAACCATTACTTCCAAGACTCCTTGTTTTTCATTATGCTGAAGATAGTTGTTAATGACTTTGGTTTGTGTTTGGGGTCATTGTTAAGCTACAGAATACATTTGGGGCCAATCACACATCTCCCTGATGGTATGGCAGGTTGGACAATTAATCTGCCTGTATTTCTTAGCATTGAGGACACCATTGATCCTGACTAACCCTTTGGTGAACAACTGCCTCCTGCTACAGCCAAATATTTAAAATTTTGACTCCTCAATCCAGAGCAGCTGCTTTCATTTTTCTGTACCCCAGCTTCTATTTTTTCATGCATAGTCACTTAGCCTTGTTTCTAAGGTCGGAGATATGACTTTTTGGCTACAATTCTTCCATGAAGACCACTTCTGGCCAGACTTTTCTGAATAGTAAATGGATGCACCATGGCCTCACTGGTTTCTGCCAGTTCTGTGCTGATGGCACTCCTGGACATCTAAGCATGATGTGTCATGCTGCATTGTTTCCTTGGCCGACCACTGCATCTTCAGTCCTCAGCATTGCCTGGTTTAAGCCTGCTATACAGCTGTTTCTGATTCAGTTAAGGACTGTGTTTCAACTAGGGATGAGCCGAACACCCCCCGGTTCGGTTTGCGGCAGAACATGCGAACAGTCAAAAAATTTGTGCGAACACTGTTAAAGTCTATGGGACTCGAACGTGAAAAATCTAAAGTGCTAATTTTAAAGGAAATATGCAAGTTATTGTCATAAAAAGTGTTTGGGGTCCCGGGTCCTGCCCCAGGGGACATGTATCAATGCAAAAAAAAGTTTTAAAAACTGCCGTTTTTTCAGGAGCAGTGATTTTAATAATGCTTGAAGTGAAACAATAAAAGTGAAATATTTCTTTAAATATCATGTCTGGTGGTGACTATAGTATGCCTGTAAAGTGGTGCATTTTTCCTGTGTTTAGAACAGTCCCTGCACAAAGTGACATTTCTAAAGGAATAAAAGTAATTTAAAACTGCTTGCGGCTGTAATGTAATGTTGCCCCCCCCCAGCCCATTACCAGGCCCTTTGGGTCTGGTATTGATATTAGGGGAACCCCACACCCAAATTTAATAAAAAAAGGCGTGGTGCCCCCAGGCCCCCTATATACCCTGTTTCCCCCAAAATAAAACCTAGCGTGATTGTCGGTGATGGCTGCAATATAAGCTCTACCCCCACCCCCCAAATAAGCCCTAGCTAAAGTCCTTGTAGGTCTTATTTTCAAGGTAGGGCTTATTTTCGGGGGAAATAGAGTAAGGATTATTTGGGGGGTAGGGCTTTTATTGCAGCCATCACTGACAGTCACGCTAGGTCTTATTTTCGGGAAACAGGGTACTCTGAACAGCAGCAGTATACAGGCGGTCCCCGGTGGATGGGGATGGGGACTGTAGGCTTGTTCTTAAGTTGAATCTGTTTGTAATTTGGAACAGGTATATTTTGTAAGTGTAGCTCCAGCCAAAAAATCTATTTTTAAGCTTTTTGGATAACATAGGGAAGGGTTATCATCACCCCTGTAACATTTGTTTTGCTGTCTGTGCCCCTGTTCAGAAGATTTCACCTCACTTTCTGTCCCGATGACAATTGGATTTAGAAAATTTTGGGTTATTATGGAAACAAGGATTGGTGATAAAGCATCAGTGGAGACACCTTTTTCCCATATTAAATCTTACAGGAGAGAATTTCCCTTCCTAGGGGTAGATTTCCTCTCACTTCCTGCTGTCTCCCTCCGTTTCTAAGTAGGAGTCGTTTGTAAGTCGGATGTTTGAAAATAGGGGACCGCCTGTATATAATATATGGCCTGCCCTATACACTCTGCGGAAAATTGGGCCTTAGGTGTTGGTGATACCAGAACACCACAGTTACTCTTGGTGGGCACTGAAACTAGCCCTGCTGTGAAATAGTATATCAAGAATTGTAATTATGCGCCCCTGTTAAACAGGGGCATAAAAATTGGGCCTTAGGCAGTGGTGGTGGTGGCACAACACTGTAAAGCCTCACAGATACTTTTGTTGAGCTCAGGAACAGGCCCTGCTGTGAAATATTAGATCAAAAATTGTAATTACGCGCCCCGGTTAAACAGGGGCAGAAAAATTGGGCCTAATGCCCCGTACACACAAGCTGATTTTCCGTTGGAAAAAACTTGGATGGTTTTTCCGACGGAATTCCGCTCAAGCTTGCCTTGCATACACACGGTCACACAAAAGTTCTCTTAACTGTCGACCGTCAAGAACGTGGTGACGTACAACACTACGACGAGCCAAGAAAATGTAGTTCAATGCTTCCGAGCATGCGTCGAATTGTTTTCGAGCACGCGTAGGAATTTTACACGTTGGAATTTGTACAGAGGATCGCATTTTCGGATAGGAACTTTTCCCCACCGAAAAATAGAGAATATGCTCTCAATCTTTTGCTGGCTGGAATTCCGCCAGCAA
The DNA here is from genome assembly GCA_037952925.1 of Lithobates clamitans. NCBI lineage: Eukaryota > Metazoa > Chordata > Amphibia > Anura > Ranidae > Lithobates > Lithobates clamitans. Next base: position 8,334,066 of record JBBGZY010000438.1, read on the forward strand.
AAGACCGATGGAGCATACACACGGTCGCATTTTCCGACAAAAAGCTCTCACCAGAGTTTTGCAGGCGGAATTTCCGATCGTGTGTATGCGGCATTAGGTAGTGGTGGTGGTGGCACAACACTGTAAAGCCTCACAGATACTTTTGTTGAGAGCAGGAACAGGCCCTGCTGTGAAATATTAGATCAAAAATTGTAATTACACGCCCCTGTTAAATAGGGGTAGAAAAATTGGGCCTTAGGAAGTGGTGGTGGTGCCCTGAACCAAAAATATTCCTAGAAGCTATCATCGTGAAGATTAGAGATGAGCCGAACACCCCCTGGTTCGGTTCGCACCAGAACCTGCGAACGGACCGAAAGTTTGCGCAAACTTTAGAACCCCATTAAAGTCTATGGGATTCGAACATTCGAAATCAAAAGTGCTAATTTTAAAGGCTAATATGCAAGTTATTGCCCTAAAAAGGGTTTGGGGACCCGGGTCCTGCCCCAGGGGACATGTATCAATACAAAAAAAAGTTTTAAAAACGGACGTTTTTTCAGGAGCAGTGATTTTAATGATGCTTAAAGTGAAAAAAAAGTGAAATATTCCTTTAACTATCGTACCTGGGGGGTGTCTATAGTATGCCTGTAAAGTGGCACGTGTTTCTCGTGCTTAGAACAGTCCGTACACAAAATGACATCTTTAAAGAAATAAAAGTCATTTATAACTGCTTGCGGCTTTAATGTAATGTTGGGTCCCGGCAATATGGATGAAAATCAGTGAGAAAAACAGCATGGGTACCCCCCCCAGTCCATTACCAGGCCCTTTGGGTCTTGTATGGATATTAAGGGGAACTCCGCACCCAAATTGAAAAAAGGAAAGGCGTGGGGCCCCCAGGCCCTATATACTCTGTTACAAGCGGTGCAAACAAGACAGGGACTGTAGGTTTGTTGTTAAGAAGAATCTGTTTATAATTTTAAACTGGTACATATTTAACCATCTCAATACAGTGCATTTTCGCCCCCTTCCTGCCCAAGCCATTTTTCAGCTTTCAGCGCTGTCACAATTTGAATGACAATTGCGCGGTCATACAACACTGTACCCAAATGAGATTTTTATTAGTTTTTCCCCACAAATAGAGCATTATTTTGGTGGTATTTGATCACATCTGCGGTTTTTATTTTTTGCGCTATAAACAAAAGAAGAGGGACAAGTTTGAAAAAAACACAATATTTTTTACTTTTTGCTATAATAAATATCCATTTTTTTTTTAAACTAATTTTTTCCTCAGTTTAGGCTGATATGTCTTATTTTTGGTAGAAAAAAATCGCAATATGTGTATATTGATTGGTTTGCGCAAAAGTTATAGCGTCTACAAAATAAGGGATAGATTTATAGCATTTTTATTATTTATTTTTTTTTACTAGTAATGGCGGCGATCTGCGATTTTTATTGTGACTGCGATATTGCGGCGGACACATCAGACACTTTTAACACATTTTTGGGACCATTTACATTTATACAGCGATCCGTGCTATAAAAATGCACTGATTACTGTATACATGTGACTAGCAGGGAATGGGTTAACACTAGGGGGTGATCGAGGGGTTAACTGTGTTCCTAGGGAATGTTTCTAACTGAAGGGGGAGGGGAATCACAAGGGGAGGAGACTGATCGGTGTTGCTCTATACTGAGAACACACATCAGTCTCCTCTCCTCTCTGACAGGATGTGGATCTGTGTGTTTACATACACAGATCCACGTCCCGCCGTGTTACCGGGCAATCGCGTGTGCCTGGTGGACATCGCGGCCGCCTGGCACATGCATCGGGTGCCTGGTGACACGGCGGGTGTGCGCGATTGCCGCCGGCGCGCCCCCTGGTGGGTAGCGAAGGTGAGGGCGTCATATGATGCCCTCCCAGAACGAGAGCCACGCCGCCTGGCTGTTAAAAAGCGGTTAAAGTGTAGCTCCAGCCAAAAATCTATTTTTAAGCTTTTTGTAAAACATAGGGAAGAGTTATCACCCCTGTAACATTTGTTTTGCTGTCTGTGCACCTCTTCAGAAGATTTCACCTCACTTTCTGTCCCAATGACAAATGTTTTTTGAAAATTTGGAATTTTTAGTGAAACAAGGATTGGTGATAAAGCATCAGTGAAGAGGAGACATGTTTTTCCAATATTAACTCTTACAGGAGAGAATTTTCATTCCTAGGTTTGCAAGTAGGAGTCGTTTGTAAGTTGGATATTTGAAAGTAGGGGCCTGCCCTAAATACTCTGCACAAATTGGGGCCTTAGGTGTTGGTGTTGCCACAACACTGTAAGCCCTCACAGTTACTCTTGGTGGGCGCAGGAATGGGCCATGCTGTGAAATATTAGATCAAGAATTGTAATTATATGCCATTGTTGAACAGTGGTAGAAAAATTGGGCCTTTGGTGGTGGTGGTGGTGCTGGTGCCACAACACTGTAAGTCTTCACAGTTACTCTTGCTGGGTGCTGGAACGGGCCCTGCTGTGAAATATTATATCAAGAAATGTAATTACATGCACCTGTTTAACAGGGGCAGAAAAATTGGGCCTTTGGTGGTGGTGGTGTTGCTACAACACTGTAAGTCCTCACAGTTACTCTTGGTGGGAGCTGGAACGGGCCCTGCTGTGAAATATTATATCAAGAATTGTAATTACATGTCCCTGTTGAACAGGGGCAGAAAAATTGGGCCTTAAGCACTGGTGCCACAAGCCAGAATGGCCTTGCATGAAATGAAATGGCATTTGGGAACCTGCCACTGAGGTACCGCACATTCCACAAATTAACGAAAGGGGGCCGAGTCTAACAGCTGAAAAGGCAGAAGTTGCAGTGCTAGCAATTTGGCCAAGCTAGCATTCAGACGCTGAGCATGCGGATGGCTGGGACCAAATTTCTTTAGACGGTTTAGCAACTGGGGTAGGGAAATTTGCCTGCTAAAATCGGATGTTGGTGTACCGCTAGCAGATTGGCCGCAAGAACTTGAGACACCTATTCCTATACCTTCATTCCTCTCAGTGCAGGTTTCTGAGAGGACTGGAGGTATAGTGGGGTTGGAGATCCCAGCTGATGAGGAGCAAGAAGAGGTCCGCCTTGTTCTTTGATGTCGGTCTTTTAAGTGCTGCTGCCAACGGACTGCATGGGAGGTCATCATATGTCTGGTCAAGCTTCAGACATATGTTGCAAACAGCAACGGTGCGATCTGCTGCACATGTGTCAAAAAAGGCCCACCCCACAAAAGAAAATATGTGGGGAGTCAGCAGTGCCCTGCACCTGCTTAGCTCTGCGGGGTGATGCAATATGGTGGCTGCCTCTAAGCTGCCCCCTGGAGGGTATCCTGCCTCGTTGGAGATGTTCCTCCTCCCCTCTTCTATCAGGCACCCAAGTAGAGTCAGTGACCTCATCATCCCCTCTCTCCTCGTCACTGGAGCAAACTTGGCAGTATGCTGCAGCTCTGGGAACATGACTGCCAGTTTCTTGACCTTCTTGGTCACCCCCTCTCTCTAGGCTCACGTTACTCCCTTCCTCAACCTGGGTACCATCATCGGAGCCTTCAAATCACTGCGCATCCTCCCAACATTGTGGTCGAATAGTTCGGGGGACTCCTCCGTGCATGATGGTGGGACTAGGGAAGGAGTGACTGTTGACATGGAACCGATGGAATAGGCTGCTTGGCAGCTGTATTAGCAGGCAAACTACTCTGAGCCTGGGTGACAGAGGATGAGGAGGATGAGGAGGGCTTTGCTAACCATTCCACCAACATTTCTGCATGTTGTGGCTCAATAACACGGCAAGCTGCAGAAAAAAAGGACAAGTGTGCCCCACAGCCACATGCTGAGGATGCATCGTGTCCATGACCAGCACTGTCGACTGTTGACACAGAGCCTGCTTGCCCTCTTTTAGTGGCCTGAGTGTCTGCCTCTCCTTGGTGGCCTTCTGGACATGCTGTAAATTTTGTTTAGCAAAACCACACTACACTGTATTGTGTACTGTGTACACCACCAGAATAGTAGCAGCAACTGCACTAGGGGTGCACGGTACTGTGTACACCAACAGGAGTGTAATAACAACTATGGGTGTACTGTATGTATTGTGTACACCACCAGAAAAGTAGTGGCAAGTGCACTAGGGGTGCACGGTACTGTGTACACCAACATGAAGTGTAATAACAACTATGGGTGTACTGTATGTATTGTGTACTGTGTACACCACCAGAAAAGTAGTAGCAAGTGTACTAGGGGTGCACGGTACTGTGTACACCAACATGAAGTGTAATAACAACTATGGGTGTACTGTATGCATTGTGTACTGTGTACACCACCAGAAAAGTAGTGGCAAGTGCACTAGGGGTGCACGGTACTGTGTACACCAACAAAAGTGTAATAACAACTATGGGTCTACTGTATGTATTGTGTACTGTGTACACCACCAGAAAAGTAATAGCAACTGCACTAGGGGTGCACGGTACTGTATACACCAACAGAAGTGTAATAACAACTATGGGTGCACTGTATGTATTGTTGTATTGTGTACACCACCAGGAAAGTAGTAACAACTGCACTAGGAGTGCACGGTACTGCGTACAAAAACAGAAGTTTAATAACAACGATGGGTGCACTGTATGTATTGTGTACTGTGTACACCACCAGAAAAGTAGTAGCAACGGCACTAGGGGTGCACAGTACAGTGTACACTAACAGAAGTGTAATAACAACTATGGGTGCACTGTATGTATTGTGTACTGTGTACACCACATGAAAAGTATTTGCACTAGCAACTGCACTACGGGTGCACTGTATGTATTGTGTACACCGCCAAAAAAGTAGTAGCAACTGCACTAGGGGTGCACGGTACTGTGTACACCAACAGAAGTTTAATAACAACTATGGGTGCACTGTATGTATTGTGTACTGTGTACACCACCTGAAAAGTAGTTGCACTAGCAACTGCACTACGGGTGCACTGTACTGTGTACACCAACAGAAGTGTAATAACAAATATGGGTGTACTGTATGTATTGTGTACTGTGTACACCACCAGAAAAGTAGTAGCAACTGCACTAGGGGTGCACAGTACAGTGTACACTAACAGAAGTGTAATAACAACTATAGGTGTACTGTATTGTGTACACCACCAGAAAAGTAGTAGCAACTGCACTACTGCGAATGAACTCTACGCATTTCGCGAAGTAATTCTCGCTTCCTTAGGAGAGGCACAGGTAGGTATGGGTAGTGCCAAATGCTGGTCAGCTCTCGCCGGAAAGGTACAGCATGCTTCCAGCAGTACAGAACTTGGCTGTCCTGTTTTGGTCTTTCTTCCCCTAAGAGTGTGTGGCGTTTTTTCTTTCCTTTGGTTGCATTTACATCGACCACCAGGATGTCAGATCTGTGAACACACCACGTTGTTACCATCTCCCTGCGCCTTCACAGCTCCCATGGGGAAAAAGAGTTGACTTCTGGACACGCCCGGGGGAGACCCTCTGTATGTTACCATATATATTGCTACACACAAGCGTGCCTTCTTTATCCAACCGGATTACCTTTCCGCCGAGAGTTGTCCAGCATTTGGCACTACCTATACCTACCCGTGCCTCTCCTGAGGAAGCGAGAATTACTTCACAAAATGCCTAGAGTTCATTTGTGCAGCAGTTCTAGATCAATTGGGGTATCTGTATGGTGCTTTCAGGTCCCGCATATCTAATTTTTTCATATGAACTGCAGCACCATTCATGTTCATCATTTATGTCTTCTTTATTATTGTGGTACATATGTTTTTAAATGTATGATAATAATAAAAAAAAAAATTCATATTTTTACATTTACTGTCTGAGATGTGACTCTTTAAAAGTCCCTTGGGCAAAAGGTTTTTTTCTGTGTTGTACATATAAATATAAAAAACAGTACAATCGACCTGAATGGATAGCCTTGTAGGAAAAGGCCTGTACCCCTCTTCTGTTGATCTTCTGATGTGAATTTCTCCTAAGCATGGGAAGGCAATCCTCTGCCCCACTTTGTCTCACTCCCTGCATTTGTGGGACAATTCTTGCAAGCTTGCTATACTCTGCTCTTCCCACTCCCCGGTGGCACCAGTCTTTAAAGCAGTAGTAAACCGCAGGTTTTTTTTTATACCCTGAGGTAATGTCATAATGTGCCTGAATGCATCGCATACTAGCACATTACGTTAAACTTACCTGAAAACAAAGCCTTCCAGTGCTGCGCTGTCACCGATACAAGCACTCCCTTCTTCCCCAGGTCTTCCTTCTGGGTTTACGGACTCTGGCTGTGTGACTGGCCGGAGCCACCATTTATGGCATAGGACTCTAAAGGAATGGCCCGGGTGAACAGTTATTTGCCTTTAGTAACTCAACCTCTTTGTCTAAAGCAGTCATTATGTAAATATGAAAATGATAGGTCCCTATTTTTTTCCATGTGGAACCATGTGCTAACATTTTTGAGTCAGTGGTTGTAACATCATCAGCTCGCCTTTCTGACTCAGCCAGAGGAAGTTTTGTATTCATTGCTAGAATGCATCGCTTTCTCTGAATGATCAGATAGACTCTACTGTGTTCCAGGTATGAGACAGGAAGTCTTGGCTCGAATCTGGAACACAATGCGGTATATTGTATGTAACTTCAGCTACATTTAGCACATTCAGAAGCCTCAAATGTTTGTGAGGGTCATAGTTAATTTGTATCAAAAGCTTGATTTCAGCTTTAACCTGACTCACATGCAATAAAAAAATCCAAAAGTTTAAAGCGGACGCTCACTTAAAATTTAAAGTACTACTCATCCTCCCCAACAAATTTATTTTTCTTTTCTTCAGGGAGTGGGTACCTTTTTGTAATGGTAACTATTCCCACTTCTGCAATACTTACCTAGGGAAGATAGATGAAAATTAGCGGATAAAGGATATTACTTATGTAAAGTGTATCAAAAGCTGGAGTTCAGCTTTAAGCATTGTGCTATTTTGATTGCGCTATATGTTACACCTTAGTAAAGTAAACCATTCGGAAATTTGGTAACTTCATACTAAGCATACTTTACACTTTGATACTTTACCAGAAGGAAATGCCATATTTGAAAACAATTATTCAATCTGGAGATATAGACAGCTCAAGTAATATGCACATCTTACTTTTTCTTGAAAAACTAGAGATTGTTTCTGCCCTCCCAACTTTTAAGTCACCTCATTGGTCTTTTAATATGATGTTCAGCCACAATGACTAGAGAAACCATACTAATCTATAGAGGCTCCTGAGGTCGAAAAGGCAGAGCCAACATTTACAAGAATTGTGAGATTTTTGACATAACTTTAGCTGATTTTATTAATGCAATTAATGGATATTTTTACCATATGTCAAATTTCTTTTCAGACCAACCAGAGATAGTGAAGATGAAGAAGATGATGAAAAGAAAGGCAGAGGGTGTTCCTTGCAATACCAGCATGCAATGGTTCGAGTCTTCACTCAGTTTGTTGCAGAATCTGCAGATGTTGGTGGTCAACTAATACACATGCTTGGTCCTGACTGGCAGTTTGATATCACTGACCTAGTGAGTGATTTCATGAAAGTTGAAGAACCAAAAATAGCTACACTGGAAGCAGGGAAAGTTCTAGTTGGAAGGGATCAAGGAATCACTACAGTCCAGGTATAATCATATATCATGATTTTTTTTTATTAGCTGAATGAGATATTATCATATTTTATGTTTTACTTACAATTTATCACGAGCGCGGTTTAACGTGAAGCGGTTTTCTTTTATAGGTGCATCTATAAGCTGACTCCCCATTCAGTACATGGGTGCACTTTCTGTGTCTTCAGCTTATCTGCACCGACTCCCCACTCAGTGGAGGCAGGGTGTAAATTGATTTTTTACAGTCATAGTAATAGCTGTCAGCCTGTGTTGTAATTTTGTTGTTGTGAACTGCCATTGTGTGCTGTCATTCACAACAACATAAGCTGTTAGAGGCCCTTGACTGTAAAAGATCAACCATTTTGCCAGGTACCCCCTACAAAAGAGGCTTGCCCGTGTAGATAAGAACAAGGGCCTCTTCGGCATTACATGAATGAGTTAAAGCTAACAACAATCATTCACACAAATGTAAAGCAATTATACCCAGAGACACAATTAAAATTTTATAAAAACAAAAGCAAAAAAATGTCCCCATGATATAAATTCATTGTCAATCTCATTTTCAAGAGATGTAGATCCATGTCAACCATGAGGAATGACATCCACCAAAAGAAAAAACATGTCAACATGATCCACGAATGACAGTTCCCTAGATGACAGTTGAACATAAACAAAGGGGTGGGGTATACTTGGTGATGTTTTTAATCAATTTGGTCAGTGATGTTCCCTGGCATACCCCGCCTTTTTCCTAAGTGCTGTCACCAGAAACAGACCTTTAGTCATGTTTCTTCTTTTGGAAGTTTACGGACATTGTTCATCATGACTGCATTGCTGGATGATGTGAGTGACTATGGATTTACATTGAGGGACATTTTCTGTGTGTTTCTTTTTAAATAGAATATTTGTCATAGTGTGTCTGTATCTTTATTTAGTATTTACATTTTGTAGAGGTAATTTTCACCCCTTACTTATTCACGAGGTGGTGGGGCACCTTATTTTGGGGGCTTCCAGATTTCAATAATTTCATTGACCATAGACCTCCACAACCATTGGGCCAGAGCTGTAGGAAAGAGGCTATTGTCCTCATCAACTTTACCTCTGGTAAGGTACCTTGCTCATGTTGAAGGCACGTAGCCTGGTACACCAGCCCCAATTTTAAGGAGAAAATTATTAACTTACCGTTATCAAACGTAGCAAACTCAGGGTTTTAGTAATTATCTATAGTAGGCACTAGTCCTTCTATCCTGGACTGCTGGCTCTGTGAATAGTGGATAGAAATCTGCTGCAATGGTAGATTGTGGCAGGACCCCCGAGGACTTGTCAGGGAACCCTTGTTAAGAAACCCTGGTTTAAGGTCAACATGTTCAGAAAAACATTGCTTTCAACAGCACAATCCTCTCCTATGTACTGCTGGTAAAGAGAGAGTTAAATACATGAAAACATTCTAACTTGTTTATTAACTCTTGTGGGAAAATATAGTGTTTAAGTGCTTTGCCCTAAAAAGTCTTTTGTTTTCATAGCTAACCTTATAATTTTATGCAAATTGCCATATACAGTGCAAGAAGTACAAAATTACACCATACCACTTTAGACAGTATTTTAAAGCAAATATGATTATGCTGAGTTTTCATGCTAAATTCCATCTAATCAAGGCATCGGGAAACACGATTTTGCAGACTGATTACACATAAACTGTTTTACCTTAAATGCACATATATTTTTTTCTTCTATCTTAAGTGTATAGACTTTTTTTAAGCCCTAAAATTCTGCACTGTGTTGTCAATGCTTTCTGGAGACATTGAAATGATTAGGTTGCATCTGCCAGATATGCTGTCCAGCTTCCCTCAAATGTCATCGGTTGTTTGGCCCAGCAGATCATTCAAACTTTAGGTTAAATGTTTTCAGAAAAAAATAGATGTTCTGGATTGGAAAAGCAATATTTCTAGCTAGCTAAGCGAGACTAAGAGAGAATAATTGGTGCAGAATATTTTTCAAAATTATAGGATTCAGCAAGATAATCACATTCACTAGAGAAGGAGACAAAATGCCACCCACACGTTGAAGGCATACCTTTAAATCACATTAATTCTTTCAATAAGTGTTAACTTGGGTAATATATAAAGCGAATTAAGAAATTGCTATTTAGCAGACCATAGCGTTCATGTTAAATTAGTTAAAACAAAAGATTAACAAGCTAAAAGCTTGTTTAAAGTTCAGGCCCAAGATGTGTCATTAAAAAGGATATATCCTTTGCATCTGCTAAAAGTTCTCTAACATGAAATGTTTTATGAAAATTATTGACATCACTTTTACAAAGTTGCCTTATCACAGACACTATATACAGTACATACAATTTCACAAAAAATGTATACACAAGAATTAAATCAGATCAGATGCTTGGTTATTGCAAATAGCCCTTCACAATTATCTGATGATACTTTATCTCTGCAAAACCTATTTCCGCTGAAGAGATCCTGGCTTCTGTAAAACAATTTTAAAACTTGATGGCCTTACATTATATTTCAAGAGATGCCTTGGGAATTGAGTCCCGTGTTTATCTTATCTACCTGTATATAATGAGATTATGAGGGGTACTTCTCTTCTCTTTGAGTGTCTTTAATCCTACATCAATATGACACTGAATAAACATAGAGATCCTATTGTCTACAAAAGTTTCCAGTGAGTTTCCTTCACAAAAGGTTTAGCAAATAGATTTATTATTACTACTACTACTACTACTACTACTGTATAGGGATGGGCCGAATGGACCCTTGTTCGGTTTGCACCAGAACTCTTGAACACCGCGAAAGTTCGGACCTGAATAATGAACCCCATTAAAGTCAATGGGACCCGAACGTCAAAAATCAAAAGTGCCCATTTTGAAGGCTTATATGCAAGTAGTTGGGCATACAATGGTTATAGGGGTCCGGATCCTGCGATGGGGGACATTTATCAATAAAAAAAAAGTTTGTGATAAATGTAATTTTTAAATGAGCAGTGATTTTTAAAGTGAAAGCTTAAAAATGTATATATATAGTGCCTGGGGGATCCCCTTAGTCTACCTGTAAAGTGGCAGATCTGTACCATGTCTAGAATATGCTGCAGCAATAATTGCATTTATAAAGCCAAAAAAATGACATTTTCCCAGCAAGCTGCCTTTATTTTGCTCAGCAACAGCCGGGGAGCTAGTGTGTATGATGAGGACACACTGAGTGCACTGAGAACAAGATTAGAGATTTTTGGGATACATTCTGGTGTCACTTTGACTTTGACGGGTGCGTAAAAATTGGTCTTTGGGTGTTGGTGGCGCCTTCCCACCGTAACCCTTTGGGGGTAATCACGATGAAAGCAAGAATTGGCCTTGCTGTAAAAAATTGCAATGATATGCACCTGTCAAACAGGTGCAGAAAAATTGGTCTTTGGGTTTAGGTGACGCCTTCCCACCATAACCCTATAAAGGTACTCTTGATGAAAGCAAGAATTGGCCTTGCTGTAAAAAATTGGAATGAAATGCACCTGTCAAATAGGTGCAGAAAAATTACTCTTTGGGTGTCAGGGGCAACTTCCCACCATAACCCTATAGAGGTGCTCTTGATGAAGGCAAAAAAATTGCAATGATATGCATATAGTTGGTGTTTTTGCCACGTTTGATGTGCCTGAGACACAGTTTGCAGATAGCAACAGTGCAATCTGCTGCAGATGTGCTGAAAAAGGCCTAGACAGCTGAGCTTTGGGGAGTGGGCCGGGAGATAACAGCCGCAGAATGTGATGGAATATGTTGGCTGCTCTCTACTCTTTCTTGATGTCAGCCTCCTTGGGGTTGTGGCACCTCACCTTTAGTTTTCTCCTCTGCTCTGTCTGGCACCCAAGTCGCATCAGTGACCTCATCATCATCATCTCCATCTCCTCCATCTTTATCATTACCACTGGTGACAACTTGGCAATACGCTGCTGCTTGGGGAACATGAATGCCAATTTGTCTACCAGTGTTCCTCCCTCTCTCTAGGCTCATGTTCCTGTCATCTTCAACCTCAGAAGCAACATCTGAATCCAGTAATGGCTGGACATCATCAAGGAGCAAATGGCTGACGCTGTGGTCAAATAACTCAGCTGACTCCTCAATGGCTGATTTTGGGGCTTTGGCAGAAATAGATGTGGACAAGAAGGCAGGTTTATCCACTCTGGCAACTGCAGGGGACTGCACACTTGTCTCTGCTTGCGTGACACAGGATGAGGAGGATGAGGAAGGTTTAGTAAGCCAGTTCACCACCTCCTCCGCATGCTGTGGCTGGATAGCACAGGCAAACTCACTAAACAGAGAAAATTATGCCCTGCCTGAGGACTGACCAACACATCCACTATTTGCCTGTGGACACATTTGTTGCTGTCCCCCTTACAGTGCCAAGGGAATGTCTGCCTCTCCTTGTTGTCCTCCCAGACATTATTGGGAGGGTGGGGGCGGTGCTTATAAGCAAATGTAAAGAAGAAGTTGAAATATGTACGTAGATGCACTTTAATCAATGTAAAGAGGTGTTTGGTGCACTTTAATTTGAGTACTCACACTACACAGACACACTCCACAGATAAACTGTAATATACTGCAATATAATGCGCCAAATGTACAATGACGCACAGAACTATATGGCGTTAAACTGGCAGTAACGCACACAGAACCATATGGCGTTAAACTGGCAGTAATGCACACAGAAGTAAATGGCATTAAACTGGCAGTAACGCACAAAACTATATGGTGTTAAACTGGCAGTAATGCAAACAGAACTATATGGCGTTAAACTGGCAGTAACGCACACAGAAGTAAATGGCGTTAAACTGGCAGTAACACACAAAACTATATGGCGTTAAACTGGCAGTAACGCACACAAAACTATATGGCGTTAAACTGGCAGTAACACAATCAAATAGACAGTGTTCAACTGTCACTACACTGACACTAGCTGAACTGTCCCTACTCTAGCTATACACTAATGTAAAGATTACTGACACTGTCTCACTACACTACACTGAAACTATCTGAGCTGTCCCTTCTCTATACTAATGTGTGTATGAATGACACAGTCTCACTACACTACAGTGAACTTATCTGACCTGTCCCTACTCTAGCTGCACACTATGCAAAGCTGAATGATGGTCCTCCTCACTATACTCACACTATCCCTAGACTGACACTAAACTAATATTCTACACTGACAATTCAAGCAAAATAGCACAGTATAGCACACTAACTAACTAATCGCACTGAACAGAGCCCTGACATGACAGTGTCCAATCATGACTCTGACAGTGCTCTGTGCCCTGATTGCCTGAAGCTTTCACTGCTTCAGCCAATCAGGGCTTGCAATGCACTGTTCAGCGCCGCAATGCATTGTGGTTCGGGGGGCCAAACAAACGGTCGAACAGTGAAAGTTTGGCCCGAACTTATGCTCGGGCTGAACTGTTCGCCCATCCCTACTACTGTATTATTATTTACTATCTCCTGAACAAACAAATTAATAAAGTTAGACTAGTGTTCAAATTCATCATTTATTCTAACTAGTATTAATAAGAGGTCAATTTGTTGTAAGTATAGACCTAGAACATGCTTTTGATATGAAGGGATATAATTATCTTGCATTCGTTTTGAAGGTGTTTAGCTTTTTTCAGGTCAATTTACCTATTTATTTACTTAGGTACTTTTTACTGTTCTTTAATCTGCTCTAGGATTCCATTTTTATGTTAATTATGCCACAGGGGTTCCACTGTAGAGGTGCCCTATGCTGCCCATCTTGTTTTCCTTGGCTATGGAACCATTACCTATATATAGCAAAATTCAAATACTGTGACATAAAAAGACTATCACAAATTCAAATACAACCTATACAATGGTGACTTATTGGGCAGCTTTGTTTCCTGTCAGTGTTTTTCTCTCCTGTAATTGTCAAATACAATCCTTGCAACAAAACTAGACTTATGCCCTGTACACACGGTCGGAATTTCCGATGGAAAATGTGCGATCAGAGCTTGTTGTTGTAAATTCTGACCATGTGTAGGCTCCATCTGACTTTTTCCATCGGAATTTCCGACACATAAAGTTTGAGAGCAGGCTATAAAATTTTCCGACAACAAAATCCATTTGCGTAAATTCCGACCGTGTGTGGAAAATTCCAACGCACAAATTGCCACGCATGCTCAGGATAAATTCCGAGACGGAACTGCATGGTCTGGTAAAATTAGTGTTCGTAATGGATCTAGCACTTTGATCACGCTGCAATGTTTTAAATTGTTTAATGCAGCGCACTCTTTTCTTCTTTATAATGCTAGAAGAATGAAGTTGTTTTGCTGCTCATATTCACACAGAGTTCCCACAAACTTCTTTCTTTATTATTTTTCGTGATTTCATGAATATAATATTTTGATTAGTCACATCTCCCGAAAAGAATTTTTTTTTTAATGTTTTTAGATTTTGCATTTTTTTTTAGTTTTTTAAATCCTGATCTTCTGTTATATTTTTAACGCTTTATATACACTGCGCATGCGTGAAACTCTGCCTGCCACTGACGTTATTTCTAGTCTATTCCCTGCCCCTTCTCTTTCAGCGCAGTGGGGGAGAGCACATGGCGGAGACAGAGCAGGTGTGTGATAATTACAGCAATTAGCAGGAGGAGGAAAGCCCGGAGCCAGAAGCGTCACGATCCCGGAGGAGAAGATTTAAGGCATCAAATATGGCCTTTGTTGAGATGGTGGAGATAGTGGACATAATGAAGAGGGCCAACTATGATGGGAAGCATGGACCTTACCCCAACCCAAATGTCAGAAAGGCCAAGATCATGGTGAAAGTTGTGAAGAGTCTGCACAGGAATTTTGGGGTACGACGATCCAAGGATCAACTGAGGAAGCGGTGGTCGGACCTCAAATTAAGGGAGCACGATCAGTATAGAACGATCAGGAGAGTGCTGCAAAAACGTAAGTAGTTGTCCTGTGTTCCTATTCATTATTTTTATTACGTTTGTGCTGCTCCATGTGTTTTTCTTTACTGTTGTACATTTTCAAATGGCAACTTTTATGTTCATGGACACATTATTCGTTTGTAGGAAACATTGTTCGTTCGGCCACTAAAACACCATGTTTTGTCCAGATGCAGTTCAATACATTTTTTATGCCCTACTTCTCTTAAAATAAGTTTGTTGTATAGATGGGTTTGTAACTAGAATGAAATGCAAACTTGATTCTGTGTGAGGAAAGGACACTCAGCAGCTGTTTACACATCTGGACGCTGGAGCACTGGTGTGGGACACAAGAACACCCTTTTTATTAGGGGGCCCACACAGGTGCTCCAGTATATACTATAGGGGTGAAGCATCTGTGAAGCTTGCACAAAACAGGTAAGTATTCAAGCTTGACAAAGGACAAAAAAAATTTCTTCATCTTGGAACTCTGCCAAAACAGACAATTGTACCGCACTTCCAAGCAATGTTTCATATTCCTATTTATGCCATCAAATATCTGTGTGCTAAGTATACTTATTTTTTTTTCACATAGGAGTGAACAGACTCGGAGGACACCACTCATCAGAGGAGACCACGGACCCCCCACCTCAGGATGAAGTTGAAATCCCCCAAACACAACCAGAGGAGGAGGAGGGAGACGTTATAGAAATTGTCACCACAACAGGTTAGTGTCTGCGACCACAGCTTCAGGTAAGAGATGGATGCCTGCATATTTATAATACATGGTGTGTTTTTTATTTTTTTTATTTTAGATCATCGTGATGTTGTGGAAGAGGAATGTCATTTCACAAGTGAAAGTGCCCAGATCCTCATCGGGGAGATAATGGGGTGTAATAGGGATTCAGAAAACATTAAGCAAAACAACAGTGATGTTCAAAACAAAATGAAGAACAACAATGATGTTTTAGGGAGAATATAAAACACCCAGAAATCCCTAACTTATTCCATGTTTATTGTTGTTTTTATGAATAATTTTTGACATATTATCGAAAAGCCAAATTTTGAAGATGCACATAGTGTGTCAACATGTGCTATTTGCCATCACGGGAGATCAATGTACGCGTTTTGTGGGTGAGACCCTTGCTCAATAATAAAGTAGCTGAGAGGAAGGGGTTGCACCCACAAAACACATCCATTGATCCCCCATGATGGCAGCTAGCACATGTTGACATTAGGCAATTTGTGTGCATATTCAAAATTTGGCTTTTCCAGGGGTGACATCACCCCATCTGCTGAACGCAATATCAAACACAGTTTATAAATACTCTTGTCTGATATTGCCTTCACTTTCTATAAAAGTTGAACTTTGTAAGTTCCAGAGTTGTGTATTTGTTATTGTTTAAAACATGCCTGTTTTACCTTAAAAGGCAATTTCTACTTATTATTATAATGTGACCTAAAAAAATTGTTATACAACAAACATGTTGGTTTGTTAAAAAACCCTTTTATAAATGCACATGTGATTGTGGTTGGATTAAAAAGATTGATAATCAGCAATGTGTGGCTTCTTCTTTCAATGCTCAAAAGCATTTTTTGGAGCATAAAGTTGTTGTTTTCAGTGACAATGTGGGTTATTTACTAAAGGCAAATCCACTTTGCACTACAAGCGTAGTTTCAGTGCAGTTTCAAGTGCACTTGTAGTGCAAAGTGTATTTTCCTTTAGTAAATAACAACCAACAGTGCTTTCAAATTTTACACAATCGTGCCATTTTCAGGACTCCACAAATTTCGGTCATAGTGAGCTAAAAGAAAGCCAAGCAGCAAATCAAAGCAAATATTTGTTCAGCTTAAAATATATTTTTATTTAAAAAATGTCTCAGATATTGTCTGGCATATCGATGGCCCCCCTACCCTCAAAGTATTCCATGTATCTTAGATGGACCTCACAGGCACTCTGGGGGGGCAAGCCAGGACGGCCAGTTTTAAGCGCCGTCAGGGTTGATTCATTCTGAATTCCAGCCTCAGGCCCAACTTAGGCAGCATAGTTCACAGAATTTTTCCTTAAAAAATTGTGGAGAACACAGCAAGCCAGGATGATGTGATTGAGTTTATATTCCACCATGTGTATTGGTGTAAGAAATAGGCGGAATCGGCTGGCCATTATTCCAAACGTGTTCTCCACCACTCTTCTGGCTCTGGCCAGCCGGTAGTTAAAAACCCTCTGGTCTGGGGTGAGGGTCCTCATAGGGAATGGCTGCATAAAGGGGTCCCCAGCGCAAACGCTTCATCTGCAACAAACACGAATGGGAGTCCTTCCGCATTGTCTTCTGGAGGTGGCAAGTCCAAGCTGCCATTCTGGAGACGCCTGCAGAACTCCGTGTGGTCGATGACTCCACCATCTGACATCCGGCCATTCTTCCCCACATCCACATACAGGAACTCGTAAGTAGCCGACACCACCACCAACAACACAATACTATTGAACGCCTTGTAATTATAATAGTATGACCCCGAGGTGGGGGGGTGGGATTATGTGGACGTGTTTCCCATCAATTACCCTGACGGAGTTGGGAAAGTCCCACTGCTGGGCAAAGTGGGAGGCCACAGTCTGCCATTCCTGTGGGTTGGAAGGAAACTGTAAAGTCAAACAAGAAAAAAAAATTTATCATTTTGCACAAAAACATGGAAAGCAGATTAGACACAAACATTCTTGGCCAACATCAGTATAACATTTATTTTAGGGAGTATTTAAAGACAAAGATATAAGGTCCACTTATCAGATCCCCCCCCTCTCATGGGCCATTTGCAAAATTTTAGGGGGGGGGAGATGTTTTGGACAGGTAACCCTCTCCACTTCATTGAGAGATGAATGCCTAAATAATGTGTATTACTTTGGCCAGCCCCCCCTTACACTATTGGCAGCCCACTGGACAGGTAAGAAGTGTCATAATACAAAGATATAAATACACACTATACACATTTTAGCACATTTTTACATTCTGCTATTACCTATCAAGATAATAATAGGATACAAAAACTTTAAACAGTACCATTTGAAAGTTTTCAGGCAGGCCCTTGCACTACATGCTTTGGGGAATTCATCCATAAATCTGACCACAAAAGAGGTAGGTATAGTGTGTATGGGTTTGGCAAAGTCAGCAGATAGAGGATTGGTATCAGCTGAGTTAGCAGTTGGGGGGGAGGGAGGGTTCCAAATGATTTTGGGACTCAAAAAAAAAAACTCTGCCTGAATTTAAAGCACAAATCACATTTTTACACATTTTAGGGAGTATTTAGGGTAAAGCACTACTATGGAGCTGACAAAATACATTGTTAAGTGACTAGGCGAGGTGGATATGGGCCCAGGAGAGCATGCTGGGGAGGGAAGTGAAGGCAAATATGTATGAAGGACAAAGATTTTTTGTAAAAAATCCAGCATGCATGAGGACAAAGGGGACATTCACAGCATATTACAATCATGGTAATTAGGGAATGAGGAAAGAAATACAATATATTCCCAAACATTAAATACAATAAAATGTGATGTTAAAAGGATACATATCTTACCTTAATATAGTCCTTCTGCAGGACCTGGATGATGGCAGAACAGGTCTCTGGGATAATGATCCCCAGAGCCTGGGGGGAGATGCCTGTCGAGAACTTGAGGTCCTGCAGGCTTCTCCCTGTCACCAAGTACCGCAGGGTGGCGACTAGCCTCTGCTCCAGAGTGATGGCTTGCCTCATGCAGGTATCCTGCCTGCTGATATAAGGGGTCAGCAAAGCCAATAAACGGTGAAATACGGGGTCCTTCATCTGGAGAAAGTTCCTGAAACATGGCTAGAAAATGGTCGGATGGTCAGGACGAAGTAACAGAATGCACTGAAGAACAGCAAGGCCTGTGAAGAGCGACCTGAAAATCAGTAATGAACGGACAAGAACTCAATGAAAAATCAATGGGAACTCGCTGCACGCACTGAAGAACAGATACAAACCCACAAGCACAAACTGAACACCAGAAATACGATCTGTAAACCACGAGTCTGAAAAAGCGCGAATCTTCTCTCACCAAACTTTTAATAACACGAGATTAGCAAAAGGAGCCCAAAGGGTGGCGCGCTTGGTATTGAACTGCCCTTTTATAGTCTCGCCGTGCGTGGTGTACGTCAGCGCGTTCTTGACGTTCGGAAATTCCGACAACTTTGTGCGACCGTGTGTATGCAAGACAAGTTTGAGCCAACATCTGTCAGAAAAAAACGATGGATTTTGTTGTCGGAATGTCCGATCAATGTCCGACCATATGTACAGGGCATTTGGGTTTTTATTTAGTAAAGACAAATTCACTGTGCATTACAAGTGCACTACAAGTGCACTTGGAAGGGCAGTCACTGTAGATCTGAGGTGGCCATGCAAGGAAAATAAAGAACAGCATTTTTTCTTGCACATGATTGGTTGATAGAAATCAGCAGAGCTTCCCCTTATTTCAGATCTTCCCTTCAGATCTACAGCAACTGCACTACCAAGTACATTTGCAGTGCACAGTGAATTTGCCATTAGTAAATCAACCCCACTCTCACCATAGCTGACTCGTCTATTCTTTAACTGTTTAACTGTTGCTGTTTAGATGATCAGCTTTTACCAGCAAGGGTAGGTGCATAGTCTATTTGTGTTTGACTTTACTGAGTTGACTTCCCAACCCCTGTCTTTTTCTGCATTTGGATTTCATATACTCCTGATCCTGTCTGTAGTGTCACATCATTATTATTATACAGGATTTATATAGCACCAACAGCTTGTGCAGCGCTTAACAAAATGAAGGCAGACATTACAGTTACATTACAATTTGGTACAAGAGGAACCAGGGGGCCCTGCTCGCTAGAGCTTACAATCTAGGAGGGAGGGTCAATTGATACAAAAGGTAATAGCTTTGGGGGGTGAGCTGATGGAAAAAGTAAAACAGTGTATTAGTTAGAAGCAGGATAAGCTTCTTTAAAGAAAAGGGTTTTCGGGGATTGTCTAAAGATGGATAGATTAGGGGACAGTCAGACAGATTGGGGTAGGGAGTTCCAAAGGATGGGAGAAGCTCTGGAGAAATCCTGTAGGCGAGCACGGGAGGAGGTGATAAGGGAGCTAGGAGATCTTGGGAGGACCGAAGAGAGTGGCTTGGTTGATATTTTGAGACTAGGTTAGTGATGTAGCTGAGGGCAGAGTTGTGGACGGCTTTGTAAATTATTGTTAGTACTTAGTAGTAGAATTTTATTTATTGGGTGAGTGGAAGCCAGTGCAGGGATTGGCAGAGAGGAGTGGAGGACACTGAATGGTTGGTAAGGTGGATGAGTCTTGCAGCAGCATTCATTATGGACTGAAGTGGGGGATAGTCTATGTAAAGGTAATCCAATGAGGAGTGAGTTGCAATAGTCTAGGCGAGAGATGACCAGAGAATGAATTAGAAGCTTGGTGGTGTCATTGGTTAAAAAGAGGCGTATTTTAGAGATGTTGCGGAGGCTAAGGAGGCATGATTTGGACAGGGATTGGATGTGGGCCTGAAAGGACAGTTAAGAGTCTAGGGTTACGCCTAGCACCCTGGCATGTGGGGACGGACTAATAGTTGTGCCATTGATCTTGACAGAGAAGTCAGGGGAAGGGGCACGTGAGGGAGGAAATATTATGAGTTCGGTTTTAACTTGTCAACAGGTAATCCTTGATCCACATTTACAGTAGGTTATTCTGTAGCAAATCTTTTAGCAAATTCTTATTATCTCTGCAATAAGCTGCTCTTGTAATCAGACCTTTCTGGGTTCTGTGCCTTACTCATAACCTTCCTGTACTTGCTAGCAGCACAGAGTATCTGTGTTTGTCTGCCCTTACTCTAGACTTGCATTTCAGCCTATGTTTTTAGGATCCCAAATATCTATTATACTCCTGTCACCAGAAGCCTCATCACAACCTTTCTTGTCCACAGAACAAACTACAGTAACTACTGTTACTACAGTATACTGTACATCTTATGGGGCGTACACACGGTCGGACTTTTCGACCGGACTGGTCTGACGGACGCCGACGGACCAAATCCGCCGAACAATCCGATCATGTGTGGGCTTCACCGGACCTTCTGCGGACTTTTTCAGTCGCAAATCTGACGGACTTTAGATTTGGAACATGCTTCAAATCTTTACGTTGTAAATCCGCCGGACCCAGAAATCCACTCGTCTGTATGCTAGTCCGACGGACAAAAACCTACGCTAGGGAAGCTATTGGCTACTGGCTATCAACTTTCTTATTTGGTCCGGTGTACGTCATCACTTACGAATCCGTCTGACTTTGGTGTGATTGTGTGTAGGCAAGTCCGGTCGTTAGAAAGTCTGTTGAAAGTCCGCCAAAAGTCCGTCGAAAGTCTGTCGAACAGGCTGTCGGACTTTTGTAGTTGAAAAGTCAGACCATGTGTACACGGCATAAGATATAAACAGGACCTATTACAAAGAAAGAAATAGCCTTATAAATTAAACAATTAGAAGCATTGTAAACCTAACCACCTAGTCAACCTTACTGATCTATTTCAGACAAGATTTCTCTAAACCAATCCAGCATTGGCCAAATTATGGACATTACCAGAATTAATATTAAGAAAGAGCATATAACAATAATAAATCAGCACCTGTTTTGTGGCTTTGAGTGAAACATATTGAGGAAGTATAACCTAGAAGGATATGGTAAAATGACATTCCATCACACATCCAAAGGGATTATTCTTCATTTTAGGACATTGGGAGGAGCCCGCTATTCTGAAATGAGTAATAATTATGTTATTTTTCAGATCTGTGATGGAATAGCACATGCAAATACCTTTTCTACTAAGAAAACTCTACTATTCTTTAGGGGCCCATAGCAGAGGTATAGATAAGGGGGTTTGATGTCCAACCCCCCCCGTCCTAGCGTATCCATCTACACCAGAATGCCACAGTTAGCAGGTGCCACAGATTTTCATTCTTTGGAAAGCAGCAGCAGTGGCAGCCACTCTGTGATAACTGCCCAAAACTAACCTGGGCCAGCTTGGGTGAAAGTGAGTAAAGCTCTTTCTTCACAAACGTCCAATGTGTGTGTGTGTGTGTGGGGGTGGCATTTAACAGCTCTGGCACTGACCAACTGACCACCAATGCAGGGGGAGCATATAACTAACTCTGCCGCTGTTCATCAATATGTGTGTGTGTGTTGGGGGGTTATATAACGCGGCAGTCCATTTTTAACCTATGATGCAGGATGTAAGTGGATGTGCATTCGTCTATAGTCGCCCACATCCAGGTCTATTCAAGTCCATCAGTTTGTGTCCAGGTCCTCTTATTGACCTGACCACATGTCGGTATATGTGGATGCATGTTCTTTTACATCTGGCCATGCATAAGAATTACATGGGAGAAAAAAATCTGAAACAGACTTATCTGATGTCCATTTCTGTTTTGACTCAGCAGAAGGATCATTCTAGGATCCCCTACCAAGGTGAAATGGAGGGCATCCTTGTGAAAGGGACCTAAAAACTTGCATAACAACCACAAGATTTCTCAGAGCCTCATTCTGTCACAGACAGACAAGTAAAATTTTCAGCCACCTTGTCATTGTGGTGATTTCCTGAAAATTGAATTCATAAACAAGCAGATAAATATTAACTGTGACATGTTTATATTCTTCAGTTTTTCATGGTATGCTACAGTTTTAACATATAAGTGTTGAGGCTGTTGAAAAGGGAAGGCAAATGCATTGAGAATATATGAAATGTGTACTGTATACCTTGGTGCTGACATCATTTTGCATCAAGGAATACAAATGATATAGTGGGTTTGGATCTCCTCAGAATGTCTATAAGATACAAACTTAAAATGGCTGAAGATCATTGGTATCGGTGTAGATCATTACTTTTAAGAAGCATTTCTTTAGTTATAACTACAAGGTGATAAGCAAAACACAAGTTAGACTATATATTCATATTTAGATGAATACATGGGCCAAGACCAGCCCTTTTAGGAACACTTTCCTTTTTGTCATAATCAGGCTTTTTTTGTGCTGGACCATTTAGGTACTGCATACCTGCACCTCCCAGCACTGGTGCTCAGCATTTGCCTGAGAAGTAGGAGGTGGGGGGTTGGCCAGAGTGACCATCTCTCACTCACACAGCTCTGAACTTTAAAAGTCGAGACCTGTTCCCCAACACATGACCCACTGCACCCTGGGCTGGGTCTGCCCCTGTTGGGCACCTTACAGAGTGGGACACTCTCTGAATTCCTGCTCCTGGCATTGAATAAGACCTCTACTACTTTTAGGTGGAGTAATCTCCACTCAGCAGTAGAAGTATAGTCCCAGGATGACATCGGCATCATAAGATCAGGAGAGAGAGCAGTGCAGAAGTACAGGTGAGCAAGTAAATAAACACTGCTGAGAGGAAATGCAAGTAAAGTCCACCATATTACCAAAAGTATTGGGACACCTGCCTTTACACGCAGATGAACTTTAATGGCATCCCAGTCTTAGTCTGTAGGGTTCAATATTGAGTTGGCCCTCTCTTTGCAGCTATAACAGCTTCAACTCTTCTGGAAAGGCTGTCCACAAGGTTTAGGAGTGTGTCTATGGGAATGTTTGACCATTCTCCTAGAAGCGCATTTGTGGAGTCAGGCACTGATGTGGACGAGAAGGCCTGGCTCGCAGTCTCCACTCTAATTCATCCCAAAGGTGTTCTATTGGGTTGAGGTCAGGACTCTGTGCAGGCCAGTCAAGTTCCTCTACCCCAAACTTGCTCTTCCATGTCTTTATGGACTTTGTTTTGTGCACTGGTCCAAATCATTTGGTAAAAGGGGGATTATAGTGTGGGGTTGTTTCTCAGGGGTTTTAACTTGCCCCCTTAGTTCCAGTGAAGGGAACTCTTAAGGCATCAGCATACCAAGACATTTTGGACAATTTCATGTTCCCAACTTTGTGGGAACAGTTTGGGGATGGCCCCTTCCTATTCCAACATGACTGCCCACCAGTGCACAAAGCAGGGTCCATAAAGACATGGATGAGGGCCAGGCCTTCTCATCCACATGACTGCTTGACCTCACAAATGCGATTCTGGAAGAATGATCAAACATTCCCATAGACACACGCCTAAACCTTGTGGACAGCCTTCCCAGAAGAGTTGAAGCTGTTATAGCTGCAAAGGGTGAGCCCTCTTCTGCACAGCCAGGCACATTGAATCTTCACAAGCACCCAGAGTCAGAGAACAGTCCGTGACAATGTTTTTTTTTTATTAATGGGTTAATAACATGGATAGGGATGGGAGATTATGGGATGCCCACTTGACTTCAGCAAAACTTTCAGCAAAACCTCAGAGACATCTTCCTATATACACATATATACAGTCTCCTTCACTTTCCTCCTGCATACACTTGTTTGCTCCAGCTGAATCACTTGAGTGATCTGACAGGCTTTCAGTAAGATTAGCAATAGCCCATTACAGGCAAGAACTCAAAGCCCCTCTTTGTGTAGCACTGTTGCAGTGAAACAGCCTGTAACTTCTCCTCTGTGGCTGCCCCTTTCACTAGCCTTCCAGGCTAACTCTCTACACCAGTCTACCAGACTGACTCTTCACCAGGCCACCTGGCTGACTCTCAAGAGATCTCTAGGGAAAGGCTGAAGAATTAAGCACACCGCTGTCTTTAAGGGAGACTGGCTACATGTCTCCCCCCTTTGTTACTCCCCACAGTGTTGACTACTCACTCTGTGGTCTCTCTTGCTCCTGTGCTTCCAGAAAAGACTTTCTCCTGTGTGTTATGACAAAATCCTTCTAGCACCTGAGCCCGGTCTAAGGCAGGACACCCCCCCAGACTAGGGGGCACCCCCGAGGGCCACCAACAGCCTCCTCAACACTGCATCTCCATCTTCCACCCAACTGCCCCTGCTACCATGTCTCATGTCTATTTAGAGAGTGGTCTTAGCTCCCTGCCAGCCTACCTCTGAGGATTGTCTGAGGCTCCATAAATATTCAAGGCAGCTCCTCCTAATCTTCACCCTCTAATTGTAGAAGATTCTCCAACCTTCTAGACCAGGGGGAGGCACCAGAGAGCTGCCAGGATGAGTCACCCAGCCCTGAACCTTAGTAAACTACAATTGGTCTACTCTCACTTTTAGCACACTCTAGAGGGTGCTACATTTAAATCAGTGTTAGAGTATTTATTTATGTCAAGGGATAAGTTGTCTCAATGGTCTTTTTAATATTTTACAAGGATGAGGGGCTGCAGAGGGTAGGTAAATTGTACATATAAATACATTCCCATACAACCTTCTAAAGATTTTGGGGACCCAAATGCTCACAAGTTTTGTAGCTATATGGATACCAGCCCTCGTGCCTGCTGTGCCAGGCCACTATCCCTTTACAGTGGGCACAATAATCTAGTTATAATAATTTGCCACTGTAACATCACAGGAGCAGCGTGAGAATGGAGCAGCAAGATCCCTGGCTGTACCGTTAATTCTATCTATTTATTTATATTTTGCATGCTATCTATTCTAAATTATCCTCCTTATATACAACCTGAATATACTACAAATTAAAGTAATGCATACAGTGATACTTGTGGTGTTTTCTTTCCTAGGTTCTTTCTCCTTTGTCCGATTCAATCTTGGCTGAGAAAACCGTGACAGTGCTGGATGATCGGGTGGGAATTGTAGAACTGGGAGTCCAACTTATTACTGGCCTCTCCTTGGCTGTACAAGCTAGCAAGGGAAACAAGCGAGTCATCATCACAGCTACCACAGCCAGTGATATTCTGCATGACTATAAACAGGTACACCACCAAATTCTCAAAACCTCAGCGTGTTAATGTTGCCTGTATGCTTTGAAATGTCAGCTACTTATTTCACTGATTTATAACATGTAGAGGCTAAAGAATCAGTTTGATTGAAATTTGTGTTCATTTCAGGTAAACAATTACCACATATAAATTAAAAGGAAATACTTTTTTTCCCTGACCTGACAGGGTATTTAAATAACATATAGGGATTGATTTACTAAAGGAATAGAGTACCGTATATACTCGAGTATAAGTCGTTCCGAGTATAAGTCGAAGCCCTAATTTACCACAAAAAAATGGGAAAAACTTATTGACCCGAGTATAAGGCGAGGGTGAGAAATGCACAGCTACTGTAAGTGGAAAAGAGGGTCAACAATGTCCATTTGCAGCCTAACTGTGCCTATTTGCATGCCTCACTGTGCCCATTTGCAGCCATAGGTCCCCCAAACTTCAAACTCGGTAGTTAAGGGTTCCTAGATGCCCCCTAGCTGCAGCCAAAATTTGGGGTCTCTGAACCCAAAGGGTGCCAAAATGACATTGCTGCAGATGGACACAGTTGACCTAATTTGGGGCCCCGTATCTTAGGGCCACTTAGTGCTAAGAACCCCAAATTTGGTGTGCAAACCCAGTGAAACTAGCACCATAAATTATCCAAAGCTGGGGTTTCTAGCATCAAGTGTCCCCGAGATGCAGGGCCCCAAAAATCGGTTCAGAAAACGTCAAGCACTTTTCTATAGCAGAGAATGACATTTTCCGAACCGGATTTGGGGCCCCGTATCTCGGGGCCACTTGGTGCTAGGAACTCCATCTTTGGATATGTTGTGGTACCAGTTCCACTGGGTATGCACACCAGATTTGGGGTTCCTAGCACCAAGTGGCCCTAAGATATGGGGCACCAAAGTCGGTTCAGAAAATGTTAAGCACTTTTCTGCAGCAGAGAATGACATTTTCCGAACCGATTTTGGGGCCCTGTATCTCGGGGCCTCTTAGTGCTACGAACTCCATCTTTGGATATGTTATGTTACCAGTTCCACTGGGTTTGCACGCCAACTTTGGGGTTCCTAGCACCAAGTGGCCCTGAGATACAGGGCCCCAAATTCGGCTCGGAAAATGAAATTTTTTGCTGCAGAAAAGTGCTTGACTCGAGTATAAGTCGAGGGGGGCACTTTCAGCACAAAAAAATGTGCTGAAAATCTCGACTTATACTCGAGTATATACGGTATGTTGATTTTGCAAAGTGTATTTTCACCTAACTTGGTGAATGAAATGAAGCTAAGTCAAAATTCACTTTGTAGAGATTACCTATTATCACTATGATAATGGATACTGATCCCTTCCTTCAGTCAATTTTTTTACAGAAAAAAATATAGCAAAAAACTCTATGCTGAACAAAGAACTGTGGTTTAAGAGAACATGTTTATTCCATTACATTTTCTCTATATATGTTTTATTGTATTTAGCTATAATTTTGTTATTTGGATGCTGATTTACCAAGGCAGTGGGAAATACTCCCTTTGTAAAATGTTCACATGGGTTAGTGAATAAGATGAAGCCATGTTCACGTTAGTCATCCAGTCATGTAAAGTCCTGTAATTTACATATGACTGGTTGTTTGGAACAAACATAGCTTTACCTTATTTACTAAGCTATCTGAACTTTTATTTTACTATGTGAGCAGCCTATTTTCTTTTAGTGGATAACCACCCAAGTCTTATGTCAATATTTGTTAAGAGAGACAGAGTAATTGCATCAAGCCCCTGAGAGTTCACTTTAGTGGCAACACTACAAATCTCTGCTTTCAATGCAAAAACAAAAATTAAAGATCACTCTGCAAAAATAATTTATAATATGAGTTACTGAAAATTAACTAAACTTTACTTTTAAATTTAGTGCAACGTTATATCAAATTTCTAGTAAATTGCAGTTAATTATTTCTTCAATGTAATTTCAAGTAAACAGTTGTCATACTTTCAGTGCCACAAGCTTCTTTGCTAGTTTAAAAATGTAAGCACTGAATCGTGTACCGCTCAGGCTCTGTGGTTATTTAAAAGTGCTTAAGTACCTCTGTTTATTCATGTAGCGTCTCAGTTTATTCATGTGGATTAAATCTTGTCATCCCCCAATAGTGGCTTCTGCATTCTGCAGAAAATCCTTTAAGCAAGTCATTTAATTTGTTCATAGACCAAAAATGTAATACAGCATCATACATGTCTTCCTGAGTAATGCTTTCAGACTGATGATTGCAAGAACATTGAATCTTAGTGTCATTCTGCTGCAAAACAGAACATCAGGGGTCAATCAACACATTATCACACAACTTATTGCAATATGCTGCGTGAAGTAAATGTATTAACTTGCTGAAAATTGTTGAGCTTTAACAAGTGACGCCTTTACTTTTTGTTTAATGCAGGAAGCAGTTATGAGTGTTTGGATCCTATTCAGTGATGGCTCAGTAACTCCACTGGACATATATGAAAGCAAAGACTTCTCAATCTTGGTGTCTTCCCTGGATGAGATGGTGGTGTCCACATATCAGAACCCTTTGTCTAACTGGCCAGTGGTGGTTGCAGAAGGAGAAGGACAAGGGCCTTTAATAAAATTGGAACTGGGGATTAGTGAGATCTGCCAGAAGTCCAAGAGAAAAAGTAGTCTTGCTGTTGGCACCGGAACTATCAAGGTTAAATTTGGCCAAAAGGACTCTGATCAAAAAGGAAATATGAATGAAATTCAAAACATTGATGATGATTTAAAGAAAATCACAAGTAAAACTACAGAAAAAGCTGCAGAGCAGGAAAGGACAGCAAACGAGTGGCCAAAACCTGGATCTGCTGTTGGTTCTGAAGATATAGTTAACAGAAACTCAACATCTGATTCTCCATTAGATTATCAGAAGAACTATAATGATGCCCATATTGTTCCTGTACCATACACCAGTTTTCCTACACGAATAGCCTCAGTCCATAACCAGGAAAGCGAACTTGCACAGACTTCACGAGGTCTAACAGATTTGGAAATTGGCATGTATGCCCTTCTTTGTGTGTTTTGCCTTGCAATATTAGTTTTCTTAATTAATTGTGTTGCTTTTGCATGGAAATACAGACATAAAAGATTTCCTGTGGCTGATCAAACCAACATCCCTCATTCTCATGACTGGGTATGGCTTGGGAATGAGGTAGAACTACTGGAAAACCAAGTAGATATGCCTCTTCCTGCAGAAGAATGCACTACAATGATTGACCGAAGGTCACAATTTGAGGAAAGCAACTTTCTTCTTAATGGAGGTTCTCAAAAGAATCCATACAGTCAAATTATGCGGTCATCTGATTACACTTATGAAAAAGAGGAACAAAATGAGCCATTAAACCCAGGGGGGTCAAAGAGAAAACGGGTAAAGTTCACATCCTTTACAACTATTTTGCCTGAAGAGGGTGGTCCATATACCAATGCAGTAATTTTTGGAAATGAAGAAAATATCAAATGGGTTTGTCAGGATATGAACATTGGGGATTCACGTGAACTTAGAGACTACATGGATAGTCTTCAGGACAACCTGTAAAATGCTATGATTATATTCACCTTTATGCCTTCGTTTTGTTTGTTTCTTTTTTTTTTTTTTTTTAGGGTGGGACTATCTAATCAGCAATAGAGAAGCAGAACAACTCTTACAAGGTTACAGTGATTATACTGCTGATACATTTTTGGCACTAAATTACTGAGTGCACATGAGAGGTTTGTCAGTAGGTTATGTTAATTTTGGGTGCCATTGGGTACAGAGAAGTCTCCAGGTGATCACTGCTAAACACAATTCCTTAAAGTGACAATAGAACTAACTTGGTTACAGAACATGACCTGACACATACAGCCCTGAGTTCTGCAGAACTTTGATCCATTGACTGTATGTCTGCTTGTAAGTGAACACTGTTAGGTTTACAAATAAAAGCACAGTGGACTTTTCTTGTAATATTTTAGATACATGTTAACTATAAATTTGAATGTATTACAAATGTGTACAAATGAAATATAAAAATAAAACACCAGTTTTTGATAGAGTAATTCTATTTTGAGACAACTGGTGGAGGAAGACAACTATAGTAAAATAAATATATGACAACTCAATTTGTTATTCCCAATTTGTTATTTATATCAGAGATGTATACATGTATTTTATGAATATCTGTTTATCATTTGTTTTTCATTTACTCTAAATTGTTAAAGTACCCACATTTGAGATACACTTACTAAGGGGTGTAGGTGAGAATATCCTCACCAGGCCTCCTGGCTGATACACTGCTTCTTCCAACTCTATGTGTACTGGAGCTTAAAGCCCTTGTGATCTTCTTTTGCCAGGGTATCTAGTAGAGACCCCCCTGTATAATAAGGCCAGCAAGGACAATAGGAAGCTAGAATGGCTAATATTTGTCAGGCTTGTATGTGTGTAAACACAACGGTGGCCATAGATTTAATGGGACTATTGCTACCTGCTCCTGGAGGGAACAGTAAATTGGGTAAGTCGGAAAACTCATGTAAATCTCTGTGCCTAAAGCTTCTCACCCCTTCTCTGCCCTCTATAGGTGCAAACACAAAGACTGAACATAGCTGAGCATTTGTTATTATGGAACTATCCATAGCGTGCTGTGCTTCTCAGGTCAATGGGTTTTTAGGAATGCCCCTACCTAATGGCTAAAAATGGATATATGCTTAAAATATAAAACCTGGCTGTCTGAGAGGGTCACATGACAAAGAAATCATTAAATAAATGTACTGTCAGCATATAATTTCTAATAAGAAACAGCAAAGCACCTCACTCATGACATCGCACTCTTCATTCTTTTGGCCTCGCAGGAGTTTTCTATCATCAGAGGCATATCCTTTCAAACTCCTGATTCTGATCACTTGATTGCACAGAAACTGATATGCTGCCTGACTCTCAGCCAAACAGAACTATTGAATTGTTTTATACACAACTGTTTGAAAGATAAGAATGCCAGTGTCTAGTTTTGATTTAAATGCCCATTGATCTGATCCAGTCATTTTGTATTATTCGAACAAGGGATAAAATATTTATTTGGACAACCCATGTGCTACACATCAAAAAAGTCTATGGATCCATAGCAGCCCATTATAAGTGGCAACATTTACAGTCACATATGAAAGAGCCATTACATGGGGAGGAGGTTTGGTGGCTTTTTAATAAAATGTTGAAATGAAAAAGAAAAATGAAATAAAGCGGGAAGCTCACCATGGGCAGCTTTGATGTAATTTTTCTCATAAATTCCCCCTTCCCCCTGTATAGCCTATAGACGGTATCTACTTACATTTTTAAACCTGCAAGTGAAAAATAACACGTGTAATCTCATTGTTTTCTGCAGGTAATCACCCACTTATTTTTTTATAAATCAGTCAAAACATATGGATGCCAACAAATCCAAATGGTACTTAGCAAATAGATATTTTAATTTTGGTACCCATCATAATAGCATGAATTACTTAATTTCTTTAGGTTGAGTTCCCTCAATATTTGGAGCATAAGACCAATAGTTCAACTTTTCATATAATGTTTTTCTAGACATAGTTTAACAAGATTTTATGGGTTATTGAATAGTCCTCCACTCTCAGCTGTCTGTTTGCGTGTTGAGTCTGATCAATTTCAAGCCATTCAGAAATGTTTCACTCACTTATTTTTAATAACTATTTCATTTTGGCTTTGATGGTCTTTATTCTTGAATAATGGCATCAGCTTCTCTTGGTTATCTGACCTTTTTCCAGCAAATGCAATTAAATATAAATGTAATCACGTCGACAAAATAAATATTCACATTTAATTTGGTTCCTAATATCACAGTATATCAGGGGAGTCCACACTGTAAATAAAGCTTGAATCAAATTTTCTCTAAATGAAAATGTAATTACATTGCCCCAAAGAGAGCTGTTTCAGCTTTTTTTCCCTAAATGTGTACAGTCTGTTGAAGCTGTTATTGCTGTTTCCTACTAAAACCAATCCTATCAGCTGAAAAGAAAACAGGCTACTTAACAATGTTGGACAATAACTGGTGGTGCCATATTGCATAGATGTTCACAGCCTACCATGTAGGCCTACATTAGAAAAAAAATCATATCTGTCATGATCATTGCAAGCGTAATGAATACATCTAATGATTAAATCTGCATATACCCTGAAGGGAAGGCTTCTTTGTATTTTGATGTTGACGGGGGGGGGGGGGGGCTGGCAGAGGCTCACCTGGATAGCATAACATGTTCTTAATAGGAAGACTATAGCAACCCTTTGTAAGAAACCTCTTCCCACTAATACACATATTTCATGATCAGAGGTAAAGACAAAATAAGTCACAGAATGGTAAACCACATACATTGTAAAAATAAAAAGTTAAAGCCAAATTCCAGCCAAGATGCCGTCCAAAGCATTTTCCTTTTGCCAAAACCAGATACGTTTTTATTTACTATGGTAAAACATCCTAAGCATGCAGACCTGGGGATCTCTGCCAAGGTGCCTCTGCATGGTGGATTTATTCCATGAAAATATCAACATTTGTCATTTATTGGTTGCTTGTTTTCCAGGTAGTAACTGTCAGTAACCTGTGAATAAGGTATGATTGGTTTGGCAGGATCGCAGTAGGCTGTAAAACAGTAGGGAGTGAGCAGGTTGCATGCTGATTTAACTGCTATATGAGAAATTGGTACTGACCACAAAAACGTAAAACTTTCTGTAATGGGAAAGCGGGACAAGAATATTTTTTTGGCATGAAGCTATACATAACTTTAAATTCCTTGCTTGTAGGAATCTCCTTATGTGTGTTACAACTTGGTGTCTCCTCCTAGCCTCTTGAAGCAGGTTTCCGCTGAAAACACTATGTAGTACGTAATCCAAATTGTGACATATCTACTGAGCCTTGCACTATTTGGAGGCTATATAGTCTCTATAGGTTTCTGTGTTTATAGTTAGTTTCTATTCATACATAAATGGTAAAATTGTCTCTTTTTTTTCAATAATATCTACAAAGAAATATGCCACCCTTGCATTCATCATAATTCGGTAAGGTTATAGTTACTAGACCAAGTAAAACTCTGTTGTTATTGCCTCTAAGGAATAACTTCCACAGCCTAGGCTCAGTAC
Source organism: Lithobates clamitans (assembly GCA_037952925.1). Lineage (NCBI taxonomy): Eukaryota > Metazoa > Chordata > Amphibia > Anura > Ranidae > Lithobates > Lithobates clamitans. Next base: position 8,366,584 of record JBBGZY010000438.1, read on the forward strand.
TGTAAAACTTTTGATTCCATACATTGATTGCAACAAGACCTCTGCCTAATAACATTGCTCCGAATGATGGGTTTATCTAGCCGAGGCGATTCAGGAAGGTTAACAGGAAGGTGAAGTGTCAGGATAAAAGCTCTATCTTTAAATATAAATGCAATCAGTACAGAAAGAGAAATCCTGAGCCAGATTGCCAGTCCTATACATCTTAAGGAGAACAGAAAATTCTGTTTATGCTCCCTGCATACAGTTGGGGTTAGCTTCGTATTAATGAAAGAGTTCCCTCTGCTATATAAAGACATGTCCTCCATTACTACTGAGCTTATAGAAACATTACAAATTGAATGAAAAAAAGTCAAAATGGTTAGGACACTGATCATGTTTTTGTTTCAGAATGATATGGCATTCAAGGAAATTGCAGTAGCTGTAGAATGTTGTCATTTTGCTAACCTGAGGCCATGTCCAGCCCACCTGTATAGCTCATACTTGGCCAAAAGCTCTGATATGACATAGAGGCCAGAGCCCTTCTTCCTTTCACCTTGGGATTTTTATGCTATACTTGGGCTTCCCATTACAATATTTCCTTCTTTAACCACTTCAGCCCCGGAAGGATTTACCTGCTTAATGACCAGGCTATTTTTTTGCGACACGGCACTGCGTTATTTTAACTGATAATTGCGCGGTCATGCAACGCTGTACCCAAACAAAATTGACATCTTTTTTTTTCGCACAAATAGAGTGTTCTTTTAGTGATATTTGATCACCTCTGCGGTTTTTATCTTTTGCACTATAAACAAAAGAAGACAGCCAATTTAGCTCTAATACAAAATATAAAAAAACACGTATTCATTAGTTTAGGCCAATATGTATTCTTCTACATATTTTTGGTAAAAAAAATCCCAATAAGCGTATATTGATTGGTTTGTGCAAAAGTTATAGTGTTTACAATATAGGGAATAGATTTATGGCATTTTTATTTTCATATTTTTAATAGTAATGGCGGCGATCTGCGATCTTTAGCGGGACTGCGAGATTGCGGCAGACAGATTGGACACCTAGCTAACATTTTTGACACTTTTTTGGGAACCAGTGATGTTATTACAGTGATCAGTGCTAAAAATATGCACTGACATTGTACTAATGACACTGGCAGGGAAGTGTTAAATGTGTTCCCGGTTTGTGTTTTCTAACTGTATGGGGGACTGCGTGACTGAGGAAACACACAGATCCATCTTCCTGCTTAGCAGGAAGACAGAACTCAGTGTCATCCCCTGACAGGACGGAGATCTGCCTTGTTTACTTCGGCAGATCCCCGTTCTGACTCTGCGGGAAAAGATCGCTGACGGCTGGCGGAAATCGAGTCCGCCGTAGTCGCTGACTGGCTCCCCCGCTGGCCAATCGGAGTGCCCGCGAAAGCTAGTGCATGAATCACCTTACCGGTACATCGATTTGCACAGCTGAGCCACCTTGTTGCAGTACATCTGTGGTTGGTGGTCGGCAAGTGGTTAAAGTTGAAGTGAATTTACCTCAAATTCCCAACATCTTTGCCTGGTCTTTTTCCAGGCTCAAAGTTATTGTCCATCTTGATTGGAATGTTTGAAATGTACTCCTGTACTAACAGGCAATATTTCCATGTATTAACAATGAGATATTTTTCTTTCTATTTAGGTCATCTTGAAATTCCTTTGTATATGGTTTTCATTTTGCCATTTGTTTTGTCTGGTATAAGCAAATATATAGGTAAAATTAAAAATACCCATGAATCTCCTATCGTAAACACAAAGTATATCTTAAACCAAGAACAAAAACATAATATATTGCAGACCACCAGTCCTAAAATGTGGTGGCTGCAATAGTTTTCTTAAAATAATAGTTTTTTTAAAAGTAGATTTTCTACACAGAAAGTAAAGAAAATGCCCTATTATCCTGCCAGAAATTCACTTTTCGGAAATCCCAATCAATGTTACCTCCTTTCGCAATTATCTTCTATGCACTACAAAATGCCCCCACCCTATGTTGTGGAGATGAGGAGAGGTGTTTATAGTCCAAATGAGTAGAGCAGCAGTGAATAACAATGCTATTCTTCTAAAACAGGGGTCTCCAAACTATGGCCCTTATCAGGTCACCTGAGACCAGGTGACAGATGCACTCCATAGGAGTCAGAAGTGCCCCGCTAAGATAGTGGACCCTAGGACTGACTGCTGTGGATAGTACCCAGGGAGGTTTAGGAAGCAGGTCTACTGGATCACTAACACAGATCCCAGTGGGAGCTAGAGCAAAGATTTCACAGGGCGCAGAGTCTAAGAGCCAGCAGGTGTTCACCAGAACCTCTAGTGATGAGGATGGACTGAGCTGCAGTCTGGCTCCAGGTCGCGGCCCCCAGGGTTTCACAGCTCATGCTCACGGTAGACTACAGGAGAAGGAAGCAGCAGGCTGGAACAACAAAGATAGTAAAGGGATAAGGCAGAGGTCAGGGCAACTAGCAGACAGGAACAACAGAGTACACGCCAAAGGTTCAGGGTCACAGGCAAACAGGGATAGTCGGGGACACGCAAAAGGTCAGGGTCACGAGCAGACAGGAATAATCTAGAACACGCCAAGGTCGGTAACAGAGACAAATGAAGAGCACACGGCAAGCAGGAAACAGGAAGCCAAACACACAATGAATACACAATGGTTGATCAGCACTGCTGGCTTGCAGTGCACAGGTTAATATAGGGTTCCCTGATAGGGCCTGGGGTGGGGCCATGCTTAGAGGAGAGATTATAAAAACACCCAGGTGAGAGTGGCTGGCCTCTTAGTCTAAACACATGAGGAGAGGTAAGCAGACAGAGAAAGATTACTGCATAACCATGATAGCCCTCCAGTTGTTGAGGAACTACAATTCCCATCATGCCTAGTCATGTCTGTGAATGTCAGAGTTTTACAATGCCTCATGGTATGTGTAGTTCCGCAACAGCTGGAGGGCCATAGTTTGGAGATCCCTGTTCTATAGCTACAGTATGGTGAGTGAGCATTGCCACCCTAGGATAGATATTTACAAGCAGGATCATCAGATGAAAATAAAGGAAGATAAAACCTGGAAAAAACCTATTTCAGGCACCATTACTAAGAACTAGTAAGTTATATCACATTATAATGACTGTTCTTTGGTTTAGATATGCATTAAAGAAGTCCTCTCACCCTCATAGTCATAATTTAACAAAAAATAAATAAAAGCAAACCAGGAGCACTCGTGTGCCTTTTCATCCATACTAACCCTTCTGGGAACCTACGGATATTTTTTTAATCAGTTCAGTGGGTAGAAGAGAGTTTGCTTTTAGAACTATTATTGTGTGAAATTCCATTGCTTCTTAGATCATAGGGAAGGAAATCCTCTACATTTAATAACCTGATATATGGCTTAGGAGCAGGTTATAGGCATAAAATCACTGGTGACAGGCTATGATGTTATTGTATAAAGGGCAAAAAAGACAGTAATATATATTGTTCAGAAAAACAATATTAACTTGCTTCTGGTGAACACATACTCCTACACAAAATATATATTAGACGATGTTTGGCTAATGTGCTTTTAATACAAGTGTTCTTTCATAATAGGGCTTATAATTTAATAAGCAATCAGTTCTATGACCTCACAATCAGTAATATAATTTGGACACTTGATTAATGATTTTAAAGGAGCTGGTTTAGAAATAGTTATTATTGTTTTAAAACATTGCTGTAATATTTTATGTAATTACTCATTGTGCTGAATTATTGGGTTCTAATTGACCCCAATATGTTGGTATTAATTCCTGGTGCACTCGGCTGAAATAACATAAGCGAGAAAGACCTGGCTCATGGCTTAAAATCCTTCATACAAATAAATAGCTGTAATCAGAATTCTACACATTGTATGATTATGAACACATCTTCCAGAGATATAAAATATTTATATCTAATATATTTTCTTTATATTTGTATTTATGAGACGCTAGAAATGCCTGCATTAAAGAGTTGTATAATATACATCTTCAATGAAAATTTGCCTTGCCACTCAACGTTATTCAGAATAGAGTAGTTTTGTGATGCTCCCATGCAGGGTACTAAACACAATGCAATTTCATTCTCCCAGTTGGAAGCTGCGGAGAAAGGCAGGTTGTTAAAAAAATAAGCTAAATATATGTCACTTTCTGCTAATCAAGATAGCAACGGAAGCTCCCACATTAAAGACTACGCAAAACTGATCTGGGTTATATTCCAGAAATGAATGAAAGCATAGGAGGTGCTTCAACATTGTGTTTAATTCAGGGTCAGCGGAGAATGTAGAACAGTTCCATACTGTATGGATTATTGTAATCATACCTCATTTAAAACTAAGTATAGTATATAGTAATTAGATAAATTGCATTATGTGACACCTGCTATTCTAAAGAATCACTATTGTGAAAAATATTGTTTTCTGTAAGCTGCAAGTGGTTAACACATGTAATGACAGTATTTAGTATATAAATGCCTTATATATAGTTTGAATTCATAGTTTTTTTCCCTTTTATTCACGGACTAAATTGGCAAATAAAAGTGACAGGGACTGGGACAAATTATAACGCTATAGGAGGTGCTGATATTGGCTGCCTTTTTATTATGGATAGCAGCAATATAGCGTTATAGATTGCCCCAACCTATGCTGCTAAACATTTGCTGCACAGCTTTTTGTTATGATGAAATGTGATAAAAATTTAAGGTATGTGAAGTAACAAAAGGGATTCATATTCTGAATGCTATCATCATAGGTATTACCAGTATAGAGTAATCAAAATTAAAGTGGTTGTAAAGACTGAAGGTATTTTACCTTCATGCATTCTATGCATAAAGGTAAAAAACCTTCAGTGTGCATCCCCCCACCTCAGCCCCCTCCCCCAATATTTACCTAAGCCTGATTTTGATCCAGCGATGTGCCCAAGAGCCGAGGCTCTCCCAGGTCTCTCCCTCCTCATTGGCAGAGATGCAGCAGCAGGAGCCATTGGCACTGCTGTCATTCACAGGGGTCAGGTTAAGCCGTGCCCTCTGTGTCTCAGGGAGCGAGCACGTGCTCAAGTGCCTCCATAGCAAACCACTTGCTATGGGGGACACTCAGCAAGGGGGAGTTAGAGTGCCAGCGGGGGGGGGGGGGGGACCCGAGAAGAGGAGGATCGGGGCTGCTCTGTGAAAAATCATTTCACAGAGCAGGTAAGTATGACATTTTTGTAAAGTTTTTCTTTCCTTTACTAATGTTTAAACGCTTTCTTTCATAATGGTTTAAACAGTGCCGGTTGAGTAGTTACTGTGTTTAAATATATAACACAATTTGATACAGCACATACGTATAAAACAAATACATATGTAACAAATTCATAAATAAATAAAATGCATATATTTATGGATTTTCTACATACTTATTTACTTAAAGTGCACTGTATCCAATTTTTGTGTATATTTTTCAGTGTTTGTTCAAACATATGCGGTTATAGCTTCTCCGGTGCTGGGTACACCTAGTGTATGGAAGCGCAAACTACATTACTTATTCAAATGTTTATCTTTAAATGACGATCATTCCAAGTCTCGATAGGGTTGTTTGCTGAAACCGCTGGTTGTCTAAATGTATACACTTCTGGGCTTCCAGTTTTGCTACAGAGCGCTCAGTAAGAACACTCCATAGCAGCGTAGTGTAACACAAAGCTTTTACATTATATTTAAAGGGGAAGTGCTGTGATATCATTATTAATATATAGTAATCAGCACTTCCTGTGAGTGCAGCAGCCATTTTTAACAAAGAAAGGGCTGTCTGGCAGCAGTAGATTACTACAATAGTTTATGCATTGGTTTTGTTTGGTCTATTAGAATGGCATTCCAATACACAATTGCTGCAGTGTACCACAATGCAAATGCCATGCATTTTGATATTCTGTCTTACAATAAAGGGTAAGGTCTGTTTATTTCTCCAATGAGCTGTATTGGCTGCCTATTCCAATGCACCACATCAGACTGCAAAGGAGGGGGGCTAATTATTTTTTTTCTTTGTCAGGTTAAGTGAAAAAAAATATGATCTTTACAATAATGTATGCCCTGTACACACGGTCGGACATTGATCGGACATTCTGACAACAAAATCCATGGATTTTTTCAGACGGATGTTGGCTCAAACTTGTCTTGCATACACACAGTCACACAAAGTTGTCGGACAATCCGATCGTTCTGAATACGGTGACGTAAAACACGTACGTCGGGACTATAAACGGGGCAGTAGCCAATAGCTTTCATCTCTTTATTTATTCTGAGCATGCGTGGCACTTTGTGCGTCGGATTTGTGTACACACGATCGGAATTTCCGACAACGGATTTTGTTGTCGGAAAATTTTATAGCAAGCTCTCAAACTTTGTATGTCGGAAAATCCGATGGAAAATGTGTGATGGAGCCTACACACGTTCGGAATTTTCGACAGCAGGGTCCTATCACTCATTTTCCGTCGGAAAATCCGACCGTGTGTACAGGGCAGTATGCTGCATTATATTAAAAGTCAGTGTGTTGTTAATATACAAAGTTTTTGTTTTTATTGGCTGTATGGATCTCTTCTTGAGTTAACAATTCTGTGAATTAACAAGACTAATGTTACAGTAATGAATCAACTTACTTATATTCATGCAGATTGGTGGTTTACCTGTGCAATGTTATGCCCCGTACACACGGTCGGACTTTGTTCGGACATTCCGACAACAAAATCCTAGGATTTTTTCCGACAAATGTTGGCTCAAACTTGTCTTGCATACACATGGTCACACAAAGTTGTCGTAAAATCCGATCTTTCTGAACGCGGTGATGTAAAACACCTACATCGGGACTATAAACGGGGCAGTGGCCAATAGCTTTCATCTCTTTATTTATTCTGAGCATGCGTGGCACTTTGTCCATCGGATTTGTGTACACACGATCGGAATTTCCGACAACGGATTTTGTTGTCGGAAAATTTTATAGCAAGCTCTCAAACTTTGTGTGTCGGAAAATCCGATGGAAAATGTGTGATGGAGCCTACACACGGTCGGAATTTCTGACAACAAGGTCCTATTCACATTTTCTGTCGGAAAATCCGACCGTGTGTACGGGGCATTAGTGTCACCAGCTAATGTGGAAGTGGTGTATTGAAAACTAAACCACACATTCTAAATTATTACATTGATTTCTTAATTTGAGGACCCTTCCACACTTTTATGTCAGAAAACCATGGGGGGCCTAGACCTGAGATTTTCCAGGTTAATGCCACCGTGATGAAACGTGTCACAATGTCCTACAGTCAAGATACAAAATTAAGCATGTGAGATGCATGTCAGTGCAAGGTTGAGATGGGAGCAATTCAATTTCACAAAGAGTGTGTTGAGATGGGAGCAATTCAATTTCACAAAGAGTGTTTTAAACATAGGTGACAAGGGGTCCAGTAGACTGATGCAGCTGTAGCTAGTGCAGCATACAATAAAGTAGCTACTGGTGTTCTGAGGCTAATTAATGATATTTAAAGCAAAACTATTACACAATGGGGGTTATTTACTAAAGGAAAATCCACTTTGTACTGCAAGTGCACTTGAAATTGCACTGAAAGTACACTTGGAAGTAAAGTCGCTGTAGATCCGAGGGGGACATGCAAGGAAAATAAAAAACAGCATTTTAGCTTGGACATGATTGGATGATAAACTCAGCAGAGCTTTCACTCATTTAAGATCTACCCCTTAGATTTAGAGCGACTGAACTTCCAAGTACGCATTCAATGCACTTTCAAGTGCACTTGCAGTGCAAAGTAGATTTGCCATTTTTAGGAAATGTACCTGTATGTGTAAAACCCACAAGTTAAAACCATTTCTGTTGGTTTATTACAACTGATGCGCCTTGTCAGTCCTAATTTATAATAGGTCAGAGTGACCCTATCAAGCAGTTGAATGAGAAGAGAATAATACTGTTTAGAGCTCTCCAAAATGAAAGTAAAAACAGAATTTGTTTTAGCTTCTTTACATGAAATATGAATTTAAATCTGCAATCTGATATGCAGAATATTTGGTTTTGGGAAGACCTGGGTTGGCCATCAGACTTTATAACTGGTCCCTTGAGTAGCAATTGGGTGACTCCATGGCATGCAGACATATGTAAGTGGTTTTCCATCTTAGCACACTTTTCTAGGTTGTTACAGGTATAATTATTATATTATAAACATATAGGCTACCATTTCTCGCCTGTCATGCTCATCCAATGGCTTCACTACTTGTATCACTGCCAGTAACAAGAATGCAGTCTAATGAAGTCAATCATAGCAACTTTTGGTTCCAGGTCAATTTCTCACTAAGTACTGAGGCCAAAGATAAGCATAACAGTCAGGCAATTAGAAACTTCAAAAAGAAAGTTATTTGTTATATATTTAACCATTTGCCGACCAGCCGCCGCCGATATACGGTGGCCGGTTGGCTCTGATGCACGTATTGCCGTACCGGTACGGTGGTTTGTTTAGAAGATATAGCGCGCGCATGCAGCGCTGGAACCAATGCACGTGGCCGGCAGACCGATATTCGCCGGCCACCCGCAATTGCTCCTCAGAGAGGCAGAATGGGGATCTGTCAATGTAAACAAACAGACCCCCATTCTGTCAGGGGAGTAGAGAGAGATTGTCTGTTCCTAGGACAAACTTAACCCCTTCATGAACCCCTAGTGTTAACCCCTTTCCTGCCAGTGTCATTTATACAGTAATTAGTGCATGTTTATAGCACTGATCACTGTATAAATGTCACTGGTCCCAAAAAAGTGTCAAAAGTGTCTGATCTGTCCACTGCACTGTTGCAGTCCCACTAAAAATCACTGATCACCGCCATTACTAGTAAAAAAAAAATAATAAAAATGCCATAAATCTGGCCCCTATTTTGTAGACGCTATAACTTTTGCGCAAACCAATGAATATAACACTTATTGCGATTTCTTTACCAAAAATATGTAGTAGAATACATATTGGCCTAAACTGATGAAGAAATGTGTTTTTTACATTTTTTGGGGGGATATTTTTTATAGCAAAAAGTAAAAAATAATTAAATTGTCGGTCATTTTTTTTTGTTTATAGCGCAAAAAATAAAAACCGCAGAGGGTTATCAAATACCACCAAAAGAAAGCTCTATTTGTGGGGAAAAAAAAGACATCAATTTTGTTTGGGTACAGCGTAGCATGACTGCGCAATTGACAGTTAAAATGACACAGTGCCATATCGCAAAAAATGACCTGGTCATTAAGGGGGTAAATCCTTCCGGTCCTTAAGTGGTTAAAGCTTGTACAATTTGATAAATCAATTTATGGTGACCACATCTTCACCTCATAGATTTACCCATACATGTGTATGATCTAGTCTTTTGCCCCCCATGCAGGAATTCTAGATGTGACTGGGGACTAATACACACGAGCTGACTTTTCGACCGGACCAAATCCGGCGGACAATCCGACCATGTGTGGGCTTCATCAGACCTTCAGCGGACTGTTTCTGTCGAAAATCCTAAGGACTTTAGATTTGGAACATATTTCAAATCTTTACGCTGGAACTCCGCCGGACCCAGTTCCTATAGAAAAATCCGCTTGTCTGTATGCTAGTCCGACGGATGAAAACCAATGCTAGGGAACTATTGGCTACTGGCTATGAACTTCCCTATTTTAGTCCGGTCGTACGTCATCACGTACGAATCTGTCGGACTTTGGTGTGATTGTGTGTAGGGAAGTCCGTTCGTTCGAAAGTGCGTCGGAAGTCTGTCGAAAGTCAGTCGAAAGTCCGTCGGAAAGACTGTCGGACCTTTGTTGCCGAAAAGTCCGCCCGTGTGTACAGGGCATAAGAAAACGTTGCAAAATGACTGCATATATCAGATTTTTGGTCACATTTCTACAATATCTATGTAAAGCCCCATCCCTGCCACACAAAGAATGACTTGCAAATGAAGTCTCAAATAATGTGTAGTGTTTTTCAGTGGCCGCTGGTGCTCCATAGGTGGGGGGGTGTCAGACAGACCTGACCACAGACACCCCCCGTTGCTCCAGCCCACCAGCCCACCACCCCACACTAACCCTTCTGCCGTCGCTCGAGCACACCATTCCCCCCCCCAACCACGGCCAGGTCCCCGGTCAGCCCTGCACTTACCCCATGCAGGTCATGGCTGCGGTGGCAGCTTCCTGCCTCTGTCTCCTCCGTATCCTGGCCGTTGCTTCTCTTCCTGGCCAATCAGGTTTTCGGACTCCAGACCAATGGGGTCCTAGGACTCAGCCTCAGGGACACGCTTCCTGATTGGCTGGGAGGAGAAACAGGAAGACATTAGTGAATATTAATTCATTAAAGTCACATAACAACGTCTATACACTAATCAATGCTTTAAAAAAAAAAACATTGAAATCCATGCGTCCGGTGCCCTGCATGTAAATTAAGGGCTGGGGGGCATGGATTGGGGGGGGCAGCGCCCCTGCACCCATAATGAACGGCCACCACTGGTGTGTTTACTTCTGACTAAAACACAGTGGGGTTTATTTACTAAAACTACATAGTGTGAAATCTGATGCAGCTGTGTGTGGTAGCCAATTGGCTTCTAACTTCAGCTTATTCAATTAAGATTTGGCCAAAAAGCCTGTAAACGGATTGGTTTCTATGCACTCTCCAGTTTTAGTAAATCAACCCCAGTGACATTGCTTGGGCAGTAGTTGACAAGCAGCACCAAGCTTAGGTTCTCCCAATGGTAGCTCTGTCAGAAACCTGGAAAATTCAAACGTATATTGTGAGAGAATTAATAAGCAAGATTATGTAATGCATTTCAAAATCAAAAGGAGAATGAGAGCTGTAGGTAGTTGAAGCAATATGTAACTGCTTAATTTTTAGGACGAAGTCAAATTTGCCTCAACCCCGTCTCAATTCTTCATCTACATGTAGGTCCATTTGATAGCATGAAGGGCAAGGCTAAGTTTGACTTTTACTAGAAAATGCAAGATCTGCATACACAGTAGCTTCTGCTGTTTATCCCTGAATCTTATGTCCGTTTCAAAATGAGGTTGTCATTGTAGGTAATCTCCATTTATGCCCACATTTTGGACTTGTTTACTTCAACAAGACTGCTGAAAGTTCTAAAAGTTTAAAATAAAGACATTTTTGTTATTAATATTGAATGACCTATAATTCATTTTCTATTACTCAGAATAAAAACAACAAAAAATTGTTGTGAACAAGAGCCAAGCAATTCTATAGTAATCTAAAGGTCCTCCCTGTGACTCAGGTGATTTTTCTGTATTGTGTGTTGGATAAGGGACATATTTATTTGTAAATATCATACATATTATAAGTGGCAAAGTGACAAGAAACCAGGGATTATGTTTCATGGAGACATATTCTATTTTAACATATTTTTTTCTGCCCTTTTCTCAAGAGATACACAAATTGCTTTGTAAGGAAACCAGTCAACAGCCAGCAAAGGCATGTGTGCTCTACCATTAGTAAAGGGAACTGATTTTGAATATAACATAAAAAAAGTTTCTTAAAGTATTTCTAAACCTATGAATAAAAATTTAATATTCTGGTGCTTTCCAGTCCATAGATATGTTGGCTGCATTGATTGTCTTTATTCAGGCTAGTACAGAAAAAAAACCACAATCTCCCTAGGGAAAAAAGTACATTACTGGCAGGATCACCAGGTGAAAATAAAAAAAGAGAAAACTTACAACATTGTAAAAAGAAAACGAATGCAGCCACCACATCCAAGGCCTGGCAAACTGCAATATATTACTTTTTTTTGCTTAAATTGTAAATGTTCTAAAGTGAGTTCATGCTTTCATTTGTTAAATATTCAGATTGTGTTTATAAAGTGTAAAATTGTTTAAAAAAAAACTAGATACCAGCTGGGTTTCTGGTATGGAAGTTAAAAAAATGCTATATTTTTTGCTTGGAGAATGTTGAAAAATAAGTTTCATTTTAAATATATTGAGAATTGAAAGGACCAATCAATCTAAAATACACATGTATATCAAAGAGCTTGTAATGCTAATTGCCACTATGTGTACAGACATACCCCACTTTTAAGTATCCAATGGGGTTTATTTACTAAAGCTGGAAAGTGCAAAATCAGGCTCACTTCTGCATAGAAACCAATGAGCTTCTAACCCCAGCTTGTTCAATTAAGCTTTTGTAATAAAACCTGGAAGCTCTTTGGTTTCTATGCAGAAGTGAGCCTGATTTTGCACTTTCTAGCTTTAGTAAATAAACACCATTGTGTACTTAAAAGTGGGGTATGCCTGTATAAAGGTTCCCATAGATGTATAAAATCAGCCTTTTCAGCCTATAAGAGAATTACGTTAGGTCACTAGTTTTTATTGGTATTCGAAACAGGAAGTCATTTGAGAGAAGGAACACATCCCTCCCCAATGTAAGAATGTTAGCATCATTATTTTATGATATAATTATGACAATTTTACATGAATTTACTCCTCTTTCATATAAACGTGTGTGAATTTTGGGTTTATTGATCCTTTAAGTTAGTGGCTTGGTTTAAGTGACAAGGTGAGTCCTTCATTTGTGATGAGCAGAAGACAAAACCACCTTAATAATCCATTTGTGGACCTACATATGAGTTTTCTGCTTCTGCTATCAAACTCTGTACAAATGATTTTTATTGACAGTTAACATGAAACGACTGTTGTAAGAATTAACACAATGAACTTCTGCCTTGCCAAGGCCTGTCCTATTAATTGGAACCACATCATCAACACTGACCTGTCTACTGTCATATAATAAAATGGGCACTTCCTGGTATTTGGAAGTCATTGTATATGTACAGTACCTTCACGTGTATATTATGTATTTTATTGAACAATAAAGTAAAAATGTATTACTTAAAGTGCTTCTCAGTGTGCTTCTGTATTTTTTAAATTATTTATTACATGTGTCATTGGGTAAGATATCGATTTAATTATAATGTAATGAGACTTGTCATTGTCAACACTTGAAACAAGCATTCACAGAGAGATGAAGCTTCTTGAAATGGTGACTGTTATTATAATAAGCCTAGAATGTTTTTTAGATGTTCATGTTATTTTATGTGAATAGGTTTTCATGTATTTGAATAGAAAAATTAAACAATGTGATTTAGCATATTCTCATACTTTCATTTATTGCCACATTTTTATAGTGTATACTATTTCTAACTACTACTTAAAGCAAATATAAAGTATACAGCTCCCTTTTTTAAAGAAAGAATATCATTGTTGCCAAAAAAGATTTACCCATTCATTTTTATATTATTAAATAATTTCATTACTATATTAAAAGCAATATGAAATTACCCTTTATAATCACTCTGAAATCATGTGAAAATGTCAACAATCAATTTGTCTTCTTCAGTCCATGAATTATTAAATGCAATTAATACACAATATGCAACAATATATCACTACCAGCCCAAACATTTATATCTCAGAATTCTGACTTTTCCATTCATAAATTTATTTAAGTAGGTTGATTTAGACAATCTTTATCTAGTTTTAAGTATACACATCATCCATGACTAAAAGTAAAGCATTTGGATACATACAGTTATCATATCCAGGGCAATTTAACAATCAGTTTAAATAAGTTTTATTTTTTGGGTTTTTTTTGAAGGAGCTACAGTCTGAGTAGAAAAGTCTGTCCCCTGCCAGCAGCTTCAGAGTGGGACTCCTGCACTCTGTGAGGAAGCAGTGGTCTCTGTGCAGAGGCCAGACACACCCCGTACCAAATCAGATTTATAGCTCTGCAATTAGCAAAGGTCATGTTCCCTGTTGATTGGAGAGCTCTGACTTGGCAAGGCGTGTGTTGGACCACTACAAAGATCATTGCTTCCCTCCTATGCAGCGTACTGGCAGCAAGCTTTACTATTTGGGACGTGGCTGTTTCTAAAGAGAAAACTGTACAATTTAACATACTAAAAAGGTAATTTGGGCTTTAACTACATAAAAGTCTTGGATAGGTATAAAATGCAGGCACCTAGAGGCACAGAAGCTTTTGTGCCCCTGCTTTGGCTGAATGCTGGGAAAAAGTATTTGCAGATAAGTGCGGACACCCCTAGTTGTCTGCTTTTTATACCTGCTAGCTGCCTTTTCTTTTTGTTAAAGTTATATGCAGGGCTAGTTTTAGACAACATAGAATCCTGGGCAAATACTAAAGTGGGGGCCCATATGCTAAAATTTTCACTTAACATGCTTGTCTTTACAGAACAAGGGGTCTATCTATAAGGAGTAAGTAAGATGCGCATTTAATAGTGCTAAACCTTTCAGCCCTTACACACCGAGCACCTAACAAATTCCCAATGCATTAGTATAACACATAGTTACATAGTTAGTATAAAGACACCAGTCCATCCTGAGTGAGTGTGGGCACGTGTCTATCATTATCCCTATTTTTATTTAAGGTACCCATATAGCGCCGTCAATAACACACTCACATCGGTCCCTACCCTCAAGGAGCCCACAATCCACGGTCCCCAACTCACATTCATATACTAGGGACAATTTTGGACAGAAGCCAATTAACCTACCAGCATGTCTTTGGAGTGTGGGAGGAAACCGGAGTACCCGGAGGAAACCCACGCGGGTACAGGGAGAACATGCAAACTCCAGGCAGGTAGTGTGCTTCCCTTTAACCAGCAGCATAACATAAATACAATGACCATAAACAGTACACTGTTGGATGAACAGGAGGTAGGTGGTTTACAGAAAGTGGGCTTCAACAATCAGCAGCATAGTACCCCCTATTTCAAAAGCATAACACCTTCTCTGTGTGTAATATTATTTATTACAATAATACTTAATTAGTAGAAGGTGGCTAGGTCCTTAAGGATAGCTGTGGGAGGAGAACAGAGGAGCAGACCTGGGGGTACATTTGGGTACAGAGTAGACAAGAGTTGTGGCGTGTGTAGTGCACCACAGTGAAACAAATACTTTGTCATATTAAACTGAAGAGTAGACACTTGGTTTGGTCAATGATGACACCCAACTGTCAATTTACATTACATTACAGGCAGGAAATCTGTCATTTAGTGATAGGAGTATGTAAATATCAGCACTCAATGCTTCATCGTGATTGACATGGATTATATTGCTGGACAGCATGATTGACATGAATTTACTTTGGACATTAATAACATTTAATTTTTGTGTTTGTGTTTTATTTCAATTAAAGAACATTATATATATAATTTAAACTATTAATATACATTACTAAAGGAGTCCAGAGGGTATCTATCAAATTCTAATTAAGAATTGGAAAAGGAAATTTGCCAAAAAGTACAGGCAGTGGTTTTACTGCAAGAGTTACAAGACCACAGATGAAACAGCAGCATAAAATTGGCCAGCTGAAGGAAAATTTCAAATAGCATTTTTTGGCTAAAATTTGCTAGATAAACAGCACAAGTTGGGGTTCTACTTATTAGGATACTGCAGAGGATACAGCAGTGAAAAAGTGGTCAGCAGGAGGATAGCTTTAATCGGGGATAATAGGCATAATTAGTGTATGCCTAACTTTTATCCATGAGGATAGGGTGATGCATTGAGTGTGATATGGTTTATGCACATACAATATTTCTGCAGCTGGACCTCAGCTGCCAAATGTCTAAGGTTGCCCGCAAGCAATCCTACTTTGATTCTCAGGGTCTGTGGCCTATTTCAGTGCCCAGGACCTCAGCTACCAAGTATTTAAGGTTTGCTGTGGGAATAATGCTGAATAGCGCCTCAGAGTTTCCAGCCTATTCCAAAGCTCTGCCATACAGTGTTTTCACAGCTGGTCCTCGGCTGTCAAATTTCTAACAAGTGCTGCAGAGGAAATACTGCTTGGAGCCTACTTTGGTGCTTCGGCACTCAAAAATATTTGTTGCTCTTGTCTTGCAGATAATACACTTTATTGTCTAAAAGGTGCTTAGGGAATGAGGGTTGTGGTTTTGTGCACTCTGTTCTGCCATTTTATTTAACTTTAGGACAATGCAATGGACTGCTGCAAAAAAGATGCTTACAAATTACACTAATAAACTGCTGTGCCACTGGCCAATTTGTATAAAGTTTAGAACTTTAAGAGTAAAATATCCTATAACTTTTAGATCTATGGCTGCTAATTCCGTGGTCAATGCAGGCCTGTTTTGTAATACAAAAAACAGGTGTCGCAGCCAAAACTACTTAAAAAGCCTGTTAAAATGAATGAATCATATTGTGGAGTTGCTGCTGTCTTTAAGCCAATCTAAATACAAAGGTTAAAAAATTAGTTACATATCTAAAATATGGTGTTACTGATGCTGTCTGTGAAAATCATACTGTTTTGCAACACCACATACAGCTTGAAGGCTGTAGACATGTCAATTAAAGGATTGAAAATTTGTCCCTTGAAGTAGCTCCCCATATCCCCATATGTAATACAGAGTGCAGTCCTATGGAATACAGTGGTCAGTGGTAAGTAATCCATAACATATTGTATAGGCTACAGCAGTACAGACTCTCTAATGTACATTATAGCATATATTATGCAGGGGTCAGAATGTAAAACATGTCTGTGTACAACATTGAATGTGAAGTGCTGTGGTCAAGAGTATGTAAAGTGCAGAATAATGTATGCAATGTAATGATCAGGATTATGTAAAGTAAGACACAGTGTATGGAGTGCAGCAGTCAGTACTACGCAGTGTACATCACAGCACAGCAAGTGCAGGAACAATGACTGTGTAACATACAACATAGTGTATAGAGTGGAGGGGTCAGAATTTTGTAATGTACAACTTAGAAAAAAAAAGGAAGGGATCAAGGGTATATAACATAATACATAATCTTTAGAGTGCAGAGGTCAGGGGTATGTTGCATTCAATGTAGTATAAAGAGTTCAGCGACACAGTGTACCATATGTCATACAGCATAACATCTATGCACAGCATAGCATTTAGAGTCCAGTAGTCAAAACTTTGTAAAGCACAACATAATGTGCCCCTTACATTGCTGTTCAGTTGAACAAAAATTCTCACTGATAAATGTAGGGAAAAATTCTAAGGTTTCTGTAGTCATTGTGGCAAAAATCATCACCATCAGTGTTCAGTGGAAAATAAAAAGATGTCTAGTATTGGTGGCTAGTGGGAGGAAATATAGACAGTGCTGGTGATCAGTGAGAGGGGAAAAATTCCTGGTGTTGGTGGTCAATGGGATGGATAAAAAGTAACAATGGTTATTGGGAGGCAAAAGTTGTCAATGAAAAAAAAATATATATGTTGGTGTCAGTAATAAATAGAAGGAATAATGTCCTAGCATTGAAAGACAGTGTAAAGAAAAAAGAGCCACAGAGTCAATGATTATTCAGATTAAAATTAGCAAGAAAAGTCATAAGCGAGAGTGGTTCGTAGGAGAAAAAGATATCTGATCATCAGTGGAAGGAAACAACACAATAATGTCAGTGGTCATTGAAAGGAAAAAATCATTACCATTGGTTAGAGAAACATGTTTTGGTGGTAATGGTCAGTGGAAGGAAAAATACATAAACAGTGGTCATTATTGCTGAAATTTAGTACTTTTTGGGGGATTTAGCAACAAAAACATTACCAGTAATTATGTGTAATAATGTGTATCCCATTACCTGCAGACAGCTGTTTTTGGCAATGTCATCCCTGCAGTGTCTTTATTACAGTTTCTGGATACTGTCCTGAATGGCTGTCTTCTGGCACTGTAAAGGTGAACAGCAGCTGCTGCTACTGAGAAAAGTTGCGCCACCCCCTTCTGACTTCACCATTTACAAAACTAGAATTACTACTCTCACCAAATGCATTGTGTTCTGTAAATAGAGGAGAAGCAGTTTAATGAAAGGCTCTCCTATACTCATTTAAAGAATGTGATGCATTATGGGGGTGTAGTAATATGAGAAATATGAATGGTTAAGAAGGCAGAAGGTGGCAGACAGACAGCACAACTTTTCTCAGTAGTAGAAGTTGCTGTTAACTCTCACAGTGCAGGAAGAAAGCTACTCAGGACAGTACCTGACAACTTTGAAGGAAACATTGCAGGGATGGGATACACACCATTACACATAACTAATGTGTTTGGTGCTGGGAGAGAGAATTTCCACTTACGTTCAGTAGTTACTTACCTGATTTGCTATTTCACATCCCATGCCACTGCTTTAATAGACCAAATTGTTGCGCATGAGATCACTCTGCCCAACAATGCATGGCTAGAACTTGCACTGAGGGCTGAACTGTATAGTGTTCCCCCTCTTGGGATCTGATGTCACTATGGCAACTGGGGCACAAAAAAGAGCATGCTATGGTCAATTGCCCAGTTTTTCCCCCACCCAACAGATTCACGCTAGGTTTTTCATCCAGCTGCTGCTGTAGCGCATCAGCCCACAAAAAAACATTGAAAACACTGGCTGTAATGTTTTAACACTCAATGCAGGCACTTTGCTGTCTTTAACATCCAAAAAAAAAACTGCTGTAACAAATGTCATTCCATCTTGCTTTGGAATATTGATTTGTCTGCCTATTGAATATTGAAAGTCACGTCCCCTTTTTGTATCACAAATACAGGATGGTACACTACACAGGTAGTGCTAATTCTTTCATACTGCTCCTATGAGCTACTATGAGTGTACTATTTTGTGGATCAAGTGAATTACAGGGAATTCAGTTCAGAAAAGGCAGAACTGAATAAACAAACTCTTTGACCGGTTTCACTTTTTGCCTGGAATATTTTGTTTATTCACAAAGTTACTCATATACAGTATATTTTGTATATAAATCATATAAAATTCAGTGTTCAGGCATATAATTATAAATCTAACATCGCCCAGCTGCTGGAACTCTTTATCCCCCTGGAAAAATGCAAAAATATACTGAAAAATACCTGTGCTACAGAAATTAATTAATTATACAAATCCCTTAATTACTATTCAACAAATTCCTTGTGTCTATATACAACCCCAGTTCCAAAAAAAATTAGGATGCTGTCTAAAATCTATATAAAAACTGAATACGATTTGCAAATTTCATATTCTATTCACAATTGAAAATAGAAAACTTATCAAATGTTTAAACTGAGAAAATGTCCCATGCTAAGAAAAAGATATGGTCATTTTGAAATCGATTGCAGCAACACATCTCGAAGAAGTTGGGACAGGGCAACAAAAAGCTGGCAAAGCAAGTGGTACTAACAAGGAAGAGAAGGAAGAACATTTTGCAACTAATTAGGTTAATGTGCAACATGTCAGAAACATGACTGGGTATAAATAGAGCATCTTAAAGAGGAGGTCCAGCCCCCCCATGAAAAATGAAAAGTCAGCAAAGTCTACAAATACTGCAGCTTACCCGTGCAGGGAGCCCACAATGTCGGCACTGCAGCCGATCTTCAGATTGGTTGTCGGTTGCAGCCGCTGCCATTCCTGGTAAGGGAACCCGGTAGTGAAGCGTTTCAGCTTCACAGCCGGTTCCCTACTGCGCATGCATGAAGCACGCTGCACTTTCTAATTGGTCCGGTAGCAGGAAGGTAGCGGAGGAAGGAGGATGGGGTCCACGGCCTCATCTCCCAGAAGTGGGGAATGGTACCTGTCAAAAACAGGTATCTGTTCCCCCCTCCCTCCTGAAAGGTGCCAAATGTGGCACCAGAGGGGGGGGGGGAGATGGATAAGAGGAAATTTCACTTTAAAGAGTCAGAGTGTCTCATCTTGTCTCAGAAGTAAAGATGGGAAGAGCTTCACCAATCTGCGTCTAAAAATTGACAAACAATTTCAGAACAATGTTCCTCAATGTAAAATTGCAAATACTTTAAATACATCATCATCTACAGTATATAACATTATCAAAAGATTTTTAGAATCTGGAGAAATCTCTGTGTGCAAAGGACAAAGCCAAAACACACCATTGGATGTCAATGATCTTCAGGCCATCGGGCAGCACTGCATTAAAAACAGGCATTAATCTCTGATGGACATCACGGCATGGGCACAGGAATAATTCCAAAAACTCACTGTCTGTTAACACATTTCAATGTGCTATCAAAAATGCAAGTTAAAGCTCTATCATGCAAAAAAGAACTCATATCTGAACATGATCCAGAAATGTTGTTGTCTTCTCTGGGCCAAAGCTCATTTAAAATTGCCTGTTGCAAAGTGTGAACTGTTCTGTGGTCAGACAAATCAAATTTAACATTCTTTTTGGCAACCATGGGTGTCAAATCGCCTGGACTAAAGAGGAAAGGGACCTTCCAGATTGTTATCAATGCTCAGCTCAAAAGACTGTTTCTCTGATGGTATGAATTAGTTTCTGGGGCAAGTACTATAGCCTCCAACTGTACTGCTGTACCTGGTATAGTACCAGTTTTTAAACATGTATACCAGGTCCTACACCATTTACTGGTCTGTACCAGGTCAGCAGTATTTTGGCAGATGTTCTCAAAAGGGAAGATGAAGTATGTGCTGGGGGGGGGGATTTGATAAGGGGGGGTTGTGCTGGGGAGGGTACATTTGCATGGGGGGAGGAGGTGTTTGTGCTAGGGGAAGTTCTTTTCCTTTTGGGGGATTTTTCAGCTTGGAGGCATGTTTGTGCTAAATGGGTACTTTTGTGTGGGGTGGAGGAGATCTTTGTGCATGAAAGGTTTGTAGGTTTGTGCTGGGGGGGATTTAAGATTGGGAGTAGGGATTGTTTTGCTGGGGAGATGCATGGGAATAGGAGATTTTCACATTACATACACCCAATCAAATTTATTGTGTCAATAGTTGCTGGTGGCTAAGTAGTCTATGGCTATTATGATGAACTTCTTAATTAGCAACTTGCACAGCACGATATAGCAGATATACAGCTACCGTGCAGCTCTCCAGTTTTGAGAGGGTGTCCCTGGAAGTCCTCCCGAGAATGCACTTCCCACGCACCCCCTGGGCTGTGCATTGGGAAGTGTCTGTGATCGTTGTGTCCCTTGGACAAAGCAAATCGCAGTTCGGGAAGAGGGCCAATCACAGTGATTCACATGTATACAGTCTTGCTGGTTATCTGCTCTCTAGAAAACAAATAGGATCTTGTGAACTACCATGTGAATTAGAGTAAATTAAAGAACAGCTGCTAACACTGACCATGTTCCATGTGCTCGTGCCAACCAAAAACAAAAAAATGCTGCGCTATCCAAATATAATCTTGTGGTTATCATACTAAATACTAGTACTATTAACTACACCTAAATAATAATTACCCTCTTATGCGATTAATAAGTATACATAATATTGCAATCCTATGCGATTAAAATTTGCAATCCTATGTGATACTCCCAGTTATAGCCTGCCTACCATACACAACTCAATGTACATATGTTACAATCATATGCGATGGAAAATATGCAACCCTTTGCGATAGTTGCAGTAATAACCTGTAAATTTGTACAATTCTATATAATAAATAAAGTGCATCAACATAAAATTATCAATATAGAATAAAGTGAACCATATTTAAAGTGCTCTTGTGCCAAAATATATCATGCATTAATGTGTCTACACAGGAACGCAATATAAAGTCCATTAATAACTAATCCATTCTTCTGGTTCTCATTACTGATGATAAAACAGTAAGTGCACATGACCACTCTTGTGCTCCCCCTTTGGTGTATGCAATCACCTTAGAGCGTGTGACCTTGCACATAAGCTCGGTCAAATCACACTTTAAACCACCTCTGGGTTTATGGTCAGCATTCAGATCCTTGGATGGTTGCTTGCACAAATATCCACATAGAAAACAGAGGAAACTGGATAGTGTGATACCATTTTAAAATTGATTAAAAAATACAATCTTCCCTATAATAGGGTATTCACATTTTATAAGTGCTAGAGTGCACCACTCTATACAAGCCAAACAATCGTTAAAGCGCTATATTAGTGTGTCCTTTCCTGCATTGAGAACACTGCACTGAGAACACTGCCACTGTCTCGCACACCATCCTGTCCCCACCCCAACATGTGTCGATACCGAGAAATGACGTATCTTCCTCAGGGTGAATTCCCATCTGGTTATCTGCTCTCATTTCCTCACACAGAGACAGCATGTGAGGAAAGGAGAGCCAATCTGACAGAACACAGTGAGTACAGCATTTCAGGGCACTGATTATCAGTGCTGCCTATCAGTACCCATCAGTGCCACCTATCTATCAGTGCCCATCAGTGACGCCTATCGGTGCCTATCAGTGTAGCCTCATCAGTGCACATCCGTGCCACCTCATTAGTCCTTATCAGTGCCACTTCATCAGTGCCCATCATTGCAGCCTCATCAGCTCCCATCAGTGCCCATCAATGTAGCCTCATCAGTGCACATCAGTGAAGAAGAAAATTACTTATTTGCAAAATTTGATAAAAGAAACTTAGAAAAATGTTTGTTTTTGTTTCAAAAATGTTCGGTATTTTTTCCTTTATTTAGAAAAAAAACAAAACCCAAGTGGTGATTACAAAAGAAAGCTCTATCTGTCTAAAAGAAATGATAAAAATGTCATATGGGTACAGTTTTGCAT
The DNA here is from genome assembly GCA_037952925.1 of Lithobates clamitans. Lineage (NCBI taxonomy): Eukaryota > Metazoa > Chordata > Amphibia > Anura > Ranidae > Lithobates > Lithobates clamitans. The sequence goes on from JBBGZY010000438.1 coordinate 8,389,112, forward strand.
GACCAAGCAATCGTCCTTCAAAGTATGACAGCTCTGAAAGTTGAAAATTGGCTTGGGCAGGAAGGGGGTTAAAGTGCCCAGTATTGACATGGTTAAGGCAGTCATGTATGGCATAAAGTATATTTTGTGGGTAAAGACTGTGGCATATGTGTGCCCGGCATACAGGGGTAGGCTTAGATTCTATTTATTCAAACACCTCCCATTATTAGCATAATGTGACACACCCACAGTTTTCAGCAGCACACTACATCCCTATCAGTTTATGAACATACTATTCTCGCCAATGCAAGCGCCATTATTTGTCAGAGAAAGGGTATTCTGGAGCAAGCTGGTCCTGTGGTCCTATGGTAAGAATCAGAGATGTTATGAAGGAGAAGAAGCTGTGATGTCATCAGACCAATTTGAGGAATGCAAGAAAAAGAATTTGTCAAAAAAAAGTGATCTGTGGGGTTTCTGGATGAGGGGTGAGGGTTTGCACTGTTAGGTAGGAGACCTGGAGTTTTGCTTTAACATAAAATGTTATCCTATCTCCACCTATAGAAGTCATAACTATACCTAAAGCAAAGACACAGTTTTGTTTCATATTCATTTTCTTTACTGTGCTGGATGTATGTCAGGTTTTCCTACTCACTTTAAATTGTAAATGTATTTCTTCTAACCCAAATTATTAGCCTTTTATAATAGAAAAACAATTATTATTTGCAAAGTTCATATAAGTCAGTCAGAGGCCACATAAAAAACGTTGCCTCTGTAGTTTCCAAGGTAATCACACCTGTACAAACAACAACCTATCTTTTTTATTGTTTTTGACTTGCAGTAGGTCACATCGTTGTTACCTATTCAGAGCACAAGGTCTTGACAGTGATGAATTGGTACCCTCTGACCACTAATCACAGTGCCCTGGGTAATTTTAGTCCAATCAAATTCTGTCCTCATTGTGACCAAGGTTCTACAGGTGGACATCTAGAAGGAGAACATTTGTCATTCAAGTTTCCTCTTACATTCACTGCGGTCCCTGAGGTGAATAGTGTTTTAATGTAATGCTGTAAACACTTTCACAAAAAAAAAATCTCAGTAGCATTATAAGTGCAATTCATCAACGAATTAAAGAGAGTTTTTTTTTTTTTTTTATTTAAACATCCACATTTAATTGTAGAGCATTACAACACTAAAAATGATGGAAAATCTTAATATTTAATAAATTATTACTTTAATTACTTAACAATCTACTCAGGACACAAATAATTCTGTACCTTAGAAAGATTGTTCATCTTAATTTCATTTCAGGCAATTATTTTGCTAAAAAGATTAGATATTTTATACATGTTTTAATAAAGAAGTTCTTAGTCAGTAATACATGTATAAGGAGTAGATCTAACAGTAGTTTGCAGAATACTTCAGCCTTTTTAGTCTGAACTCCAGGCAAAAACATAAATACAAAGATGAATTACATAAAAGGGAATTGTTTTACCTGAAAAATGATTTGTATTTTTACAGTGGCGTACATAGCCTCGGGTGGTTCGCGCCACATTTTTTTTTACAATGCACTGTGCAATGGCCACTGCCAGACAGGCAGAAGCAGTGCTATAGTTCTAGTATTATAGGTGCTGTAGAATTGCTTCTGTCTGTCTGGCAGTGGCACTTCAGAGCCAAGGGTAGGCTCCTCCTCTGCTCTGGTCACATGACACAGCCCAAGAACTTCCCTCATTCTGAACTGCTAATGTATCTGGTAAGTAGACAGAGAAGATCTGAACATGAGGGGTCTTTGCTGGGAGGTGTCTGTACTAAGGGGGTGTATTTTATGCATGTGGGGTCTGTACTGGGGGTGCCTGTACTGAGGGGGCCTGTACTCAGAAGGGTATGTAGTAGGTTAGGCTGGGAAGGGGGATTTATACTGGGGAGTCTGTACTGAGGGGTTAGGCTGGTAGCTGTAGTCTATACTGAGGGTTTTGGATATAAGTGGGGTCTGTAATGAGGGGTTAGACTGTGAGGTGGGAAATCTGTACTGAGGGGTTAGGTTGGGTGGGGGCTGCATTAGGGGGTCTGTGCTGAGGGATTAGGCTAGGAAGGGGGACTATACTTGTACCTAGGGGCTCTGTACTGGGTGGGGGGGTCTGTACTGTTGGGTTAAGGGAGGAGGTTTTTCTATTTACTGCTGGTGCTGTCTACACTTAAAAATTGTGTATTTTCGCATTGTGGATGTGCATCACTGGATTTTGGTCTACAGCTCATTTCATCTCTAGCTGTGTGTGTTTGCCCCAAATTGACACTATTTGTCCATGCTCTTAATAGTATGTTATTTTAGCAAATAGGAGGTTGGCATCTTGAACATGTATTAAGATATAACCAAGAGTTTGAAAAGGTTAACACATTGTGATCTCTTTAGTATTGTATCTCATGTATATATGGAAGCTATTAAAGATCTGAACACCCATATCTACATTTCCATTGCATAGTGCAGGTCAGTAATTTAAAAGAGCAGGGATGCCTGAAGTTGCTATATTATTTTTTGACTATATATTTTGTTTTTGGTGGTTTCCGTGGGGATGGAAAGTATTCAGACCCCCTTACATTTTTCACTCTTTGTTATATTGCAGCCATTTGCTAAAATCATTAAAGTTAATTTTTTCCCTCATTAATGTACACACAGCACCCCATATTGACAGAAAAACACAGAATTGTTGACATTTTGCAACAAAGAAAAACTGAAATATCACATGGTCCTAAGTATTCAGACCCTTTGCTCTGACACTCATATATTTAACTCAGGTGCTGTCCATTTCTTCTGATCATCCTTGAGATGGTTCTACACCTTCATTTGAGTCCAGCTGTGTTTGATTATACTGATTGGACTTGATTAGGAAAGCCACACACCTGTCTATATAAGACCTTACAGCTCACAGTGCGTGTCAGAGCAAATGAGAATCATGAGATCAAAGGAACTGCCTGAAGAGTTCAGAGACAGAATTGTGGCAAGGCACAGATCTGGCCAAGGTTACAAAAAAATTTCTGCTGCACTTAAGGTTCCTAAGAGCACAGTGGCCTCCATAATCCTTAAATGGAAGACAATTGGGACGACCAGAACCCTTCCTAGAGCTAGCCGTCCGGCCAAACTGAGCTATCGGGGGAAAAGAGTCTTGGTGAGAGAGGTAAAGAAGAACCCAAAGATCACTGTGGCTGAGCTCCAGAGATGCAGTCGGGAGATGGGAGAAAGTTGTAGAAAGTCAACCATCACTGCAGCCCTCCACCAGTCGGGGCTTTATAGCAGAGTGGCCCGACGGAAGCCTCTCCTCAGTGCAAGACACATGAAAGCCTGCATGGAGTTTGCTGAAAAACACCTGAAGGACTCCAAGATGGTGAGAAATAAGACTCTCTGGTCTGATGAGACCAAGATAGAACTTTTTGGCGTTAATTCTAAGCAGTATGTGTGAAGAAAACCAGGCATAGCTCATCATCTGTCCAATACAGTCCCAACAGTGAAGCATGGTGGTGGCAGCATCATACTGTGGGGGTGTTTTTCAGCTGCAGGGACAGGACGACTGGTTGCAATCGAGGGAAAGATGAATGCAGCCACGTACAGGGATATCCTGGACGAAAACCTTCTCCAGAGTGCTCAATGACCCTAAGCACACAGCTAAAATAACGAAGGAGTGGCTTCACAACAACTCTGTGACTGTTCTTGAATGGCCCAGCCAGAGCCCTGACTTAAACCCAATTGAGCATCTCTGGAGAGACCTAAAAATGGCTGTTCACCAACGTTTCCCAAAAAGACTCATGGCTATATTAGATCAAAAGGGTGCTTCTACTAAATACTGAGCAAAGGGTCTGAATACTTAGGACCATGTGATATTTCAGTTTTTCTTTTTTAATAAATCTGCAAAAATGTCAACAATTCTGTGTTTTTCTGTCAATATGGGGTGCTGTGTGTACATTAATGAGGAAAAAAAATGAACTTGAATGATTTTCGCAAATGGCTGCAATATAACAAAGAGTGAAAAATTTAAGGGGGTCTGAATACTTTCCGTCCCCACGGAAACCACCAAAGTATAGAGTCAAAAAATAATATAGCAACTTCAGGCATCCCTGCTCTTTTAAATTACTGACCTGCACTATGCAATGGAAATGTAGATATGGGTGTTCAGATCTTTAATAGCTTCCATATATACATGAGATACAATACTAAAAAGATCACAATGTGTTAACCCTTTCAAACTCTGGTTATATCTTAATACATGTTCAAGATGGAAAAAAATCAACTTAAATGATTTTAGCAATTGGCTGCAAAATAACAAAGAGTGAAAAATTTAAGGGGGTCTAAATACTTTCCGTCCCATATATATACATATATATATATATATATATATATATATATATATATATATATATATATATATATATATATATATATATATATATATTAACTTAGTGTAGGTTTATATGCTTTATCCTTAAAATTATATTGTACTGAATATGACCAACGTAGATTAAATACACCAGTGAGAGATTCTTGTTTAATTGGTGCCTTATAATTGACTACCATTGTTTCCCAAGACACAAATTATATGGACAGATGGCAGGTTTAATGTTGACAGTGCAACAATACAAATTAAATTACAATATAATTTAGGGACTAGTTGCCCTATTGACTTTTTATAGGGTCATAGAAAAACTGTAAATATAAAAAAATTAACTGTCACCATGCATTGACCTTTACATACTCCATGGTTCTTAAGTAAAAAAACACCTTGGTACAAGCCATGAATTACAAGCAGAATTACAAGTAGCATTATAGCAGTCTGTTTCCTTTTATTTTAAATTGGAACTTACTGGCAAAGCAAAAACAAAAGTAATTATTATTATTATACAGGATTTATATAGCACCAACAGTTTACACAGCTCTTTACAGTATAAAAAGGAGACAATACAGTTATAATACAATAAAATACAAGAGGATTAAGAGGAGCTCAGAAGAGCTTACAATCTAATAATTATGGTGGACAATTCTCATTTATTCTTATTCAAAAGGTGCCAATACATTCCAGGTTCAGTAAAAGGGAAGGTAGTCAAGTATTACTATTGGCTTAAATTGTAAAGCAGCCATAGCCTTAGTAACAACTCCTGTCCCCCATCAGCATACTGCAGAGAAGGACCTGCTACCCTCTGTGTAAGTCAGAACTAGAGCCCTTAAGTCAACAAAAGTCATTCAGAGCTCTTGTCCTTGCTCTTTGGGGACATGTTAAACTACTGCAGAGAGACTCTTGCTCAAAAGATAGCTGCAGTTTGTGACAAGATCACCATTATCCAGTCATCTCCACCAATTAACATACCATCTCGACCGCCACATTCAACGGTTTACCCTTTTGACGCTGTCACTAGAGAAAAAGCTACTAAACCTTACTCTGATGCCAACCATACCATCTCCCAGGACCCTGCTGCCATCAGCTTCTCACCATCTTGCTCTATTCTATGCTTGCATACTAACATCTTCAACCTCTCCGTTTCTACTGGCATCTTTCACTCTGCTCTAAAGCCCTTACTGGACCCCACCAGTCTGAACAACCTAAGACCCATCTGCTTACTCATATTTACCTCCAAAATCCTAGAATGCTTGATCCACAATTGTCTGAGTTGCTACCTCATTGATAATAACCTTTTCGGTCCATTTTAGTCTTACTTTTGCCCAAAACACTCCACTCCACAGTTGCCCTTCTAAAGCTAAATGACAACAAAAAAAAAACAAAACACTGAATCCAATGGTTACTACCCACAATTAGACTTTTCTATCAACATTGATGCAGTTGACCACCACCCACACCTCCGCTTTTTCCTGTTTTTTCTTCTACGCATAATGGTTCTTCTCCTACCTTTTGGTCGGTTGATAACCTTGCATGGATTCCAATACTAATGACACACACATTTCTCTCTCTACTCCTCAGCTCTCCCCTATAGTTTTTCTTCACAAATTTAGTATGGACAATGGACATAGTATGAATCTCACAGAATTAACTAACACTAAATAAAAGACTTTATAAACCTTCCAACCTACACTTACTTTCCTACTTTTCACCTACATAAGATGTGCACTGATCATATAGTTTCATGGTGTTATGTGTTGCCTTGTACGCACAGGCTATAGTAAAGTAAATCTAAAAATTTGTGTCAGAAATGTCTGTGTACATTCAAACATGAGGCATACCACATGGAACTGCACTGGTTAATACATCACCTTTTTCTGTAGTCTAACAACTGACACTTCCTGTGAAGAAACTACATTTCCGGGGGCGTGGCCAACTGGAGCTGAAGATGGCCGCTTAATCACTGAGCTTGTCAGCCCAGGGAACATATCAGTGCAACGACGGCCCTCACAACATCTCAATCCACAGCCATCCTTGCTGTAGAGTCATGCAAGAGCTCAGACATCATGTCCAGGAAGAGGATGACTGAATATAAGCCTCAAAAACTGACCGAGTTCTCTTTCAAACCGGCGGAGAAGGTTAGTGAGCACAAAGATGGCACCGGCCCGGCCGTGCCGCGGGACTCATACACCAATTTTCCGGATGAAATACCGGAGAGATCCACTAGCCAGGATGCCCCTACAACCTCCGATCACCCCCCCTGAGTGTGACCCCCTTACCAGCAGCCCCGCAAAAGCCAAAATGCGGCTCGATACACCGCCGCAGCAGCTGGCCCAGCCACAAATTGAGGCCCTGGCTTTCAATCCCCTTCTTTCCAACCAGGCCTTACATTCCTCAATGTCTTCCTTCCCCACCTCAGGCCAGCCAGTGATCGATTCCACCCTCAAAGACATGCTCCTGTCCTTACAGACCTCCCTAATGACTGATCTCTCCTCACTTTTCACCAAAATTACCTCAGACATCCATTTTCTAGATGACAGGGTGTCAAGCATTGAAAGGGGCATGAATGAGTGTACCTCCACAGTAAATGGAAGCATTGATGTGTATGATGATATCAGAGAAAAACATTCATGGATGCGGGCCAAGCTGGCCGATTTAGAAGATAGGTCCCGCAGGAACAACGTAAAACTGAGAGGAATTCCTGAATCCGTATTGCCCGCGGATCTGCCCAAATATGCAAAAGAGCTTATGCATCTCATCATTCCTGAAGCGTCTTCCCGAGACATAGACAGAACACACAGAATTGCCAAGCCAGCTCATCTTGCTGCCACGGTACCCAGAGATGTGCTGATGAGAGTGCATTTTTATCACATTAAAGAAAAACTCATGTTCGGAGTTAAAACCAAAACTCCCCTACCCGCTCCATACACGGGTATTCAATTCTATCCAGATCTATCCAAGTACACCCTCCAAATGCGGAGACAATTTAATCCGATCACCAAAGGCCTTCAAAACCACAAAGTCCAATACAAGTGGAGATACCCGACAATGCTTCTCATTACCAAAAACGGCAAGACCCACGTGATCAACGACCTCAACAAAGGATTACACCTTCTCCACACTTGGGGTATCCTGCTAGAACCACCCAGACCACCCCCGCCACGTAAAGAAATTGCAACACCTCGCCGAAACCTGGACCGAAACTACAATTAGGAAGGTACATTCCTCATCATCAAAATGGGCCACCCTACTCTACTATTACTACCATGGGTTCTGACAGAGCGTGTCCCAGGAGATAGGGGGGACCAGTTACGATGCGCAGCGTGACTCGCGCATGCGCAGTAGGGAGCCGGGAAGTGAAGCCGCAGCGCTTCACTTCCTGATTCCCTCACCCAGGATGGCGGTGGCAGCTTCCGAGAACCGAGCAGGTTCTCGGCGTCGGCTGCCGACATCGCTGGACCCTGGGACAGGTAAGTGGCCATTTATTAAAAGTCAGCAGCTGCAGTATTTGTAGCTGCTGGCTTTTAATATTTTTTTTTTAGGCGGTTTAGGTGGACTCCCTCTTTAATTTCCAATAGATTTTCAAACGGGTCTCAGTTCAGTCTCTTTGCACTGCTTCGTGCTTTTTTTTTGTATTTCTTTATCTTTTATTATATTGTTTTATCCGCAGCTCCAACCTCCATCTAACAAGTAGATGCCTGGACCTTCGCTTATCACTCATACTGTCTCATCGCCGATGAAATTTAATCCACATGAAAAAAGCAGCTAACTGTAAGTGTTACAGCCACTGCACCATCTTCACTACACTTTCGAGATGCCTCTTACCATATTGTCACTTAACAACAATGGAATTAACCACCCTGCTTTACGACACTCACTTTGGAAAACCACCAAGGCTCTTCAAAGTGACATTGTCTGCATCCAGGAGACACATCTTCTACCCTCTGACTCACCTCTATGCAACAACCAACAATTCCCCCACATCTTCCATGCCTCCCACACCACCAAATCAAGGGGAGTCATGATATCAATTAAAGATAATGTGGACTTCCGCCCTTCTAATGTCACACTAGACCCTGAAGGTCGCTACATAATTCTGGTCTGCACCATCAACAACATACGGTATACCCTCATCAACATTTATGCCCCTAATACCCATCAGATTAAGTTTCTTCATATAGTATTAGGTATGGCCAAACCCCTACAACAAAGCAATCTAGTCATATGCGGTGACTTTAACATAGCCCCCGATAACCACATGGAAACCACTTCTGGAACAAAAAGAAGACACGCTCCGTTGAAAAAGCTACTTTCCACTCAGGATTTATTCGACGTTTGGAGATGCCATCACGGATCTGAGAAAAACTTTACTTTTTTCTCTCCTAGACATAACTCTTTTTCAAGAATCGACTTATTCTTAACAGACAAATGGTTTTTACTCTCTGCCTCTGCAATCCACCACATGATCAGACCACGCCCCAATCTCAATCACAATTGAAGAATCTAAATATCAGCACAACACATTTCTCTGGAGAGCAGATAATTACATAATACAACATAATGATTATGCACCAGAGATTTCTGACCAAATTAAAGAATTCTTTACGCTTAACAAAGGCAGTGTCTGATCTTAACGTGGTGTGGAGTGCACACAAAGCATACATAAGAGGAATTTTGATGAAACTCAGCTCTGTCCACAAAAGGAAGAGGACGCAGCGCATTGATAAGATTACATCTCAGATAGCAATTCTTGAAACACAACACAAGTCCAAACCCCAGACCCCACCACCTGACCAACTAATGTCACTTAGACAGGAACTTCGCACACTACTCTTACATTCATATGAGCACCTTCAACGGAAGTTGAAAGCCACCAAATATTCCACGTCCAATAAAGCTGGAAAAAGACTAGCACAATGCATTAAAAGTAAAAGAACCAAGACCAAAATTCACCAACTATTCCACCCCCACACTAACAAATCACTGACAAACCCCCAAGACATCGCCAATGCATTCAGTGACTACTATTGAGATCTATACAACCTAAAACAAGAATCTCAAACTCCAAAACCTTCTCTTGACGACATAAACTGTTTTCTCCAAAACATCCATCTACCTTCCCTGACTGATAAACAACTCTCAGCCCTGAATGTCCCATTCTCTGAGCGGGAGATTCAAGCGACAATTAATTCACTTCCCGTAGGGAAATCACCAGGACCGGATGGCATATCCGGGGAATACTACAAACAATTCTCCATTCACTTACTCCCACACATGACTGATGTGTTTAACTGTGCTGCCTCCTCTTCCCAATTCCCATCTGAATATCTTAATGCACTAATACTGTATTAACGATACCGAAACCAGGGAAGGAGCCGAACATACCCCAAAACTTTCTCCCAATATCACTTCCTAATCTTGATTTAAAAATCTATGCTAAAACCATTGCAACAAGGTTATTAGATATCATGCCCACCCTCATACATAGAGACCAGACTGGTTTCACTAAAGGCAGACAGGCATCGGATGCCACTAGAAGATTGATCAATTTAATCCACCATGCAGAAATCAGTGAAATCTTTGGACGCAGAGAAGGTGTTCGACAGAGTACACTGGGTCTACCTTAAATCAGTACTCCAAAAATGTGGCTTTAGAGAATATATTCTTAACGCCATCATGGCATTGTACTCTACACCCTCGGCCCAAGATTTTCTCAACAGACATGATTTCCCGACCATTCCCAAAAACTAATGGCACGCGCCAAGGCTGCCCCTTATCCCCCTTATCTTCAACCTATTCATGGAACCACTAGCAACTCACATCAGAGCTCACCCTTCCATCTCAGGAATACGAATAGGAAACACCTCCCACAAAATTAACTTGTTTGCAGACGATGTGATTCTAATTCTCACAAATCCGGCTTCTTCCCTGGCTGAAGTACAAAAAATACTTACTTGGTTTAGCGAGATCTCCAATTATAAAGTGAACACGACCAAATCATTTATTCTTGACATTAAATTGGATGCCACAACAAAAAAACCTATTACAACTACCATACCAATTCACATGGGCAGACAAAGATATCTCCTACCTAGGAATCAAACTAACAAAATCAATCAAGAGTTTCTTCTCCACAAACTTCTTACCCCTACTTCAAAAGATCCAAATAGAATCCCAACAAATACCGAAATACGAACTATCTTGGTCGGGCAGATTAGCGGCCTTTAAAATGTTATGTCTCCCACAAATATTATATTATTTCAGAACTCTTCCAATACCTATCCCAACATCCTTTTTCAGATCCCTCCAAACAATTCTCAACAAACATCTCTGGAACGGTAAATGACCCAGAAGTGCTCACTCCAAACTTATTAAGCACAAAATGGCGGGAGGAGTGGGTTCCATTGACTTCGAAGACTACTACCTTGCAGCCATCCTCGCCCAATTACCAGAATGGTTCCAACCTCAGCCTACCACACCTTGGGGCCAAATAGAGACCTTATTCCTCATATGTCCTAATCTAAAAAATTGGCTTATGAGTACCCCTTTAGGTACAAAAACCTCATCCACCATCTCCCCAACCATGAAAGCCTCAGTCCAAGCCTGGAAAAAAATGATTGCCATCTCTCCATACGATACAACCAGTCCGTTCCACCAAATACCCCTGGAATCCCTCCATTACCTCTTACCAGATCTGGCTTTGACACAATGGACCCTTAGAGGGATCCACTCTTTACAAGACTTAATTCAAGGGAACTAAGTAAAACCCTTCCCCCTACTTCAAAAAGAGTTCGACCTTCCCACAACAGAACTCTTTATGTATTTAAGAATTCACCACTGCCTGAAGACAATACCCTTCCCTTGTACACCATTCCTCCAAAGACTTGGGAACTCTTAACAACTTCAATCCCCAAACCGAAAGGCATTTCCCACTTTTATAACCTACTTCACCAAAAAAACACTTTAAAAAATCGCCCTCACATCTGTAATGGGAAACAGATCTAGCACACTCCTACTCTCCCGAAAAATTGAAATACGCACTATAAACCGTATATAAAGCTACAAAATGTTCAGCCCTATGGGAACTCACCCAGAAAATTTCACTACAGTGTTATTTGACGCCTGCTAAGTTAGCATCCTTCAATACCCAAACGTCCAACACATGTTGGCGCTGTAAAGCTTTCAAAGGCGACATGATCCATACATTCTGGTCATGCCCCTATCTCCAAACATACTGGAAAAACACCTTTAAACTCATATTAACCGTAACCAAAACCTTAATGCTTCCTACACCCGACCTCGCGGTACTAAATCTACGAATAGAAGAATTACCACATTCCATCAGACATGTCACAACACACATACTACTAGCTTTGAGACCCAATATAACGAGACTATGGAAAACTGAAAAGGTCCCGACCGTTGCCCATACTACTGACCTAGTAAACTTACACTACAGCTAAGAAACTATAATGGCTACCAGCAATGGTCAAGCTACAAAGACCCAAGAAGCTTGGAGTCCCTGGGAAAGCTGGTCTAAAGCTGCAACAGTTAAGTAAAGTTCCATGTTTTGTTTTAATAATTTCTTGACCGGCCATTCAGTTAATTCCAATCAAACTCAGTTTATATCTAAATTCAGTAATATCTATTATACAAGTTTTAGAGGCTCAACTCAACCAAATCTTTTTATATCCGGGTCTTCCCTTCTACTGGGACACAAAAGTGCTCCCAACTGGGGTGTTCAGGTAGGAGAGGAGACTGTAGACTTTATATATGCACTATAAGCTAAGAATATATCTTACGTTAACCTCAAGTATTTCGATAGATATGCATCTGCTAGAAATAATTTGTTCCTTTCACTCTTTGTATGTTAAACTCTACAACAACATCGTTGAACGACGTACAATGTTTACATTGTTGTATGTATTTACATGCCAAAGCTTAATAAAAAAAGATTGAAGCAAAAAAAGAAACTACATATCCCACACTTCCCGAGTCTCTCAGTCTAGCACTGGTGCAGGTGAGAGATAAATAGTAATAACATCTGACACAAAGGCAAACAAACTGAGCAATTAGAATTTACAATGTTGGAAGAGATGAATTTGTTTCATTACATTAGCATGAACACATTTGTAATGCAATAGAGAGGAAATGGTGAAGAATGGACTGGAAACTGTGCGACCTGGAACAAGAAGTTGCCTGTCCCTAGGGACAAGCTAATTGGATTACCACATAGACATAGGGAAATCAATCAGGCATGATACTAAAAACTGCAGGCACAACATGTGAGCCCATCATTACAAGGTAAGGCAAACAAGCAACTCAAGGAATATAACTACACTAACACCTAGCTAAAACAACAAAAACATTTAACCACCTCCCGCCCGACATATGACAGAATGACGTGCGCAAAGTGGTTAAGTTAAGCTGACTTGACGTCATATGGATGTCCAGCAGGATAAGCCATGATCGCGCACAGTGTGGCGATCGCTGGTGTTGTGTGTCAGTCTGACACACTGCATCACCAATTTTGGTAAAGTGTCTCTTATGTAGGCTCTTTACCATGTGAACAGCTGTGTCCAATCAGAGCTGGTCACAGCATAAACAGGAAGGGCTGTGTATCGGCTTTTCCTCCAGTCGCGCTGATAGATGTGAGTAGTGGAGAGCCGATCGGCTGCTCTCCTGACAGGGGGGGTCTGCGCTGCCCTGAGGATGCTCACTCATGCCCACCAGGGATTCCTACCCAGGACCACCAGATATGCCCACCCATGACCACAAGGGTTGCCAATCGGTGCCCATTAGATAAGCCAATCAGTGCCCATTAGAGATGCCAATCAGTGCCCATCAGTAATGCCTGCCATTTCCTCCTAATCAGTGCTGTGTATCAGAGCCATCTATCAGTGCTCATCAGTGCCACCCATCAGTGCCCATTAGTGCCACCTATCAGTGCCCATCAGTGCCCATCAGTGCTGCCTATCAGTGCCCATCAGTGTCGCCTATAAGTGCCCATCAGTGCCAGCTATAAGTGCCCAGCAGTGCGGCCTTTCAGTGCCCATCAGTGTTGTCTATCAGTGCCCATCAGTGCTGCATACTAGTGCCTCATCATCAGTGCACATCAGTGCCACCTCATTAGTCCCACCTCATCAGTGCCCATCAGTGCAACCTCATCAGTACCCGTCAGTGCAGCCTCGTCAGTGCCCATCAGTGCAGCCTCATCAGTGCCCATAAGTGAAGGAGAAAACAAACTTATTTACAAAATTTTATAACAGAAACAAACAAAAAACGTTTTTTTTTTTCAAAATTTTCGGTCTTTTTTTTGTTTAGCAAAAAATAAAAACCCTAGTGGTGATCAAATACCGCCAGAATAAAGCTCTATTTGATAAAAATTTTGTTTGGGTACAGTGTTGAAAGCTGGAAATTGGCCTGGGCAGGAAGGGGGGGGGAGTGTTCTGTATTGAAGTGGTTAAGACCAGGCCTTTTTCTGACATTCGTAAAGTAAAGTTAGCCCAATGTATAATGTGAAAGATGATGTTACACCAAGTAAATAGATACGTAACTTGTCATACTTTAAAATTGCGCACGCTCGTGCAATGGCGACACACTACGGTACTTAAATATCTCCATAGGCAATGATTTGAAAATGTTTACAGGCTAGCTGTTTAGAGTTACAGAGGAGGTATTGTGCTAGAATTATGCTCTCGCTCTAACGATTGCTGCAATACCTCACATGTGTGGTTTGAACACCATTTACATAAGCGGACGCGACTTACATGTGCGTTCGCTTCTGCGCACAAGCTTGGAGGGATGGGGCGCTTTTTTATCTTATCTTATTTATTTTACTTATTATTTTTTATTTTTAGATTGTCCCTTTAATTTTTTTTTGTTGATCACTTTTATTCCTATTACAAGAAATGTTAACTTCCCTTGTAATAGAAATAAGCATGACAGGTCCTCTTTATTGAGAGATCTGGGGTTTAAAAAGACCCCAGATCTTTAAAAGCAAAAAAAAATAAAAAATGTAATTTTGCTTTTAACAAAAAAAAATCCTTTCAAGCCCGAGAGACAGAAATTACGCCAGACGTCGATCCGGTCCTCCAAGGGCATAGAGCCGAGAGGGGGCTATCTTACCCTCACTCGGCTTCCTGCCTAGGCATCCTCTGCACTGGATCGGTTCCATACTTGCTGATGGCTCCGGTAAGCTTGAGAACCACTGGGAAGTGGTGGTGGTGGTGGTGGGGGGGGGGGGGTGCACCTCTCCCACTGCCTATAAAAGTGATCTCACAGCGAATCTGCCCTTGGATCACTTTTATTAAAAAGCCAGCCGCCTGCAGAAAAAAAAAGATATGGGATAATGGTGGCTAGCTGCTGTCATAACCCCGGTATTTAACTGTAAAGTACTGATGTACATTTACAGTTAGGTTATCAGTAAGTGGTAGTGTACAATACCTTTAGGTATTTGTAGTACAGCAATAGTCCAAACTTGGATGTCACAGAACACGGAGTTAGTGCTTAACCATCAGTTTTTGTAGCATTTAACCAGTTCACACCTTGCCTAGTCAGGGGGCTCTAAGACCAATACAATTCAGTAGCCTGTAGTAGTGTGTAGGTTTGATGTTCTTGCCCAGATAGGTGGAGTTTGAGACTGGGACCCATTCCTGTAACTTGTCATGTGTTATTTTTCATATATTTTTTTTTAAATTGTGTGCTTTTTCACTGTTCTTTCCATATACTTAAATACCACATATGATCAATTTCAATAGGGTCATCGCAAATTTACTTAAAGGGGAGCTCCACCCAAAAGGGGAAGCTCCACTTATTTGCTTCCTCCCCCCCTTCGGTGGCTTTTGTGGGGGAGAAGGAAGCGCGTATCTGTTTTTGACAGGTACCTGTCCTCACTTCCGGAGACCTCACCATGGCGAGATTCCTCGGAAGTTCGGCTTCTTCCTCCTTCCTCCACCGCCAGACCAGTTAGAAAGCACGGCCTGCTTTACGCATGCGCAGTAGGGGACTGGCTGTGAAGCATAAAGTCTTCACCGCCAGTAACCTTTACCACGAATAGCGGCGGCAGCACCCGAAAGCTGATCAGAAAATCGACTGAGGTGCCGACATCGTGGGATCCCTGGACAGGTAAGCATCCTTATATTAAAAGTCAACAGCTACAGTATTTGTAGCTGCTGACTTTTAATTTTTGGTGGGTGGGGGGGCAGAACTCCTCTTTAAGATGAACAATTCCAGGCAATTGAAGATCTCTTTAAGATCTGATCTTTTAAATTAGAGTCTAAGCACCAAGCACTACACACTGGCACTTTTGGTGGTGTTAATAAATCAACACAGGCTGCAGGCTGCCATGGAAAAGTCATAATTAAAACAAAATATTGTAAAATGGCATGTCATGTCATTGTTTAATGAAAGCAGGGAGGTGTTATTTCCCACATCCGTCACCTGATAGCTGGACTGAGTAATCAACAATTTTAATACAGCAACTTTAACACACATATACAGTATGTCAATAAAACATTTTAGTCCAGTTTTCAGAATGAGTTGCCATGTGTCACGTAAAAGTTGAAACCAAGCTTAAGGTCATAGTGTCTGCTCTGCAGGGATGTGGCCATAGTCCTAAAACAACGAGGGCACCCTGTGCATCAGTTTAAAGCAGGAGAAGTAGGGCACTTAAAGTCATATAAAATCCTTAGAGTTGTTCAATTTAATACATTAAACACAATAATATAAACATTCTCCAGTGAACTATTTATTAAAATCAATACCCCAATACTGGCAACTTACACCTTTCAATGCTGTTGGCTTCTGCTCTCTCAGTGTTGCTTCCCTGAACTTCCAGTCTTCACAGGAAAGCGTTAACTGTGGACAGTGCAGTCTGGATTCAGTCTGTTAGCTTGAAGCAGTGATGGAGGAGGAGAAAGGTGGAGCAGGGCAGTACAGCAAAGTGCAGATAAACCCAGAAATCCAGAAATCCAGAAATATTTATATAAAAAGTGATATTCTGTAATGTACTAGATGAGCTACCCAATATAATCCTTAACAACTGTGAGGGAAAAATCAGTTACTAGTAGAGATTAGCATAGATATACAATATAACATAAAATTCAGAATCAAAGTTAATCAAAGAGAAAGACATATGTGTAGCACCCTGGAGTTTAGGCAGGGTTGCTCCCAAATTTACTTTCCAGGAATAATTATCCTGGTTGATTGTTAGAGATCTATAGATTTGTCCCTAAGTTTGGTTTTGGTGCACTTTTCTCTTCTACCACTAGGTGGCTGGGTACTTGGTGGTACTAGAGACGAGAAGGCAACGCAAGGTCAGTTTATGGCTATATGGGGTATCTCAGCCAATGGGCAGGGGTTTTCTTGAATCCCTTGGCCTGCTGGGAGAGCATATATATTCGGTGAAGTCAGGTAATCTGTGTTCTGTGCCACCTGGACAGCTGTTTGCGTGGAAGTGTATTGTATTGCCCGGGCTGCTAGGCCGGAGATTGGGCCTATCCTGGGCACATCTGGCTTCTAGGCTGTCTGAGGGCCTATCCAGAAGCTGGAGAGCAGCGCAGGGTTGGGACTGCAGCTTACAGTCCAACCAGAAGCGCCGGTTCTGCCGGCTGGATAACTTGTCATGGTCAGAAGTAGAGGGGAAGCTGTCACCAGTAAGGGACTATCCACTTGATTACAAGAGACCACAGTGAGTAACTAAAGCAAATACCGGAGCAGTATTCTCACCAACTGGGGATGGTGAAGAATCGGGAAACTTCAGTGGGAATCAAGCCAGGGACCCAGCCAGTGGAGGTGACGCTTGCAGAGCAGCCTTGTGTGTCAAGCCGGGGACCAAGCGGGCCAGCGGGGGGGTGAAGCTTGAGAGGTATCTAGAGTGCCAAGCTAGGGACCCAGCAGAGAAGAGGGAGTGATGCTTGAGGAAGATACCACCTTGAAGATTGAAGGAGCTCAAGGGATTCAGTGGCAGTGAATCAGTGGGTCTAGTGAGAGACTGGGGGCTCAGTGTGCTGAAGAACTAAAAGGAGTGACTGTAGTGGAATAGTAAGTGCTGCTCAGCTTTGTGTTCAGAACTGTTAAAGACTGTTGCCATAGGAAACAGCATTCCTGCACATGCAGATGTGGCGTCGTGCCGGATACCTTTCCCTACATGGCTGTCCGCCTATTGAAGTCTCAGAGTCTGCCAAATAATCTTGCAACTACCTAAGGGTGTCCTGGCACTAACCCTCTCTCCCCAAGAAAAAAGTTTGTTAGGAGAAATAACTTTCTTTTGCAATCAAGAAGTGTCTGGCGCCCAATAACTTTAAATGCTCTGCACCCACCATGCCTCACAACCCACTACATACAGAAGATCAAAGGAGGCCTGGGACCTAGCTACATATGTTTATAAAAATAGCAAGAATTATTGCAAAGAAGGCCTGTGACCCACAATAGAAAACACTGGATGGAGGGCTGAGGAATAAATGCAAAGACAAGTTCAGGGTAGGGGTTATCAAAGTAATGATCCCTTTCAAATTCTAATTCTAAACACATCCATGCTCAAGAATCAAATTACTAACTCTATTGTTTTATTAAAAAAAAAAAATGCAATAGCTGCGGCTCCAAACCACGTACAAAAAAAATACACCATTATAACTTAATCATAAATACCAATAGAGCAGCGCTTTGCCTAACCAATGAACTTCCCCACTGGGGCTTGTACTCACCAACAGGTATATTATATAAGTAGTTAAATATGCATTCCTATAGTCAATTTCTTCCCACTCTCAGTCTTCTCTTTCTTTCCGAATGTTAAAGGGTTTATTAACCCACATGTCTTACGTTATATATTCCGCTCGGTCTCTTAATGATATGTCCCCCTATGTGTGTGTTTATATAAAAAAAATCCGTATATACCTTATCTGTGAGCGTTGATCCGCAGTCACGTGACGTGCCACATCTCTCCTCTCCCCGTCTGACAGATGCAGTGGGATGGACCGAGATTCACCCGCTGACGTCAGACTGGAGGGGAGGAGGAGGGGGGAGGATAGAGCCGGAGAGAGCCGGCGCATCACATGACTACTGATCGGCACAGATAAAGTATATGCAGCTTTTTTTTAATACAACACACACAGGGGAACATATCATTATAATACAGAGTAGATTATATAAAGTTAGATATGTTATTAAAGAGGCAGTGGGGGGGGGGCAGACCCTGACACAGGAGCCGACAGGCATGGACAGGGGAGGAGGACACAAGAGCTGAGAAGAGAGACAGCAGGGCTGCAGATGATGGAGGCACACAAACTGACCACGGTGTCAGGGTTTTAGCAGCCATAATTACCATGGTCAGTTTACATAGAAAGAAACAGGCAGGGACAACCAGGTTTTTTAGGTGTTACAGGGGTCCAAATGACACAGCACAAGCAATGTGTCATATAACATGCTTTAAAAAAGCAGGATCTATTTTTTTTTTTAGGGTTAACATACGCTTTAAGACTCCAGGGACATCCATGGAACAGATCACTCCATATTACTATATGATATAAAAAACACAGACCAGGGAAGCCATTCATAATGCAACAATATTTTAGTATGGAAGCACCAAGCACCACTGTTTAGCCAGTTTGCTCTCCAGATTGGTGTCACAACCAGAAGCTTCACCTTTACACACTTTGCGCATATTGACCTACTAATGTAATATAAGTGGTCAACACCTGTTGGTGAGTGCGACTCCCGGTGGGGGAGTGTGGAGGAGCACTGGAGATTCTGTCAAGGACACACAGAGCACAAGTCACTTGGTGGACCATTTTAACACTTGTTTAATGGCACTGTTTAGCACTTAATGCACTATGGTTGTATTTGCCCATATTTATCATTGACTTGCACTTTGTGAGTTATTGTATATTAAGACAACTAAAGTATATAAACTACTTTACTTTGCCAGGTAAAACAGTTCTTGTACATGTGTGTTTAGCTAGCAATTTTTTGTCTTTCTTAATTTAGTGGCTTAATTGTGATAATCAACTAACATTTAAAAAAAGTTGGGAGGTATGCTAATTTATACTTACAAAGACCACACATGTAATAATAGTTTTTGAATATGGCCATGCATTGCACTATTAAACTCTGAGAAAAATAGGGAAGCAAGAGTTATTTCCCTTGAATTGAATGTTTAATACATGGCAGTATCAGAACAGCATATAATTTATGGACTAACCTAGCATCGATAAATATATCACACTAATTAGACCCTAGCTGGAAGTAAACAGAATTATAGAACACAACGTTATAATATTATAAAACACTATACAATATGTGTGTAATATCTTGGTCATGTCAAGTGTCTGCCTGAGTAAGCACATTGAATAATGAAACTGAACAGAACAAATAGCAATAATTTAGTGATTCATAGCAAAATCGGGTGCAACTCTGCATAGAAACCAATCAGCTTCTAGGTTTTTTTGTCAAAGCATAATTGAACAAGCTGAAGTTAGAAGCTGATCATGCACAGCTGCGCCAGATTTTGCACTCTCCAGTTTTAGAAAATCAACCCATGTCTAATAATTCATTTTAGAATAATACCAGAAACAGAACTGATCTGGTGGTGGTGGTGGTGGTGGGGGGGGGGTGCACTTGCCATTGTGTGTAAGAATGCACAGCACATTTGCAGATAATGGCAAACTTACCTCTGGGTTTGCCCACCTTCAGCAATGAATGGTCTGCGAGCTCCATCACCATTTTGCTACTGCTATCTGCTCAGAATTTGCTTCTGAACTTATTTCTTCAATGGCCATTGTGCCACCAGTGATGATTCGACTTCCATGCATCCATATTTAGACACATAAATATTTACTCATGGGCGTCGCTAGCCCTGGTCTCTGGAATTTTTACTTGGGAGGTGATATAATTATAGCGGGAGTGAAATTCTTGTTTGGGCAGATAGAGATTTATGGGGAAACGTTTTTGCTAAACAGGAATTTTGCTTGGAAATGAGGGGACTTTTACCTGAACAATATTTGCTTATGGAGGAGGGAGAACATTTGTGAATTCTGGACCCTGTAAGCAGTCCCATACATTATATACACTAGAATGATACACTCTGTATCGTGTGTTAAATGCCCCAGATTATTGTACTCTGTACATTATTACACTCTTCTAGGTGCTCAAAGGTGCTATAGAAATGTAAGGGTGCAATAAGGATGGCTAAGATAGAACATGAAAGACACATAGTGGAGGAGAGCAAAAAAGATCCCAAGAAATTATTTAATTATGTAAACAGTAAAAAAGGGAGGACAGACCATATTTGTCCTATAAAGAATGAGGAAGGACATCTGGTTATAAAGGATGGGGGAGATGGAGAAGGTATTGAATTTATTCTTCTCCTCAGTCTTCATGAGGGAATCGGGGGGCTTCAGTAATCAAAACAGTAGTGTTTATCCTCATGACACATCACAGGATGCACCTCCATGTTTAACAGAGGACAGAATTAAAATTAGACTTGGGAAAGTTAACATTAATAAATCACCAGGACCAGATGGCTTGCACCCGAGGGTACTTAGGAAACTCAGTCAAGTAATTGCCAGACCATTGCTCCTAATTTTTACTGACAGTCTACTGACTGGAATGGTACCATCTGATTGGAGAAAAGCCAATGTAGCACCAATATTTAAAAAGGGCCCAAAATACATCCCTGGAAATTTCAGACCAGTTAGCCTAACATCAATAGTATGTAAACTCTTGGAGGGGATGATAAGGGACTATATACAAGATTTTAGTAATGAGAATGGTATCATTAGCAGTAATCAGCATGGATTTATGTAGAATCATTCTTGCCAAACCAATCTATTAACCTCCTATGAGGAGGTGAGTTGCCATCTAGATAAAGGAAGGCCCATAGATGTGGTGTATCTGGGTTTTGCAAAAGCATTTGACACAGTTCCCCATAAACGTTTACTGTACAAAATAAGGTCCGTTGGCATGGCCATAGGGTGAGTACATGGATTGAAAACTGGCTACAAGGGCGAGTTCAGAGGGTGGTGATAAATGGGGAGTACTCGGAATGGTCAGGGTTGGGTAGTGGGGACTCCCAGGGTTCTGTGCTGGGACCAATCCTGTTTAATTTGTTCATAAATGACCTGGAGGATGGGGTAAACAGTTCAATCTCTGTATTTGCGGACGATACTAAGCTAAGCAGGGCAATAACTTCATCGCAGGATGTGGAAACCTTGCAAAAAGATCTGAACAAATTAATGGGGTGGGTAACTACATGGCAAATGAGGTTCAATGTAGAAAAATGTAAAATAATGCATTATTTGGTGGCAAAAATATGAATGCAATCTATACACTAGGGGGAGAACCTCTGGGGGAATCTAGGATGGAAAAGGACCTGGGGTTCCTAGTAGATGATAGGCTCAGCAATGGCATGTAATGCCAAGCTGCTGCTAACAAACCAAACAGAATATTGGCATGCATTAAAAAGGCGATTAATTCCAGAGATAAAATGATAATTCTCCCACTCTACAAGACTGTGGTTCAGCCGCACTTAGAGTATGCTGTCCAGTTCTGGCCACCAGTCCTCAGGAAGGATGTACTGGAAATGGAGCGAGAACAGAGAAGGGCAACAAAGCTAATAAAGGGTCTGGAGGATATTAGTTATGAGGAAAGGTTGCGAGCACTGAACTTATTCTCTCTGGAGAAGAGACGCTTGAGAGGGGAGATGATTTCAATATACAAATATCATACTGGTGACCCCACAACAGGGATAAAACTTTTTCGCAGTGTTTAAGGGAGTTTAACAAGACTTGTGTCCACTCATTAAAATTAGAAGAAAAGAGGATTAACCTTAAACTATGTAGAGGGTTCTTTACTGTAAGAGCGGCAAGGATGTGGAATCCCCTTCCACAGGTGGTGGTCTCAGCGGGGGGCATTGATAGTTTCAAGAAACTATTAGATAAGCACCTAAACGACCGCAGCATACAGGGATATACAATGTAATACTGACATATAATCACACACATAGGTTGGACTCGATGGACTTGTGTCTTTTTTCAACCTCACCTACTATGTAAGGTCTTTCACAATCGTAGCAATGCCTCCGTGTTTACCTAACTGTGAAAGGATCTGTTGGACTGAAATGTTTTAAAAATAGTTTTTACTTCTTGTTTTGGAGTCACAATAAGGAGTATAAGGTAATCTACTAAAAGGTTTCCACCTTGGTTGTCACCTTGGTTGTCATCAGAACATTTGTCCCACCTGTAAAATTTCACCTCACCTTAAGTTTTCGCTTTACTCTCAGTGAAAACAGTCACCAAAACAAATGTAGGGATGAATTTACCCAGAGGAGACACAGACCACAATTAAAACTTGGAACATGGTTCAACCCTTCCCTAATCTAAAACAATGAAAGGAAATTCAACTTTTACATTTGCAGTTATTGAAAATCATAGATTGCTACAAATTGAAAGAAAATGGTAATTTTTAAGAACCTTACATTTCTTAATGGCTTTTATTTAATTATTTCTATCAAGCCAGTTTGTACAAAATTAAAGTTACAATTTAAATGTACAAAATTCCAGCTGTTATAATGGTTATCTATAGATGCACATGCCCTTATATTTTTGTGCATTCTCCCCTTATCTTTCCCTCCCTTACAGTATTTTTCTCTAACTTATGACCTCAGTTACAAACAAATTTTCAGGTAATGACAGTCAGAAAGGAAACCGGTGCATTATACAGATCAAGTTAGACTAAAAGCCAAAAAAGACCTTGAAAAAGGAAACGAATGACTGCTTGGTCAGTATTTCATGTACCAGCTACATGGTAACCAGCTCTTAATCTTTTAGATAACATAGTATTGATTAGTAAACCTATCAGAAAGACCATCAGAGCAGGACACCAGAGTGTTATCTACCTAATAACCTGCCTTGGGTGACAAAGTGCACAATGAAAATTGAAAAACAATATTTCCTAGCTGTCCTGCAGCATATCTCAGTGTGTGCCTACTCTGTGCCCTCTGCCTCAGTACAGCAACTGGGATGTGACTATTTGGGTAAAATCCCCACAGATACAGGGAAATATACCTATTTGCGTTAGAGCTTTAAACTATTTACCACAAATATCAAATAAACTTTTTATAGCACATCCCATGGTATATAACTGTTTAACATGAACCACATAACACCATATTCTGAGCTTGGCATAATATTTGTAACAGAATGGGTAATCAGCCAATTGATCAAACAGAGAGTAATTGTACTTTGCAGTTTACTATAAAAGTGCAACATTAGAACCAATAATGCAAAACAGAATCAATCAGTCAGAATAGCATGAATACATTTCAGAATTATATATAAAATATTATGAAAGCTGCTCAAACATGGACTCTTTAAAGACTCTGTGGCTCAATATAGGTAATATGTGTCTGCATAGCATAGTCTCATACTTCCCAACATTCTGAAATTGGAAAGGACACCTTTTAGCACAAAGTGTGTAGGCAGAGGACACTGCCCCCCTGTCACGCCCCAGCTAGGGGCCCATGAAGAATTAACAAGCAAAAAATGATTGACTAAACCAACAAGTGCTTTTTTACCATGCTTCCTTTATAGTGGGATTTTAAAACAATAATGTTATAATAATATGGTTTGTGTTCAAGGTTTAGTTTGGTGGAACACTTATGGTAGTTAAGTATTGCATTTATTATAGAGGCCTACACACCTGTCCATAATGAGGGACAACAGAGGCTGAACGAAGGACAGAGGGATTTGGTTCCAAATGAGGGACAGTTGGGAGGTATGCAGCCTGGGTAAAACTCTATAACAACAGAAAGTTGAGTTGAGAACCACCACTTTAGTAAACAAATTTAGAAAACAGTCTACTTCACACTTATCCTCATAAACAGCAACCATCTCAGGGAAGTCACAGAAGGGTCACCCCACTGGAACCTGAGTATTCTGGTAGCAATTAAAGGTGGAGGGTGGGTCCCAACAGTAGATGCATTTTCTGGAGAAGTTGCATTCTAATAGGCTTTTGCCTAGCTGACTTTATGATGGTACAGTGGAGGCCTCCCACCTGGCTGCAGAACATTTGTTCAGCTACCTCTGTCTCATCTGCTGTGGCCTCCTGGACCCTGAGTTGCTGAGTGATGGAAACAAAAGAACGTGTTAATACATACAAAAATCACCCCAGCACCCCTCATTAGACCCCTCTAATATCACCCTGGCAGGTCTTTACTTGTCTCCTATAATTATTGCAGCCTCACACATTGTCTACCACATGGCCCTCACATAAACTTAAATGGAACATTGTCTTGCAGTATGGGTACTTCCCAGTCAAGTCTTTGAGGCATTAATACATATGCTGACCTGTAGACAGCTGCAACTAATGAAGGAGATAAGTAAGGATCTGGAAGGGAAGGGGGTTAGTATATTGTGGATCAAGTAAGGAGAGCTAGAGGGATTTTTTTTTACAGTTCCTGATTTAGTCCTTTAAGCACAGCACAAACAAATTTCAAATAGAAAAAAATGACAGAAAATTATTGCAGTGCATATATTGCCATATTGTATTTCTTCTAATGATACAAATCTTACTCCGTTATAGTCCACAATGTACATCATATAAAAATATATGCAGATTGGAAGGAATGGCATTGCACCATCTGGTGGTTGTACAGTATATTTTTTTCTTTTATCTTTTGTGCAGTTTCTGACCTGGGGAGGTCTGTAGTAGGTGGCTGTTATGCCTTCTAGAGACACTTACTAAAAAATCATTATACATTACAGTATACCAGTGTTGAATTTAACATTCATAATTCACTTCTTAATGATGTTTGATTCAGAAATCCATATGGAATGAATGCTTATTTTTTGGCACATCCCACTAAATTTACGGACTTTTTGTTTCTTAAATTATGATTTAATTATACGTTTGCCATGTATACACATTTATGTTTAATTAAACCTTTGAACAGAATAAATGTGCTTGCTGTTGCATTGTGACAGTTGATGGCTGACCCGTTCTTTCAGCGAAACTCAGCTCCCATATTGCATTAAAACTTATGAATACAACTTCATACAAGACATAATTATTCAAAGATGAATAATAGAAAGATGTAAAGCACCGCATTTCTCTGCCCACTGTAATGGCTTGTGCTCCATATATCAAGACATTTTCAAATTATCCTTGACCTCTTGTAAGCCTATTATACAGCACATCACAGATAAAACATTACTGCAGCTGAAGTTCTCTCCACAAATCTCCAATAAACTACGCAGAACACTTCGGTTTGCTTTCCAAGTTACATTCAAGGACCCTCTGTGACATATACATTGTAAGACGCAATACGGAAAGGCGATAAGGGGAAATAGCCTATAAAACCACATAGACAGATTAGAAATACAGAGGTTGACATAAAAACTTCTGCAGATGGAGGATGTGATAGACATAAGTAACTTTGTATACTCACCAAATTTAGGACTGTTTTGTATTCTGACACTGACATATCTGGCTGTACAAATAAGTATTCTATTACCTTGGAAAGAAAGAAAATATGTTTTCATATACCAATTCAAATTGAAAAATAGAAATGTATTGTGCCAGCTTGAAAGAACCAGTTAGCAAATTGACTGTAAATGTTTTAAGTGTGTTAACTCACAACTGAACCTTCCATTTAAGTTCACATAAAACATTCCAGATGCATTAAAATAAAAGACGTGCAGCTTCTTTTCTTTTTAAAGTAGCCACAGCATGAGTGGAAATGCCAATACCATGCCATTAGCTGCAAGGAAGGACCTTTTATTGGGATTCAGGGATCTTGTGGGAGAGGTCAAACATGCCCCCTACTGAGTTCAATCTATAGCCCTTCAATCTGGCCCTGACTTAGCAAAGAGACCATTGCTTTCACACAGATTGCAAGGTTTCTTCTCTGCAGCATGTTGGCAGAGCACAGGCTTTTCTATCTCGGCTGTGGCTTATTTTTAAAGAAAACAAACTGTAAGACGAAGCACACTTTTTTGTTGTGATGCACCTGGAATGTATTCATAGATTTAAAGTTCAGTTGGACGTTAAAATTACTAATTTGAATTGACTGTAAAATTACAGATCTTGCAACATTTCTCTGAAACAGACACTCTCAGTTTTGCTCATTGAGCCAATCAGCAGAAATCTGCCTGAAATCTGCCTGTAAAAAAAGCAAATATACTATTTTTATTTATAGGATGTTCATTTCACGTTTTATTTGTCGTATTTCCTTTTCTTGTTGTGTATTTAAGTGTTATTTTTGTTCTGGCACTTTACATTTTTTCCTTTCTGTGAAAAAAAAAATATGTTAATGAATGAGGCTAATGAGAGAGCTTTTCCAGCACAATAACAACTCCAAGGCAGTTAAAAGGAGTTTCTCTAACCCTTAGGAGCCATTTTAACCCACTGCACCCTTAAAAACCCAACACAAAAACAACTTATTTTAGCCTTCCCTTTTGACTGCAAGGCATTTTGCCAAAATCTCCTGGTTTTGACCATATTTTTGGGGAAATCAAACTTACAAATTTTGCTCATCCCAACCTATGTTTTCTGAACACATGGGTATTTGGATGTTGCCTCCCACTTCTGAGTTTAGTAGCTCCTCCTGCTATGTGTTTTTTTAATATTAAAAAATACAGCAGAAAGTGCAGGTTATCAGACCTTAAAGGGGTTGTAAAGTCTCAAGTTTTTTAACTTTAATGCATTCTATGCATTAAGGTGAAAAACTTTCTGTGCTGCAGTTGCCCCCAGAGCCCCCCCCCCCTTTTCTTACCTAAATCCGTTTGTTCCAGCGACGAGCAGGTGCCCAGCAGCTCCAGCCTCTGTTTCCATCTTCATTGGATAGATTGATAGCAGCAGGAGCCATTGCTGCTTTCAATCAAATCCAGTGACACGAGAGCGGGGGCAGGGCCGAGTCACGCTGTCTGTGTCAATGGACACAGCAGTAGGACTCGTAAGCACACCCGCTTAGGTGCCCCCAGGAAAAGCGGCTCTCCGGGGGGGCACCAAACGAAGAGAAGGAGCCAGGAGCGCAGCCAGGGCACCCCAGAAGAAGAGGATCAGGGCTGCTCTGTGCAAAACCCTTGCACAGAGCAGGTAAGTATAACATGTTTGTTATTTAAAAAAAAACAAAAAACTTTACAATCACATTAAACTTGCATATGCAAAGCTACTGCTGAAAGAAAACATAAAATATTTATATAAAACAGTTTTAATCATAGCCGTTTTTAACTGAAAGTTTGCATATTTGTTATGTGGTACATTATATTGCATGAAAACAGTACAAAATGTTTTTAAGGTTTTCTAAAGAGTAATGTTGGGTAA
Source organism: Lithobates clamitans (assembly GCA_037952925.1). NCBI lineage: Eukaryota > Metazoa > Chordata > Amphibia > Anura > Ranidae > Lithobates > Lithobates clamitans. Next base: position 8,416,786 of record JBBGZY010000438.1, read on the forward strand.
TATACAGTTGTGTGAAAAAAGTATTTGCCCCTTTCTGATTTTTTTTTTTGTTGCATATTTGTCACATATAAATTACTCAGATCATCAGACAAACTTTATTATTACACAAAGATAACCCGAGTAAATACAAAATGCAGTTTTTAAATGATGGTTTCATTTATTAAGGCAAAAACGCTGTCCAAACCTGCATGGCTTAATGTGGAAAAGCAATTGCTCCTTAAACCTAATAACTGATTGTGCCACCCTCGGTGGCAACAACTGCAATCAAGTGTTTGTTATAACTGGCAAGTTTTTCACATAGCTGTGGAGCAATTTTGGCCCACTCTTCTTTGCAAAATTGTTTTAATTCAGCCACATTGGAGGGTTTTCCGGCATGAACGGCCTGTGTAAGGTCATGATACAGCATCTCAATTGGATTTAAGTCCGGGCTTCGACTAGGCCACTCCAAAACCTAAATTTTGCTTTGTTTGGACCATTTGGAGGTGAAAATGCTGGTCTGCTGACAAGGTGTGCTGGGGTGCCACCTCCAGAATGAATAGCACCAACACATGTAATATGCTTTGCTATGTGTACAACAAAATAATAGTGCGAATGGGCTATTAGGGGTGCATTGTTACTATACATGGGAAATAACACTTTTAAACTCTACTCTACTAAATATATTTTAACAGCCTAACAAAAGACAAGAAAAAACATGAAATCAACGAATGTGTCTGCTAATCCTTACAGCGAACTTACTGAACTACTTGCTATCTTTTGATATGTTAAATACACCATTAATAAGTGCAAAACTAATTGTTGATCCTGCCCGGCATCCGTGAGCTCACAACCTCCTAGACAAGCAGCCCAAGCTGCAGTGAAATCTCAAGCAATGTTATTAGCCCTCACCAGTTCACCATGTGAAGTACAGAACAAACTCCTCCCCTTATGCGATGGAGACATAGAGAAATTTTAAAATGGTGGCCAATCAAATAAACTATGAGGTAGCTTCCAGTGCTCCAGCCTGGCCAACCCTATACACTGCATGAGTCCTCAGAGACTGGGTCACACCAGAAACTGTGCCATGACTCTGGACCTGAGGAGAGCTCACACGGTACACAGAGGTCTGGAAAGCACCACAAGTAGAGCCTTGTGCCTGAAGGTTACATTTGAGGTTAGCCTCATGTAAGGAAGGTCAAAATCCCATCAGAAAAAGGAGACCCGTGCAGGCATATGCACATACTCATAAGGCTACCCATACCTCTCTGCATAGGGTACATGCCAGATGTGCATTAGCAAGCAGCAACAATTTGCTGCTTGCTAATTTGTTATTGGTGCCAAGTGGTCTATATAGACCAAAGCACTGCAGAAGAAAGTTGTTGAGTGGTCTTCAGCTCATCCCTGTTTAGTTGAGACCTGACCTACTGATTCTGCCTCACTGTGTATAACTCAACTTGCCTCCAGACTTGTCCCTGGATCTATGCCTCTTTGTTGTTACCTCAGCCTGCCTTCTGGACTTTGCTTACTGCCTTGTACCTTGTTTGCCCAGCTGTTACTGACCTCAGCTTGTTTCCTGGACTCTGTCCTTGCGTCCTGATTCAGTACCAAGCTGCCCGATTGTTCCTGACCTCAGTTTGTGCCTAGACTCTGCCTCTGTTTCTGTATCCAGTACCATGTTGTTCCTGTGCCTCATTCCTGCTTCATGACTCTCAGCTAACTGCTTTATACATCTGGCTGCAACACAGATCTGATATGACCTGCAACTCTGGCACTCTTGCCACTCTGCACACTCTCACTCTCTGTCACTACCTTCAGGAATGTTGGGCAGGAGGAGAAAGAGAAGCCCCTCATCTACTAAGTCTACTGAATATCTACAGAGTATTTTGATCTAAGAAACAACAAAATGAGAACAAAAAAGGCTGACAAAAACAGTTAGAGTTTTCCTTAGGAAAAGATGTCCAACCTCAGAGGACACTAACAAAAAATTAAACATAACAAATGGAGGCAGGCTTTTACAGGGGATTGTGGGCAGTTGCAGACTACTTTCTTCACTGCAGGTGGCACTCTTCCACACTGACACTGCAGTTGGAGAGGAAGTCAGGAGGAAAACAGTTCTTCTATGGTTTCCTAGGTCACTGGGGAAGCATCCAATTGGATGCTGTCACCCCATGTGACTCTGGCAGCTATCTTGGGGCTGCAAGAGCCTATTTAAGGCCCTGGCTCTCAGGTTTAGCACGCATTTTGGGAGTTGGAGCAGTGACAGGTATCCTGCTTGATAGGGACAGTACTAGTGGCAGGGAAAGGTTCCTGACATGAAGGGAAAGCATAGGGCTTGAAACTTCTCTGGACAACTGCCTGTTGGGCACAAGACGGCCAGGCCACTTTCTTCCCTTCTCTACAGACGATGACAGTTTGGCTAAAACCCACTTTCTACATGCTGTTGGACCTCTGAGTGTTCCCAGTTAGATTGTCTTCCCCCTGGGTTTATTGTGAATTGTCTTTACATTGTTTCAATACAAGTTCTGAGACTGATTGTGTTATTCCATGGCTCTGTGCTGTACCCAACCTACAGGCTGGCTAAATATTTTGTGTTTGCCAGTGTCCAAACCTATAGAAGGAGGCAGTATAACCCAAATGTCAAAGAATCACCTTCTTGCGTTCTTCAAAAAAGCATTTTTAAAAAAAGGGCTTTCGTATCTACAAATGTTATTATGAGAGCACCAACAAACCCTATTTACACCGAATACTCAGTTACATTTGTGAGTATTGAGTGTTTATTTTATTAAATTGCTGTTTAAAAAGTAGATTAAAGGGAGTGGTTTTTCATACGTACATATGTAGGTATTTAGCAATTATTCTCTATTAAGAACATATTATTATTATGTGTATTCATTGATTATTTTTTATTATTCTCTAGAGAAGTGTGCCTTTTTCTTTGTTTCCTTCAAATTCATGGAACACTTAAACATATAGAGCAAGCAAACCGATGGCACTCAATAGGACTAGGTTGTTCTAATTTACACCCATCTTTATTTTATTCCCATTACAAAATGAAAAGTAAACAATCAGCAAAACAGAACAGGAATAAACAAGTTCAAACCTTGAGAAGAACAAATAGGTCACAGTTCCTAAAATTCTCTGCATTAAGTTTAATAGACTGCACATCCCCTGTTCTGAAAAGCAGAATATTTTTTACTTGGCATCTCTGCTTACATCTGTTGTTCACATTATTCTATGTCCTTATTAGTGCTTGTTAACATCCAATAAAGCTATAGCTATAGGGACATTATTATCATGTGGACCTTTAAGTAATTTTACAAGTTTTCATGCATATATTTTCTCAGTTTCTCCCCCACCCCACTGAATCAGACTGCAACAGTCAATGAGCAGCTGCAGCAGGGGGCTAGGGGCTGATCTGCGTTAAACATTTGCAAATGCAACAAAGAACTGTACAGGTACCAGGATTTACTTAACCGATCATGTCATAGTAAATACATTTCTACCCTGTATTCTACTCTTACACTCATTAAGACTAAAAGGCTTATGCTGGCTAAAAGTCAATGTCAGGACGATACACCAGATCTTGCAGACGATGCTTGACAGGACATGGTATGGCAAAGTCCCATAATGAGTTCCTTCTGGTCAGATTTTACCACCTCTCTTTTAACTATATCAAATGTAACTCAGCTAGATACCTCTTTGGATATCTGGAAGATTCAGATATGCCTACCTGCTCCAAACTACTCCTCCATCTATTATTTTGCCAAGAAAGTTTGATGGAAATCCTCTCATCCCCCTTCTTTAAGTTGCTTCTTGTTAATAAAAACCTATGGATGTATAAAATAACTCCTAACTCATGAGGCTCGGGGTTGCCCATAAAAATCTGAAAAGTGTCCCCCCCCCCAACACACTGTTGCCCAGGAATAATACGTGAGAAGAAGTTGTTTAACCTTTAACAGACTGATGTACATCATACAGAAAAGTAAGTGAAGTTTGGAGTTATTTTTATTGATATACCGTATGTATAACAAGCGAACCCAATGTAAACATGGTATAAATATTGTTACTATTATATGGATATACAGTATCTATAGATATAGATAGATAGATAGATAGATAGATAGATAGATAGATAGATAGATAGATAGATAGATAGATAGATAGATAGATAGATAGATAGATAGATAGATAGATAGATAATCTATATATATATATATATATATATAACTGAGAGGAAGCTAAATCCCATATGAGATCTGTAGAATCATACTGTTTAGGACAGAATTGCACATTTAAGTGACCTCTGCTAATGACTAAACATGTACCATGTGTAATGTTCTGCTGTTTTACTGTAAACACTAATATATTTTCTCCTAAAAAAAAAAATTGCATATGCAAAATTTGTATTTTGTCTTACCTGCATTGCTGGGAAATAAAAACTGCTGTTTACATTATTCAATAGCTCAGGCTCCAATTTAGTCAAAACTAAATGAGCCAGAGTAGTGACTCTTACACACCTCTAAATATATTTATCGGCGTATAACACGCATCGGCGTATAACACGCACCCCAATTTAGGAGGGAATTTTAAGGAAAAAAAAACTTTTAGGAGGGAAGTTGAAGGGAAAAAAACTTACATTTAAATGCCCATCATTGCAGCCTTCTCAGTGCAGCCTTGCCCCAGTGCAGCCATGTCAGTGCAGCCTTGTCAGTGCAGCCTTGTCAGTGCAGCCATGTCAGTGCAGCCTTCCCCAGTGCAGCCTTGTCAGTGCAGCCATGTCAGTGCAGCCATGTCAGTGCAGCCTTCTCAGTGCAGCCTTCCCCAGTGCAGCCTTCCCCAGTGCAGCCTTCCCCAGTGCAGCCTTGCCCCAGTGCAGCCTTGCCCCAGTGCAGCCTTCCCCAGTGCAGCCTTGCCCCAGTGCAGCCTTCGATCCCCTGTCCCTGCTTGCTGGGCTTCAAAATCGTGGACCGCGATTTGAAAATGGCGCCGCCGGCGCCGAAATACACAGAGCCGGTCCTCGGCTCTTTCCGGCGGCTCTCGTTTACTTTCGGTTTCACTCGTAGCCCCGAGCGGAGCTATCCGAGTAGGTTCGGATAGCTCCGCTCGGGGCTACGAGTGAAACCGAAAGTAAACAAGAGCCGCCGGAAAGAGCCGAGGACCGGCTCTGTGTATTTCGGCGCAGGCGGCGCCATTTTCAAATCGCGGTCGGCGATTTTGTTATTTTGACAGGTCGGGATCGCAGGGGATCGGCGTATAACACGCACCTGCGACTTTCCCCTGATTTTAAGGGGAAAAAAGTGCGTGTTATACGCCGATAAATACGGTAGTTTTAATTAGAGGGAATGAGCCTGAAGACCGCTTCCAATTTGTTCTCTCAGAAACCCATAGCAGTTGATTTACTAAAACTGGAGAGTGCAAAATCTGGTGCAGCTCTGCATAGAAACCAATCAGCTTCCAGGGTTTTTTTGTCAAAGCTTAATTGAACAAACTGATTGGCTACCAGAAAAAAGGGAATTGTCCCCCCGGAAAAGGGTTTTTCTGGGCAGCAGGCATTATGGAAAAGGGGACACTAAATTAAAAGAATAATCTTTATTAGGACATGATTTCAAAATGACAATAAAGTTAAAACATGAGCTGTGGTACAGGAGATATTAAAAGTGCAATAGCGCATAAAAACTACACACAAATGTAAGCGCTTGGATGAATCCTGACGTGTTTCGACCCCATCGGGTCTTCTTCAGAGGATATGTATGCGCAATCACGTGTGTATAGCCGTTTCTTCTGAATCTGAAGTTCTCAAAAGACTTCCACCACCTTGTTCCGGCCAGGGTCCCCCCCGGCCCGCCAACACTCCAAGGGGGAAGGTCAAGCACAACTGCGTAACTTATGATGAATTACAATTGTGGAATTGCCATATAGTCGGCAAGGGGCATGTGGGCAAGCAGCACCTGCAATCTTAACATCTAGCAACAGCACTATTAGTGCTTATAGGGAGATGCAACTAAGATTTGAATTATAAATATGTATACTTAATTGGGTAAAAAGTAAAAGGGTTAATGATTATAATCTTGATTTTAATTAGATTTAAGCTATTGTATCTAATTATCACGACAGACAACATAAAAATGAATTATGTACTTAGTGATCAAAAATAAACAAAAAGATATAAAAAAAATATAATAAAAATAATGACTGAAAATAATCAGGTTGACAGATGTCCAAAAGATATGACGTGTATCCAGGTATAGTGGTAGGACTCGTTAAATGAATGGAGTGAAAGAAGGAAACAAGAATGGAATAGTGGTAGGGAGGAGAGAAAGGAAGGAAAGAAAGAAGAAAGAAGGAAAAAAAAAAGGGAAAGGAGAATACCCCGACAAGTGAGGAATAGGTGGGAAGGAAGGAGGGGGATGGGAAAAAAAAGGGGACGGGGGAAGGGAGGAAGGTGAGGGGAAAACAGAGTGGGGAAAAGAGGGGGGAGGGGAAATGGAATGGGAGAAACACTGAAAGGAAAAGAAAAAAGGAAGAGAAAGAAAGGAAGAAAGGAGAAAAAGGAAAAAGCTAGACAAAATGCAGAAAAGGAAAAAAAATTGAAAAGATGATGTGCGAAACGACACTTCTAAGAGTGAGAAGTGAGGCTAAAGCGTAAGGGAAAGTACAATTATGAAAGAAAACATGAAGTGAAACAACCAACACTGAAAAAGTTGTGGTGGAAAAATGGGTGCGTGAGTGAGAAGAGGGAGGGGTGAAATAGCCAGGTGAAAGGTGGAGCTGGGACAGGTGGAGGGGTATTCTCCTTTCCATTTCTTTTTTCCTGATTATTTTCAATCATTATCTTTATTATATTTTTTTATATCTTTTTGTTTATTTTTGATCACTAAGTACATAATTCATTTTTATGTTGCCTGTCGTGATAATTAGATACAATAGCTTAAATCTAATTAAAATCAAGATTATAATCATTAAGCCTTTTAATTTTTACCCAATTAAGTATACATATTTATAATTCAAATCTTAGTTGTATCTCCCTATAAGCACTAATAGTGCTGTTGCTCGATGTTTAGATTGCAGGCGCTGATTGCGCACACGCCCCTTGCCAACTATAGGGCAATTCCACAATTGCAATTCATCGTAAGTTACGCAGTTGTGCTTGGCCTTCCCCCTTGGGGTGTTGGCGGGCCGGGGGGGGACCCTGGCCGGAACCAGGTGGTAGAAGTATTTTGAGAACTTCAGATTCAGGAGAAACGGCTATACACACGTGATTGCGCATACATATCCTCTGAAGAAGACGCTATAGGGTCGAAACACGTCAGGATTCATCCAATCGCTTGATTATTTGTACATTTGTGTGTAGTTTTTATGCGCTATTGCGCTTTTAATAACTCCTGTACCACAGATCATGTTTTAACTTTGTTGTCATTTTGAAATCATGTCCTAATAAAGATTATTCTTTTAATTTAGTGTCACATTTTCCATATTGCCTGCTGCCCAGAAAACCCCTTTTCCTGGGGGACAATTTCCTTTTTTCTGACATACTCGGGGTGTTCCCTTGTCCTTGCTGATTGGCTACCATGCACAGCTGCCCCAGATTTTGCACTCTCCAGTTTTAGTAATGTTACCCCATAATATCTTCTAAATCCTCTGTCATTGGTGCACTCTGCATTAAAAGATTTAATATATCTGTGTTTTTCATTCAATATATTGAAGTATAGAAGTAATATACACATTTGAATATTATGTTCTCTTCTACAGTATGTACATTATCTCATCAAATCCCCCACAGTGTATTTTGGTCATACGGTATAAAACACAAAATGTTCTTATGCAACGTGCAAAACCACTGAAAACAGTAACAGAAAAATATAAATTAATATCTAAAAATGCCTATCCACCACTTTTTCACCTTCATCACCTATCCATTACTTATTCACCTTCACCACCTATTCACCACATATTCAGCTTCACCACCTATGCAGCGTTTATTCCCATTTACCACCTATCCTAATCCTTATCGACCTAACACAAATTCACCCTCATCACCTATGTATTCACTGCATATTCACCACTTATCCTTCATTTTATTTTCTCTTTTTTAATGTACCCTTTAGTTTGTATTTTCCTGCTCGGTTTTCACAGCATTATAAATGGTAAAAATTGCCACCTAATAAGAACAAAACTATTAAGAACCAGCCTGGAATAAGAACAAAACTATTAAGAACCAGCCGGGATTTTTGTGAAATCCTGTACAGTAGCCAACATATTTTCCACGATTCTTTAAGCAAGATATTTCCCTTATAATGAGTTAAATCGTGAGGGTGCTATGACACAATTGAATTTAGAGAGCACATAATTCTGCAAGTGTATTCCTTTTTCAGTTCTTAATCAACCAGAAAAAGCTGCCTCTAGTCCCAGTAATTTAGCCTAGTAAAATAAAATGGCAAAAAAGATTAAAGAGAATGAGCAAGGAAATAATATGATTAATAGGTGAGCACAGTAGTTAGATGGATCTACAGTGGAATTTAACATGCATAGGAGTTTATTTGCCTTCATGTGTTGGTGAAGTTCTGAAAACAACCATTGTTCTTTCCTCTGCACATGGTAGGGGGGTAAAATAGTAAATAATCAGAACATTTTCACATGTTTCCAGAAGTCATATAATTTCATCCAAAAGTCAACAGGTACTGTGCTTATTTATTTTGCACCAGTTTATACAGTGCATTTGGTTTTAAAAATAGAGTGATTGGGAGGTATTTACTAAAACTGGTGCACATGGAATCTGGTGCAGCTCTGCATAGTAACCGATGAGCTTCCAGGTTTTATTGTCGAAGTTTAACTGAACAAGATGATGACATATTTACCTCTCTTTCAATATATATTTCGGAACTCACCTGTTTGGATACCGAAATATATATTTAAGAATATAGAACAGTTGGTTACAACTCTCAGTTGGTTACAACTTTCCGGAGGCAGGGGTGAAACTCCAGGATCAAACTTTAGGTATTGCAATTGCCATGGAAATGGGGGGGGGGGGGCTGGTGATTCCTAATTTCTAACGTTATTTTCTGGCGAGCCAGTTGGTTTTCGCTCATAGGTGGCATAGTGTCCCAGATGATGATGCTGCAATGAGGCTATAGTCAGCTCCTATGAGGCACTGTGACATCTATTGTTACGGGGAAGCAGGGTTCCGTACACTATTTCCATATCCATGCGTGCAACTGGTAGAGCATGGGCTGTGACTAATAAAGTTAGTTAAGATGCAGTGATTTCCCCTCATACACCGGTATGGAGAAATCCTAACCTGGCATACTTCTTTAATCCAGTCACTGAATTCGGTATTAAGAAACTTGGGGATATTGTGGGTAATGGAAAGCTCCTTCAGTTTAATACACTGAAAGCCAAATTCCACCTGTTTCGCAATTTGCAACTTAGACATGCGTATAATGCCCAATTTGGTAACACCATTCTTAGGATTCAAATGAGTGATCTGGAGTCTCTACTTAGGGATGACGATTTAGCTAAGTCCCTGTCTACTATCTACAAACAATTGTTTACAGATGTTGGTGAGCTTCTTGCATGCTGTACAGCGGCCTGGGAGGCAATGTTCCCTCAGTTAGACGGGGATGACTGGGATAATCTTTGGGAAATTAACTTTTTAAGACTAGTATCGACCAGGGATCATCTTATTCAATACAAATTTTTACATCATATTTTCCTCACTCTGGCCAGATTGGCTTAAATATTCCCTACCCAGTCACCCTGTTCCTGGTGGTGTACTTCATCCAATGCAGATTTTTTTACTCATATTCTTGAATTGTGTGTCCATCCAAACTTTTTGGCGGCGGGGGGGGGGGTCACTGAGTGTGTGGAGGTTACTGCCATTAGTGTACAGCCAATGGCTGAGGTGTGTCTCCTTGGACTTGTTGATCCCCTAGCTCCAAGAAGAATGACATGTACTTTGTTGACATTATTATTCTATTATGCAAGGAAGTTAATAGTGCTTTACTGGAAAAAGTCTGCCACTCCATCTGTTCCAGCATGGAAGGCACTTATCAACAAAGCCATCCCCTTATACAAGGCTACATATGCTAGCAGAGGCATACCACATAAGTTCGATAAAGTGTGGGGTAGTTGGATAAACAGTACATCCATTAAATGGCTCTTTACAGTGACTATGTGATGCAAAGTAATACCGTATTTTTCGGACCATAAGACACACTTTTTCCCCCAAAAAAATATGGGAGAAAATGTCTCTACGTGTTATGGAGCGAATATACACCAGGCACAGCCCCCACCACCGGCCGCACCGAACCCCCCCCCCGCTGCTGGAGTGGAGGACAGACATCTCAAGCCCCTGTGAGCGCCTGGGCAATCTCCCGGCTGGGCCTGACAATTGCTGAGACAGAAAACAGAGCAGCCCGAGCAATGGCAATGGTCAGGCTGCATTAATGGCAATGGTCAGGCTGCATTAATGGCAATGGTCAGGCTGCATTTATGGCAATGGTCAGGCTGCATTAATGGCAATGGTCAGGCTGCATTTATGGCAATGGTCAGGCTGCATTTATGGCAATGGTCAGGCTGCATTTATGGCAATGGTCAGGCTGCATTTATGGCACAGGTCAGGTTGCATTAATGGCAATGGTCAGGCTGCATTAATGGCAATGGTCAGGCTGCATTAATGGCAATGATCAGGCTGCATTAATGGCAATGGTCAGGCTGCATTTATGGCAATGGTCAGGCTGCATTTATGGCAATGGTCAGGCTGCATTTATGGCAATGGTCAGGCTGCATTTATGGTAATGGTCAGGCTGCATTTATGGCACAGGTCAGGCTGCATTTATGGCAATGGTCAGGCTGCATTTATGGCAATGGTCATGCTGCATTTATGGCAATGGTCAGGCTGCATTAATGGCAATGGTCAGGTTGCATTAATGGCAATGGTCAGGCTGCATTAATGGCAGTGTTCAGGCTGCATTAATGGCAATGGTCAGGCTGCATTTTATTGGCACTGGTCAGGCTGCATTGATTTGGCACAGGTCAGGCTGCATTTCATGGGCACTGGTAAATATTTTAGTAGATAAAAAGGAAAAAAGAAAGAAAACCTGCGCTACCAAGCAAAAATTAGTGTGACTGCAGCTGCAACAAAAAACACAAATATCAATGAGGTGAAAATTTTAAATAAAAAGAAAAAAATTTGTGCGCTTGCATTAGATACTTAAATCTATATCCCTGTGTGATTGTCATAAATAGATGAATAAATGAAAAAACACCATCTGTGTTAATTTTAAGTGTAAGTGAATAAAAAGTCGCTATGCGACACAGCAAATAGTGATATGTAAATCAAATATTAATATTAACCTTTCCATACAAATAAATATAGAAAACTTGTGTGCAAAAAACAAGGTTATTACACCCAAGTGAAAAGTCATAAGTGAAAGAGTTCAAAATTGTGTCATGAGTCGCAAAAAAAAAAAAAAAAACGCATATCCAAAGTTCATAAGTTGCATTCCTTAGTGTGTATAAAGGAATAAGGGGACGTGAAGGGACCTCAAACCACCAGTGGATCCAAAGGTTGATAACAGATGTATCCTTACCAGACACGTTGGACCTCCTTTATAGCAAGGTCTTATAAGCATATAGATTTAGCCCTCTGCAGGGACAGGAGATGACAGCTCACCACACGACCGGAGATGATTCCGACACTTCCGCGTTGATGTAAATACTCCCTCGTTTTAAACTCCTGAATAAAGAAGGGGAGAAAAAAAACTCCAATAGTGTAGTAGATAAAAAAAGGGAATTTTATTGCCTCAGACAACTAGGCATCATACAAAAACATCCAAAATATAAAAGCCGGCAAAATATAAAAACAGCAGAGACGCCCGTGCTAAATTACATGGGGCTCTATGGCGATCTGGCATACACTGTGTAGCCACGCCCTACATGTTTCGTGATAGGTCACGTCTTCAAAGGGGCACTTAAAGTCTGCATTTATGGCAATGGTCAGGCTGCATTTATGGCAATGGTCAGGCTGCATTTTATTGGCACTGGTCAGGCTGCATTGCTTTGGCACAGGTCAGGCTGCATTTCATGGGCACTGGTAAATATTTTAGTACACCATTTGGTTCAGAATGTTTTTTTTTTTTTTTGTTTTCCTCCTCTAAAACTTGGTGCATCTTATGGTCAGGTGCGTCTTATGGAGCGAAAAATACAGTATATGTGTGGGATCTGATCTGGAGATATGGGAAAACTACCTTTCTCTTTTCCTTTGGGGTGGGAGTGGGCATGTACATTATTCCATGGGTCTGTCGATTTATTTGAGCATAGATGGTTTATACTATGTGGATGAAGCCAATATTTGCTTTTTTTGTGAAGTTTTATGTACCATGTATATGGGTCATTGATCGTGTTTATTTATTTATTTATTTCAGGTACTTATATAGCGCTGTCAATTTATGCAGCGCTTTACATATACATTCACATCAGTCCCTACCCTCAAGGAGCTTAGAATCTAAGGTCCCTAACTCACATTCATACATACTAGGGACAATTTAGACAGGATCCAATTAACCTACTAGCATGTCTTTTGAGTGTGGGATCAAACTGGAGTACCTGGAGGAAACCCACGCAGACACAGGGAGAACATACAAACTCCAAGCAGGTAGAGTCATGATTGGGATTAGAACCAGTGACCCTTCTTACTGCGAAGCGAAAGTGCTATCCACTACACCACTGTTCTTTGTACTATTCACATGTTCAGTCTCAGGGTTATACGGTGAGTCCAGTGCTGAAGAATTTTGTGTTATGTTGTATTATGGGGCCTGTTTCTGGGCTATTATTTTCTGTTTTCTTTGTAATTGTTGTTGCAAAACTTAACAGAAGTTTAAGGCCCCATGCACACGAGATGCTGGTGCAAACTCTGCTGAAAGCATGTTTTTAAAAGCTGTAACCGGCGTTTGGAAGCGCCTGTTTTGTCATGTTTGCGTGCCGCGTTTAGCCGCGTTTTACCACGTTTGCGTCTAGAGGCGTTTAGTTAAGATAACCTCAAGACCCTCCCCAAGCTCAAAAAACAGTATTATTTAACCCCTTTAGCCATTTTGTGAGACCAGAGTGAGTAGCAGCAGCTGAGAGAGCAGCAGTGTACTTGTATTTAGCATGTCACTTGCCACGTCACTTGCCACAAGTTGGGGATTGTCATTTGCCACGTCATCTGCCACAAGTTGTGGATTGTCCACTTGTCACATCATCTGCCACAAGTTGTGTATTGTCCACTTGCCACGTCACTTGCCATGTCACCTGCCACCTCACTTGCCACGTCATTTGCCACAAGTTGTGGATTGTCCACTTGCCACATCACTTGCCACGTCACCTGCCACGTCACTTTCCACAAGTTGTGGATTGTCCACTTGCCATATCACTTGCCACGTCACCTGCCACAAGTTGTGGATTATCTACTTGCCACATCACCTGCCATGTCACTTGCCACATCACTTGCCACAAGTTGGATTGTCATTTGCCACATCACCTGCCACAAGTTGTGTATTGTCCACTTGCCATGTCACCTGCCACAAGTTGTGGATTGTCCACTTGTCACGTCACCTGACACAAGTTGTGGATTGTCAACTTGCCACGTCACCTGCCATGTCACTTGCCACGTCATCTGCCACAAGTTGTGTATTGTCCACTTGCCATGTCACCTGCCACAAGTTGTGGATTGTCCACTTGCCACGTCACCTGCCACAAGTTGTGGATTGTCAACTCGCCACATCATCTGCCACAAGTTGTGGGATGTCCACTTGCCACGTCACCTGCCATGTCACTTGCCACGTCATCTGCCACAAGTTGTGGATTGTCTACTTGCCACGTCACTTGCCACGTCACCTGCCACGTCACTTGCCACATCACCTACCACAAGTTGTAGATTGTCCACTTGCCACATCACCTGCCACAAGTTGGATTGTCCACTTGCCACGTCACCTGCCACAAATTGTGAATTGTCCACTTGTCACGTCACCTGCCACAAGTTGCTTGTTCAAACCTAACAACATATAGGTCAAATTCCAATTATACTTCGGATAACAACAATGCTAGTAGTGTATTGGATTGGATTAAGGGCTCAATAGGGTTAATAAATGGTCTATGAATCATTGCAAGAAATTACAATTGTTTAAAATATTTGTTTAATGGTTTTTCATCATTTGCCATCATTTTTGAGATTTTTAATGTAAAAAAAAAGGGCTTATAAAAAGCAAACGCGACTAAATGCGGTACCCGCGTTTAGCTGCGTTTAGCCGCGTTTGGCGTCTGAAACGTGGAAAACTTTTGTGTCTGAACCCATTTTTTTGCTTCTGGGAAAATGAGGTTAAACGCAACTGCCTAAAAACGCCAAAAAACGAGACTGTATACATGGACACCTAGGATAACATTGAATGAGTTCAGGGGCAGTTGAAAAAAGTATCCAACTGCCTCTGAACGTGCATTTAACAGCGTCTCGTGTGCATGGGGACGAACTGAACAAGCTGAATTTAGAAGCTGATTGGTTATTATGCACAGCTGCACCAGATTCTGTGTGCTCCAGTTTTAGTAAATCAACTCCATTGCATGTTTGCTCTGAGCTCTATTTCTGAAGCTCTGTGATCTCCATTTGTGAAGCCTAGAACGCTTGTGTGTTTGCGTCACAGACACGTGACTTTTTCAAGGGTCAACGCATCGGGAGGAGGAGCTTGTGACGTTTCCAGCAGTGGCTGCGTGTGAGCACTGGTGGTGGATGAGGAGCCTCCAGCGCAGAGCTGTATGCAGCTGATCATTGTAATCTTTATGCGATCTTGCGAATGGGGATATGAGTGAAACTAGTATCCTAGCATTTAGTACCATTCTGCTGTGATCTCTGCGCAATGGATTTGTTTTCTTTATTTTTTATGTCATGGAAATGAGCTAACAATCGGGAAAATCATAGTAAAGTGGTATAGTAGAGTGGTGATAGCGACAGTAAATCTGCTACTATTTTATTTCACAGTAGACTCAGGACTGAACTTCGCTAATTTTGATTTATTCATCAGTTGAACTTTTGAGTATTTATTGTTGGCGCACATAAGTGATTTATTAATTTATATATTTATATTTTCTGGCAACTTTAATTAAGGATTATTGTGGCATCTTATTCATAGGTGTTTTATAAGGGTGAATTATTAGGAGGATTATTTATTCACAATTAGTATATATATACAGTATATACTTATTTATGTCTTATCACTTATTGAGTTAAACACCAAGGTGCAATAATAAGAGGTTAATATCAGCGCAATTATTCACATACACTCAATTATTATTGTCACTTACAATTAATTGCAGCTATATTTTTTGGATATCTCTTATTATTTTTTATATAATATTTTAATATATACACATTTTTTATATAATTTTTTATATAATTTTATCCACATCAGCGCTTTAGTATCTTCACAAACATAGGTATTCTATACTTTCAAAAGTGTAGAATGTTAAAGAATTTGCTGGAAGCTACAGTGCTAGAAGGCAAAGGAGTTTGGAAATACCAAGCACTGGAGAGATTCTTCTATTGCAGGGTCCATTGTTGATATTTTTAAGGAGAAGCACGTAGAGAGAGGGCTTTATTTCCTCAAAGCTGCCTCCCTAATGACTGGCGATTTGATATATTATGGGGTATTATTCAAAAAAGCTGCAGAAACAGATCAAAAAAGCACAGATTTATAGAATAAATACAACAAACCAGGGAGATATGGCACTATCTAGGGAAATTATATATATATATATATATACACACTGAGCAAAATTGTGTTTGTGTTTGCAAAGTATTTTAAAGTGCAAATGCTCTAATTGCATAGACCAACATCAGCAAACATGATCAAGCTTATGATGTGAAAAAATTATGTGAATTGTGTGTGACAAACTCAAAAATTACAGACAAAATGAGTAGTCAAATTATGTGATCAAAAGTATAAATATTCAAAAGGTTCATTCAATTCATGTGAATCTTCCAAATCTTGGTGTAAAGCAAGGAATAGATCTTTCCACCACCATCACCTGCCACACATCCTACTCACCAGAATCCCATGACACCCATTACAGGTATTGATATGCGCCTGTGGGTAATACCAATGGAAATTCCTCACGGCCACAGCTCTGGTCCAAGCGGAAAATCAATTAAGAATTGATCAGCAGGTGATCACGAACGCTTGTGGGAAATCTCAAGATGAAAGATTTTTCCAACGGTTAGTGGAAAATTAAAAGAAAAAGGGCTTCCATGGTGAAGTATATCACAATTTATTCCAAAAATTTGAGTTAAAAATAGGTTTAAAATCAAGTGTCCGTAGCAGCTAACACATCTACATATTGGAGACGCTGTTAGCGTTCCAGGCTGCGTCGCAAACAACGGAAGTGACGTACCACGTTCAAGCCACCCTACGCGTTTTGGCAGCACACTCTGGCGTCATCAGGGATCATGTGATTTGATACGTCGCTTCCATATTTATACAAGTCCACCAATTAAGGATATCCAATCTAGATCAATCCTTACTCAAAATATGTTAAAAACTTTGTAAAACATAATATAAAGACAAAAGACTAAATAAACAAATGATATTGAGGTAAATTGATTAGATTTTAAATTAACTTATTGACAATATTGTATCTGAAGATACTGCCATCTTGTGGACAAAAAACAAATGGTAGATACGTGTAAAGAAATAAAGAAATAGAGCCATCTTGTGGCAAAAAAGAAAAGAGGATTAACATAGAAAGGATTTACCTTTTACAAAGAAAACGCTACAAAGATGATTTCTTAATAATTGGTTAAATAACAATTTAAATCAATATCTACATTGATTCCCGCAGGCGTGAGTGTGTTTAATGTATAGATCCATTCCATTTCATTTTTTTAAATTTTCTGAATCATGTTGCCTCCCCTCCAATCAATGTCTTTTTTGTCAATCCCAAAAAATTTGGCCACACTAGGATCCTTGTTATGATGTATTCTAAAGTGGTTTGAAAGGCTATGTTTTGGGAACCCGTTTTTAATATTATTTAAATGCTCATTAATACGGGTGCATAAATTCCTTTTAGTGTGTCCCAGGTATTGAAGCCCACAAGGGCAAAAAATAAGGTAGTTTACATAGGTTGATTTACATGTAATAAATTTCTCAATTTTGTATTCACTCCCTGTGCTAAATTATGTGAAATTCAATACCTTTCTATCATTTTTCCTCGTTGTTTTGCATGCTTTGCACTTTTTGCAATAATAAAAACAATGAGGAAAAATGATAGAAAGGTATTAAATTTCACATCATTTAGCACAGAGAGTAAATACAACATTGAGAAAATTATTACATGTAAATCCACCTATATAACCATTTAAATATTATGAAAAAACTTTTGTTTTTTTTCCACAAGATGGCTCTATTTCTTTACACATATCTACCATTTGTTTTTTGTCCACAAGATGGCAGTATCTTCGGATACAATATTTTTAATAAGTTAATTTAAAATCCAATCAATTTACCTCAATATAATCTGTTTATATAGTCTTTTATAATTATATTATGTTTTCCAAGGGTTTTAACATATTTTGAGTAAGGATTGAGCTAGATTGAATATCCCTAATTGGTGGACTTGTATAAATATGGAAGCGATGTATCCGATCACATGACCCCTGATGACGCCAGAGCGTGCTGATGAAATGCGTAGGGTGGCTTGAACGTGGTATGTCACTTCCACCGTTTGCAACGCAGCCTGGAACGATAACAGCGTCTCCAACATGTGGATGTGTTAGCTGCTATGGACACTTGATTTTAAACCTATTTTTATTTAAATTTTTTGAATAAATTGTGATATACTTCACCTTGGAAGCCCTTTTTCTTTTAATTTTCCACTAACCCTTGGATACTTGCTGTGGTTATGAAAAATCTTTCATCTTGAGATTTCCCAGAAGCATTCGTGATCACCTGCTGATCAATTCTTAATTGATCTTCCGCTTGGAACAGAGCTGTGGCCGTGAGGAATTTCCATTGGTTTTACCCACAGGCACATATGACTACCTGTAATGAGTGTCGTGGTATTCTGGTGAGTAGGATGTGTGGCAGGTGATGGTGGTGGAAAGATCTATTTCTTGTTCTACACCAAGATTTGGAAGATTCAGATGAATTGAATGAACTTTATGAATAATTATATTTTTGATCACATAATTTGACTACTCATTTTGTCCGTAATTTTTGAGTTTGTCACACACAATTCACATAATTTTTTCACATCATAAGCTTGATCATGTTTGATTATGTTTGTCTATGCAATTAGAGCATTTGCACTTTAAAACACTTTGAAATATTATATCTTGGAGAGAGAGCGATTTTAATTAATTCATTTCAATTAATTTCCTTTCATTTGCATACGAGCTGCTCTCATTATCACTGTTTATTATCACTATTTTATTACTATTGTTATTTTGCCATTTTCGCAGGTTTAGTGGTATTTTCACTTATGATCAATTTTACTTTTGTGTTTGCCCCTATTTATCATGAGCTGAACTCAAAGATCTACGACTTTTTCTATGTGCACAAAAGTCCTATTTCTCTCAAATATTATTCACAAAGTCTAAATCTGTGCTAGTGAGCACTTCTTTTTTGCCGAGATAATCCATCCACCTTACAGGTGTGGCATATCAAGATGCTGATTAGACAGCATGGTTATTGCACAGGTGTTCCTTAGGCTGGCCACAATAAAAGACCACTTTAAAATGTGCAGTTTTATCACACAGCACAATGCCACAGATGTCACAAATTTTGAGGGAGCGTGCAATTGACATGCTGGCTGCAGGAATGTCCACCAGAGCTGTTGCCCTTGAATTGAATGTTAATTTCTCTACCATAAGCCGTCTCCAAGGCATTTATCATGTACCTGGTAGAAGAGCCTGAATGGACGAGCAAGGCCTCCCTTACCACTCTGAGTTAGGGCCCCTGATAGAGCAAACAGAAGGCACCAAAGTACAGAGTCGCACGAGTGCCAGAAAGTCCTTGGTGGAAGCAGGATGGCTGGTCCCGATCCTGCTGGAGAGGACACCGGGAAGCTTCAGCAGAAGACCAGCAGGTGGCAGCAGGTGCAGATGACAGCAGCAAGTAGCGAAGTCAGGCAAGCAGGGTCATACACGGCAGGTTAAATCGGATATAGGGTGCAGGCAGGATCGAAGTCAGGAACAAGCCGGGTCAAGCCAGATCAGCAGTGCAGGTGCCAGGGAGGAAGCCGAAGGTTGGTCAATGGATAAGCCGAGGTTGGTACAGGCAGAGTTCAAGGAGAGTTATAAAGACAAGCCAGGTAGACAACAGGAATCAGGATACAGGTTCACAGGATACTGGATACTCAGGAGCTGAAGACAAAGCAGCACCGGACCAAGGCACTGGCTGGACTTAAATAAACTGCTTGGCACCAATGTGGGCGCGCGCTAGTGCACGCGCTGGCACATGTGGGTGCGCGCAAGTGCCGATCGTGCATGAGGATGCACGACGGCTGCTGTTTGCGCTCCTGTTCGCGCATGCGCACATCTATGCGCCAAAGCCCGGTTTCTGTGTGGAACAGGAATGCGCATTCTTCTGTGCCTTAGAAGTCTTCTGGGGGAACGAGGCTGTCTGCTGATGGGTGCATCCTGACAGCGTTTCAGAGAATTTGGTAGTACATCATACTGGCTTCACAACCGCAGACCACGTGCAACCACACTAGCCCAGGACCTTCACATCCAGCATCTTCACTTACAAGATTGTCTAAGACCAGCCACCCGGGCAGCTGCTGCAACAATCGGTTTGCATAACCAAAGAATTTCTGCACAAACTGTCAAAAACCATCTCAGGGAAGCTCATCTGCATGCTCATAGTCCTCATCGGGGGTCTCGACCTGACTGCAGTTCATCATCGTAACCGACTTAAGTGGGCAAATACTCACATTCGATGGCATCTGGCACTTTGGAGAGTTGTTCGCTTCACGGATGAATCATGGTTTTCACTGTACAGGGCAGTTTGCTGATGTCAACGTTGTGGATCGAGTGGCCCATGGTGGTGGTGGGGTTATGGTATGAGCAGGCATATGCTATGGACAACGAACACAGGTGCATTTTATTGATGCCATTTTGAGAGCACAGAGATACCGTGATGAGATCTTAAAGCTCATTGTCGTGCCATTCATTCACGACCATCACCTCATGTTGCAGCATGATAATGCACAGCCTCATGTTGCAAGGTTCTGTACACAATTCCTGGAAGCTGAAAACACCCCAGTTCTTGCATGGCCAGCATACTCACTGGATATGTCACCCATTGAGCATGTTTGGGATGCTCTGGATCGGCGTATACGACAGCGTGTTACAGTTCCTGCCAATATCCAGCAACTTCGCACAACTATTGAAGAGGAATGGACCAACATTCCACAGGCCACAATCAACAACCTGATCAACTCTATGCGAAAGAGATGTGCTGCACTGCGTGAGGCAAATGGTGGTCACACCAGATACTGACTGGTTTTCGGACCCCCCCCCCGACCCCCCCAATATAGTAAAACTGCACATTTTAAAAATAACCTTTTATTGTGGCCAGCCTAAGGCACACCTGTGCAATAATTATGCTGTCTAATCAGCATCTTAAATATATACAGTGCCTTGAAAATGTATTCATAATTTTCCACATTTTGTCATGTTACAACCAAAAATATGAATGTATTTTATTGGGATTTTATGTGATAGACCAATACAAACTGGCACATAATTGTGAAGTGGAAGGGAAATGATAAATGGTTTTCAAAATGTTTTACAAATAAATATGTGAAAAGTGCAGCATGGATTTGTATTCAGCCCCCCTGAGTCAATACTTTGTAGAACCACCTCTCTCTGCAATTGCAGCTGCAAGTCTTTTTGGGTATGTCTCTACCAGCTTTGCACATCTAGAGTGAAATCTTTTTTTTCTTTGCAAAATAGTTCAAGCTCTGTCCGATTGGATGAAGAACATCTGTGAACAGCAATTTTCAAGTACTACCACAGATTTTCAATTGGATTTAGGTCTGGATTTTGACTGGGCCATTTTGACTGGGCCATTCTAACACATGAATATGCTTTCCTCTAAACCATTCCATTTTATTCTGGCTGTATGTTTAGGGTTGTTGTTCTGCTGGAAGGTGAACCTCCGCCTCAGTCTCAAATGCAGACTCTAATGCCGTGTACACACGGCTGGACTTCCCTACAGAAAAAGTCTGATGGGAGATCTCGGTCGGACATTCCATCGGACTTTTTCTGTTGGCACTTCCGACGGACTCAGATATAGAACATGTTCTAAATCTTTCCATTGGAAATGCCGATGGAGTTTAGCCTGTTGGCAAGTCCGGCCGTGTGTATGCGGTATAACAGGTTCTCTTCTAAGATTGCCCTGTATTTGGCTCCATCCAGCTTCCCATCAACTCTGACCAGCTTCCCTTTCCCTGCTGAAGAAAAGCATCCCCACAACATGATGCTGCCACCACCATGTTTCAATGGCCAAAAAGTGACCAGAGCACCTTCTTCCACATGTTTGTTGTGTCCCCCACATGGCTTCTGACAAACTGCAAACTGGAATTCTTATGGCTTTCTTTGAGAAATGGCTTTCTTCTTGCCACTCTTCCATAAAGGCCAGATTTGTAGCGTGCACAACTAATAGTTGTCCTGTGGACAGATTCTTCCACCTGAGCTGTGGATCTTTGCAGCAGAGTTACCATGGGCTTCTTGGCTGCTTCTCTTATTAATGCTCTCCTTGCCCGACCTGTCAGTTTAGGTGGGCAGCCATGTCTTGGTAGGTTTGCAGTTGTGCCATTCTCTTTCCATTTTCAGATGATGGCTTGAACAGTGCTCCATGAGATGTTCAAAGCTTGGGATTTTTTTTAAAACCTAACCCTTATTTAAACTTCTCCACAACTTTATCCCTGACATGTCTGGTGTGTTTCTTGGTCTTCATAATTCTGTTTGTTCACTAAGGTTCTCTAACAAACCTCTAAGGGCTTCATTGAACAGCTGCATTTATACTGCGATTAAATTACACACAGGTGGACTCTACTTACTAATTAGATGACTTCTGCAGGCAGTTGGTTCCACTAGATTTTTGTTAGGAGTATCAGAGTAAAGAGGCCTGAATACAAATGAATGCCACACTTTTCACATATATATTTGTAAAAATTGTTGAAAACCATTTATCCTTTACCTTCCACGTCACAATTAAGTGCCACTTGTGTTGGTCTATCACAAAAAATCCCAATAAAAAACATTTACGTTTTTGGTTGTAACATGACAAAATGTGGAAATTTCAAGGGGTGTAAATACTTTTTCAAGGCACTATATATATATATATATATATGTATATATGTAGTGGGCACCTACTTTTAGGAAGGTGACCTTTCTTGGTAGTTTTTTCGTGCCAGGTAAATTTAGACAGGCTTGTGCCATTGCAGCAGGCCTGTCTGTTGTCAATTTCCATTTTGAGTGGCAGGTAGTTTGTATGCTAGTCTCAGCCAATCATTAACCTGCTTGGGAATACCCGGGACTCTCATATAAAAGGTGGTGCCCGGGGAGGTTCGTTCGCAGTCCTGCTCTGATGAGCAGAGGAGGCCAGCCTGATTCCCGGAGGGAGGTTTTCCCCTCCGGGGACCCAACGGAGCTTTTCCCTTGCAGAAAAAGGGGAATGGAGAACTGGTCCTCCATGAAGGAACAGACGACATTTCACAGCATGTGAACGCTGGTGTCCTTGGCCGCCCCTGCGGGGAGGGAAGCGGGCCACATAGAAGACAAGGAGCTAAAGAATCATTGTGGGAGAAGTAGCAACAAGGTGGAAGGAAACTGGGCGATCGATCGTTTATGAGTGGCACATGGACTGTTGATCACGTGAGTGAAAGCCCAAGGGGAACGGTACTACCAGAGACTGAGGGTTGTTAGTGCACAAGTCAGTGAGATGGGCAGTGATGGCCTATGACTTTGGGTTCAGTAATACCCCAGGGATTCCAATCAGTCAAGCGGGAAAAAGTTATTCAGAGTGACTTTTCTTTAGCTCAACTTGGAAGTACCATGCAGATAGGAAGTAGTGGCAAACAGGTAGCGGTGAAGCTGCCAGCACATAGAGATACGGACAGTTCTTTAAAAGTCGCATAGATGAAGAGGTTATTCAGAGTGACTCTTTATCAACTTTTCTCTATAAAAATCTACTTACATCTTCCCTGATTTAAGAGATCATTTGAAGATGATTTTTTAACTAACCGCAACTGATCATAGTATTCCTGCAAGATTCACTTAAAAGATGACAAATGTAACAAAAGAGCATCTCAGAAGAAGTCTTTCTCCTATCCCAGTTTGTGTTGTTAAATAAAGCAAGTGAAAAAGCACTGTGGACTGTGACTTGTAAATCTTTGGGCTGCGAGGGTTGGGGGTTAAACGTGAATTACGGATATAACATTTAATCAGCCGCTCCTCCAGGAGTATGTGCTACACGTGGGGGCGTCGTCCGGGATATCTGTTTCACGTTTACCTCTAACCATCTACCATAGCTACGAAACCTGCATTTCAGTGACTGTTGCCAAGATAGCCTGCAGTACAACAGTACCTACTACCAGGGATCGCTGGGGAGGACTTTGAAAATGTACAGCTACAGTTCCTCACGCGCTGAACCAACAAGTGGGGGGTGGAGCCACGCCCCAAAGGAAAAGTTTCTTAATGTTCAGCGTGCCACGCACCAGATCAAGAGAGGCGGAGGAGGATGGTGGAAGGTAACGGAAATACACATGCCATGCAGTGTTATCTGATTTGCAGGACTGGGTTTTGATCGATACCTGTGTTCGATTGGAGCTTACAGGAGGACTGGCGCTTGGAGTGGTTCAAGGAGTCGAGAGACTTTGTGTGTTGTGTCCCGGATGTCACAGGCCTACAGTTGGAGATACCGCCTGGGCTCAGTGTGGACACTGCGGTGCTCAGTTGACACGATTGGGACCTATTCAACAGGAAGTCAAGTATTACTCTGCCATTCCTATAATGGGACTTTGTCTGCCGCAAGCACAGGTGGTTCGGAAGGCTGGAGAGGGTCGTGTATCGCCTGCAGCAGCAGTGGAGGAGCTCCTATCTAAATCGGATTTGTCAGCGGATCAGGTAGGATCTACTGAAAAAACCTGTGGTCTGGTTGGGGATCCGGGGACTGTTGAAGTTGTTGCCCAGTCTTTGGAAAGAACCCCTGAGGAGCCAGCTAACAGTAAACCCTTTGATTTGCCCGTCCGGAAGGAGCCTAAATTACAGGAGAGGGATCCCTTGGGTGAGCCGGACAGGGTAAACGAAGACCGGGTTGTGGATTGGGGATCACCACAGATTTTGCAAAAATATGGATCTATGGACGATCTGTTTGAATGGTCATCCCCTGAAGAGTTAAATTCAAGTAGCGAGGAGGAATGTTTTGTTGAAAGCTCAACTTCAGTGGAGGCTTCTACAGGAGTATCTGATACAGTCAAAATTCCAGTACCTCCATTTAAAGCATCGAGTACTACCTTTCCTAACAGGCCAGTTACGTTCCAGCAATGGGTCAGTAGAGCTACTGACGCTTGTGTTTTGCCTGGCAGAGGAAAGGTTAAAGACTTGCCTGAATTCTCGAGATTCCAGAGAGAGGTTCAGCAAATGGTTGCTCAAGAATGGGGCTTTGATTACTTCTATGTCCCGGAACATATTATGGACACTGTAGAAAGTTCCCGGGAGACATGGGAGGATGAACTTGTGTGGGACTATCTTCATGTTCCCAAGCCAAAGAGGACACCTGACAGTGAGGTTTGGGTCCGGTTCAAAGATATTTATCGCAAGTGGAGGCTTGGAAGAGCGATTCACAAAGATAGAGTTTTAGTGGTAACAGCTGGACAAAATACCCGTAGCTACTCTATTTCAGTGAGAGGACCAGGGGACAGTCAGAAGAGGTTGCCTGACCCGAGATACTATTTGTGAGCAGGATTGTTGTTAGTGCATTCACAAATATATTTTTTTACCCAGATTGACTGCAGGATGGCAGATGGGTTAGGGTGGGTTTTCCCCCAAGCAAACTGTAAGCAGAGACTCGCATTCATGGTGCCTAACAAGGACAAAAGTTACGGACACTAAGGTGTGCTGTCTCTGTCAAGTCCCTTTGCCTCATAAGTACTTCTACAAGGACTCTTGTTTAAGAGCCAAACAGAAAGTTTCTTCACCGAGTATATGTATTTATATGCTGAGCATGTCTGTTTGGGGTGCGCTTTGCAGGAGGACTGCTGGACTCCTTTTGAGGGAGCGATTATCCCGGCAGAAACACACATGCCGTAAAGAGTTTTGTATTTGTTCAATTACCCGGTGGAGGATGATAACCCCCTTTGCCCGGTAATGCTAGTGTGATAGTTAGTATAGGTTAGAAATATTTTGTGTCTTCTTTTAGGTATGTTGAAGATGTGACGGCTGTCTATCTCATGGATAAAGGCCTGTGGTAAGCAGAGTATTCCTCCTGTGGGAGCAATGCTTTGGTTCCGCTTGTATGGAATGTTAGATGTAGGGATCTACAGTCAGGCCATGTAAATATTATTGTATTGATATTGTATACAGTGACAATTAATGTTAATCCTGTTTTAAGTTCGTTACCTTTTTTCCCCATCCCCTTTAATACAATAAGATGCTCTTTCTTCCTTAAATTTAAGGCGTTACTCTGAAATTCATTCCCCACAACTTGGGACAGTTGTGATTTAAGTGGGGGGTGTATGTAGCGGGCACCTACTTTTAGGTAGGTGACCTTTCTTGGTAGTTTTCGTGCCAGGCAAATTTAGACAGGCTTGTGCCATTGCAGCAGGCCTGTCTGTTGTCAATTTCCATTTTGAGTGGCAGGTAGTTTGTATGCTAGTCTCGGCCAATCATTAACCTGCTTGGGAATACCCGGGACTCTCATATAAAAGGGGGTCACGTGGTGTCCGGGGAGGTTCGTTCGCAGTCCTGCTCTGAGGAGCGGAGGAGGCCAGCCTGGTTCCCGGAGGAGGGAGGGAGGTTTTCGCCTCCGGGGACCCAACAGGGCTTTTCCCTTGCAGAAAAGGGGCAATGGAGAACTGGTCCTCCATGAAGGAACAGACGACAGAGCATGTGAACGCTGATGTCGTTGGCCGCCCCTGCGGGGAGGGGAGCGGGCCACAAAGAAGACAAGGAGCTAAAGAATCATTGCGGGAGAAGTAGCAACAAAGCGGAAGGAAACTGGATGATCGATCGTTTATGAGTGGCACATGGACTGTTGATCTTGTGAGTGAAAGCCCAAGGGGAACGGTACTACCAGAGACTGAGGGTTGTTAGTGCATAAGTCAGTGAGATGGGCAGTGATGGCCTATGACTTTGGGTTCAGCAATACCCCGGGGATTCCAATCAGTCAAGCGGGAAAAAGTTATTCAGAGTGACTTTTCTTTAGCTCAACTTGGAAGTAGCATGCATATGGGAAGTAGTGGCAAACAGGTAGCGGTGAAGCTGCCAGCACATATATAGAGATACGGACAGTTCTTTAAAAGTCGCATAGATGAAGAGGTTATTCAGAGTGACTCTTTATCAACTTTTCTCTATAAAAATCTACTTCCATCTTCCCTGATTTAAGAGATCATTTGAAGATGATTTTTTAACTAACCACAACTAATCATAGTATTCCTGCAAGATTCACTTAAAAGATGATAAATGTAACAAAAGAGCATCTCAGAAGAAGTACTTCTCCTATCCCAGTTTGTGTTGTTAAATAAAGCAAGTGAAAAAGCACTGTGGACTGTGACTTGTAAATCTATGGGCTGCGAGGGTTGGGGGTTAAACGTGAATTACGGATATAACATTTAATCAGCCGCTCCTCCGGGAGTATGTGATATATATATATATATATATATATATATATATATATATATATATATATCCATGGAAATATCATTATTTTGGTAGAAATAATTTGAGATAGGTGTATTAGAAAGCTGAGATGTTGTATTGTAGAGTTGATCCTGAAACTTGCATGACCAAGTTTCATAAATTCAGATGTCCAGAGCAAAATTCAAAATTGTTCTGGGAGAAAGGTTTCTCTTAAGGTTTTTGCTTTAAACCTGCTTCTGCTGTTTTGTGACCACTCTTAACACTTGACAGCCAGTGCCACCAAGTCCCATCCATCTATGTTATTATCCCTGGTAAGAGTGGCTCAGGCTCATCTTGTCGGGCAAAGCTGTCAGGAGCTTCCAAAACTATTCTGCACACCTTTGCATCATGTTTTGCTTGAAATTAACTGCTTTTTATAGGTGGGTTTTGACTCTCATTGACCCAATTTTTGAATTGCAGAGTTTTGCAAATTTTCTAAAATTTTCCTTAAACCACAACTGATTGAACTTTTCAGAGGTTTGCTCATTTGTACTGTATTAGTATCATAACATAGGTAGGGTCAAAAGAGGATATACGAGAACAATATTGTTGCACCATACTGCTAATTATGTACCTATTACACAGAATGAATATAGTGGGGAAACCAGAGTCTGCAATGCACAATAGTAAACAAATTGGGAAGTTTGTAATCTTCTAATCATCTCTGCACAATTTACACACTTTTTGCACACTGCACAGCCAAACAGGTGACTTAGCCATTTCTAGGTTCAGAAATTCAGCTTCCTGTTATAGTATTATGGATTTCTATGCCAACAGGCAACTTATCCTGGAAGCATTATAATAACCCAGAAGAATCAGTAAAACATACACCCGGAAGTCTTAAAAATATCGATTCCACTCCAATAGATTGTGAAGCATATTATTAACTGATCCCTGGTAAGGGATCTGAGATATACACAATGCATGTAAGTAAAGAAGAGATCTCTAAGGATCATACTGTATTTCAGCATCTCCCAAGTTAGATCTTCTTACGGTTTGCCGTTGCTTGCAAGATAATACACTGACCATAATAAAAGAAGGCAAGGTGAGCCAATGAATGGAGGATGAATGTTCAGGTTATATATATATTGTTTAAGTATAGGGGCACTTTAGGAAACTAAAATTGGATATATAATTCTGCATACTATGTATGAGACTGAAAATAATTTATTAAAAAAATAGGTCTGACAACATTGCCAGTTGTATGGGGAGCAAAAACAGAGAAAACTATTATAGAGAAACAATATCATTTATATAGATTACCTGCAAAGACGAGGTGAAGGTTAAGGTATATCTGTGCTTCTGAAACAAGAAAAACAAGTCTGCAAACACCAAGCTGAGCCATATGGTTTATGGGACACCATCAGAGTAACTGCAGAGCGAGCATGGCAATTTGTGTGTAAAATGCTTCTAATTCCAGGAGGCTTATTGTGCCATTCTCCTGCAGTAACAGATCGTTAATGACATCATTGTATTACCTTATGATAACAGGGAGCCGTACACTGCTATTACAAGGCACAAAAAAACCTAGCACGTAATCCAAGAGTACAAGGAAGTCAGCATGCATCATCTTGCACTAACAAAATAACTTTTATTCTAAATGAAACTCCAAGCCTGTTTTGCCATAAACAAAATAAATAAATAAAATAAAGAAAGATGTTCTTTGTTTCTGTTGCAGAGAACCACAGTGCTTGCAAGATGTCCTTTGTTTCTGTTGCAGAGAACCACAGTGCTTGCTTAATCAAAATCCAGAAGAACAGATCAAACTTACAGTCTTATGCCCCATACACACGGTCGGATTTTCTGATGGAAAATGCGCGATCGGAGTGTGTTGTCGGAAAATCCGACCGTGTGTGGGTTCCATCGGACTTTTTCCATCGGAATTTCCGACACACAAAGCTTGAGAGCTTGCTATAGAATTTTCCGACAACAAAATCCGTTGTCGGAAATTCCGATCGTGTGTACACAAATCCAATGCACAAAGTGCCACGCATGCTTAGAATAAATTAAGAGGCGAAAGCTATTGGCTACTGCCCCGTTTATAGTCCCGACGTATGTGTTTTACGTCACCGCGTTTAGAACGATCGGAAATTCCGACAACTTTGTGTGACCGTGTGTATGCAAAACAAGTTTGAGCCAAAATCCGTCGGAAAAAAAATCCATGGATTTTGTTGTCGGATTTTCCGATCAATGTCCGACCATGTGTACAGGGCATTACACATTTACAAAAGCATTGCTGTTTAACAGTCTGCACTGGTTGTAAAGACACTTTGGTACTATTGATAAACACGTACACATTTCCCTTCAGAGTAGATTATAGCTCTGATGCCCTAGCCCAATACTTAGACAGTATTGATTTCTCTACCTTGTCTCCCTCACAGTGTGAGCAATTAGAGTCTCCAATCTCTATTGAGGAAATCCAGACCGCCATACTGCTCTACAATCTGGGAAAAAAACAGGACTGGGAATTATTTAAAACTTTCTCTGAGGAGCTTGCTCCTATATTCCAAAGCACTCATTCTGCAGCCTTAAAAGAGGGTCTACCAGAGTCAATGTTGGAAGCCACCATAATAGTACTTCTTAAGACAGGAAAAGATCTCACTCTATGTGCTTCGTACCGTCCCATTCCTCTTATGAACATTCATATGAAAATCTTCGCTAAACTTCTAGGAAATCGATGAATGAGGGTCATCTGCACAAAGATACACACAAACCAAACTGGATTTATAAAAAAGTGAAAAATACCACGCTAAATAACATATGTAAATACAAAGCAAGCAGCTGCTAAAACCATGAGATACACACAGATACAGATACACAATACAAAGTAGCAGCGCTATAAAAATACGTGGATTAAGAATAAATAGTCCAAAAACAGTGAATGCGTGTGAACTAAAATATACAAACAACATGAGTGATAGCAATGAATGAACCATCCATGAATAGCACATAAATGTAGGTTCTTGTGATATGACACCTTTTGATGACAGTGCACCTCCACCACATCTCGGGCATCAACCACCAAGGAAAGAGGTCAGGCGTTACCCAAAAATATAAGAAAATGCTCCATAGTATAAAACGTACCAAAAGGATTTCATGGGTATAAAAGATTACACTTACAGAATGGAAGATAAAAACGATCATAAAATACAGCCGGCCAGCAAGCGAACACCCGTCCACTGAGTACAGCGTGATGACGTCAGCACATCAACCTCCCTAAAAGTGTTTTGTCACAAGCTGATGTCATCTCGGGGAACGTTTTAATCTATGGAGCATATTCTTATATTTTTGGATAACGCCTGACCTCTTCCCTTGGTGGTTGATGCCCGAGTCTCCCAGGCTATTTGGTGCTTACTCCAAGCCCCTTCCCATCACAAACTGGATTTATGCCATGCAAAGGTGAGCATATTAATATTCCTCATCTTTTCACCAATATCTCGATGGCTCGGCAGAGGGGGAGTGTGGGGGGGGGGGTAGTTTTGTCCCTTGACACAGAAAGAGCTTTTGATTTGGTTAAGTGGGGCTACCTTTGGAAAATGTTATATAAAGATTCAGTTTGGATCCTCAATTCATCTCTTGGCTACAGATGCTGTACAAAATAAATACCTCTAGAGTCTATACCAACACTACTATATTTCCACTATTTAAAAAAAGCAGGGGTACATGACAGGGCTGCCCACTCTCTCCAGGACTCTTTGCACTGGCGATGGAACCCGTTGCCATTAGTTTCAGAAAGTCTGAGTCAATTGCAGGTCTGTTGGAGGAAGTAGAGGATCCCCCTCTATGTGGATGTTGCCCTATTATATTTGGGAGATGCTACCACTTCCTTGTTGTCTGTATTGTAGATTGTTGACTCCTTCAGCTTCTACTACATTAAATTATTTGGAACAAATCCCTGCTATTCCTACTTGACTCACTGGTTAAAGGCCCCAATCCTCTCAGTCAGGTCTTCAAAATGTAAATATCTTGGGGTTGTGGTACATTCAGACCTCTCAGATAATCTGCAACCTATACTGGACAATTTTTCGCATCACTGTGCAGGTTTTCTGTCCATGCCCTTGAGCCCAGTGGACAGCCGACTTGATCAAAATGACCCTCCTGCCTAAATTCCTTTATTTGTTCAGACATAGGCCAGTTGTAATACCTAAATCCATTTTTTGGGAAAATTGATGAGTTGTTATTTTCTTCATGTTTTCTTGCTCCAGTCCCTGCATCCCTCTCCCCCCCCCCCCCCCCCCCCCCCAACCCTCTGCTGTGACAGGACAATGGCTTAGTGATTAACACCTCTAATTGGCAGCACTTGAGTCATCATTTTGGATCACAACCATGGCATTTGTGCATGTTCTTCCTGTACCTGCGTGGGTTCCTCCAGGTACTCCTGTTTCCTCCCACACTCTAAAGACATGCTGGTAGGTTAATTGGCTCCTCTCTAAACTGGCCTTAGTATATGTATGTATGAAGGTGAGTTAGGGACTTTAGATTGTAAACTCCTTGAGGGCAGAAACTGATGTAAATGTACAATATATATGTAAATTGTTGGTGCCACCAAAGCAGATGGCTTGTCATGAGGGCACTGATGAGCGCTCTTGTAGTTCATTGACTCTTCCTGCGATTCAGTAACTGTCTGCCCCTATAGAAGGTACGGTCAGACAGCTATACTGAGTGTCTACAGGAACCTGACATTGTACCCGCCATCCACTGATCGCGAGTGTAAAAAAACAATAAATGCACATTTTTTTACCTGCAAAATAATGTGCATTTATTATTTTTTGTACAAAAAGTGAAAGTATTGTTTAACCACTTCCTGAACAGCAGCTGCAGTTATACTGCGGCAGGTTGGCTCCCCTGGACCAGCCATCGCCAGGTACCCCCGATCGCTCCACACAGAGACAGAACAGATATCTGTCAATTTAAACAGACAGATCTCCGTGCTGTCAGGGGAGAGGAGACTGATCTGTTGTTCATACTAAGTATGAACAAGGATCGCTCTCCTCACCCAGGCAGTTCCATCCCTCCACAGTAAGAATCACTCCCTAGGACACACAGTTAACCTCTTGATTGCCCCCTACTGTTAACCACTTCTCTGCCAGTGTCATTTATACAGTAATCAGTGCATTTTTATAGCACTGATCGCTGTATAAATGTCAATAGTCCCGAAAAAGTGTCAAAAGTGTCCGATCTGTCCCCACAATGTCGCAGTCCCAATAAAAAATCGCAGATCACCGCCATTACTAGTAAACAAAATAATAAAAATTCCATAAATATAGCCCCTATTTTGTAGATGCTATAACTTTTGTGCAAACCAATCAATATACCCTTATTGCGATTTTTTTTTAACAAAAATATGTAGAAGTATACATATTGGTCTAAACTGAGGAAGAAATTTGTTTTTTTTTTTTTAAATTGGGGGATATTTATTATAGCAAAAAAGTAAAAGATATTGTTTTTTTTTTTTCAAAATTGTCACTCTTTTTTTGTTTATAGCACAAAAAATAAAAATCACAGAGGTGATCAATTACCACCAAAAGAAAGCTCTATTTGTGGGGAAAAAAGGACGTCAATTTTGTTTTTGTACAAAGTTGCACGCCTGCGCAATTTTCAGTTAAAATGACGCAGTGCCGAATCGCAAAAAATGGACTGGTCATTAAAGTGGTTGTAAACCCACTTTTTGGACTTCTACCTATAGGTAAGCCTAGAATAGGGCTTACCTATAGGTAGTGGAAATATCTCCTAAACGTTTAGGAGATATTTCACTTGTAGTCCGGCGAAAATTCCAACGGTGCATGCACGGGGAAGAAACAAAACAAAGTGCCGTTTATCCCTAGCCTGTGCCGTTAATCGCTGCTCCCGTGCGCATGCTCGGGAGTGACGTCACACGGCTCCGGCGAATCACAGAGCTGGAGTCCGCGGCCCGGAAGGAAGACGGGCCAGAAGATGGACTCTGCCTACACAGGGGACATCGCTGGATTCTTTTGCAGGTAAGTGGCACATAATGGGCTAGGATGCGATGCATCCTTGCCCATTATGCTTTTCATTAGCAGGCATTGCAGCGAGCAAAAGAGAAAGTAAAACCCATCAGAGTTTACTTCCTCTTTAAGGGGGCAAATATTCCGGGGCTGAAGTGGTTAATGTAGAAGCCCAAAAGTGTATTTAATGAAAAACTGTACTTTTCCCATGGAATGCACAGTCATGGGTATGCTTTAGTTTAAAGTGACGTTGTTGCTATTTTTAAAGCCTGAAAACAGATGTTTCTTGCAAAGCAAACAATTAACATTTACCTTCCCCACTGACAATAACACTGAACACTGCAGGGTTAAAGAAATAATGTTGTTGAAAGATCTTCAACATCCTGCCAAATTTTGCCTGGCCCCCTGCTTCACTCTGTGGTTCCTTCAGCTGGTCACTATGTCACTAATGTATCTAGTAGTGTAGAAAAATCATCTATCCAACCTGGTGAAGTTTGGCAAGTATTATTATTATTATTATTATACACAATTTATATAGCACCAACAGTTTACGCATCGCTTTACAATGTATAGGGGGGACAACACAATTACAGTACAATTATTAACTGTTTGCTTTAGAAGAAGCTGCTGTTTTCAGGTCTTAAAATAGTGACAGGGGTGTGATGCTTTCTATGAGGGCACTCATTTCGGCTAGCTCCCGAGCCACCCTGTATGAGTGTTTAAACACAGGCAGGGTTGCTCAGCCCTACCTCCTGCTCCCTCATCACAGGAGTCAATGAATACCTCTTTTGTCAATGTACAGTGCCTTGCTAAAGTATTCACCCCTTGGCTTTTTACCTATTTTGTTACAGTATAGACTTTAGTTCAATGTTTTTTTAATCTGAATTATATGTGATGCATCGGAACACAATAGTCTAAGTTGGTGAAGTAAAATTAGAAAAATATATACATAAAACTATTTTTTAGAAATAAAAAAATGATAATTGGCATGTGCATATGTATTCACCCCCTTTGTTATGAAGCCCATAAAAAGCTCTGGTGCAACCAATTACCTTCAGAAGTCACATAATTAGTGAAATGATGTCCACCTGTGTGCAATCTAAGTGTCACATGATCTGTCATTACCTATACACACCTTTTTGAAAGGCCCCAGAGGCTGCAACACCTAAGCAAGAGGCACCACTAACCAAACACTGCCATGAAGACCAAGGAACTCTCCAAACAAGTAAGGGACAATGTTGTTGAGAAGTACAAGTCAGGGTTAAGTCATAAAAAAATATACAAATCTTTGATGATCCCTAGGAGCACCATCAAATCTATCATAACCAAATGGAAAGAACATGGCACAACAGCAAACCTTCCAAGAGACGGCCGCACACCAAAACTCACAGACTGGGCAAGGAGGGCATTAATCAGAGAGGCAGCACAGAGACCTAAGGTAACCCAGGAGGAGCTGCAGAGTTCCACAGCAAAGACTGGAGTATCTGTACATAGGACGACAATAAGCCGTACGCTCCATAGAGTTGGGCTTTATGGCAGAGTGGCCAGAAGAAAGCCATTACTTTCAGCAAAAAAAAAAAATGGCACGTTTTGAGTTTGCGAAAAGGCATGTGGGAGACTACCAAAATGTATGGAGGAGGGTGCTCTGGTCTGATGAGACTAAAATTCAACTTTTTGGCCATCAAAGAAAACGCTATGTCTAGTGCAAACCCAACACATCACATCACCCAAAGAACACCATCCCCACAGTGAAACATGGTGGTGGCAGCATCATGCTGTGGGGATGTTTTTCAGCAATTGGGACTGGGAAACTGGTCAGAGGGGAAGGTGGATGGAGCTAAATACAGGGATATTCTTGAGCAAAACCTGTACCACTCTGTGTGTGATTTGAGGCTAGGACAGAGGTTCACCTTCCAGCAGGACAATGACCCCAAACACACTGCTAAAGCAACACTTGAGTGGTTTAAGGGGAAACATGTAAATGTGTTGGAATGGCCTAGTCAAAGCCCAGACCTCAATCCAATAGAAAATCTGTGGTCAGGCTTAAAGATTGCTGTTCACAAGCGCAAACCATCCAACTTGAAGGAGCTGGAGCAGTTTTACGAGGAGGAATGGGCAAAAATCCCAGTGGTAAGATGTGGCAATCCAAAGCGACTTGGAGCTGTGATAGCCGAAAAAGGTGGCTCTACAAAGTATTGACTTTAGGGGGTGAATAGTTATGCACATTGACTTTTTCTGTTATTTTGTCCTATTTGTTGTTTGCTTCACAATAAAAAAAAAAAAATCTTCAAAGTTGTGGGCATGTTCTGTAAGTTAAATGATGCAAATCCTCAAACAATCCATGTTAATTCCAGGTGGTGAGGCAATAAAACACAAAAAATGTCAAGGGGGTGAATACTTTTGCAAGGCACTGTACATATCTCATGCACATAGCTGGTATGAGATCAGGCGCAGGTAGGAATAAGTGAAAAGTGAGGGGGGTGGGGGGCTGTGGGAATTCTCTGGCACATAAGGTTTTTTTACTTTAACGCATAGAATTCATTAAAGCGTAACTACACGTTTCTTGAGGAAAAAAACATTGCCCCCTGGGTGATCTATGTACACTATAAGAATTATAACAACTTTTGTTACAGATTCCTACCTTTTGTTATTCTGAAGAAACCCATGTGTGTTTGTCTGTGCCTCTGTACTATGTGGTTCTAATGGGAGTGGTTTCATAACTATCAGTCAGCTGTGGCAGCTACAGGGCACTAATGAGGAAATCTGCTTTGCCTGCACCCCTTTAGATGTGTTCCTATTGGAAATATCTCACCAAAAATAAAATTTTTGTTGCAGAGGATGCCTGATATCTGACTTGTATCTTAGGCAGACTTCTGGGAAAATTGGTGAGCCAATCACACAAGCAGGAAATTATGTTTCTGGGGAGTGGTCAGTACATATTCTGTGTACAGAACAACTCCATGTAGCCATATTGCAATGCATTTATAGAAAATTACAGCGGCTGCAGACTCAAAAGGAAAGGAAATTTTTAATAACTTTCAATTGCAATATGACTTGTATCGCAATTGTACATGCTAAGGCTGGGCACACACTATTGCGAATTGGATGCGGGTTTCCCTGCATCTAATTCGCATATCAGGAGATTGTGATCGGCTCTCTATGGAGCCAGTTCACACATCTCCTGAGTGGCTCTGGTGCAAATTACACAGGAGCCCTGTGCGTCTTTTGGTCTGTTTCAAGTCCGAATTCAGCCAAAAATTCTGGCTGAAATCGGACCTGAAACAGTGAATGGAGACGCACCAGACTCCTGCTGTGAGCTGCTGCGATCTCTAGTGTGAACCCAGCCTTAAAATCTATTGCTCCAGCAGCAAATATTCTTGGATTCTACACTCCCTCACTACTCTCTTCATCCCTTGGGTAAAGAAAATAACCGCTTTTTGTGTATAGAGGCCTACGAAACCTATTCAATGTGACAATGTGACAGTGCTAGTGCTTGATGTCTGTCATATGGGGGAGAAGGGCCAGTCAACCCTGTGTAAGCTCCAACTGGGAAAACATCCTTGAGCTTGGCTAAATGAAGCAGTTATCAACAAGGAAGGTGAGTACATGCTGCTGGTGATGAGGGCATTAAAAATAACCTGTTTGTTTTGCCCTGCATGGACTTTGTTATAACTAAACAATTTACAGGTGAATGTGTAATCATTTAGGTAATAATATGATTATATGAATAAGTGCCATGGGTTCTTGAGGAACTGTTGTGCCCCTGCTGTTGTCACTGACACATTAAAACCATTTAGCGTAAACTTCTTTCTGTAACAGTTAGATTGATGAATAATTTCTTTGCCAGCATAATAGCACCGATTCATTTATTTTGCAGTAAAACTGTGATCATGAAACAATTTAACACAAACTCTCCACTAGCGTCTGAATGTATAAGTTTTAATTAAATGTCATAATAACTGTAAATATGTGTTCACATTTTCCTTGTAAATCTCATTAATCTAAAAATATCCAGCTGAAATTGTATAACTTTCAGTATAGTATTTATGTTTTATTTGCAAACCCAGCTGAAAATAAATGGTATTGTAAGAATTCATAATAATTTTTACTACCATAAAACATACGATCAAAATGAAATAAATATACAGTTATACTAGTTTAGTTTTCTACTTCTTGATAGCCACCTAAGGCATATTTAAAGAACTATGGGAAAAACTTTTATTTTCATTTTGGATAGAGCAAGGGACGGTTATAACCCTTGTCAGATTTTTTTTTTACCATCTCTTTGAGGACAGGGGATCTAATCCATCTCTACTCTTTCCAAAACTAGAACAAAAGTTTTACCTTTAGTTATACTTTAACAAGAATGTGTTACATGCAATAAGTACTGTATATGCAATGTTCTTCAACCAGTGGGAACCAATCAGATTAAATCTTTTTCAACAGTTAACTCCAGTAAACAGATTGGTTAACTGAGTGATTGATTTACTACACGTTGTATGTAAGTTATTTATAGAACTTAATTCTTCAGAACGGTATTGTAGTATGATCATAGGTGTGCGCAGCCTATTGCATTAGGGTGTGCACCCAAAAGGTAAAACACACAGACTGATTGATTTTCAGAATGTACTGTACATTGATTGATGCGGTGGTTGTGATTGGAGCCAAAGACAATACCGGTTGTAGAAATTTCGGCATCAGCTTTATTAAAATGAGTAAAAAAAATGGTCGCTCTGAGATCCCTTTGCATGAAATATCCATCTCCCTTAGGGTCATATTTAAGTACCTAGCATCAGATATGTTTTTTTTATATCAAAGGATGTGTAAATCCTAACAATGAACTTCCTATATTTGCTCCCTTTTGGTCTGTGAAATATTTCTTGGAAAGTGTTTTGTAATATCAGTTCAATAGGTGCAAAAATACCTACTGATCTACTGAAGCTGCACTTTTTGATTGCCTATATGTTATGATGCCCTTATATCGGGGTTATGGTGTATAGCTGCAGGACCGGTTTTCACAATTGTATTCACAATTGTTATTTGATTTCTTCACGCACTGATCGCAATTCTTCTCTAATTTTTCATTCAAGATCAGTGACCCAAAAATCAAACAAAGTGTACCTAGCTGGGGTCTGTCATTTCCACGTGTCATGTCATGCCAGACTCTCTGGGCCAAGCAACCCCCAGAGCCCCCTCAGCTATGTAATTCCCGTCAATTCAGAACAATTAAAAACAACTCAGCAAGTGACCTGATTAATGGCTGCCGCCTGGCTGTGGCCTGCCCTCTCTTTTCAATTGTGCATGTGTCCTGCATTGCTAGTGTAACGATACCCCCAAAGGAGCTGCTTAAGCTTGTTCAGTCCGTTACTCTGCCTCTGAACCCCAAAGAACTGTCTCAGCCCCTCTGGCACACCTAGCAAACATTATACTTGCAAACACAGTAAAACAGACACAAATGTAGTGAACAGGAAGTTTGTTTACTGGGAGACTTTCCACAATCAAACAAACAGTGATCTGGTAACTCAATAGTCAAGAATGGCAAACCGTGGTATTTAATAGTGTTAATCAAACCCAAAATGCAGACTTCAAAATAACAAAGTCAAACAACTTAAATAGATCTAGAGTGG
This sequence comes from Lithobates clamitans, assembly GCA_037952925.1. Lineage (NCBI taxonomy): Eukaryota > Metazoa > Chordata > Amphibia > Anura > Ranidae > Lithobates > Lithobates clamitans. Next base: position 8,455,284 of record JBBGZY010000438.1, read on the forward strand.
CCTATGCACTCAAGCATAAAGAAGAACTGATCTGACTTAACAACGGTCAGTCTGTTTCCCTCAAATCCTGAAATCACAGACCCAGGCAATTAAATGTGAGGCAAGAGGCCATAAATGCAAATTATCACTTTAAAGCGGAGGTTTGCTGAAAAAAAAAAAAATTAAAAGCCAGCAGATACAAATACTGCAGCTGCTGACTTTAAAATATATGGACACTTACCTGTCCAGGGAGCCCGCGGTGTCGGCAGCCGAAGCCGATACGTCCTTCGGCTCTCGGCTGCTGCCGACGCCATCCTCGGTAAGCGAATAAGGAAATGAAGCCATGCAGCTTTACTTCCTGGTTCCCTACTGCGCATGCATGAGCCGCGCTGTGCGTCCTCACAGGTCCCTGCTGTATTCTGTGTCTCACAGAATACAGTGAGGGAGGACGGGGTAGGCGGCGGAAGTGGCGTAGGTCACCGCAAGCTCCGGGGTGATCTGTGCCAGGAAGTGGGAGCAAATACCTGTATTAGACAGGTATCTGCTCCCTCCTCCCTCCTGAAAGGTGCCAAATGTGACACCGGAGGGGGGGAGGAATCCAAAAAGTGGAAGTTCCATTTTTGGGTGGAACTCCACATTAACATTTAACGTGAGAGTTCCCCTTTAAAGGTAGTCACTGGGATCACTAAATTACTGATACTGATGGAGTAATAGAAAGGGTCCTCAAAATGGAGCTATCCAGAATCTTCAGCTAGCCTGGCGTTGGTGCACTTGGTGTCCTGTTGAGCAGGATAAACAAAGGGGTACTTGAAAGTATCCTGGTAGGCAAAATGAAAACTAAGATGCTAGCAGTATCCTAATAGGCAAAGTAGAATGTAGTAACTGTTCAGCAGGGTGCAAGTATTCCTACAAATGTGGGCACTGGTGAGGCAATGTTGCCTGGCTACCGTGTAAAGATGAGCAAACACCCGCTCAACCATCCTGTGATCAAAGGATCAAGTGATCAGTTCCCCGAAAGGCCTGACTGGCCACCTTGTAACCGGATCAGCCCACACCCTCAGGAACACCTGGAGATATAGCCGGGATCTCTCAGATTAAGGGCCGGGCGCATAGAGATTAGGGGGGCGGTGCCCCTTATGGATGGGCCGCCGCTGATCAAGGGCATTCATGACGTAATGCGAGAGTGGAGCTGGGTGACATCAGAGGTAACAGGAAGTGGATATGTTTCATGTTGTGAAAGTGTTTTCAAATATATTGTAAGTGCGATTTTAATAAAATATCTGAGTGGTTTTAAATACTACACTTTGGCAGTTGTTTCTTGTCTTTTCTTGGTACACAATATGGAGCGAGTTTGAATGGGTCTGGGAAACACAACAATGTGCCCTAAAGCGACATACACCATGTAATTCCTGGAGGAACCTGAGTGAGGAGAGTGGCCATCTCCATGTAAAGTGATTTGTGGGCATACAACTCTGAACACAGAGGTGTGGGTCATATACATAGGTTAGAGGTGTGTGAGCACAGCGGTGGCACTATTGCATGTATTGTGACAGCACTGGAATTGTGGGCACATCCACTGTATGAAAAAGTGTATTAGTATTATTGATGAATTTATGTTTCACTAAAGGATTAAAAAATATAAAGGAAACCCTTTCACGAACTGAATTTATTTTGCTGACACATAGTTTTGTTTCACTATTACTTTATGTTTAAATATATTTATATTGTATATAGGTATACAAGTACTGTTTATTTATTTTTGATAAGGTGTTTTAATAGAGGGATTTTGATTTTAGCAACACATCACCTACTGATCTGATATTGTTTTTGTGTGTGAGAACAAATATTTTGTACGAGCAGCAGCAAATGTTAATATTTTTTCACCATTGAGTGGTGGGTAGTGCAGGAGGTAATTCACACATTTTTTCACACCTGCCTAAATCTTTTGCACAGTACTGTATATTAACAAAAAATCAGATTTGCTATTTAGGAGTACACCCCTATATTTACCACCACTTCTAATACATGAAATTAGAATCAGGTCCATAGATGCCAGTGATTATAATCATTTATAAGGATAGAAATATGGAGGTGGAACCTGTCTCATTAAAACCTCAGATTTTCGAGGGCTTGATGGTTTCTGCATAATTGACATGAGGGGAGATTTGGGGGGTTTATGCTGGGGGCAATTTGTGCTAGGAGGGGAAATTTGGGGGAGAAGAGTTACAACCCAAGATCACTGAACTCTCACAGTGCCTCACAGACTACATTTTAGGTGGTAAATAATGTAGCGCTAACCAGTGAAACACAAATATAGTGATATAAGTGATAAAAATACAATGGTGATACTAAAACCAATCCAATGTGCAGAATTATATATAAAAATATGTAAAAATATACAGAATATCTAAGATATAAAAAAAAATAATGTATGGTTAGGTAGAAACCAGAACATACAAATACTAGAATTGTGAATTAAACCAGTGAAAAAATGAATAAAGTGTAGTCCAACATGCGCCAAATCATCTACCACGGGGTAGTGAAGGGACAGAAAACCCAAATACTGAACACTGTTCGGTATGAAGAGCATCAAGAATATTGCATCATCAACAATGCAAAGAAGTGCGTGTGCCCTTCCCTGAACTTGTGGACTCCAATGTCAGCGACATGGAATTATACAGGCATGGTGCCACAAATTGCCAATGTATGGAACTCCAAAGGGACCAGTACCTCCGAGATGGAATCCAAGGAAGGGATGGAAAATCTCCAAATGGACCTCCAATCTTGGGAACGTCAAGCTGGATCAGGATGATGAAATCCACAGGATACCGGAGCCACTCACATTGAAATAATAAGAAAATGCTTCCACATGCAGATCAAAAAAGGTAATTTATTTCTAAAAACCCACATACAAAGATAAAAATGTGATCCAGAAAGTAAAACAAGGCAATGTGGAGAGCGATAAGCCAAGCTCTACGCGTTTCAACCAATGGGTCTTCAACAGGGGCATAAACCACAGAAAAATATACTGCCTTTGCAGTTGCGCGTGGTTGCCATTCTTAACTAATTCTTAATGACACCCTCATGCATCTAGCAAATGCATGTATGTTCATGTCCATTAAAAAAAGTGCAGGAACATGCAAATAATGTGCACACTTGGATGCACCTCCTGGGGTAAATGAGCCCTCAGACCCATATGCCCTAGGATTGTGCACAGTTCTAAAGGGTGCCTTGACTGAAAAAAGGTTGAAAAACACTGGTCTAGAAGATTTAGGCCAGCCATAGGTTATGTGATTTTCTTTCCTGCAACCCATGGAGAAAATTGCTTGAATCCCCCATCAACCCAGTCAGTGTTGATGGGGGATTCCCTCCCACGGACAGCTGGCTGCTGGCACTAAATGCATGAAAATTTGACAGGCTGGTTGTACCCAACTTTAGTGAGCGATCAACTTATGTATATTCAGCCTGCCCATGCATGGTTTGAATACCGGCTGGTTCCTGCTGTACCGGCTGAGATTCTAACTATTTATTCTTTCTTATTATTTTTATTCTTATTATTTATTATTATTATTATACTTTTCTTATTATTTCTTAACAATCAGTAAATAAGCTTTAAAACAAGCCTCTCAGAACTCTGTAGCTACAGACACCACTGAAAAAACTATTCTTAATGTTCACAAAAGATCCACTGAAGCCACTTCCTATTCAGCTGCTTTGTTTTTATAGATTAAACATAAGGAGGGCTGCCAATTCACTAATGGCAGATGGAAACCAAATGATCTAGTATTGAAAGACAAAAGTAAAAGTATATTTTACATTGTTAAGAAAAGTCTGATGAGGAATTATTTCAAGGTGCCTGCAGATAGAGAGGTCTGTGAGGAACTGTTTTACTGAAATATGTTGTATGGCTGGCCACATTTCTACTTTAAGAGGAAAAACATATCTCTATACATTCATATATCCTACTAGTTATTTTTTTCATACCAACATAATATACTGTGGTAACTTTTCCATTACACACAAATTCCCCTGTATTAATGTTCTGGCAGATTCAAAAGGGCATTCTCTTCCTTCCACATTTATCAGGTATGTTAATCACTTTAATCTGTTGATTGAAGGGGTTTTTTAATTCCATTGCTTTTCTTTTTCTAGGCTGAAGATTTGATTTTTTTCCCCCCAACTATTATAATAGTTATAATAGTTATAGAGGTCAGTGGGGAACAAGAGCTTCATTAGGGAAAATCCTTTATGTCATTTAATTTCAAAAGATAAAAAAAAATCGACTTTCAAATAGTAGAACCGCCTCCACTTAGGTTTGCAAGGCAGGAACCAATTCAAAAAGAAGATAAATAAAAGGGCATTTTCTACAAAAACTTATTGAGTCCATTTTTTCAGTGTCTGTAGACATTCTGACCAGAAGCTTTATATCAGCCCATTGGAAAGATTCAAACTCACTCACTTTTGCAAACATTTTGAAAAATTCCTGGATTCAGTTTATAGACAAATTTTGCATGCTAAACAAATTAGCATGCACATATGTCTGGATAATCGGACCTTCTTTTTTATTGTTCTGCCTTTTTACTTTTTATTTCTCTTTTACATTACCAATAATATCATGACTCCTATTGTCTCCCACCCAGCTTCAGCAGCCTTTCCTAGAATTTCCTCATCCTGTGTTGTTCCACCTCACAGCCTTCAACCATGTGTGATTCACAGATGTGTGCTTGGTTTGAGTTGGTACTTCTCTCTTGATTAAGGTGACCAGATTTTAAAAATGAAATCCGGGGACATATATATATTTTTTTAACTAGTAATGGCAGCAATCAACAACTCTTTGCCCGTTTCCGCCGCCGCCACCCGCCTCACAGCCTGTCAAGTCTAAAGCCCCATACACACTATCAGATTTTCTGCTGATTTTTTTCCTTCAGATTTACCAAAACCATATAATATGAGGTCAAACCTTAGGAGTTTCAATTTGTATGCAATCAGGCAGGCCCTTGAACTACATGGTTTTGGTAAATCTGAAGACAAAAATCAGCAGAAAATCTGATAGTGTGTATGGGGCTTTACTCTTCGGGCCCCGGCTACCACCAGGGAAGACAAGGAGATAAGCAGGCAGGCGGCTGGCCGGGACTTGAGCCAAGGCAGAAGAACATGCGAGTGGAACTCAATGGGCATGCGCCCAAAACTGAAGAAATAGTCCGACCAGTACATGATCATCAGAAAGGGGCACAGATAATGGAAAAAAAATAAACCCCCATAAGCTAGTAGGAGCGGCAGAGGAGGGGGGTGGGTGCAATTCATATTTTTTCTTTTTATTCTGCACGGGCTTTCTTTGAAATTGCCCCAGCCCCTGTTCAAATCCAATCTGGGGACAAAACTGGGGACAGACTTGGTCTGGGGACAGTGTCTTCAATCCGGGGACTGTCCCCAGAAACCGGGGATGTCTGGTCACCCTACTCTTGATCTCAAAATTTTAATCAAAAGTGCACATCCATGCCCTGGAGTTTACTTTGTATCCTGTACCCTGTGCCTGCTTCCAGTATTTTGTTTCTGCATCATATATTCTTTACCTTGCTTCTGATATCCTTGTCTCAGATTTATCCCATCCTGATTTCTGGGTTTCAACCCAGCTTGTTTGTAATCTCTGACTATGCCTGCTTGCTGCCAGCCCTGACCACCAGTCTGTCCCAGTTTTGCATTTGACTAATAACTTGATTGGTTTCTTTGGTCCATGCTTTCTGTCAGCTTTCTCCAGTGGGGAGAGCCTGGAGTTTGCTCTCTTAACGAGTCTGCTGCACAAGACCCATGTGAAGACCAGACTTACTTTACGAGGAAAACCCATCTGCTGAAGACACACGGGTCCACATTCAAGCTTGGTACTTGACAACTAATATAAGTAGGTATATTTTTACTTACATTAACATATACAGTAAATAAGTGACCATATCTTATTAAACCAGATGTGACAGTTTTATGCTGTGAACCAACTCTGTTCATTCTATTACATTACGCAGTACAAAAAATGAGATTGAGAATGTTCACAAGAAGGTATTTACACTAAGAAAAAAGTAATTTTGTTTTAATTCCGGCATGAAATTTATAAACCTTAGAAAAAGCTGATTAGTTAATTCTTAGAGAACCCATTTAATCTTACTTGTAAAATTATTCCTGGTTAAGTATAGCCATTTAACTTCTAAAACATAATCAAAAGGCCTGAATTTGTGGAAAGAGAATATGAGCAGAGAGTAAATTAGCAGACATTTAAGTGACACCAAACAATATCCTTATTCTCTATAATAAAATTCACAATTCAATTCAATATATCCAAAATATTCGATACACATCCACTACTTAGGCTGCATTCACATCTTGAAATCATGGGCAGAAACGCGCCAAATCTGCCCACGATTCAAAATGCCCAGGTGTGAATGACAAATCATACAATGCACATTTCAGATGGCATTAATGTGAATGACACCTAAAAATGCGGTGTGGTTCTGGTGCGATTGTCATGTGATAAATTACACTGCAATCACGGCAAACCACATCGCATGAAACTTGTCGGCCAAAAAAAGTTCAGGATCTTTTTTCAGGTGACATGCTTCACAAGAACCAAACCGCATTTTTAGGTGCCATTCAAATGACTGTGCGATTTTTCATTCATACCTGGGCGTTTTGAAATCACAGGCAGATGTGCGGCAAATCTACCCAGGTGTGAATGCAGCCTCAATGGCCCTGTAATCTATTTTCATAAAATAAAATTCTTACTGTGTTTTTCTACCTCCTTGTGACATCTTCCATGAGCTTCCAAATCTCTCCTTTTCTCTCTTACTTTTGTTTGGAATAAGCACGTTAGTTGCAGCCATATGCAGTGCTCTATGCACACTACAAGTCCCTAGTCGTTTTTTAGGAGCCAGCAAAAGAAGAAGCCAGGTCACAGCAGCAAAAAAAATAAATAAAAATGGAGATTTGGAGGAGGCTGAGAGCAACAGAATGTGCTTTCTTGGGTTAAGAATACATACTTGATTTTTTTTTTGTGTGTCATTTTAAGAGGATTACAGAATGGGGTTGATTTACTAAAACTGGAGACTGCAAAATCTGGTGCAGCTCTGCATAGAAACCAATCAGTTTCCAGGTTGTTTTGTCAAAGCTTAAAGTGTTACTATTCAAAAAAGTGTTACAAGCCACAAAATGTTTTTAATTAAAATAACAACCATGTTATACTTACAGGCTCTGTGCAGTGTTATTGCACTGAGTGGCTATGATCCTCCTCTTCTGGGGTTCCCAGCGGCGAACTTGGCTCCTCCTCTTCTTTTGAGGTATTACCATAGCCAGCCACTGGCTATGGGGAGAGCGTAGTCCCAGCACTCCCAAAATGTGTGGCTATGGAGCCATGCTCCATAGACATACACAGCGGGACTTAGGCCTGCCCCCTACTTCCTCCTCACTGCATCTGATTGACAGCAGCAAGAGCCAATGGCTTCTGCTGCTTTTCGAATGCTCTGTGAAGAGGAAGTAAGGGGAGAAAAGATGCAGCCGCACACAGCGCTGGTCTCTTCTCCCCTCTCTTTCCCTTTACACAGGGAAGGGGTGACACAGGGACACTGAAAACATGTTTTTACCTTAATGCAAACAATGCATTAAGGTAAAAAATGTTTTTAGGTTTACTAACACTTTAATTGAACAAGTTGAAGTTAGAGGCTAATTAGTTACCATGCACAACTGCACCAGATTTTGCACTCTCCAGTTTTAGTAACCCCCATAACCATCAACCCCAATGTGTCTTGTACTACTGTGTTTTAATGTATGCAATGGTGTTTCACTGTGCTCTCTATACTCAGTTTTGACACAGGGATGCCTGCACCCACCACATCCTTAACAACCACTGATGTCACCTGGTCCATCCACTTACTTGCCTGGGAATCCCCATCCATGTAAGTAAATGGACGGGAAGAGAGGATAACATCATTGTCTAAATATGACCACATAGTCATATTTGGGTAATAACATTGAAGAAACATGGCCATGGCCTTATTTGGGCAATGGTGTAATCACTAACCTTTTGTTTATATTGCTGATGACAGCTCAAGGAACTGTCATTCAGCAGGTGGCTTGGGGAACTGTCATTTGGCACTTGGCCGTCTTCACGCTGGGATCATTGGGTTTTTACTTTTGGTGGGTGTTGTTCATCGTGATTGAGGAGGGTCTACATTGCTGGACAATGTGACTTTCAATGGATTTATATTGTGGGCCTTTTTTTATATTAAAGAGCTTGTCTCAAACTGTGTGTGTTTTATTTTGTTTTCTATTAACTTTTCTTTTACTATGTACCCCTTTCTTTTTCACATGGGGGAATTGGTTTTTGAGTGTCCCCTTATTTTTAAAGGAGGCCTCCAGATTTCAATAAGCTCTCCACCCACAGACCCCTACAACCACTGGCCTAAGGTTGTGGGACAGAGGCCCTGGTCCTAATGACAAGGTGCCATTCCCTATGCTGAGGGAATCTGGCGTAATATGGTTAGGTTAAGGACTTCCTGGCCAGGGGGCCAGGTCTGGAATGCATTTTGGGGGGGGGGGAATTCCATGATTTTGTTCTTAGTTTTTGTGTGGGGTCCCTCCCCAGCCACATAAACAAATGAGCTCGGGATAGTTTAATGAAAAGGTACTTCCCCATGTTTTGGGCATGTGGCCTGGTATCATTCGGGGGGGGGGGCAGCTAGACAGATAAGGGTCTAGTAGGAATTTGGGGGGGACCTAATGTCTTTTTTCTTGATTTTTTTCATGGAATCCTCCTTAAAATACATGTCAGACCTGAAGTTTTTTTTGTGTGGAATCCCCCATTAACATCAATATCAGACCCTCATCTAGGATAAGCCAGGAGCTCTCATTTTGCTGGAAATTTAAACACTCTTTTATTTGTAACTTTTAGTTCACTTCACAGGCAGGGTCAAGGCATCCCTCAGACATGTTATTCAATAAAGTTTGGCATTTTTAATGTTTCACTTTAAGCATTACTAAAATCATTAGTCCCCACCAAATATATATATTTTTTAATGTTTTGCTTTGGTACAGTCTCCCTGGGCAGTGCCAATGCCATTTGTTTGACAATTAGCCTAGAAAATGACTGTGACTGTTTTTTTAACATTGGACTCCCGTTGAATTAAATGGTGTTCACATTTGGTACATAAACTTTTGTTTAATGAGCCAGCCTTGAACTGAACCAAGGTATGCTTGGCTCATCACTAGTCTCTATTAAGCAATACATCAATTTGCTTTCTTCTTATGTGTGGGCAGGGAGTGAGAACAAATGTCCCTGTAGAAGCAGTTTCAAATGTAGCACTATCCTCTACCGGCAAATTTATAGGTGGTGGATTTTCTTCCCAACATTGTCTTTCTTCACTACAACTCCATGAAACAGTGCTCATCTCTCTGTAGCGTTATGATTCCAGCAGTCACACTACTGCCTTACTTTGAGCTGTCCCAGGCTCAAATGATATTCTTACAGGTCTGACTAGCAGGAGTCCATATAAAAGAGATACCAGAACTTCATCAGCATGAGAGAGACAAAATTGGCTCTCTCTAGGTCCTCTGCACCTGTTTTTCTACAAAATTGCTTTTGTCCTTCCCTTCTCCTTTCCTCTTCCTGCTTTGTCTCTCTCATAGGCTAAGCCCGAGTTCACACTATACCGGGCTGCGGATCGCACAGGAGTGCTGTGCGTCCCTGTTCCCCATTTCAGGGACGAATCATTCGATTCTATGCCTGAATTCAGCCCTGAAACGGAGCCAAAGACGCACAGCATTTTTGTGCAGTGCGCTCTGCAGCCGCCCCAGAGATATGTGAACCCTCTCCTGAACGCGGAAGAATCACATTCAGGATAGGAACGTTTTGAATCATAGTGCGATTTTGCAGCGTTTTGCATTTTCCCGTGGTCAGCAGTCATAATAGGCTATGTGTACATGAACCCTTACAGTGCTCTTGAGAGTAAGTTAGGCATGCCCCAGGCTCCTTTACAGAAGTTTATCTGTAGCAGTACTTACACTTCTAAAAGGGGAGCCATGCTTATGTTAATGCAAAAATGCATCCAGACAAGTTTAAAAGGACAGTCTAACTCCCTATGGGTTTCTACACTCTGTTCACACATGGCTGACACAAATTAGCCCGCTGCAGCATCTTGTTGCACCCTGGGGAAGAGGAGGCTGAGGCAATGCTTCCTCCTGCCCATGCCCAGTTTTAGCCTAAGCAAAGTTATTGACTGGCGCTCCATGACTGATTTTGTATAAAAAAAGGTAAAACTTGAAAAATAAAACTGTTACTGTATACTGTGACATGTCAGGACATTTTATATGCAGACCTAAAGGTCCACATTAAGTAGTTTTCCCAAACAATACTGAATACTTGTTGGTCAAGCTAAAGGAGATTGTACAGAGATTGAACAATCTGAATATGCAATCATCTTTATTGAAAGGTCTCCGACCTTGTGCAGTCTACTAAATTTCTGCAGTTTAAATGATTGGCAGAGAGCCTGGTTTATAGGCAACCAGTAGCTTTTAGCAGTGCTCTCCCTGTATAGATAAAAACCCTTGGTAATAATTAAATATGACATCAGATTGAAACGTTCTGTCCCCTGTAAAGACTGGGGCAAAAATGTCAATAATAAAACAAAATATATCAAGCCAGATTCTTTCATCTCTGAGCTTGGTAACATACTTAAATCCTTCCATTTGAAAACATGCCAAAGGGAACCTTTTAACAAAGTGGCATCAATATAGCATAATAACAAAAGGGTGTTGTTTATATATTTATATGTATATTTATTGAGAAAAAGAGTAAAGAAAAATAAAAATAAAAATGTATTTGAACTCCCCCTGCCCCGCATTTACTTTAAATTCCTCCAGGAGGAACTCATAGTGCCTAATGCACATTCTATGCATATTTATACAAAAGGCACTTTGATAGCTTTAAGTTCAGTTTTGAATACACATAGAATAATTCATGATTTAAAATATCAGAAGCATTTGGTGAAAAAATGTGCTGCTTATCAAGTTCCCAGTAGAAAAAAAAGATTTGTGATAGCATAGACAGTATATAAAGAAATTAGAAATGTAGCTCAGAATACGTCTAATTGACTGTCCTTATTCCTGCCTGAATACAGTTCCGTTATATAATGTATTGAAATCCATAGAGATTTTTTCAAGGCATAAGATCTGATGCACGTATACCAAGTTATATTTTGCATTTTATAGGCATTACTAAAATATCTCAGCTTAACATCAGTCACACTTCCTTAATAGAAACATAGAAGAATATTACAATAAAAGACCAAGTGGTCCATTGAGCCTTACAACAAGCCTTCATTCACCTCTATATTTAAAAGTAGTAGTAAAATGTGTCCTCAAAGTTCATACCAGAGACATAGAAGCCTCATTTTTTTTCATGAGAGCAGATCTTGGCAACCTGAAAGCTCTATAAAATAACTTTTGTCAGTGATCAATGACATCCTATAGGCAGAACAAAAGATATCTGGTTTTAGCCATACTGGTTAATAAAAGAGGTAATTACTAGGGTTGATTTAAAGAGGAGGTAAACTCAGAAGAAATATTCCCAATAATCATATGGCCACTATGTATAGCATGTATAAACTCACCTAGATAAGAATTAGCATTCTAGGATCTTTCTTATGCCCCGTACACACGGTCGGATTTTCCGACGGAAAATGTGTGATAGGACCTTGTTGTCGGAAATTCCGACCGTGTGTAGGCTCCATCACACATTTTCCATCGGATTTTCCGACACACAAAGTTTGAGAGCAGGCTATAAAATTTTCCGACAACAAAATCCGTTGTCGGAAATTCCGATCGTGTGTACACAAATCCGACGGACAAAGTTCCACGCATGCTCAGAATAAATAAAGAGATGAAAGCTATTGGCCACTGCCCCGTTTATAGTCCCGACATACGTGTTTTACGTCACCGCGTTCAGAATGATCGGATTTTCCGACAACTTTGTGTGACCGCGTGTATGCAAGACAAGTTTGAGCCAACATCCGTCGGAAAAAATCCTAGGATTTTGTTGTCGGAATGTCCGAACAAAGTCAGACCGTGTGTACGGGGCATTACTGTTTCTGCAGCTTGGTTTCTTTTTTAACTCTTCCTGCCTAAGATGGCGCCATGTTTGCGGTTGCCTTCCGATTCCAGCCTCATCTGTACTTCCGCCCTTTCCTCTCTATCAAAGCCAGAATCTCGTGCATGCTCAGAAAAGATTAACCAAGCCTCGTTTTAGTATACCATTACCATGGCAATGGCCCAGCAAACCAATAAGAGCACACATGCAAATATCCTCCCTGTGTTAACCAAGAATGTCCTTGTTCACACACCCTGTGACGTAACTGATCACATGGGGTGTTTCAAGAACACCGGGATCTCATGGGATTGTGATGCTATGGAGCTCTGCTATCAGAGGCACAGCACATAGATCCATAGACTGACGTCTTGCTGAGTGTGCCGTAAGTGAGGCGTGTGTGCACGAGTGTCGTCACTAACACAGATATCGGCGATATCTCCTAAACAGCGCAGTTTGTAAAACTTTTAAAGCCACCTACAAGTAAGTGATTGCAAAACACTTTACATGCGGTAAAGTTGGGCAGGGGAGTTAACAACCACTTTAAGGTGGCCATAAATGGATTGAAATTTTTATCCATGTGTACCACTGCCACTCAACAGACGTCAATCTATCAATTGAACACACCTGTTGGAAAAAAGGTGCTCGATCAGTGGCTGCAGCACTGATCTGTGTATTCTGACCATGGAGGAGTCCCCTTGCTGTCAGAATACCATAGCACAGGGGGGAGGATTCCCCTATCCATCTCAGTTATGTGAATGGGGGAACTGGTTCAGTTCTTTACATGCAGCCCATTGGCTAAATGAAGAAAAAGTGAGCCATGTGAGGCCAGCTTTATATTAGCTAAATAAGCTGATCAAATTGCAAGGGAAGTTGCACATTGCAAGGTAATTGGCCCCAGACTTAGTAAATTATATGAAGTTTCACTTTGCAAAGAATATCAAATCACATGTGAAGCACCCTCCTAGATAGCTGTTAGGAATAGATATAAAGATTTAGTTTTGGGTCCCTGTGTTTTGTGGAGCTGTGTTTTTTATTAAATTTAGCTTGTCACACTGTATTCGGTGTGGCTGCAATTACTGTGTTAGGTAAATTTAGTTGTTCACTGTACTCAGTTCAGCTGCCTTTGACTAGTTAGGTCTGGTCAGTGTTCTCGGCTGCTGTTGGTCTGTTTACTTCCTCTGCTTTCCATAAAAGATGTGAGAACTTTCTGGATCATAGGTGGGCAGCTATGCAGATGGTAGCATGAATATTTATACAGCCCTGGCCAATCCCAGAGAGCCTGAAGGCATGCTATATTCTCTGAACACACTGGGCTTGGGGTCTTTCCTGGAGAGGATCAGTCCAGCCTGGAGGACCTGCTGTCCTCCAAGGCAATGCTACCACGTGCTTGTTGTCTGTGAGGCCTCAGGTGGGCGACCTGGATGCCGAGACCCCAGAAAGCTGACTGAGGGGCTGTCTGCTGAACATCTAGTTTGGTATCACTGGTGTCACTTGGAAGTTGGGAGGAGGCAACCAGCTGTCCTTGGGCCTTGTGTAACTACAGATGGTTCTGAGAGATCTTACAGACTTTTGGGCTATTGCCACCCCTCTGGTGCTAGAGAGAGTCAGCTGTGGGTCAGTAAAAGGGGACACCATCTGGTGTTCTGAAGAGCTTAGTCCTAGTCTAGTTCTCTGTAAAGGGACTCTGCTCTTGTGTCTCTAAAGAAAGGAGTTTGCATTTAGCTCAAAGCTGAGTTTGCTGTTTGATACAAGGAAGAATTTCTACTACAGCTTTTTCAGAAAAGGGATTCACTGTCCTGAAATTGTATATAGTTTCTGATTTTGGCGTATCCCTCTCAAATTTCCTAATCCCTATCCAAAAACAAAAAACAACATCCCTAGACTGGTCATTGGAGGAAAGTGTGGCTGTGATCATGTGCCTGTCTGTGGGGCTATCCACTGGGGAGAAACCTGGGCATAATACCAGTGGCTCCTACGGGGGTAGCGCTACACATGTAATGCAAAAGAAAAAAACTGTATTTTTGCTTGCACATGACTGCATGATTGAAGTCAACAAAGGTTCATTCCATTCACTAAGCTCTGAGACAAATTCTCTTGCAAAGTGAAGGGCCTATTTGCCTTTAGCAAATCAACTTCAGTGTATCAGAATCCATTAACACAGTTGTAAAAATGTTTCAAAATGAAAAAAAAAAAGGCAAATTCCCACTAAAAGCTAGAAAATTACCCAGAACTCACTAAGTTTCATGGAGCATCATTCAAATAGAATTCCAGGATAAAACTATCTAGTCTAAAAAATGTTGCTTGCCCCCTTCTAACACCTATGCTAACAAACCTATGTAATAAAGATGTATATACTTACCTATCAGGCTGCTTCAGTCCAGTCACTTGATCTCCCCTGTGTCTGGTAGCAGGGGAGAGAAGAGAGCTCTCCAACAACAACTTGTAAAGCCTGCAGCAGTGATGCCACCAATAGACTACTATGATCCATCCATTGTTGTCACTCCCTCCTCTCCCCTGCAGCTGTGGATGACTGACACAGGGGAGATCAAGTGACTCGACTGGAAAGGCCTGCAATAGGTAAGAATATACATCTTTCTTACACAGGTTTGTCAGCATAAGTGTTGGGAGGGGGGAGGGAGCATTTTTAACACAAGTTAGGTTTATCCTGGCTCTCTACTTTAAAGCGGAGTTGCAGGCCTTTTTTTTCATTTATTAAAAGTCAACAGCTACAAAAAGTGTAGCTGCTGACTTTTAATAAACAGACACTCACCTGTCCCATGGAGCCTCGCTCCTCTCCCCCTCCTCTCTGCGGCACCTCCATTGAAACTGTGGGCATCCGGCCATGACAACTTGTGGCTTCACGGCAGGCACACAATATGCATGTGCGAGTCTCGCTGCGCTCTCCGAGTGGACAGGCAATCTTCTGGGACCCGTGACGTGTCTCAGAAGATTGCCGAGAAGGAGGGGCCGCCTAGGGGGAGAAGAGCAGTTGCCTAGGTGGGCCGTAGTCAGAAGCAGGAAGTGGGACAGGAAGTCCCACTAAAAACTAGGCACCTACTCCCCCCCCCAAAAAAAATGACATGCCAAATGTGGCATATAAGGGGATGAGGAGTGCTTAAAGCTGAAGTTCCACTTTCGGGTGGAACTCCGCTTTAAGTTCAACAGGGGTTTGTTGCTATTCTGCTTCTTTTCTTTAGAGCAAATTACAATTCATTTGTAGCTTTATATACTGGAAGGAGGATGTATCTGTTTTAGTCTATAGACATTTTAGCGTATCTTGGTTTAAAATTAACTTTTCTTTTGAGCTCACAGTTTGTATGTAACGCTTCACAATCATCTAAATTGCACTTCATGTCAATTTCTCACATTATACATCCAATTCAGTCCTGGTGCATACCATGATTCATTTTACATCTGCTATTTTGCAAGTTTAATCAGTGATGTTTTAATCTTAGAGCAATTATCTGCTTTAGTTTTATCAGTTGTTTAACAAGCTTGCTTTGCAAATTTTGTCAGCCTTTGCTTCTAGTTTCTGCAAAATTTATTTTATCCTGAACCTACTCAGTAGATTTTCACAACCTATAGCTGTACTACACCCCCCCCCCCCTCCCCCCCAAAAAAATTGTAATATGCAGCTTACCAATTCTAAGATTTGGTTGCTGCAATAGTGTTCATTTTTTTAGGATTGTTTCCCTTTATTTACATCTGGTGATCTGACCAGTAAGTCTGTTATTTTTCAGCAAAAGTGGCAACTAAAGCAGACCTTTAGCCACAGCAACTTGATAAAAAAAAAATAATGTTCTTTAGCAAGGAACATACATTCCCCATTAATAATTATTCTACCTAGATTAATGTGTGCTGTAAATTGCCACCTGCATCATTGTTGCTTCTTCTTGCTGGAGGCTGCCATTTTACTGAAGACCAGAGCCTCTGAGCAGCAGTAAATCTTTATGCTGTCAGTAGATTGGCCTCTACAATTTGGGCACAGTTTTAAAAAATAGAGAGCAACTGAACATGTGCAGAGCAGGGTGGGACAGTGTATTACTGGATTTTAAACCGCATAGGCACCTACTGTATTTTTGAAGATTTTCATAGCTATACCTGCAAAATGGGCCAGCATGACGTGATCTAGCAGGACTTAATTTTCTGACCAACGATTCACTTTAACCAGGCGATTTTTAAGCTTTTAGAACTGTCACACTTTTTGAATGACATTTGCGCGGTCATGCTACACTGTAACCATGTGAAATTGTTATCATTTTCTTCACACAATTGGAGCTTTCTTTTGGTGGTATTTAGTCACTGATGGGTTTTTATTTTTTCCTGAAAAAAAAAAAGACCAGAAATTTTGAAAAACATTTTTTTTTCTGTCAATAAATTTTGTAAATAAGTAAATTTTCTCCTTCACTGGTGGGTGCTGATGAGATGGCGCTGATAGACTGCACTGATGGGCACTGATGAGGCGGCACTTATGGGCACAGATTAGGTGGCACTGATGAGGAGGCACAAATTTTCCACACTTATGGGCACTGATAGGTGGCACTGATATGTGGCACTGATGAACACTAATAGGCGGCACTGATGGGTGGCACTGGGCACAGATAGGCAGAACTGGTGGGCACAGATAGGTGGCACTGGTGGGCACAGATAGGCAGCACTGGTGGGCACAGATAGGCAGCATGGATAGGTGGCACTGATGGGCAGCACTGATGGGCATTGATGGGTGGCATTGATGGGCAGCAGTGATGGGCATTGATGGGCAGCACTGATAGCCAGCACTGACTGGCATCACTAATGGGCACTGATTGCTGGCACTTGTGGGCACTGATTGCTGGCACTTGTGAGCACAAATTGGTGGCAATTGTGGGCACTGGTTGGCACCCCCAGGGGCGCGTGAAAGCAGTCGTTCTGGGAGGCCGTCATGTGACGTCCACCCAGAACAAGACAGTGACGGTGGGTGGGCGGCTCTCGTGGTTAAGAGTGTTTAGGCAATACATTTAACACTGACAGGGGTGTTTACAATGATGATATTTTTTTTAAATTTCTATGTAAAACTTTTATACCAAAAGGAAATAAAACTTTTTCTGTAACTGCTTAAAGAGTATTAGTTGGAGTTCAACATTGTTAGTCAAATCTATCTAAAGCTTCTACTACTTCTAACACTATCTCTTTCCCGATTGACAATGCTGCTCTGCAAGAGTGTCTTTGTTGTTCTGCCATAGAGTGGAGACCCCTTAACCACCTGGCGACTGGCCGCCATCGTTTGACAGCGGCAAAATAGCATTAGTAGCTGTACGGCGGACGCTTTAAGGAGTATAGGGGAAACGCACGTGCCGCCGGGGAGTCGATGCGCGTGCCCGGTGGCCACGATGTCCACTGGGCACCCCTTGATCACCCCTGACAGAGCGAAAATGGGAATTTGTATGTGTAAACACACAAATCCATGTTCTGTCAGGGGTGAGGAGACTGATATGTTTCTCCTAGCTTATAGGAAAAATGATCGATCTCCTCCCCAAGTCAGTCCCATCCCCCTACAGTTAGAACACATACTGAGGGAACACATTTAACCCCTTGATTGCCCCCTAGTGTTAACCCCTTCCCTGCCAGTGACATTTATACAGTAATCAGTGCATTTTTATAGCACTGATCACTGTATACATGTCAATGGTTCCAAAAATGTGTCAAAGGTGTCCGATTTGTCTGCTGCAATGTCACAGTCCCGATAAAAACCGCAGATCGCCGCCATTACTAGTAAAAGAAAAATAATAATAATAAAAATGCCATTAATCTATCCCCTATAACTTTTGCGCAAACCAATCAATATACGCTTATTGCGATATTTTTTTACCAAAAATATATCAAAGAATACATATCGGCCTAAACTGAGGAAGAAATTGTATTTTTTTTTAAATTTTGGGATATTTATTATACCAAAAAGTAAAAAATATTGTGTTTTTTTCAAAATTGTTGCTCTTCTTTTGTTTATAGCGCAAAAAGTAAAAACCACAGAGGTGATCAAATACCACCAAAAGAAAGCTCTATATGTGGGAAAAAAAAGTACATAAATTTTGTTTTGGTACAATGTCGCACGACCGCGCAATTGTCAGTTAAAGCAATGCAGTGCCGTATTGCAAAAAAGGCTTGGTCAGGAAGGGGCTAAATCTTTCCGGGCTGAGGTGGTTAAACAGGAAGTGTGTTACTGGCTGTGTCACCAAGTGAAAATAGTGAAAAAAGACTAAAAAAAAGAAAACGAATGCAGCCTCCTCATTTAAGGTTTGGTCAAATGCAATAAATTCAATTTTATACAGTTTAGAGTTTAATGCCGCTTTCATAAATGTTAGATAGATAAGAATGTTAAGGGGTGGGCATGATAATATTTTAAAATAGTGTGTATGTGGGTGTGTGTGTCTTTGGATTAAAGTGTTACTAAACCCAGGACCCTGCATTCACTATAACTGGTCTCCCACAGTACACAGTACATGGAAATGCAATTATTTTAGTAAATATAAACTGCAAAATACTTTTTCTCATCAGCATTATATATAGCAGTCTTGTGATTTCTATCAGTGCCTGGTTAAAGCTTGTAGGAGGAGTTTTTATACTGCACTGGCTGTCCTATGAGGATGCAGGGCCCCTGACTCTCTGTCTGGACAGTGCTGATTGTCCCTGTGCTGATCACATACACTCTGCAAAGAAAAAAAAAACTCTCTAGCAATACACACCAAACTGAGAATGTGCATCCTGACTTCAGTAACTCTGTCTTATCTGGACATGTTTTGGAGACAATGCAAGAAGGGAAGGATCTGTGCAAACAGGATCAAATAGCCTTTTTACACAATGTGGAGGATTAACCCCTCAGGTTCCACAGTGAGTATAACAAGGATGCGTTACTGCATATACAGACTGATTTTACTGTTGTGGGTTTAGTAACACTTTAAAGCTGGGTCACAAAAAATGTTGTTTAAATATATTCCTCACTAACCACAAAAAATATAAATCCAGTTTGTGTGCACCAAATGTTTTTCACACATGGTTATTGCCTTGTAAAGATAGCAGTGGAACCACCTTTGCTGCACACAGCCTTTGCGGAGAATAGAGTTGTTGGTGGGACCCAGCAGTTCCACTTACTACAGTCTGCTTGCAAAAAACTACAGGAGGGGCGGGGGCAAGACCAGTGACCCTGCACAAGTAGAGGGAGGAGAAGTGACCGATCTTTATTACGGGTGCTCCTGCACAGAGGTAAAGTTTCACGCTGGATTGCTGCACAGATCTAGAAAAAGAAACACACAAAGCACACCAAGTATGAATTCGTATCTCTCTTGTATTTAGATAATATATCCTTATCCCAGAGTTCAGCTTTAAATAATTAATCTTTATTAACATACGTGGCATATGCCTTCTTTAGGTGAAAGCAAATTACTAGCTGTTTATTCCTGGCATAATAGTGAACTGGTGAAAAGTAATCCAAAGACCAACTTACCTGTTTAAAATGGGAACAGAATCATAGTAGCAAACTAAAATAATTAAATGGAAACCCCAAGAATTCCTGCCCCATGACATCTGTGGCCTAAAAAGTACTTGGTGTATGTAATTGGGACTGATGGGGAAGCTTCTACGCAAACGTCACACTCAAAACTGGGTAAGTGGCCATTTGTAAGGCAGAGCCCTTTCTTGAAGTGAACCAGTTAGATATGGTATGAGTTATGAAGGATCTGGATATGGGAGAAGTGATGGTTCTGTATGAGAGAAATGGGCTATGTTGTTATCAATAGAACGATTACTAGGAAAATATATATAGAGCAATGTAGAAAAGTTTCTCTTCCTGTGGAAAGTCCATTTGCAAAAAAGGTTCACTTTACCAATGTAACAGGATCAAAGACTGAGTCAATGTAAGATAGCTTAAACCACTGTGGATAATTAATGTAAGATTATTTGCTGTGAAGAAAAAATATTAGTTTCCTTATTAACCGCTTGCCAACCAGCTGCCACAGATTTACTGTGGCAGAATGGCACAGCTGGGTGAAACGATGTTACGTTACATCGATTTGCCTTTTGGCCACTAGGGGCACGTGTGCGCGCCCACAGCGTGTGCCAGGAGCCGATGTGAGTGTCCGGCGGGCGCGATGACTGCCAGACTCCCGCGATCGCTCGTGACAGAGCGAGAACCGGGATCTGTGTGTGTAAACACACAGATTCCAGTTCTCTCAGGGGAGAGGACACAGATTGTGCGTTCATACTATGTATGAACACCGATCTCTCTCTCTCCTCCTAGACAGTCCCATCCCCTCTACGGTTAGAACACAGTGAGGGAACACAGTTAACCCCTTGATCGCCCCCTAGTGTTAACCCCTCTTCTCTGCCAGTGACATTTATACAGTAATCAGTGCATTTTTATAGCACTGATCGCTGAATAATTGTCAATGGTCCCAAAAATGTGTCAAAAATGTCCGATCTGTTCGCCGCAATATCGCAGTCCTGATAAAAATCGCAGATCGCCGCTATTACTAGTAAAAAATAAATAATAAAAATGCCATAAATCAATCCCCTATTTTGTAGACGCTATAACTTTTGCGAAAACCAATCAATATATGCTTATAGCGATTTTTTTACTAAAAATATGAAGAAGAATACATATCGACCTAAACTGAGGAAAATTTTTTTTTTTTATATAAAAAATGTGGGATATTTATTATAGCAAAAAGTAAAAGATATTGTGTTTTTTTAAAAATTGTCGATCTTCTTTTGTTTATAGCGCAAAAAATAAAAAATACATTTTAGTTTAATAATAGGCAGGGCTATTTGTGCTGGACATGCCAGTATTCAGTAGTCAGTACAAGCGCCTCCTGACACCCTCCCTCTGCCTGAACAGTGCTAGGCCAGCTAACGGGGGAGGGAGAGCAGTAGGCTCAGCTAAGGGCAGGGGGCAAACCAGGCCAGCCAATGAGAGGCAAGCGGCCAAGACAGCCAATGGCAGGGGAGCAGTGGCTTGGTGGACAGAGCTGTTGCTGTACTGGAACAGAAAGAGTGTGCAGTTGTGAGTGGGTAAGTGCTATGTGTGTGTGTGTGTTTTTTTTTTGTGTAGCATGACCCCCTAAGGGGCTGCTTGGATTTACCTGCTCATCTGCACTGCCATGACCTTATGAACATTCCAACCCACCTGACACTCTAGGTTCAGACATCTTTGCACCACCTTAAAGCAATACGTCAGACAACTCTGTGCGTTTATATTCTGATAATGTTTACTAGGACAATTAAAAGAAGATATTGTCACAAAAAGGAGGTAATATCTGCTGAGTTTTAGGCAACAGCGGCCATAGTTGCCAACAATGCAAAAAACATTTGTGGGACACCTTTTTGGCTGTAGGCGGGGCCGTATAATAATTAGGGGGTGGGGCATGCGTTTGTAGGCGTGGCATAGCAACAAAAAAGAAAACTGCGGGGCGTGAAGCGAAGCATAGTTTACGTGAAATAGTGTACATGGCTTAAATGGGCGTGGCTCAAAGGGGGTGTGTTTATAGTCTGAGATGAATGAGGGATGGAGAGGGAAAGGGATGGAGAGCAGGCCCAGATCCTACACAACAATAGAAATATGTGTATTCTAGAAAGTTTAACAATCAGCAGATAAAGATACTCCAAACACCTGGTGTTAGCGCTTCAATCATTCTGGCACATGATTGTTATGGTGTCAGGATGATTGAAGTGCATTATTTCTATTATTACATTGTAATATAAAATGAAATCATTCAACTCACCATAATGCTGCATCAGTGGGATCCCTGAGCGTGTCACTAGCCACGTCGCCTGCCACCAGCAGAGTCCTTCCTTGCATCAGGTGCCCCCAGCAGAGTCTGTCCTTGCATCAGGTGTCCCAAGCAGAGTCCGTCCTTGCATCAGGTGTCCCCAGCAGAGTCTGTCCTTGTATCAGGTGCCCCTGGCAGAGTCCCTCCTTGCATCAGGTGCCCCCGGCAGAGTCCCTCCTTGCATCAGGTGCCCCCGGCAGAGTCAGTCTTTACACCAGTGTTCCCAGCCTCAGTCCTTAAATCAGTGTCCCAGGCAGAGCCATAGTTACCCCCTCTGTACATAGTTACCCCTCCCCCTGTACATAGTTTCCCCTCTCCCCCTAGTTACCCGCTGTGCATAGTTACCCCCCTGTACATAGTTCCCCCCACTGTACATAGTAACCCCTCCTGTACATAGTTAACCCCCACTCCTGTAAATAGTTAACCCTCCCCTCTCCTGTATATAGTTAACCCCCACTCCTGTAAATAGTTAACCCTCCCCTCTCCTGTACATAGTTAACCCTCAGCCCTCCTGTATATAGTTAACACCCCTCCTGTATATAGTCAACCCCCCTCCTGTATATAGGTAACCCCCCCTCCTGTATATAGCTAACCTCTCCCTCCTGTATATAGTTAACCCCCTCCTCCTGTATATAGCTAACCCCCCTCCTGCTCCTGTATATAGCTACCCCCCCTCCTGTATATAGTTTCCCCCCCTCCTCCTGTTTATAGTTAACCCCCCTCCTGTACAATAAAGCTAAATTGCTGTAGAGACAATAGCCAGTGGCGTCACTACAGCTGGTGTCACCCGGTGCGGAAAAAAACTATGGTCCCCCTTCAGTACAGACCCCCCTCTCTCAGTACTGACCGCCCCTCCAGCAGTAAAGATCCTCCTCCCTCAGTACAGACCCCCCCACTAAGTACAGACCCCCTCCATCAGTTTAAACCCCCTCAGTGTAGCCCCCCTCATCAGTATAGACCCCTTAGTACAGACCCCTCTCCCTCAATACAGACCCCCCTCAGTGCGGTCCCCCCATCTATCAGTATAGACCCCCTCAGTGCAAACCACCCTCCATCAGTGCAGACCCCCTCAGTGCAGACCCCCCCTCCATCAGTGCAGACCTCCTCAGTGCAGACCCCCCCTCTATCAGTGCAGACCCCCTCTATAAGTGCAGACCCCCCTCTATCAGTGCAGACCCCCCACAGTGCAGACCCCCCCTCTATCAGTGCAGACCCCCTCTATCAGTGCAGACCCCCCACAGTGCAGACCCCCCTCTATCAGTGCAGACACCCCTCTATTAGTGCAGACCCCCCTCCGTGCAGACCCCCCTCTATTAGTGCAGACCCCCCTCAGGCCAGACCCCCCTCTATTAGTGCAGAACCCCCTCAGTGCAGCCCCCCCTCATTAGTGCAGACCCCCCTCTATCAGTGCAGACCCCCCTCTATCAGTGCAGACCCCCCCTCTATTAGTGCAGACCCCCCACTCTATTAGCGCAGGCCCCCCTCAGTGCAGACCACCCCCTCCATCAGTGTCAGTGCAGGCCCTCCCCTCCCATAACGCCCCCAAGCACACGTCCAGGAACTCCAGGAGCGGCCGGTGTTCTGACTAAAAGTGTCCCCCCATTGGATAGTGTCCACTTCATACTGGCGCTGTGTGTTCAGTGGAGAGGGGAGGGGCCGATCTGTGCAGACCCCCCACAGTGCAGACCCCCCCTCTATCATTGCAGACCCCCTCTATCAGTGCAGACCCCCCACAGTGCAGACCCCCCTCTATCAGTGCAGACCCCCCTCTATCAGTGCAGACCTCCCTCTATTAGTGCAGACCCCCCTCTATTAGTGCAGACCCCCCTCTATTAGTGCAGACCCCCCTCAGGTCAGACCCCCCCTCTATTAGTGAAGACCCCCCCTCTATTAGTGCAGAACCCCCTCAGTGCAGCCCCCCCCTCATTAGTGCAGACCCCCCTCAGTGCAGACCCCCTCTATCAGTGCAGACCCCCCCTCTATTAGTGCAGACCCCCCACTCTATTAGCGCAGAACCCCCTCAGTGCAGCCCCCCTCATTAGTGCAGGCCCCCCTCAGTGCAGACCACCCCCTCCATCAGTGCCAGTGCAGACCCTCCCCTCCCATAACGCCCCCCAGCACACATCCAGGAACTCCAGGAGCGGCCGGTGTTCTGAATAAAAGTGTCCCCCCATCGGATAGTGTCCACTTCATACTGGCGCTGTGTGTTCAGTGGAGAGGGGAGGGGCCGATCTGTGCAGCTAAAGAAGCCATTGACTGCACGGATCGAGCCCCCTTCCTCTCTCCACTGAACACAAGGGGGAAGATCTAGCGGCGGCGGCCATTTTGCTGGAGCCAGCAGCTCCAAAAATTAAAAAACAGACATGCACGATTTTCCTGATAAAAATCCCGATTCGGGACAGCCTCCAATCGGGACGAGGGTCCCAAAATCGGGATTATCCCAGGAAAATCTGGACTGTTGGAAACTATGAGCGCCAGCTCAGCAAAGGAATTCCTCCCAATAACACAAGTCAAGCTATATACATGTAAACAGTCTAGTATATACACATGTACAGTGGAGTACTGCTTGCACCTGAAAGGATAAACAAAGTTAAATGGTTATACTCACAAACTTCTAAAGGGGAACCCTTGGCCAGCCTATAAACCTTTAACCCTAATGAGAGGTTAGACTTAATTTCAATGGTATAAGGACCCTTGTAACAAATAATGACAGCAATGTCCCCATTGCAGATCTGATGGTCTTCATCTGCATATAGGAGCTCATTAATTGTATCCAATAAGGTGTAATAGCAAGCACTAAGATTTCTTGAAATTATAGAAGCTAAGGTGTTTATGCACATAATCACATGCACATAATCAGTTACAGCAACAGTTTTCTTTCCTTTAGGGGTAAAGGGTTTACATAAATTAAAGCTGATCATTATAAGGACCCTTGTCAGTGGTAAATGGTTTGTTTAATCCCTCTAACTGCTACATCTGCAAGACAGCCTGTTCTGTTGAAAAACAACAGACTAAGACAGTCCACCAGCAGGTTAAACAAAAAAAACAAAACAAAACAAAAAAACTGACTTCATTTCCCCATTCATATCCTCACGGTGGATGGGGGAATCCTGCCCACTATGCTATTGTATTCTGACAGCATGGAGATTTTCCTGCCATCAGAATACACATATCAGCGTAGTGGGCTACAGCTTGTGGTGCTAAATGTGCATGGAAAGTCCAACAGGTTTCCATCAATCATGGAAGTCCACAAAATAATGTATGATGAGTGCCAGAATGAATCGTGACCGTCTCATACACTGTATGTGCCACACAACAAAACACAACACAAAGGGGGCTCAACACAATCCACAGCATACAAGCCTGTAGAAGTATAAAGAAAAGTACATAGACAACTACCGGGACTGCATGTGATGTGTGTGTGCACCTATCCATTGCTGGTGTCATTGTCACATCACACCTACAGAGCTGTCATCTGTCATCTACATTTCGTAATAATCACCCCCCATTAGAACAACAAATCTCATACAATTACACCAGAACTCTCCACCTCCTGCCTTATGCTGGCGCCGGCCCTGTCCATTGCATAGGTAATGCCTTGTAATCATTTGATCCCTGTTCTTTAGGATGAGAGTTGGGCCTAAGGAGATGGGCTAGTGTTGTTCAGGGGCAGGAGAGTACTGACACTTCTACTGAGACAGAAAAAGCCCTATAGGTAATATATATGCACGGTTCTAGAAACTGTGCATCTATTGGGCCCCATTTACACCTGAGCGGTTTGTAGCTCCAATATTGGGGCTTTTAAATGCTCATCATTAAAAATCCTATTTCTTTTATTTGGTGCCTGTTCGCAATTGAGCACTCATGCACCTGTCACTAGACTCCTCTCACTTTAAAAAAGTAAAGGAACTTATTTTGAGGCAGATGTTGGTGTTGTTTGCTCCATAGACTTTAGAGAGGGCACCTAAAAAGTGTGCAACTTTTTTCAGGTGCTCCTATAATAGTTTACAGTATCAAAAACACAAGATCCTGCCCCAAAGAAGCTACTTTATAGCATATCACTCTCACAAGTAGGGATGAGCCGAACACCCCCCCGGTTCAGTTCGCACCAGGACCTGCGAACGGACCGAAAATTTGCACGAACGTTAGAACCCCATTGAAGTCTATCGAAATCAAAAGTGCTAATTTTAAAGGCTAATTTGCATGGTATTGTCCTAAAAAGGGTTTGGGGACCTGGGTCCTGCCCTAGGGGACATGTATCAATGCAAAAAAAAGTTTTAAAAACGGCCGTTTTTTCGGGAGCAGTGATTTTAATGATGCTTAACAACTTCAGCCCTGGAAGATTTTACCCCCTTTCTGGACAGAGCGTTTTTTGCGATTCGGCACTGCGTCGCTTTAACTGACAATTGCGCGGTTGTGCGACGTGGCTCCCAAACAAAATTGACGTCCTTTTTTTCCCACAAATAGAGCTTTCTTTTAGTGATATTTGATCTCCTCTGTGATTTTTATTTTTTGTGCTATAAACAAAATAAGAGCGACAATTTTGAAAAAAACGCATTATTTTTTACATTTTGCTATAATAAATATCCCCCAAAAATATATAAAAAAAAACATTTTCTTTCCTCAGTTTAGGCCGATCGTATTCTTCTACATATTTTTGGTAAAAAAAAATTGCAATAAGCGTTTATTGATTGGTTTGCGCAAAAGTTAAAGCGTTTACTAAATAGGGGATAGTTTTATGGCATTTTTATTAATAATTTTTTTTTTTACTAGTAATGGCGGCGATCAGCGATTTTTATTGTGACTGTGACGTTATGGCGGACATGTCGGACATTTTTGACACATTTTTGGGACCATTGTTATTTATACAGAGATCAGTGCGATTAAAAATGCACTGATTACTGTGTAAATGAAACTGGCAGTAAAGGGGTTAAGCACTAGGGGGCGGGGAGGGGTTAAGTATGTCCTAGGGGAGTGATTACTAACTGTAGGGGGATGGGCTGTGTGTGTGACGTCACTGATCTCTGCTCTGATGACAGGGAGCAGAGATCGAGTGACACTGTCACTAGGCAGAACGGGGAGATGCTGTTTACATCAGCATCTCCCCGTTCGTCGTCTCCGTGAGGCGATCGCGGGTATCCCCGTGGCGATCAAGTCCGCAGGACCCGCGACCCGACTCACGGAGCTCCCGGCCGGCGCACGCGCAATGGCATGGCGGGGAATTCAAATGGACGTACCCGTAAGTCCATTTGCCCAGCCGTGCCATTCTGCCGACATTGGCGTGCACCGGTCGGGAACCGGTTAAAGTGAAAAAAAAAAGTGAAATATTCCTTTAAATATCGTACCTGGGGGTGTCTATAGTATGCCTGTAAATTGGCGCATGTTTCTCGTGCTTAGAACAGTCCCTGCACAAAATTAAATTTTTATAGTAATAAAAGTCATTTAAAACTGTTTACGGCTTTAATGTAATGTCCGGTCCCGGTTATATGGATGAAAATCAGTGAGACAAATGGCATGGGTACCCCCCCAGTCCATTACCAGGCCCTTTGGGTCTTGTATGGATATTGAGGGGAACCCTGCGCCCAAATTAAAAAAAGGAAAGGCGTGGGGCCCCAGGCCCTCTGAACAGCAGTATACTGGCGGTGCAAACAAGACGGACTGTAGGTTTGTTGTTAGGTAGAATCTGTTTGTAACTTTGAACTGGTACATTTTTAAAGTGTAGCTCCAGCCAAAAAATCTATTTTTAAGCTTTTTGGAAAACAAAGGGAAGGGTTATCACCTCTGTGACATTTGTTTTGCTGTCTGTACACCTCTTCAGAAGATTTTACCTCACTTTCTGTCCCAATGACAAATGTTTGGGGTTTTTAGTGAAACAAGGATTGGTGATAAAGCATCAGTGGAGAGGAGACACGTTTTTCATATTAACTCTTACAGGAGAGAATTCCCCTTCCTAGGGGTAGATTTCATCTCACTTCCTGTTGTCTCCTTTCGTTTGCAAATAGGAGTCGTTTGTAAGTTGGATGTTTTAAAGTAGGGGCCTGCCCTATATACTCTATATACTTGGTGTTGCCACAACACTGTAAGCCCTCACAGTTACTCTTGGTGGGCGCAGGAACGGGCTCTGCTGTGAAATATTAGATGAAGAATTGTAATTACATGCCCCTGTTGAACAGGGTCAGAAAAATTGGGCCTTTGGTGGTGGTGCTGGTGCCACAACACTGTAAGTACTCACAGTTACTCTTGGTGGGTGCAAAAACGGGCCCTGCTGTGAAATATTAGATCAGGAATTGTAATTACATGCACCTGTTGAACAGGGGCAGAAAAATTGGGCCTTTGGTGGTGGTGGTGGTGTTGCCACAACACTGTAAGTCCTCACAGTTACTCTTGGTGGGGGCTGGAACGGGCCCTGCTGTGAAATATTAGATCAAGAATTTTAATTACATGCACCTGTTGAACAGGGGCAGAAAAATTTGGCCTTTGGTGGTGGTGCTGGTGCCACAACACTGTAAGTCCTCGCAGTTATTCTTGGTGGGTATAGAAACGGGCCCTGCTGTGAAATATTAGATCAAGAATTGTAATTACATGTCCCTGTTGAACAGGGGCAGAAAAATTGGGCCTTAGGCACTGGTGCCACAACACTGCAACCCCTCACAGATACTCTAGTTGGAGCGCAGGAATGAGCCCTCCTGTAAAATATTGCATGAAAAATTGTAATTACACGCCCCTGTTAAACAGGGGCTGAAAAATTGGACCTTAGCCACTGGTGGCGGCGCCCAGAACCAAAAATATTCTTACAAGCTATCAGCGTGATCATTGAGGAGGAAGAGCACAGGCACTCAGCATAACATGATAGTCACTCAGCATCAGCATAGGCAGTCTTGAAGGGATCTGACATTTCAAAAAAAATTATTCGGTTACATCAGCATCAGGTGCTTGGTAGCTGGTGGTGATCCAAGACTGATTCATTTTTATGAAGGTCAGTCGTTCGACAGAGTCAGTGGACAGGCGCACCCTGTGATCGGTTACAAAACCTCCAGCAGCACTGAATGTGCATTCCGAAAGAACGCTAGATGCAGGACAGGCCAGTAGCTCAATTGCATACTGTGCAAGCTCTGGCCAGTGATCCATTCTCAAGACCCAGTAACCCAGAGGATTTTCGGTGGGAAAGGTGTCCAAGTCAGATCTTGCCCCTAGTTATTCCTGCACCATGTAAAACAGACGCTGGCGATGGTTGCTGGAACCGATCATACCTTGGGACTGAGGACTAAATAATTGTGTGAACGCATCGGTCAGACGGCCACCTTCTCCACCGCTCCTTCTTTGACTGACCAAAGTAACAGGAGTTTGTAACCTTCGAGTTTCTGGGAACGCGTTCCACAGACCTTTCTGAAAGGCCTCCCGAAGATGTTTCATTCTCTGCTCCCTCTGCGATGGCAAGATAAGGTCCGCAACCTTACCCTTGTAACATGGATCAAGGAGGGTTGCCAGCCAGTATTGATCCCTCTCCTAGATACCACGAATACGAGGATCCTTCCGCAGGATTTACAGGATCAGGGAGGCCATGCAGCGTAGGTTTGCTGAGGCATTCGGTCAGGAGTCCTCTGGATCACTAAGGACAACATGATCCGCAGCCACCTCCTCCCAGCCACGTACAAGTCCATGGGTTTCTTGGGACTGTAAATGATCCCTTAAAGACTGCTGCTGATGCTGAGTGCCAGGCTCCACCTCCATGCTGATACAATCCTCCTCTTCCTCCTCCACCTTCTCGTCCTCTTCCTGTGTGAACACTGTCTGGATAAAGGGGGCCTTGAGAGCTAAGGAAGTCCTCCTCTTCCTGCCTCTGTTCTGCCTCAAGTGCCCTGTCCATTATTCCACGCAGCGTGTGCTCCAACAGGTGGACAAGGGGGACAGTATCACTGATGCATGCACTGTCACTGCTCACCATCCTCATGGCCTCCTCAAATGATGACAGGACAGTGCATGCATCCCTGATCATGGCCCACTGGCGTGGGGAAAAAACAAGCTCCACTGACCCTGTCCTGGTGCCATAGTCGCACAGGTACTCATTGATGGCCCTCTGCTGCATGTGCAAGAACATATTTGGAGGGCACACCATGCAATGCGTTTAAATTCAAGATGGTGCTGCTATAAGACCTACAAACAGTACAAAATATTTTACAGCGCACACATACAAGAATGACATTTCCTGCAGGGCTAGTTAAAAACACCTGAACATATTCAAAAAATATGGGGGTTTGGTCACACTATATGGTCATATAGTGCTAAGCCCACTTACTTCGACAAAGTACCCTGAATTAGTGGGTCCTACACTAGTGATAGAATGGAAGATCCTTTGTCTCAACCATGGGAGCTGAACTCCTCTATGTGGGAGAACTGAAGGGGATACATCCTAAACACTGGTGGCCACTAAATAGGAGGTAATGAGGAGGGGGAGGGGTGCTCCAGCCCAAAAAACCTGGTCAGGGTCTATTACAATATACAAAAACATATTTGGGGGGCACACCATACAATGCGTTTAAATTCAAGATGGTGCTGCTATAAGACCTACAAACAGTACAAAATATTTTACAGGCACACATACGAGAATGACATTTCCTGCAGGGCTAGTTAAAAACACCTGAACAGGTATTTTGTACTCTGCTGCATGTGCAGCCGCTGCAGCATGGCCAACGTTGAGTTCCACCTGGTGGGCATGTCACAGATTAGGCAGTTCTTGGGCAGGTTAAATTCCTTTTGGAGGTCAGCCAGCCGAGCACTGGCATTTTATGACCTGCGGAAATGCACACAGACTTTCCTGGCCTGCCTCAGGACATCCTGTAAGCCCAGGTACCTGCCCAAGAACCACTGCACCACCAAGTTAAGGACGTGAGCCAAACAGGGCACATGGGTCAGTTGTCCCTGTCGGAGGGTGGAGAGGAGGTTGGTGCCATTGTCGCAAACCACCATACCTGCCTTAAGCTGGCGTGGCGTCAACCACCTCTGAACCTGCCTCTGCAGAGCTGACAGAATCTCTGCCCCAGTGTGGCTTCTGTCCCCCAAGCACACCAGCTCAAGCACCACATGGCATCTTTTGGCCTGTGTGCTTGCGTAGCCCCTTGAACGCCTACGGAGCACTGCTGGTTCTGAAGTCAAATCACAGAAAGAGGCCATGGAGGAAGAAGAAGAGGAGGGGGTGGAGGAGAGAGGTGTGGCAGAATCACCACTAGTAGTATTTTGAAGGCTTGGTGGCAGAACAACCTCCCACACTACTGCACCTTGTCCTGCATCCTTCCCAGCTGCCAGAAGAGTCACCCAGTGCGCTGTGAAAGATAGGTAACATCCCTGTCCATGCCTGCTGAACCATGAGTCAGCGGTAATATGCACCTTACCACTGACTGCCCTGTCCAGCGAGGCGAAGACATTGCCTTCCACATGCCAGTAGAGAGCCGGAATCGCCTTCCATGAGAAAAAGTGGTGTTTGGGAACCTGCCACTGAGGAACCACACATTCCACAAACTCACGGAAGGGGGCAGAGTCTACCAACTGAAAAGGCAGCAGTTGAAGTGCTAGCAATTTAGCCAAACTAGCATTCAACCGCTGGGCATGTAGATGGCTGGGAGCAAACTTCTTTCGGCGGTGCAGCAGATGGGGCAGGGAAATTTGCCTGGTACAATCTGACATCGGTGTACCGATAGCAGATTGCCCCCAAGTACTTGGCTGTGACACACCTAATTCTACACCTTCATTCCTCTCAGTGGAGGTCTCAGAGAGGACTGAAGGTATAGTGGGGTTGGAGATCCCAGCTGATGAGGAGCAAGGAGAGGTCCTCTTTGTTCTTTGGTGTGGGTCTTTTAGGCTTGCCAACGAACTGCATGGCAGGTCAACATATGTCTGGTCAAGCATGTGGTGCCCAAGCGGGAGATGTTTTGGCCACGAGAGATATGCTTGAGACATATGTTGCAAATAGCAGCGGTGGGATCTGATGTGCCCCTCTCAAAAAGGCCCACACCAAAGAACTTTTAGAAAAACGCGCAGAGACAGCAGCGCCCTGCACATGCGGAGCTCTGCGGTGTGATGCAGTCGGTGTGCTGCCCCTAAGCTGGCCCCTGGAGGGCATCCTGCCTCGTTGGTGAGGTGCCTCCTCCTCTCTCCTGTCAGGCACCCACGTGGAGTCAGTGACCTCATCATCCCCTCCCTCATCATCACTGGAGCAAAGCTGGCAGTATGCTGCAGCTGGGGGAACATGATTGCCAGATTGCTGTCCTTCTTGGGCACCCCTCTCTCTGGGCTCACGTTACTGCCTTCCTCTAGCTGGGTACCATCATCGGAGCCTTCAAAACGCTGGGCATCCTCCTGGAGCATGTACCCAACACAGTGGTCAAACAGTTTGGGGGACTCCTCAGGAGGACATGGAGGGGCTAGGGAAGGATTGACTGATGCCATTGAGCCGAGGGAAGAGGCCGTGTTGGCAGCTGCTTTGCCAGACAAAGTACCCTGAGCCTGGGTGAGAGAGGATGAGGAGGATGAGGACGGCTTGGTCATCCACTTCACCAAGTCTTTCGCATGTTGCGGCTCAACACGTCCAGCTGCCGAAAAAAAGGACAAGCGTGTCCCATGGCCACGTGCTGATGTGGATGCACCGTCTCCACGACCAGCACTGCTGCCTCTAGACACAGAGCCTGCGTGCCCTTTTTTATTGGCTTGTGACTGTCTGCCTCTCCTTGTTGGCCTTCCAGACATACTAATGGCCTGCATTGAGATGTAGCTGCACAAAGCTGGGATGTATATATATACTGATACTGCAGCTAGCAGAATCAACTGCCTGCCTGTAGTATTATTAGTATGAGAACACCAGAAATTGTCTTCGGGTAGCTTTAGGTGCACACTGTGCAGAGGACGCAGTACACTAACTGTAAATACTGTAACTGCCTGCCTGTGGTATTAATAGCAGCAGAACAACAGCAATTGTCTTCAGGTAGCTTTAGGTGCACACTGTGAAGAGGACGCACTACACTAAATGTAAATACTGTAGCTGCCTGCCTGGGGTATTAATAGGATCAGAAGAACACCACAAAATTTCTTCAGGTAGCTTTAGGTGCACACTATGCAGAGGACACAGTGCACTAACTGTAAATACTGTAGCTGCCGGCCTGTGGTATTAATAGGAGCAGAACAACAGCAATTGTCTCCAGGTAGCTTTAGTTGCACACTGTGCAGAGGACACAGTACACTAACTGTAAATACTGTAGCTGTCTGCCTGTGGTAATAATAGGATCAGAAGAACACCACTAATTTTCTTCAGGTAGCTTTAGTTGCACACTGTGCAGAGGACACAGTGCACTAACTGTAAATACTGTAGCTGCCTGCCTGTGGTATTAATAGGAGCAGAACAACAGCAATTGTCTCCAGGTAGCTTTAGGTGCACACTGTGCAGAGGACGCACTACACTAACTTGTAAATACTGCAGCTGCCTGCGGTACTGTACTAATAGGATCAGAAGAACACCACTAATTTTCTTTAGGTAGCTTTAGGTGCACACTGTGCAGAGGAAGCACTACACTAACTTGTAAATACTACAGCTGCCTGTGGTACTGTACTAATAAGATCAGAAGAACACCACTAATTTTCTTCAGGTAGCTTTAGGTGCACACCATGCAGAGGACGCACTACACTAACTTGTAAATACTGCAGCTGCCTGCAGTACTGTACTAATAGGATCAGAAGAAGACTAATTTTCTTCAGGTAGCTTTAGGTGCACACTGTGCAGAGGACGCACTACTCTAACTGTAAATACTGTAGCTAATAGGACTAATAGGATCTTAAGAACACCAGCAATTTTCTTCAGGTAGCTGTAAATACTGTAAAAACACCTGCCTGCCTGTCAGTAGTAGGAAGAGAACAACAGGAACGGATCTAGCTAAACTGAATACAGTGTGTATATATATATATATATATATATACACACAATACACTGTAAGTTCAGCTAACTTACTCGCCTGCCTACTCTATCTAACTTAAATCAAATGACACTGTCTCTCTGTCTATCTATCTCTCTTTCAACGCCGGAACACACTACACAGGGCCGCCGTGCAGGCGGCCTTATACAGTGTGGGGCGTGTACTAAACCCCTGAGCCATAATTGGCAAAAGCCACCCTGGCTTTGGCCAATTACGGCTCTCTGTACAGACGGCGCTGTAAATGGCCAAGCATGCGGGTCATAGTGCATGCTTGGCCAATCATCAGCCAGCAATGCACTGCAATGCCGCAGTGAATTATGGGCCGTGATGCGCCACTCGAATTTGGCGTGAATGGCCCATATTGTTCAGAATTCGGCAAATGACCGAGCAGGCAATGTTGGAGTCGAACATGCGTTCGATTCGAATACGAAGCTCATTCCTACTCACAAGTCAATGTGTGAACAAAAATATACAAAAAAAATGCCAAAAACACCTTTAGAATCACCTGTTTTTACACTAATAAAATAAAATAATAATCTGGGTCCATAAATAAAATGTGCTAATAGTCACAGCTTGTAGAAACAGAGAGTGGCCTACAGCATTGATCTTTAGCAATCTGTAGGTTTATATTTTTTGTGCCTGAGCAAACCTTATCTATGGACTTTTACCAGGCATATCTTCTTGCATATTTTATATATCGTCAGTCATATATTATATAGGAACTTTGCTCTATGCATCCTGCTGGTGTATGGTTATTAAAGCAAGATTGAAGAATGATGTGCTACCTAACAATCATAAAAAAAAAGATTACTGCGACATGTAATGGCATGCAATATGGAATGTCCATTACCTTGTTTATTAGTTATAACAACATTCCATCTTCTTGTGGTTGATACACTAGACAGCTTTGCTGCCATGTTTACTGGGAAAAGTGACAAACATTAGCACTGCATCAAAGAAATAGAAAAGAAGTCAATACATCTCTTGAAATGGAGACATCCTACCTGGAATATAGCATCAATACCAATAAAAACAAGACTGTCATTTAAGTTATGTGATATTATTTATACACTGCCATGTCCAAAGAGCAATTTATAGGCTCAGCTAGTAAATAAAAAGGCAATTGTCCCATTGCCTATACCATAAAAGAGAAAAACTCCCTAAGCCCCCATGTCTAGACTCTAGTGCAATACATAAAATCATCACTGGGTCCCCAGGCAGTGCTTCATCATGTTAATCCTACATCCTCAGACAAACGATCAATGCTTTGTAAATTATGCACTTGAATACATTAGCATTTTTTCAGAAACAAAAGCAATTGCCGTAAGAATCAATAAAGGCTTGAGATATAAATACAAATATCAATAAAAGGCCAGAGATATAAATACAAATAATGAAAACAGTCCATTATTTAGGCACAGTAAGTGCCAAACAGTATTTTGGGCTCTCAGTTTTAATACATTTTTATGGAGCAAATTGTAGCAGTTCAGTGTTTTAAGGCTCAGTTAAGAATTGCTATATTTATGTATCTTTTATATTGCTGTGTAATGCTAAAGGAGAAAAATCCAGATAGAACACACAATTTAGTAAAAAATGTGCCACCTGGGTAATTATGTGTCAGTATTTGTTTGTGAAAGCACTGTTTGATAGAAAACGTTCTACTTCGTTCTGGCAATACTTGATGAAAGGATGGCGAGTCTGTTCAGTGAGTGAACAGAGACAAATCTCTATCGCTGGAGCCCATACATACACGGCCTTTGGTGCCCAAGGCAACAACCCTTTGTTTTCTTGTTTTAGGCTTGCTATATTGCGACAGTCTGTAAATAAGATTTTTTTTTTTACTGTGCTTCTACAGATCATGGGAAGTGTGCCAGTTACAGGCCAACTCTTTATCTCAGCTGTCTAAAAAGCATATGCCTAATGTATATAGATAATTAAAGATAATTCTGAGAACATTCAGAATTCAATGCCAGGTGCACTTGACCTGCAGTTGTCCTCTTTCTGACTAACTTCAAGGGGGTTCTGCATTCCCATAGACATGTATGGTTTTGACTTTTTAAAGTAGTAGTAAAGTATACTTGTTTATTTATACCTACAGGTAAGCCTATATTAAGGCTTACCTGTAGGTACAGTAAATATTTCCTAAATGTGCACCATTTAGGAGATATTTACTTTAGTAGCAGCTGGTGATGTCACCGGCACATGCACACAATATGCTCCTAATGGACAGCATGCTTTCCATTGAGAGAGCCATGCCACAGCTGTGACTCCCAAGTGCATGCGTGGAAGTGATGTCATCGCCACTCGATCATGGAAATGGCCAAATGTCAGCGTACCCTGAATGAAGACCAGGTGAAGATGGAAGCCCTGTCAGCCGTTACAGAGCACCGCTGGAGAGCTTAGTTTTAAGGTAAGCCTTTCATAATGTGCTGGTATGGGATGCATACTAGCACATCATGCTCTTAACTTGCAGGGGGAAGATATTTTCTTGTTTTTTAAGACACTCAGGGTCCTTTCACATGGGACGGATCCGAGATGATCCACCCCGTGAACATCCACTTGCTCAGCGGGGATCGCTCCGTGGATCCCCGCTGAGCAGGCAGATGACAGGTCTGTCGCTGCACACTGTGCAGCAACGGACCTGTCACAGTGCCGCTCTCCCCTATGGGGGATCAGATGATGACGGACCGTAGAGTCCGTCGTCACCCGATCCGATCCGAAAACGGATGGAAATGTAGGTTTTTTTCCTCCGTTACACTTTTTCGGATCAGAGCGGGTCGGATGTCAGCGGACATGTCACCTCTAATATCCGACACTCCATAGATGTCTATGGAGGGTCCGCTCAGGTCCGCCTAAAAAACTGGCAGGCGGACCTGAATGGATCGTTTATCTGAAAGAGGCCTAAAAAGTAAAGTACTGTGAAGCTGTGATCAAGTGAATGCATGATTGAACTATGATTAGGCCACATTGTTCATGTTGATGTGAAGTGATGTGGGTACAATGCTGAAACTTTTATGGGGATATAGTCTTTAAAGTGGAGCTGTCTTGAGGGCATACTGATGGGGCTTTGATGTTTGGCGTTCAATGTTTATGGTGGAGCTGTTATTAGTGGTCAGAGATGTGTCAGCGGTCAGGGTGTTTTTTCATTTTTTTTGGTGGGTCGGTGAGAGTGGTTTATCAAGAATGGCATGGATATACATCACTGGGCAAAGTGATTGACAATAGATTTACATTTTTTTTTTAACAAATTGTCAAAGTGTGTTTGGGTTTCTAAAATACTTTGCATATTTGAAGGCCCACTTATTTTAAAGTGTGTTTCCAGTTTTCAATAAGCCCCTCTCCCATAGACCTCCATAACCACCTGACCAGGAATAATGGGGAAGAAGCCCTTGTGCACCCTGGCAAGGTACCTTCACTATGTTCAGGGCATGTGGTCTAGTATGGTTCAGGTGCCAGGCTGCATGCTCAGACAAGGGTCTGGTATCGATTTTTGGGAACTCTACACCTTTTTTTATGTATGGGGTCTCTCTTGACATCCATATGAGACTCTCATCAAGGTTAAGGGCCCACTATGTATTTTCAGATGGAACCCCATGTATTTTTTATTTATTTTTTGCATGGGGTCCCTCCATTGATATTTATACCAGACTCTGATCTAGATTAAGAACAGAACAAAATGGTTGGGAGTTGTAATTTACTTGGCTTTTTGTTTGGAAATGTCAGTTTTGCTGCAGTAGGTTTTATGCATTGTATTTTATGCACCATTTTGCAGGCAGGTTCAGGCCATCCCTCAATCGTTTTATTTAAAGGGTTTTGCATTTTCAATTTAAGCATCATTATAAGCTCTGCTCCCCACCAAAGAGACTTTAAAAAAAATGTATTGCATTGGGATATGCCATTCCAGGACGGTGCCCAGTCCCCCTGCCATTTTTTTTACATTACCTTTCCTATTAGTCTTGAAAATGAACAGAACTAATTTGACTTCAATGGAGTTCAAATTAATGTTCAGAACATTAGCACAGTTCCTCAAACCTTCCATGAACTAAACCCAGGAACGTTGATCTGTATTCTGCATGTGCCTCCACTGTGGGGACACTCATAGTTTAGTGTTAGGACCACAGATACAAGGGTGCTGTGATGTGGCTCTGTGGCTCACGCATGCATTTGCAAATGCGTGCGGACTAAACCCCTTTTTTAACGCTTACTGTTAGATAGGTCAATTTGATTGTCTGCAAGCTGGTGGTAAGTAGACTTTGGCTTTTTCCTGGGCATTACCCAGACTTTGGACAAAACTTCCTATTGTTTCCAAGAGCCCATAAGCGACCCCTGCAAATCAATAGAAGTGGCGCTAAATGACAGTGATTATACTATCTAGTATTCAAAAGGCTCTACAAGCCTTTATGCTAAAGTGATCTAGTGCATTAACAGAAAAATATAATGTACCATGCGTGAAACAATCTATATCATAAAAAATCTAATCGATGTACAATGTGAAAGTGAAAATCGTGACAGTGCATATGAAAGTATACCATACACAGAGCAATTTCAATCACAGATTGTATCAGAAGTGAGACTAGGTATTTTAGTCCATAAAAAATCCATAGACAGAACACCGTGAAGAAAATGTGCAGTATCTGGAAACAGTCCACCAATTCACTCAGTGTCAGTGATTCCTCTCCCCTTGAATTCAACACTCACCGGCTCAATATGCCTCACACTCTCGTGTTTTGGCAATAAGGCATGGGCATATAGTTGGTCAAATGGAGGTGAAAGCTCCGAATTCCTTATTTATCCCAGTGTCACCTCAATGCATAAGAAAACTCAAAATAGTGTGATACCGTAAAACATATAAAATGTATTCAACTTAAAATCTTCAATCATTGCACTCACAAAAAAGCCTCTTGAATCAAGCCAAAATGACACTGCAAATCAAACTCAATCCTCCTCTGTGAAACGCCCAGCACCACTGTGGAATGAGGGTCGCGGCGGACCCCAAAGAAAAGCGTTGGATAGGTTCTCACCCCGCTCGCTGACGCTCTGCTGATGTGGATCTCCTGCTAGCACACAAGCCCAAGAAGCAGCTCCTCTGTCGCCTTCAAAAGCTCCCGCCGGTGCGCAGAGATACACAGCAACGTCCCGTCCGTCACTGACTGCTAATGGTAGATGCCGTACAGCCACGCCCCGACATGTTTCGTCATACCTGACTTCCTCATGGAAGGCTTGTAGAGCCTTTTGAATACTAGATAGTATAATCACTGTCATTTAGCGCCACTTATATTGATTTGCAGGGGTCGCTTATGGGCTCTTGGAAACAATAGGAAGTTTTGTCCAGTTTATATATATAAAGTGGCAGCTTTGGATTAACTTTATTAGGACTTTTTTTCACATCCTTTGCAGGGGGCTAGCACCCCTTTGCCTGGCATTGAGCGCAGTGGTGAGAACTCAAGAAGGGCGCATCGATTCAAGTTTTCACACTTGTCACATTACCCAGACTTTGTTGGTTTCTGTATTCTAGCTGAATTAGCCTGTTTTTTTCTAGATGTTTATAATAAAGTAATGTATGGGCTTGGGAAATTTAGAAAAAATGTAGCTTTTAAAAGTAGAGCAGTGCTAAAATGTTAGCAAAATTACTATGTAAAAAATAAAAATAAATAACCAAAATGGCAAAATAAGCAGCACAAGCTCATTCATATTTATAAGTTGCTATTTTATATCCACCTAAGATATTTTTCTTACACTTTATAGAACGTCACAATTGTTATTAGGTGAAGGCTGATAAAATTAAGGCATGATATTATGTGTGATGATATTTGCTAGTTGACCCCTGTATATCTTAATCTCTTATTGGTCAAAGGAGGCTTCCTTGGCTTTTCTGCAAAAAATTTACCCCATCTTATTATTTGGCAGCCAGACTGGAAGATATTATTTTCAAATGTGGAACAATAAAGCTTTTAAATTTGAAGCTATAATAACACCCTGGTTAATAATAATTACTGAAAGATGTTTCATTTGCTTTG
This sequence comes from Lithobates clamitans, assembly GCA_037952925.1. Classification (NCBI taxonomy): domain Eukaryota; kingdom Metazoa; phylum Chordata; class Amphibia; order Anura; family Ranidae; genus Lithobates; species Lithobates clamitans. The sequence continues at coordinate 8,495,161 of JBBGZY010000438.1, forward strand.
CATAAAGCCACACTGATTATAGCTTTATCAAGTGAAATATGGAGTGATTCAGCCCAGGCAAGATCTCCATGTTAAGCATCTCTCTGCTAAATGGCTGGAGAAATAAATGTTCAGCTGCCACAGCTTATGCTCAACAGAAAACCACTTAGCAAAATGTAGTATTTAATAACTTCTTTGGCTTCATTGTTTTTTTTTTTTTTTTCAGCAGCATTATGGTTTTATCTCTGCTCCTCGTGTAAGTTAAATTTCATGGTAATGCGTTGCTATGCTATTTAAACAATACTACAGCTTTGGATGAGGTCAATTATATATATGAGATAATGGTTGCATAAGGATGAAGCCAGCTTTAATTTGATTTCACGATGCCAGACAAGAAGAATAGGGCAGGAAACAAGAGCTCTTACATTTCCTGAGCTTTACACCCACACATTGCTTTTTTTTTTGTAAAATGAAAGGATCAGATACATTTTAACATGCATTAAACAGAACACATTCCATAACCAGTGACACTTCAACATCAGTTTAGACAGTCACTGTTCATATACATGACAGTTAAACTACAGGCCTATTTGTGCAAAGCCATGATCTGTAAGGAGAAGCAGGATCATGCTAACTATAAAGTGCTTGTGACCTTGCGCAGGGGAAGAGGGTAGAACATAAATCCATTCACAGGTTTTATTGGTTTGATATTTTATTTTATTTTCCATTACTTGTGGATTAGGGGAAAGGGTGGTTGTTTTAAGGACACTCAAAATTTGCAAATAAGCAATATATAGTTATCTCATCTAGTTCTGCAGACTGCAAATGAACAGCGGATATTCATTATATAAAATTTCTGCTTTCTGACAGGGTAATCTTGTTTAAAGCAGTATTAAACCCAAAAGCAGACATTTATTGTATTATAGCTTATCAATTCTTAAATGTGATGGCTATATTAGTTTCCCTTTTTAGGCTTTCTGTGATGATCCGCCTTGTGATCCTGCAAAACAATGCCTCCTGCCCTGCAAACCCTTCCAGCAGACTGAGGACTAATACCAGCCCTTTACCCCAAGCATCGTACACAGACAAGATGTTTAGGTAAAAACCAAAGGAATGACTCTTTATTAAAACTCAGACACATACTTTATACCCAACAGGAGGACATTCCCCTCTTGGAGATAATAGCATGACACGGCAAACTTCAAACAGCAATCCAATTAACAGCTAACAGTGATCTAATTAACAATAAATTAATTACCATAAACATCCCACAATAGTTTTGTAATGAGGTAAAGTGGACAGACAGAAACAATAGGTGACTCAATTAACAATGGGAATTCACACCTAGGAGGAACACAATGGGGAATTATACGAAAGAAAGACAGCTTAAAGAGGAGCTTCACCCAAAAAAGTTTGATGGACACAGATCGCTATTGTCAGCGTCATGTCGAATCTCCTATCTATATATCGAATTGTTGTCACAATGAAAACGAAAATAAAGCATTTGCTTATGTTGAATCTTTCGGTTTTCGTATTCTGCACGTTCGTTATCATTTGTCATAACAATAACGAAAATACCCATAAATTTGGACGAAAAGGAATGCACATGTCTATCCATTATTATATATATATGTGCTCCTACTATGAAGGCTCTCAAAATGTATAGAGTTAGGACTGCAAATAATACTGGGGTGCCTTGTCGTGGCCTCTGTATTTGCAAATGTGTGCAAACGAAACCCCTGTTTACAACATGGACTGTTACACTGGACAATTTGGTTTGTTGCAGACTGGCTGGTAAGTTGAGCCAGGAATTCTTCTTTGTTTTTGTTTGAGAAGAAAGCATTTCCTCTTTCTTCTGCAGTGAACAGACTGAAGCATTTTATGTAGAGAGTCACAAAGTGAGAATGTGCAGTATGGGTCTGATCTATGTCAGACATTTGTGAACACAGCCAAGAACGTAAACAGGTAACAACATTTACAGTACATAATTGTGTTGTCTCTAAGTCAGCATTTCAGTCCAGAAAAAATATGATGACACTAACGAAAGATAGTTCCATCCTTATGGAGAAGAAAAGATGGAGGCATTGTCAGTGTCATTGCGTTGCAGCTTACCAGTCCTAAGATGGCTGCATTCATTTTCTTTCATGCATTTTTCCTTTATTTTTACCTAGTGATCCTTCCAGTAACATGCTTCCTGTTCTATGGAGACAGTATTCACTATACTGTATCTATGAAGGAGCAGCATTGTCACTCTAGAACAGGACTACAGAATACCTCATATTTTCTCCACATCTCATCTCTTATCCAAGTCCTCCTGGTCAACCTGTCAATTTTTTTTATGTGCTCTATGAACAAGATGCAAGATGTATCTAACAGCAAAAAACAAATGGTATGAAAATGAAATATACAGTTATTGGTCAAGCTATTGTTGCTAAGTATAATTAGGATGACGATCAATGCTACAGAACTGACATCTTTGCATTACCCAGTGTAGAGGACAGCTCCACCCAAAAGCTCTGCTTGTCTAAATCCGCCCTCTGCTGCTACATTTGGCACCTTTTGGGGGGGTACCTGGTTTTTCGCCATGGCTCCCAGCGTGATTCGTGAATGTGCAGTAGGAAACTGGCCAAGAAAGTCGGCTCTGGTGAGGACACCGCTGGAAGGTAAGTACCCTAATAGTAAAAGTCAGCATCTACAGAGGAGCGGAACTCCTCTTTAAGGACGTAGACTTTGGTTATGCATGCTTCAGCTATGTTTGAAGTGGCAGAGATCTCTTTAACTATACCCAAAACATATTTTAGCTAAAACAGCAATTTTTAACCTCTTTTCTACATTTTCTACAGCTACATATTTTTCATCTTTTTTCATTTTTCTACATCTTTACATTTTTACATTTTTTAACATCTTTCACATGTCGTTATTATTGGCTTGGTTACATCCCACAGAACATCACACAGGAATATCCTATGCCCCCAAGCGGAGAGAGTGATGGGATTTAGATGATTGTATGGTTTTAAAATGTTTACATTTCTAAAATGTATGCAGAATTAATTGATTAAAGTTGAAGTGTGGGTATGCGCATTTTTGCATAGATACAAAGGTCCAGTTTGGACCAAAATAGTAAGAAGGTCCCTATAGTGAGTGATCCCCAAAGTAATGATCCACTTATCAGATAGTCCAGAGATAACTATTATTGTTAGTATATTTGTTAGATAAGGCTTCATTATTGCTTTTCAAAAATACACAAAAAAATTGGCACTATTAGTGCCACTCGTCTTTTCCTGGACACCCCAATTCCACCTTTCAAATCCAGTTCATAGCAGTTGGTGTACTCAAAATAGATGATGCCATTCTTTCTTTGCCACAGGATATAGTTTAATTTTTCATTTTTCATTTTTAGTCAGTCAGTTATTAACATTAATTTAGGCTTTTATGGTTCAATTACTAAAGAAGATAGCCACCAAAAAGCCCAGAAATGACAAATCCCAGCAAGCCAGGTATCTTTACCTTTGGTCTGTCAGATATTATGGTTAGTTTAGGCCTTTTCTGGTTCACTTACTAGAGAAAATGGCTGCCTAATTTGTTTTTCCTCCTTCCTGAACCACACAACCAGCCAACTTAGCAGCGTGGATTCCTGTAGCTCCCAGGGTGTGCCTGCATGAGCTGGTTTTCATTCAGGTTGTGGAGGATGTTAATGGTAAGAGGAGGTCTGTGGGTCTGACTTGGTGTCATTGGTGTCACGTTTTTTCCTCAAGCCTGGTGGTCCTCCGAGGGGAGGGGTCGTTGTGGAGGGGGTACTGTCGGGGCTGGGCCCAGCCCTTCCTTCTCTGAGCTGGCAGCTATTTGCCAGCTCTTATCTCTCCACAGTGACTCACCTGTTGATGATATCCTACTCATCAGTCCTGCTTACTTAAGCCATCCAGCCCAGATGTTCTCAGCCTTCACCCTGGTCAACAGCACAGAGACTTTCTCCTGCACTCCTGTTAAAGCCTTGCTTGGCTGACATTCCTTCTAGCTCCAGATCCTGCTTGCTGTTCCACTATGCTGATTCCTGGCTTCCTGACTTTCTGGCTTGTCTGGCTATCCGTTCTGATTACTGAACTTTGGCTATGTTTTGTTCTATTTACTTTTATTATTAAACAAGTGTGATTTAACTGTACTTCTGTCTCGGTCTGATTCATGGTTTCTGACAATACCAGAATTTTTTTAATTTTGGTGCAGGGTTCCCTTAAATATCCATATCCGAAGGGCCTGGTATGGATTTTGTGGGGACCCCCGTGCATTTTTTTTTTTTACATTTTGCTGCGTTTTTTTTAAGAGATATTTTTATGTATATTGCTGGGACCCAACAATACATTACAGACAATACATTACAGCCGCATGCAGTTTTAAATGACATTTTTCCTTTAGAAATGTAATTTTGATGTGGTACTGTTCTAAACACAGGAAAGATGTGCTACTTTGCAGGCAGACTAAGGACACCCCCCAGGCATGATATTTAAAGGAATATTTCATTCTTATTGTTTCACTTTAAGCATTATTAAAATCACTGCTCCTGAAAAAATGGCCGTTTTTAAAACTTTTTTTTTGCATTGATACATGTCCCCTGGGGCAGGACCTGGGTCTCCAAACACTTTTTTATGGCAATAACATATATATAGGCCTTTAAAATGAGCACTTTTGATTTTTCATGTTTGTGTCCCATAGACTTTGTGACAGTGTTTGCACATATGTTTTGCCTGTTCGCAAGTTCTGGTGTGAACTCAACGGGGGGGGGCTGGGTGTTCGGCTCATCCCTTTGACACATACAAATGTCCATCATATGAGCAGGCAAAATCTAGCCATTTGTGGGTTTAAAATATAGAGGAAATATAGTATAAATTAGAAGGCATGAGAGTCAGATAAAAGAGTTTAGAGAGAAATGTAGTTTAGTGAGACCTTACAAGTGCAGGGCCTATACTTCACCCTACAGGGGGGGAGAGGTGGTCCAAACAAAGTCTTGATGAGTGGAAAAGTTTAGCTTTGCACTCATAATGGAAACACTGTGATTGTAAAGCACATGACTCACCAAGTTGGAGAGGAAATGACAGATAAAAGCCTTTATCGGGGGGTTTAATGAAGTGTTGGCTTACATTCTAGGCTTTCAAAGAGAGAACAGTAATGGAAGTCTCTAGCTGGGGATCTAAAGCAGAAGCTGGCATCATATTGAGTCGGGTTAGTAGCTGTCAAAATTTCTCCATCTCTTGTTCAGAGTCACTATTCATAATCTGCAATGGAGCAGAGGTTTGCGTTTATCTAGGCTATTACCTCAGCAAAGGCATACATTTATATGCTGTGCAAATAACCCTATAATTATCTTTCTGAATATTAGAGATTTGGACATGTTGTGTAGAGAAATCTGACGTAGGCTCTGCTATCTCATGGGTGGGCTAAGCAGATGAATTGGCGATCATGTTGGATTACAGTTTAAAAAAAAAAAAAAAAGATAATAACTGTAGACAGAAAACCAGAAAAATGTATTTTATTTAAAGTGGTTTGGGTGCCCCCATAGCAAGCTGCTTGCTGTGGGGGCACTGAGCAGAAAGGAGGGGCCAGGAGCACCGGCAAGGGACCTGAGAAGAGGAGGATCCAGGCTGCTGTGTGCAAAACCACTACACAGAGCAGGTAAGTGTAACATGTTTGTTATTTTTAAACAAAAAAAACAAGACTTTAGTATCATTTTTACAAAGGTAACGCTTGATGACTGCTTGGAGAAAGTAAGGCTGCTTTCACTCTGAGGTGACGTCGGCGCTTTACCTTAGTTTTTGCAGAGGTTTTCGGCCACATGCTTTTAGCTCCCGCTAGTGGCCAAAAAAGGGTTAAAACAACCCGCAAAGTGCCCATACAGTGGCGCTGCCCATTCATTTCAATGGGCAGGAGCAGTTTAGGAGCGGTGTAGATCAAAGATGCTGCTTGCAGGAGTTTTTTAACGTCCTGCCAGTGTATCGCCTCAGTATGGAAGCACTCGGGCTTTCACACTGAGACTGCAAGGGAGCCGTTTTTTCAGGCGCTTTACAGGCGCTAGTTTTAGCCCAAAAGCGCCTAAAAAATGCCTCGGTGTGAAAGGGGTCTAAAAATAGGTATTTACATTGATTTTTACAGACTGTTTGCAGACTATTTGCAGCAAAAATAAGAGCTGTGGGGAGGCAACATTTAAAAGGTGGGTTATTGCATAGCCTTTCCTTCCACTTTAATTTACTCATCCCGACTTTGAAGTGTTTGTAGAGTCAAAAGTTTTTTTTATTTGTTTTTTTTTTTAGTTGTGGACACAGTAGGAATTTAATCATTTTTTTGTTGTTGTTGTTAAATGGAAAATAGGTATATAACCTATTGGTAAAGGTACAGTGCCTTCTATAATGGCAGTAAATGACAGAATGTTCCTAAAGTAAACCTATAACATACTAATTGTGGACTCATGTAATTAGATAAGATATCATACCCCGCTATGGATAAGCTGCTGGTTTGGACTGAATTTTGCTTCTGCAGAGGTTCAGCAAACAGCCAAACCAAATTGGTCTTTGCTAAGGTGAACTTCAGGTGGCATTAGGAAGTGAAACATTTAGCAGTAGTATTATTACTTCCCTTCAGGCTGAACATGACAATATCCAACGGTGGAATGAAATGCAAAATTTCAGTAACAAAATGCACTAGAGTTAATTTTAAGGTACAAAATGCAATACATTACTAATTTTTTTTTTTGTTAAATATAAAAGATGAGGTTACACTGAGTAAATAGATTCCCAACATGTAAAGGCTTTAAGTGATTCTAAATGCTCAAGGTTTTTTTACCTTCATGCATTCTATGCATGAAGGTAAAAAAAACCTTCTCTGTGTAGCAGTCCCCCCAACCTCCCCTAATACTTACCTAAGCCCCACCTCGATCCAGCGCAAGAGCCTCAGCTCTCCCTCATTGACTGAGACAGCAGAGGGAGTTATTGGATTTTTGTGTCTCTTGATATGACCGCAAAGGTCTAGGAAACGCAAAATTTCAGTAAAAAAGACACTAAAGTGAGTGCGTGCAATGATATGTAACATGTGTATCGCAATCAACGTTTTCATGTGTAGGTGGAACCGATCCGTGTGTTTACATTCGTGCATGCGTATATGTTGGGGTGGGAGTTCTTAACATTTTTTGGGAGGTGGGGATTTTATGTGCTTGAGTGTAACTTTATTTTTTTTTCCCAAAAAAAAAAAATTATAATTTTTTTTGCGTAACATTTTTTATTCATCACATAGGGACAAAAAGTTCCCTATGTGATGATTTTTAGGTGACAGGTTCACTATAATGAGACAAGCAGGGTCTAAACCCTGCTTGTCTCCTCTGGGCTCTACTGAATGTATTGCAATGCAAATTGCATTGCAATACATCCGTTCCTGGCTATGCTTGATTGAGACACTGAGAGGCTGACTCGGAAGTGACGTCATACACGTCGCTTTCCAGGTCAAGCAAGAAGTGGAGGAAAGCGGATGTGTGTCTGCTCTTCTCCCTCCCCTCAACCCACCGGCCCCCGCCATGTTAGTCCAGGGCCCACAGATGGGCAAGCGGAGCCCAGAATACATGGTGGGGCCACCAATACCGAGGGTGTGTGGGGGCAATCAGACGGCACACCAAGATACCATGGGTCACAGTGAATGCATCCACCTGTCCCAGATTGTGTGTGAAAACCCCTTTTCCCTCCGCTGTCAGGTCCATACGGCATACGGACTTAGGAGCAAAAGGTTTAAAAGCCCCTACAGGTCATCAGTTTAGAGTTAACCATGAATGACGGTCTTAAAATTATTGCTCTCACCCTGATGTGCACAGTGATATTTATATCACAATTGATATTATTATACATAGGCACCCTTGACATGTGTATTCGCATTCATTCGTATGTGAGTGTAGGTGGGGGTGGAGGGCTGCTCAAACATTTTGGGGGTTTTAAGTGCTTGGGTGTAGCTTTATTTTCCATCACATAGGGGGCAAATGTGATGAATTTTTGGTGATAGGTGCTCTGTAATAGGACATCAAGGATCTAAAAGACCCCTGGTGTCTCCCCTGCTCTCCAATAAAGGTAATAGAATGCAGATTGATGTGTGACACCAAGACCTGGAAGTTATATTTTACACTTCGCTTCTTGGTCATTAGCAGAAAGGGAAGATCAGAAAATTGATCTCCCTCCCCCTCTACTTGGTGGCACCTACCATGCCAGCCCTGGATCTTTTAATGGGTGGCCAGAGCCTAAGAAACATAGGAGTGAACCGGCAGTAGCCAGGTGTTAGGTTACAGCAATATGGAGAAAAAGACATTGCCTTTTTTTCTTCTCTTCCCCTACTGCAGTGTTTCTCAACTCCGGTCCTCAAGGCACCCCAACAGGTCATGTTTTCAGGATTTCCCTCAGATGAAATGGCTGTGGTAATTACTAAGGCAGTGAAACTGATCAAATCACCTGTGCAAAATAATGGGAAGCCTGAAAACATGTTCTGTTGGGGCGTCTTGAGGACTGGAGTTGAGAAACACTGCTCTACTGAGATACTAATGTTATGCTGCTCCATTTTCCTCCGGTCAGCAGGGGGAGAGCTAAAGCCAAGCAAGCCCATTGACTAATCAGAGCGATGAGAATCCTGGGTGTTGCAGTTTGAGACAACAGCCATATAATAGGATGAATGGACTCTTTACACTACAGATCCCAATATACACTGAGCAGTAGGAGGAAAGGACAGATGTATTTTTATTTTATTATTTTATTTTATCATAAAGTTCTTCCTGTTGGCATTGAGGGAGTGAGAGAGGAAGAGCACCTCTGTCTGGGTATTCACCTGCCAGCGGGAGACCATACCAGCGGACATCTGAGCCTGGGGGTGAGGACGCTCAGGGCAGCACCACCCACATAAAAGCACCTGCACTGCTGCTGCTTCCTTTGCTTCCCACCACTGATCAGAGGAGGCTTTTGGAAAGAGACTGAGGGGGCCCCTCTTTCTACAACGAGAGGTCACTGCAACATCACGGGGACTGGTAAGAGAGTGTACCAAGGTAAGAGAGTGTACCAAGTGTACTCAATCCATATCACACCCATGCTGCCTCTTTACGGCACTTATTTCAAAGCTACACTGCACCCATAACAACTGTATACCACACTACCCTGTACAGTACCTTTACCGCAACTGAACCACATCTATCTTGCACCTGTACTGAGACTATAACATGCCTATACTGTACCTATACTACATGCAGGTTAACTGGGTTGTTAAAGTGGTTGTTAAGCCACTGTGATATCTTCATAAAATCATGTCAGTTTTGTTATGCTTTGTGCCCCAGTCTCTGTTTTATAAATAAAATGCCATTGTATAACTAATTTCAGAGCGCCACTTTCCCCTCTCTTGATCTGACAGCTACAGCAGGAGGGGCCGAGAATCCCCCACTGACGTCAGTCAGGCTGAGAGGAGGAGAGGAGGGGAGGAGGATAGAGGCGGCCGGTCACATGAGCGCTGAGCGGCACTCTGAAATTAATTATAGAACTGATTTTTTTTTTTATAAAACAGAGACTGGGGCACACAGCATAATGAAACACACAGGATTTTATGAAACATTAAAAGTAATTTCAGCAGCAGGAGGTGAAGGGGTGGGCACTGTCACAAGCTGACAGGCAGGGAGGGGGGGGGGAGAGCACAGGAGAGACAGTGGATGACTCAGACACGTAAACTGACCACGGTGTCAGGGCTCAGCAGCCATGTCAAACCATGGTCAGTTTACAGGGGAGTGCAGAATCAGGCAGGATCAGCCAGGTATATCAGTTGATAGAAGCACTGTGCTGTATAACATGCTTTAAAGGAACAGGATCCATTTTTTTTTAGGGTAACAAACACTTTAAGTGCACTGATGCTTTTAAAGGGCCCCAACGACAACTGGCAGAAGAACATCTCAAAGGACTGCCTTTCCCATTATAACTATACTGCAAGCTCCCTTTGTTCCCCTTCCCCCTCCACTACTATTCTACTTTCCTTTTGGACAGTGCACACCCAGTTGGTCTAGGATTAGCATCGCTGCCAGAAAGATGCTCTGGCAGTATAGTTCCAGCAGAAAGAAAAGAACGGCTGCATACCACAGGAACGTTCCAATGATTTTATTCCAAAAATAGCAAATGAAGGCAGAGTGTCCGAACCCAGGAGGCGACAAGTGCATTTTCACCTCAGTGCTTCTTCAAAAAAGTTCCAGCACTCGGTAGATTAAAGGCCATCTCAGGGCAAATTTTTTGGGGGGCAGTGCCCGCACTGCACGGTTCTGCTCATTTTTTCTAGGGGTGAGGAGAAAGCTCATACTCACCTGATCCGCTAATGCGCTGGAAAAACTCTCTCCCCCACGGTCCAGCAGTGGACTGTTCCTGTGCAGGGAGGATCGGTGAATCAGGTAAGTATATCTCTGCTGTCCTCTCCCTTAGAGCAAAATGTGAAATTAACCCATGCAGTGCAGGCACAGCCCCACTGTATGGGGGTAAAACTTTGAGTTCTGCTTTAAATTTGCTACTGCTCACTACTGCAATTGCTACTGTTTGTGCTGATCTGGACGCCAAAATGTCATCTTATGCCTACACCCTACTGTTAATCACTTTGTATGCTAAATTGTGTTATTGCCATTGATCATCCATTTTATGCTTACCTAGTTACCAACAATATTGGGTGACAATATATTAACCACATGCCGACCAGCGCACGACGATATATGTCAGCACAATGGCACGGCTGGGCAAATGGGCATACAGGTACGTCCCCTTTAAATTGCGGCATTGTGGGCACGCGCACACCCACCGCGTACTCCATGACCGTGCCCGCGGGTCCCGCTGACTCGATGTCTGCCGGGGGGCCCGCGATTGTGTCATGGAGCGGCAGAATGGGGAGCTGCCTTTGTAAACAAGGCATTTCCCTGTTTTGCCTAGCAACATGACAGAGATCTACTGCTCCCTGTCATCGGGAGAAGTGATCTCTGTCATGTTCTAGTAAAGCAATCCGTCCCCACAGTTATAATCACTCCCTAGGACACACTTAACCCCTTGATTGCCCTCTAGTGTTTAACCCCTTCCCTGCCAGTGTCATTTACACATTAATCAGTGCATTTTTATAGCAATGATCGCTGTATAAATGACAATGGCCCCAAAATAGTGTCAAAAGTGTCAGATGTGTCTGCCATCATGTTGCAGTTACGATAAAAATCACAGATCGCAGCCATTACTAATAAAAAAAAAAATAATAAAAAAAATGCCATAAATCTATGCCCTATTTTGTAGACGCTATAACTTTTGCAAACCAATCAATATACGCTTATTGCTATTTTTTTTACCAAAAATATGTAGAAGAATAAAGAATACATATCGGCCTAAACTGAGAAAGAAATTAGTTTTTTAATATATTTTTTGAGGATATTTATTATAGCAAAAAGTAAAAAATATTGCTTTTTTTCAAACCTTTTGTTTATAGCGCAAAAAATAAAAACCACAGAGGTGATCAAATACCACCAAAAGAAAGCTCTATTTGTGGGGAAAAAAGGACATCAATTTTGTTTGGGCGCAACGTCGCCCAACCACGCAATTGTCAGTTAAAGCGACGCAGTGCCTTATCACAAAAAGTTCTCTGGTCAGGAAGGACGTAAATCCTTCCTGGGGGTTAAGTGGTTAGAGTGGATGTACACCCTCACGTATACCCAGTGAAGTGAACAGCCTCAGATGATACACAGAGATTAAACAAATATCCCTACATAAGTATTACATGTATATCTGCTGTCAGCTTTATATACTGTTTAGAAAGTGCACATCATGTTAGAATTTTCACTTCCTCATTCTGCACTGTGAGAGAAGTCTTGGATTACACCGGGAGATAGCTGATTGGAGGACAGGCACACATCCCCCTCCAGATAGGCAGAGACTTTCAGAGCTGTCCTGTGAGTAAAGCAGCTTTCTGCAAATCTATTTAAAGCATCTACCCTGACACAAATTTCAAGCTGGTTTTATCATGTGTCTGAGAATTTTTCAGATGTTATCATGCAGTTAATAGAAGAAGGGAGAAAGCTACGGGACATAGTGCTCAAACTTCATAAATCGGGTATACATCCACTTTAAGTTTGCATTTACTACCTGGTTTAGTGTCTGTTTTCTTTGATATAGCACTACTATTGAGGACTAAGTATTGCTTTCAGAGAATTCCGGTGATATTGTGTGTTTGTACACTCAACCTGGAATGTCAGAGGGGCTGAGTTTCTTGGGAAGGTCAGACAAAGAACAGAGGATCCATTATATTCAGCGACCCCTACGGGGTACTGCTACATTAGGAAGGTAGAAAAGCAGCATTAAAAGCCTGGAGTTCAGCTTTAACCATTATATACACATTATTATTATTATATTTTACATATTTTAGCTATTTTATGAACATCTTCATTATTTTGTAAACACTGGTTTCATCTTGTTACCATACATTGACAATGTACTTTATATGTTTTTGTAGTACCGATGAAGGGGGACCCTTATAGCTGTAAAACATGTTGGATAAACTCATTGAACAATAATGAAATGTATACATTTATTCTGGACTTTTACTTGTGGAATGGCACTTTTATCCTGAACTCTCCTCTCACAATTCCACAGGGGTCGCTCAAAAAGTTCCTTGAGCTTCTCCACGCACCTCCCTTCACAGATAAATACCCACAATCGTAATGAGTAACAGTGATGCTTATGCACATGTACTAGTGAATTAACATCCCAAAATAAACATAACAATCCTAATGAAAATAAAGATTAAATAAAAAGATTATTCTAAATTCTAGATTCTAAAGATAAAAAACAGTCGATGAACAAGTAGCTCCTGAGGATGTTGCTTCTTTATGATAAAACGTGTAGGATGGTACTTCTGGCTGACATCATATCAGGTGCCCTGAGGCTCATGGCAGCCATCTTGGATAAGGCGCTTCTCTACCTTTTAAGGCTATAGATGACTTTTATGTATTGAAAGTACAATATCTATACGTGTATTCACGTAAAAACTATACTTTTCACTTTGTGGAGCAAAGTTTCATTCTCTTTCTGCTGTACAGTATCTGGAGAAACAATTTTGAGCCATACTAAGGGAGCATGTTAAAACATTGGGAAACTGGATGAAGGCTATACTATCCGGTGAGTGTGGTGTGATTTTTTTATGGTCTTTCTTCTCTCTGGAGCTATCTCACCTTGGACCACAATTTCTGAAGCACATTATTCATTACCTACTGTCCATGTCTGTTGGAACTAACACAAGTGTGAATGATTATATTTGTTCATGGACTGTTTTTTATCTTTAGTTTTATTTACTCTCTATCCTAATTTTTAATAGGATTTTTATGTTTATTTAGGGATGTTCATTCACTGATACATGTGCATATGCAGACCTGTTACCCATTAAGATTGTGGTGATTAATTGTGTTGCATTTGAGGTGACTGCCTATTTAACCACTTCAACCCCAAAGGATTTTCTCCCTTAATGATCAGGACATTTTTTGCCATAAGGCACTGCATTAATTTAACTGACAATTGCACGGTCGTATGACAATGTACCCAAACAATATTGACGTCCTTTTTTTCCCACAAATAGAGCTTTCTTTTGGTGGTATGTTATAACCTCTGCAGTTTTTATATTTTGCACTATAAACAAAAATAGACAAACAATTTTGAAATTTTTTTTTTTTACTTTCTGCTATAATACATATCCAAAAAAATATATAAAAAAACTAATTTATTCATCAGTTTAGGCCAATGTGTATTCTTCTACATATTTTTGGGAAAAAAACCCCAATGAGCGTATATTGATTGGTTATAGCGTCTACAAAATAGGGGATAGATTTATGGCATTATTATTATTTTTTTTTTTTACTAGTAATGGCGGTGATCAGCGATTTTCAGTGGGTCTGCGACATTGCGGCGGACAGATTGAACACCCAACTGACATTTTTTACACTTTTTTGTGAACCAGTGACATTAATACAGTGAACAGTGCTAAAATATGCACTGACATTGTACTAATGACACTGGCAGGGAAGGGGTTAACATCAAGGGCAATCTAGGGGTTCAAACGTGTTCCCTGTTTGTGATTACTAACTGTATGGGGGACTGTGTGACTGGGGAAACACACAGATCTGTCTTCCTGCTTAGCAGGAAGACATATCTCAGTGTCATCCCCTGACAGAACGGAGATCTGTCTTGTTTACTTTCTCAGATTCCCGTTCTGTCTCTGCGGGGAAAGGCCGCCTCCCCCGCTGGCCAATTGGAGCAAGCATGCGCCCACATATTCTAGTGCACGAAACGCCGTACTGGTACGGCGATTTGGGCAGCCGAGTCACCTTGCCACAGTACATCTGCGACAGGTGGTCGGCAATTAGTTAAACAGCAGCTACATTGTTGTTCACGTAAATATAGGGTGGGTAAATCTATGGTATTTTCCTTCACAAATTACCAAGTAGTAGACACCAAGTAGCCCAGTGCTCCTCACCATTATACCACAACAAAAACTTGACATAGGTTCTAACTCTTTCCCTCTCCATCCAGAACTAAGAAAAAAAAGTTTTGACTGTATATACACTTTAAGCTGTAAATCAGTGACAAATACCTTGCTATATATGGAATGAGCTATTCTATTTGTGATCCAGTGATATAATAAGGGCTATGGAAGAATTGTATATTTTCAGCTTGGCTATGGGCAGAGGTTTCCACCTAAACCATTTTTATTTGGTTTAAAACCTTGCAGTAACAATAATATGTAACATGGCTTGTTTCAGTTTACTTTAAATCACTTTCAAAATAACCAGACTAGAAGGCTACGCTATGCTTCCCTCCTGAAATCAAAGATTACCAGCTCCTCTACAGCTCTCAGCAATCTTTTGTTCTTGGGAAAGACACACGTGAAGCCTATGCTTTCATTTTCTGGCGACATCCCTTGTGGGCAATTAATCCTTTCTGAAGAGGACAATGACTGTTGACAACATCTGATACATAAAAGCCATCCTCTTGAGCAGGCCAGCAGACATATTGAACTGGCTGCAGTACTTAAGACACAAAAAAAAATCCTAAACAAGCAGAAATCACGCTGCCAGTTAACAGACAGCCCTATAATTGTACACAAAGACTTCTAAAATGTGTCCAGTTCCTCGTCTATTTTAATGTCCGTTGGAGAGTATTAGCTTTCATTTTAGCAGGATGAATAACACAGAGGAACATAAAGCAATCCAATAAATATCCACATCGGTGATTTCTAATACAGTCCCAGTGACCCAGGGAAACCATTGTCTATCTTTGGAAGTTCATACAGTCACTCAGGAGACCTGCCTAAGCGTTTTGTTGGGATTTATGTTCAATGACTGTTTTATAAAGTCACATAAAGTGTGAATTGTGCAGTGTAACAGAACCAGAGTTTCAAAGCCTACACCATTGGTCTAACTCTAGGCTGCTCAAAGGAAAACGATAAGGGGAAAAACTTAACTATGCCATAAAGCTTTATCAAGCTACGTAATCATGAGTTATGGGATATTCCACGAGGGCTGTAGTGGTAAAGTACTTTGAGCTTACAGCAATGCATAACACACTTATCACTTGGAACAACTCAATATGAAGGTCATATAACATAAAGTTAAAAAAAGTGTGTGTGAAATGGTGTCAAAATTATACATTTAAGCACCATTTTTCACTCCAGGTTGCATTCCACATTACGTATTCAAACAACTGCATTAAAATCTGCATCTAAATAGGTTCTGTAACACCGAGAATCCGCCAACTGGCCTTTTTTTAACTTGTAAATTTTATTGGAATCTGTCTGCTTCTCATTACTCCCTTTAAATGAATTCACACTTGGTTTCCAATTTGTTCTAGGAATTTCAGCTGTAGCTTTTATTTGCTGTCTGGTATTGTGCTGGGTTGTATTATCCTAAAAAAAAAAATGTGTTTTTGCCACAAAACTTGTTAACCACTTGAGCTCCGAAGGATTTGTCCCCTTCATGACCAGGCCATATTTTGCAATACAGCACTGCGTTACTTTAACCACTTCAGCCCCAGAAGATTTGGCTGCTCAATGACCAGGCCTTTTTTTGCGACACGGCACTGCGCCGCTTTAACTGACAATTGCGCGGTCATGCAACGCTGTACCCAAACAAAATTGATGTCCTGTTTTTCCCATAAATAGAGCTTTCTTTTGGTGGTATTCGATCACATCTGCGGTTTTTATTTTTTGCACTATAAACAAAAGAAGAGCAACAATTTTGAAAAAAAAATCCACAATATCTTTTACTTTTTGCTATAATAAATATCCCACATTTTTTATCAAAAAAATTTTTTTTTTCCTCAGTTTAGGCCAATATGTATTCTTCTACATATTTTTGGTAAAAAAAACTGCAATAAGCGTATAATGATTGGTTTGTGCAAAAGTTATAGCATCTACAAAATAGGGGATATATTTATGGCATTTTTATTATTATTATTTTTTTTTTACTAGTAATGGTGGCGATATGTGATTTTAATCGGGACTGCGATATTGCGGCGGACAAATTGGACACTTTTGACACACCTTTTTTAGGGGCATTTGATCGCCACTGCCTTTTTTATTTGTTGCTCTATAATCAAAAAAGACCGACAATTAAAAAAAAAAAGGATTTTTTTTTTTACTTTCTGCTAATTTCTTCAAAAAATTTAGGCCAATATGTATTCTGCTACATATTTTTGTTAAAAAAATCTAAATAAGTGCATATTGATTGTGATATATACTGGAATTTTTCATAAATTTTCTTTTTTATACTAGTAATGGCAGTGATCGGTGACTTATAGCGGGACTGCGATATTGCAGTGGAAAATCAGACACTAACTGACACTTTTGACACTTTGTGAGAACTAGTGACACTAATACAGTAATCAGTGCTAAAAAATATGCACTGTCACTGTACTAATGGCTGGGAAGGATTTAAACATCTAGTGTGATCAAGGGATTAAATGTGTGCCTAGCCAGTGTTTTTATTTACTGTATGTGGTGCTTTTACTAAGGGGAGAGATGGATTTTATTCCCTGACAAATCACAGCAGAAGTGGTGCATTGTGTTAACCCCCTTCCCCCCCACTAGGAAGTGCAGAACCACGTATATATACATGATTCTGCACAGAAGGCCCTCTCTGTAGCAGTATATCTGCTATGGGGTCGTCGTTAAGTGGTTAAAGCTCCACCCTAGTACTACCAGAGGCTGAGGGATGTTGGTACGCAAGTCAGTGAGATAGGTGATGATGGCCTGTGACTTTGGGTTCAACAATGCCCCGGGATTCTAATCAGTCAGGCAGGAGGAATTATTCAGAGTAACCTCTTTTTTCACTCAACTTGGAAGTGCTGTACAGACGGAAAGACTTGGTCAAAAGGCGGCGGTAGAGCTCCGAGCACAGATAGAGATACAGATTGTTCTAAAAAAAGGTCTATGGGTGAAGAAGTGTTTCAGAGTGACTCTTTACTACAACAGCCTATGTATTCTCTAGTAAATCTACCCAAGTCTATATGCAAAGAGTTATTAAGAGAGGCTCTTTGCTATTCGCTTTCATTGTTCTCAAGAACCAGACTACTCCCGTTTTCCCATGAAAAGTTATTCAGAGTGACTTTTCATTATCCGCATTGTTCTAAGTCTTTGCATAAGAAGGCAAAGGAAAAATTATGAAGCAGCAAAAGAGCATCTCAGAAAACCCCTTTTCCTATCCCAGTTCATGTTATACAAATAAAAGCAAGAGAAAAGTACAATATGGACTGTTTCTATTTCCATGGGTTGCGATGAGCTATGTGGTGAATGTGAATTACGGATAGAACACACAAACTACAGCTCCTACGAGGGTCGTGCACTACACGTTAAGAGAATTCTTAACATGTATGGCTGGCCTAAGATGGCTCAAGCCTCACACAACCAACAAGTCACAATGTAACACTATATACATTATTATAATGCGGTGACACCTAGGGGGTGATTTACGAAAGCCGTGCGCCATCAGTAGGGGCGCACGGCGAGGCGCAACGCACATTTCCATATTTACGAAATGGTGTGCCGGTAACAGAGAGCGAATCCCCCATTTACTATAGCGATCTCGGCGAACGGGAGAATGCAGTCTGTATGCCACTATGATCATGGCACACATGAGAAAGTAACTTTTTCAGAGAAAGCCTGCTGTGACCGCAAGTACGTTTAGAACTGCAAGAGATCAATGTAAGCAGTGCGCATGCGCAAGCTCATTCACATGCGTTTGTTCACTGTGCAGCCAAAATCTTAGTAAATGTTAAGCAACGTACATGCTATTGCATGGGTTGAATGGGCGCACCTCTAAACTTGACACATTTTTTTTATGCTGGTTCACCTTTATGTATTTTTTTAAGGAGATTTGCAGACAGGTCATGTTAGCAGGTCACGTTACCAACATGTGACATGCACCTTGTTGAAATTAGGTAAAAAGACTCTCGCTCTTCTAGCTCCCCCTAAAAGGGCATTTAACCTCCCCCCTCTAACGCATATGATTTCCTTGGCTAGCTTTTGCTTTTAAAGGGAAACTCCACACTCCATTCTCCAATGCTCTTGTCTCTCCCCTCTAACCCCTTGGATTTCCATGGGCTAACTTTTGCTTTTAAAGAGTAACTCCACACTCCACTCTATTCTAAAAAGGCTGTGAGCTGCCTTTACCAATCCAAACCACGTCCTTTTTCAGAGTATACAACAGGGCCAGCTAGGAAAGGGGCAAGAAGAGTGATCGCCCAACCCCCTCCTGAACCATACAAGGCCAAATGCACTCAACATAGTTGGCTGCCTTTGGGGCATGTTGGGCTCAGCCCAATACCAACCACAAAGCACCTTGTACCCACTAGTTTAAAGGGGCTTTCTACATTCCATAAAGCCCCCTGTCTGCAGCCCCCTACAACCCCAGCCTAGGGTTGTGTGGAAGAGGCCCTTGTCCCCCTGAATATGGGAACATATTCCCATATGCCCCTCCTGCCCCCAAGCACCCACCCCCCTTTCATGGGCTGGCTTGCTGTGTGTTTGGCTAGGGGTTTGTTAGTGTGTGGAGGGGGCACAATATTTCTTTAGTTTGGGGTGGTATTTTTCACATGGGGGTTCTCATTTTAAGCCTTAACAAACCCAAATGGCCTTGTATGTATTGGGGGGCAGACTATTTTTTGTTTTGTGTTAAAATCTTGCAGCTGCAATGTAGATTTGTATGTTTTCTCCAAAGTCGTACATCTTTGAAGCAGCATTTTGGATACAAGCTACAGATGCACCACTTTACAGGCAGAGTAAGCCCCCCAAGTTACTAGCTTATAAGCAATTTTGCATTTTTAAAGGCATTTCTCCTTGTTTCGTTATTTTGGGTTTTCCAAATTGGTGACATTGAATTATGTCCCTCAGGGTGGGACCTGGGCCCCCATACCCATTTTAAGGCAATAACTAGAAGATAAGCCAGCCAATTGGGGACTCTGAAAATGAACAAGTCAGTTCCCATAGACTGCAATGGTGTTTGTTGTATAACTTTTGCCCATGTTAGGCTCTTTGTTTGCCCCCTGGACCGGGGGGATGTTTGTCCCATCTGCAATTTTGTAGCATGCTGGATGATGTGCCTAATTTTGGGAGGGGGGGGGGCTTATTTTGTGCTAGCTGCATTTCGGTTGTTCTGGGCATGCTCAGGGACTTTGGTTTTTTGCTGTGGCTTTTGGTCTGTGAAGTGCATTTATGTTGGTCTGGGCATGCTCAAGGACTTTGTTTTTTTTGGGTTAGTAATTTAACTACTTCAATACTGGACATTTACACCCCCTTCCTACCCAAGCCATTTTTCAGCTTTTAGCGCTGTCACACTTTGAATAACAATTGCGTGGTCATGCTACAATGTAACCATGTGAAATTTTTTTCATTTTCTTCACACAAATAAAGCTCTCTTTTGGTGGTATTTAATCACTTCTGGGTTTTTTATTTTTTTGCTAAAAAAATGGGCACTGATGAGGTGGCACTGATGAGGCGGCACTTATGGGCACTGATTTATTTGGCACTGATGAGGAGGCACGAATATGCCACACTTATGGGCACTGATGAGCACTGATAGGTGGCACTGGTCGGCACAGGTGGGTGGCATTGATGGACAGCAGTGATAGGTATTGATGGGCAGCAGTGGTGGGCAGCAGTGATAGCCAGCACTGACTGGCATCACTAATACTACTGATTGCTTACACTTGTGGGCACTCACTACTGGCACTGGTGAGCATTCACTGCTGGCACTGTGGGTGCTTTATTGTAATCAGGGCACTGATTATTAGTGCCTGATTACATGCCTAGATGTCCTCTGTGAGGAGATGCTGCTGATCGGCTCTCCTTTCCTCACACTCTGTCAGTGTGAGGCGAGGAGAGCCGATTACCGGCATCTCTGTGTTTACATGTGACCGGCTGTGATTGGACACAGCTGTTCACATGGTTAAAGAGCAGCAGCTCTTTACAGAGATTGCGACGTGTCCTAGCAACACTGTGCGGCTGTTCTGGGCGCTGTCATGTGACATCCCCCCAGAACGAGAGCCGCAAATGATGGTGGGGCGGGTGGCAAGTGGTTAAAAACACCCTTAACAGGTGTACCCACTTTAAAGTTCTGTCTCTACATTGAGTGAACTTGCATTTTGTGTGTTTCATGGACTGTGCATGTGTTTTCAATTGCCTCGTTAGCACACAAACTTATGTTATATAAAGCTTGCAGATAGCATTCTTTACCTTGCCCTGTAATGAGGCAAGATTGCTTGATGGTGTGTGTGGCAAGAGAGTACATTTTGATGTCTTTATAGAGTTTGTAACACATGTATTTCTCTTTGAATTTTGTATGTTATGTCTTTATGTCAGATGTGTTTTAGAGCAAGTATTTTTTACTTTTGTTTTTTTGTTTTTGTTTTTTGGGGGGGATATTTGACACTGAAATATTTTTGATGTTGTCAATCTGTGTTGTGTGTAGGTTGTTAGTTTCACTTTGATTTAACTGTGTGTGCTGCATTATATTGCAAAATCTTCCTCATGCTGTTGTGACTACTAAATGTTTAAATCCTTAAGAGACTGTCCATTTGTGGGTGAAGTCCTTTTAACTCCTGTTAATTTCCTCTGCAAAATGGACAGACCTCAAAACCATATTCTGTTAGTGTCTCAAATTAACATGCATGTGTTTTTTGCTTTCCTTGCTCTTTTCCAAGTCCTGTTTTGTTGACCAATAAAATGTGTAGCCAATTTTTATGTTGTATGTGTTTTGTTAATAATTTGTTTTGCAGATGCATGCTCAATCCAAGTAATGCATTTTACACTCCCCCCCCCATTAAACAATTTTCATGCAACAGATTTCCCATCTTAATTAGGCTGATTAGCATGGCAAAACAAAAAACGTGTGATTTGTCTAAAAGCAACTTTCCTGGTGCCTTCATGGTAGCATATGCATGTGTATGCTGCCATGGATATGCACCAGGAAAGGAAAATTACAGAGAGGTAAGTATTCAATTTTCCATTTTAGCGCATGGTTCTCAGCCTCAGTCCTCAAGTACCCCCTACAGGACATGTTTTGGGAATTTATCTTAGCTAAATAGCTGTCCAAAATACCAAGCCATTGACTATAAAGCACTGTGTAAGATGAAGGTAAACCTGCAAACATGGCCTGTTGGGGGTACTTCAGGACAGGGTTGAGAACCACTGATTTGGAGCACTGAGCTAGAATCTAGCTCAAGACAATCCTATTCTAACTGTGGACATTTGAGGGAAACCAAGTGAGGGTTAGAACCCCTGCTTGTCTTTTTTAGGTTGGGCTTTGTGTCCCTTTTCTGAAAATTAGCTTCACTTCCTGTCACATAACCAAACAGGAAGTGAGGGTAAAACCCTACCAATGTATTTCCTTGGGGACACAGGTCTAGCAATTTGTTGTGTACACCCCAAATTATTAGGTGTTTTGGGGTTTATTAAAGGCAAAGGCACTCTGCAATACAAGTGTACTCGCTGTAAATCTGAGGGGAAGCACTGGTGATTTTATCATCCAATCACGTAGAAGCAAAGATGCTGTTTTTTTATTTTCCTTGCATGTCCCCCTTGGATCTCCAGCAACTGCACTTCCAAGTGTACTTGTAGTGCAAAGTGGATTTGCCTTTAGTAAATAAAACCCAAAGTTCAAGATACCTAATAATTTGTGGTGTACACAGCAAAATGCTAGAGTGCAATTTACCTAATGGGGAAACTATTTAGATTGACCTGTGTGTCCCCAAGGAAAGACATTGGTAGGGTTTTACCCTCACTTCCTGTTTGGCTCTGTGACAGGAAGTGAATAAATTTGAAGGAGAAAGTGGCAAAATTTGGGAGGTGTCTTCACCTTATCAGGGGTGCAGACATCCCCAAAAACTGACAAGACTTCTAATCCCTCTGCACTCTATCCCCAAGCAAAAATAAGGATTTAATTTAGTTTAACTTTGCAAAGACACATTCCTAAGTTCAAATGTGATGCATGTCAATGGCACATTCATTTAGACCTTGGTTAATAGAAAACACCAGTTGCCTTTCACTATAAACATTTGTTAGTCCAGTCCTGGAAATCTGCATCTGCTTTACTATTAATTTCCATAAAAATTGGGTTCCTGCAGCTAGATGCGCCAAATGCATATAGATGCATGACCGCTGTGTATGTGAGATGCGCAACTGCTGTGTGCGTGGAGGTATGTACCCGTGGTGCATATCTGGTTCCTGGAAGCAGTGGCCAGCACACAGGAATGACATCACGCCCCTCCAGGAATTTGCTTGTACTGCTGTTAATTTCTTCCCACCGCCATGCCCCACTCACTGTTCTCTGAGGAAGAGATAATTTTTGATTTATTTTTACATGGGGCGGTGTTTGTGTGGGTCATGTGCGTATGTCTAAATGATTTGGCCTCAAAATACACACCTACTTCCTGTGAACAGATTCACTTCCTGGCACAGGGATCTTCAAACTACGGCCCTGCAGTTGTTCAGGAACTACAATTCCCATGATGCCTAGTCATGTCTGTGAATGTCAGAGTTTTACAATGCCTCATGGAATGTGTATTTCCGCAACAGCTGGAGAGCCGTAGTTTGAAGAGTCCTGATCACTCTTGCATGTCTTGAAAAAAGGTGGTTTTTCATGTGCCTTATATAATGCCCAAGAAATATCTACAGTCTAAATTTGGCACTTAAGATGGTCATGTATTATGCAATCTGATTGGCCAATCTCTGTACAACTCGATATTTAGGCAAAATAGGCAATAGGAAGACGCACTTGAACAATTAATTAAAAATATAGGAAATCAAACAGGCTCTTGCACTAAATCTAATTTATTTAAGATCTAACTGATTGCAGTGTATGGTCACCTTTAAAGATCAAGATCTGAAAATATTAATTTATTGGGTTTAGAAACACTTCTCTGTTCTTTGTAATGTATTGAAAGATTTGGGTAAAAAGAGAAAAAAAAAACAAAAAAAAAACAAAACACACATTTCAAAGATATATTAGAAGTGATAGGAATGAGATTAGCATTAAAAGGGTTAATTAACTGAGAACGCCTACTAATTACCTAACAAGATACTTACAATGAGATGAAATTAACCGATTGTATTGGGCGTGTGCTATTATCAGTGAGAAAACCGCAGTTACCCTAGCGCTAGTTGCAGCTTACATATGCGGGTATTTATTATCATTATTTGCGCTTCATTGTGCGCAAGTTCGCACGTTCAATTAATGACTTTTCCGGCGCACAAATTAATGTATGAACTGGTGCAGTGCCTTCTTCTTAGTAAATCACCCCTCAAGTGTTCACTACAGCATGTTGAATCTGCCTTCTTATGAAAGAACACTGCAAAACATTGTATACATATGTACACTAAAGGTTATTGCATAATTAGTAACCAACCAACCATCTGTCTATATATCATCTGTATATATCTAGATCTTTCCAGGAAGTATCCAGTCATGTGATATGAAAAATAGAGACATTTGTTAAAGGAAATCCAATAAACATTATACATTAGGACAATGACCACTCAGTTCCCTTCAAAGTAGGTTCCTTGGGACTTTACACAGTTCTCCCAGCATTTGTTGGAATCTCCATCAGCTGCCTCAACAGCTTCAAGTTCTGACACAGTCAGTCGCTGATCTTTGTTGCTTGTAGCCCACAAACATTCAACGTTCTCAAGTGTTCTGCAACCTTCCAGAATGTGGATTGTTTTCAACTGATTCTTTACCATCTTTGTGCTGCCCTAATTGCATCATCCCCAAAAGCCTTCTGAACCATCAGAATAGTTTTCACAGAGGAACGTTCAAGCTTATTGCAAAATTTGATGCAGATTAGTTGCTCTACTCGCTCACTTTGGATGCAAAGGCCACACAGTACACATGCTTACTGAACAACTTCTAGGGTGCACACTGACTAGTACAGTGAAGTCATCATTGTTCATGCACCCATATTCCAGTCCACTCTCCTTGGCTGCCAGGTTACATTGATGTCTCAGACCATTTTTGTTATATTAACAAAGGCTGGACTTTTTCTGGACAGACCTTGTGTATGTATGTATGTATGTATGTATGTATGTATGTATGTATGTATGTATATATATATTTATGGTCGTGGCCCTAAGACCGAGACAAATGTGGATCACATAAACACGCGACAAGATTCACAACATAAATAGACCTGAGGTGTGGCTTTTGGTCATCTGGTAGGTATGGCAGGAAAAGGGGCCATACCCAAGATAAGTAATGGATGATTGTGGAGGAGAATTTGCTGAGAAGTGCTGTAAAAAGGGGAATGGAAGGGAGGGTATCGTGCACTGAAACTGACAAAGAGGAAGGGGAAGTGGTCAGCTTAAATACCCTCCAGGCTCCTCCCATAAATTCAGGCCAGCACACTGGCCTTCTAACTTATGGTCGTGGCCCTAAGACCGAGACAAATGTGGATCACATAAACACGCGACAAGACTCACAACATAAATAGACCTGAGGTGTGGCTTTTGGTCGTCTGGTAGGTATGGCAGGAAAAGGGGCCAAAAATAACCAGGTAGAGAAGTATCTTTATTGCCTCTAACCTCATTGAGTGAGCTTGGAGAAAGGGCCATCTTGAGGGAATATATATCTGGTAAAGCAGGCAGACTCTCACCTGCCTAGCTTCTTGGTCACATGGTCTGGTACTCCGTGCTGAGATGTGGTTGAGGCTGCGCCGATCCAAAGGAATATCCAGAATACCGCCCGGGGTCTAGGCCTAAGTTGACCAGTAGGACCAAAACATGTTTAATAAACTGATTTCCACTCAGGGGGTTGACCTGAAAAGGCAGTAATGGGCCGGAGACTGGCTGGCTGGGTAGGTGAAAGAGCAGACGGTCAAAAGGTTGTTGCTGGGCACCAGACGTTGCTGGTTCGAAAGAAGTTTATATCCACTCCGGGTCCGGTTTGTTGCGTTTTCCGTAAGATAAAGGACATAGTGGCTTGGATACCGGCCAGGTACAGCCTGATAGGGGTATGAGGGAGAGCCAGCTGTGTGTGGCAATAAGGCTAGGACATGAGTGACGTCATCTACTGTTTTTCCGGGACAAGTGGCAAGGAACCTACGGTAGGTGTTCCAGGCCGTGGGATAAGCCTTTAGTGTGTTGCTAGACAGTGAGTGGTTGATGAGCCGGGTTGCATTGGCAAGGTGTGGCTTCAATCCATTGTTAGTTGAGACCGAGGTGGGATAGGAGTGGATGATGGGTCGGCTCCAGGTTCCTGCTGGAAGAATGAGACAAAATTGGAGCGGGACAGTGCATCGGCTGTGGTATTGCACTTGCCAGGGATATGCTTACAGTAACTGTTAAATTTGGTGATGTAGTGACAATTGCAGCAGACTGCGCAGGAAGGACATGACGGGGAGCGACTTTGATATGTCGTTACAGTTGAAGAGGAACTCGTCCCACATAGCCAAGTCTGCTATTGCTGTTGGGTCTAGTCTGAGGACTTGGTCGGGTCCTGCACTTGGGCAAGAAAGACTAAGAGCCTTGAGATGAACGACCGCCCCTGAGGAATTGTTCTCATAGCGAAATTGAGCATCCCTATCAAAGGACTGCAGCTGTCTTTTAGTACTCTCCTGTGACCGGGTAAACTCCTGAATGACCAACCTAACACAAGCTAATTTGTCAGGACAATGCCTGAGAAACTTATGAAATGTGTTGGGCCTTCCACTATGTGTTCATTGAGATTGTTGAAGACCTCTCTTAGCTTGTCTAGATCTACCTGGGGGGGGTATGTCTAGGTGTTCGATAAGCAGAAAATCGTCCGGATAATGGATAACCCTGTGACATTGTGGGCGAAGTGGCGACAAAAGAGTTCCGTGTCTGTGAGGCTCCAGTCAGAGCTTATCTGGAACTGGGCAAGTCTTGCTGCTGCTTTGGCTGAAAAACAACCGATGGTCGTAGATGGCAAAACCTCCATATTTGTAAGCAAGATCTGTCATTGCATGAAGGTATAAGTCCTGCTCCTCCCTCCTGCTGAGGGTGGCTGAAAAAAGTACATCTCTGAACATCTCGAAGGCCAGGGCGAACTCAGTGGCTGACAGCTTACGACTGAGGCTGGGGTCTCTCGACTTGACAACCACTGAGACATCCCCCCCCAGGCGTATGATTTGTTGTCAGCGAAGTCATGGACTGAGATGAGCAGGGATGCCAATTGACGTCTTTGCCCTCCAATATATTCTCCCTGATGCTGGTCGGGACAAGATGAACGGGGAGGACGATAGGTGCAGAGCGAGAAGCTGTCATCGGGACCATGACCAGGTCCCGGAGGGCCATGGATGGGCGAACTTTCAAAGGTGTGACTCTGGTCTGGACGTCCGAACTGTTGCAGCTAAGGGGGAGACCAAAGAGTGCAGCTGGGCCCCGTGGATGGATTGCAGGGATGCCTGTTGGGCCCAGCTGCAGTTGGAGGCGGGAAGAGGAGCCTGAAAAGCTTTGCCTTCCTGGCCGTTAGCAGGAAAGGGAATATCCCTGTGACTCAGCTATGAGTTTGGGGATGTTTCGTCCCCTGAGGGACTGCAGGCAGCCACGCTCTGAGCCGTTTGGGGGGGTAACGGAGGGGCGGGGGTGAAGTCCTCGCTGCCAGAAGACAAAAAGGAGGCTGGGTGCTCATATTTAAGAGGAGTCATAGCCATAGGATAGAGAGCGGAGTGGTAAAGAGAAAACTCAGAGAGGAGGAAAAAAAGGAAGTACAGAAAAAGGAATGATAGGCATAGACAGGAGCTGACAGAGTTCTGTTGTGCAGAACTTATGTTGAGTGGAAATTTAGAAAACTCAGAAGAGTGCGTGGCGACCGAGGTGGGCCAGGAGGTGACTGGCCAGATTACCGATAGCTCGGGTGCCTGTCTGTGGCAAGCACAAACCTGAAGACCAGAACCCCAGGGCGTACTGGGGCAAGAAGTAGAAGTCTGGTACGGCCTACGTAGGAATGTTGCGGTCTGTAGGGGGTGACGTGTGCTCGGCCTGCTAACACTTGCACTGCCAGCAAGTCTACTGTTAAGCGACCTTGTCTGCGAGGTGAAGGGTCGCCCTTCGAAAACAGAGTGTCATGTATAGACATATGTGACAGAACTAACGCCTGGAGATCACGTCCAATGATGTATGTGAAGTAACGGTATAGTGAAAGGGTGCTGCAGAATGATGCGATAGAAAAGCCCATGAACTAGGCCCTGACTGACGCTCTAGTAGCGAGGTCCTGGTTATGATCGAAACTCGATCGACCGGGAACACCTGCAGTAGGGGTGACATGAGTGCAACAAGATTTCTTTACTTTTTTTTTTTTTTCATTTTTTTTATGTGTCCCCCTTGTATGTGACTGGCCCTGGTGAAGATGCAAACATAGCGTTTTTTTTTTTTACCTGGGAAATAACGTCCAACCTGGTACAGGATGGAACCTGAACTCGACTGACCTGAGGGAGAAAAGATAGACAAAAATGATGAGTGGCTCGTATGAATGCCACTGGAGACGAGTGACCGATTAAGTGCCACTAAAAAATGAAGTGGGCTGTATGAGCACCACTGAGTGTGCTTGCAAGGAGTATATGTTGAGATGCATGTTTGCAGCGATTGCAAATGGGTATATGCTGAGATGCCTGTTTTTGTAGCGATTGCAAGGAGTTTATACTTCGATGCGTGTTTTGCAGTGATTGCAAAAATGGGTAAATGCTGAGATGCATGTTTTGCAGCGATTGCAAGTGGGTAAACACTAAGATGCATGTATTTTCAGCAATTGCAAGGAGTTTGTACTGAGATGCATATTTTACAGAGATTGCAAAATGGGTATATGCCGAGATGCGTGTTTTTTGCAGCAAATGCAAGGAGTTATGATGAGATGCGTGTCTTGCAGCGATTGCAAGGAGTTATGATGAGATGCGTGTCTTGCAGCGATTGCAAGGAGTTATGATGAGATGCGTGTCTTGCAGCGATTGCAAGGAGTTATGATGAGATGCGTGTCTTGCAGCGATTGCAAGGAGTTATGACGAGATGTGTATCTTGCAGTGATTGCAAGGAGTTATGACGAGATGTGTATCTTGCAGTGATTGCAAGGAGTAATGAGATGCGTGTCTTGCAGCGATTGCAAGGAATTGTGATGAGATGCGTGTCTTGCAGCGATTGCAAGGGGCTATGATGAGATGCGTGTCTTGCAGCGATTGCAAGGAGCTATGATGAGATGCGTGTTCTTGCAGTGATTGCAAAATGGGTATATGCTGAGATGCGTGTATTTGTAGCAACTGCAAGGCGTTTGTACTGAGATGCATGTTTTGCAGAGATTGCAAAATGGGTATATGCTGAGATGCGTGTTTTTTGCAGCGATTGCAAGGAGTTTTCATGAGATGCGTATCTTGCAGCGATTGCAAGGAGTTTATACTGAGATGCATGTTGCAGCAATTGCAAAAATGGGTAAATGTTGAGGTGCGTGATCTTGCAATGATTGCAAGGAGATTATACTGAGATGCATGTTGCAGCGATTGCAAATGGGTATATGCTGAGATGCGTGTTTTGCAGCGATTGCAAGGAGTTATGATGAGATGCGTAGCTTGCAGCGATTGCAAGAAAGGTCACCTACTGATAGGCGAAAAAGAAAAGGATAGCAGAAATTGTATATGTAGGAAGGAACTGCGAAGTGGCATACGTAATGTATCGTAGATTTGTTGTAGGGACTGTTACATATTGGTGTGTGGGATACTCATGACGCGAACAGTTGTGCCGCTTGTACAACTAGGTTCGGAGTGGACTGTGATGCATGTAGCTGCTGAGGTGATGTGAATCGGACAAAAAATAAATAATGAATCATAGGGTATGTTAAGAACCACTACAAATTGGTGTGCAGGATAAGACCGATGCAAACCGTTGTGCCGCCGAGGCGACTAGGCTTGAATCCGACTGATTCGTATGACATGAAAGCAATACGAAACAGTCAGTAGAAAATTACATAAACAACGAACCATTTGTGGGGTACAACAGGGACTAATAAGAATCAGTGAGCGGGATGCATCCGATGCAAACCGTTGTGCTGCCGATGCGACTAGGTTCGAATCGGATTGTAGCAGGTATGCAATATAAATCGGTTGTAAAGAGATGGCACTGATACAAATCAGTTGTAAGATGTATGAAGTGAATCCAATACAAATCAGTTGCAGCGTGTATACCACACCTTACTTTTAAACCGAACACATACCAACCACCCAGCCCCCCAGGCTAATCAAAGTGCAGACAAGGCCCCATGTGGGTCTAATTACCACCTCAATCAGACACAGAACCCATGCAAATAATACATGCTGATCTCCAAATGGATGAGACAGCAACCCCATAGACAGTGAATCCTATGAGAAAATGAAGCCTGTATCGAGTGATATCAGAGAACAACCGACAATGGCTCAGAGGCTTGGATCTATGAACGAATCGTATGTTTGTGGATAGGATGACAAGCAAGGCAGAGTGAGCCTGCAAATCTAAGTTTGCAGGTATAGGAAACATATCCAATGGTCCCATATAAACAAAAAGGTTTGAACCCTACCTGCAACAGCAAGCGAGAACCACCGACGAAGACGCCGCAACCCACTTGTAATCGAACGCACAGACTTATGAACACAAGGTAAGCTGGGAAGAGTCAGCACAGTGACATGTAGTATCGTGCACTGAAACTGACAAAGAGGAAGGGGAAGTGGTCAGCTTAAATACCCTCCGGGCTCCTCCCATAAATTCAGGCCAGCACACTGGCGTTCTAATATATATATATATATATATATATATATATATATATATATATATATATATATATATATATATATATATAATATATAGCACTAACTCTCGGTGGAGCTGCTGGTTTAAGCGGGCTTGTTACCTTCACTCTCGACACCCCTGTTTCACCCTCTAGGGTTCCGTTGAGTTTATCTCTGGACGATAAAAGCACCAACACTTGGGTACGTTTTCAATGCTTTATTGAACCAAGTAACAAAGGAAGTAGCAGGAAAGAGGCAGGAGGGAAGCTGCAGGGAAGGAATTCCCTTAATTTGCTGGGATTTCCTCTCACTTCCTGTTTAGCTATGGGACAGGAAGTGAAGGGAAATGTCGGCAATGGGACAAAGAAGGCAAAAAAAATAAAAAATCCGACAGGCGTTATAGCCCTTCTTTTCTCTGTCCAAAATTAAAAAAAAAAGTTTTGTCCATAGTTATACTTTAACTGTCTTATCTGCCAAATGATTTGTATTTCTGTCCAGCGAGTTGATTCATACACCTCTGCCAGGCAGTAGAGGTAAAAAAATACATTGGTGTCCTCTCTTCACTCACAGCTTTCTGATTTGAAAGGAAGGAACACTCTGCTTTTTCTTCCTGACTCTGTGACTCCATATTCTCTGTCAGCACATGTGCATGCAACAGAGCTTAAATAGTGTCCACTGATGCCCCTTCCTTTCCTCAGTATGAGTGCTGCCATGCAAGGAATAACAGGAGGCTGACATCAAGACACAATACGAACTTATTTTAGCTGTGAGATACAAATACATTTAAAAGGGGAATGCAAGTATACATACATCTCAAGTCTCCCGCATTTCTACGGCGGCTCCCGCACACCAGCAAGCGCCTCGCAAATTCCCGGGAATGATCAGTGCGGCGGGGAACAGCTGTGAACACTGATCTCCTTTGTATCGATTTTTAGCTGACAGATGCTTCTCCTTC
This sequence comes from Lithobates clamitans, assembly GCA_037952925.1. NCBI lineage: Eukaryota > Metazoa > Chordata > Amphibia > Anura > Ranidae > Lithobates > Lithobates clamitans. The sequence goes on from JBBGZY010000438.1 coordinate 8,526,391, forward strand.
TCTCCCTCCTGTGGCTGTCAGCTGAAAAGCTATACAGGGAGATCGGTGTTCACAGTTGTCCCTCCTGCTGCACTGATCATTCCCAGCTGTTCTGTGTGCTCCTCCCCTGGCCCCCTCGATATCCTTCTCCGCCCCCCTGTTCTCCTCCGGCCCCCGTGTTCTCCTCTGCCCCTCCTGTCCTTCTCTTCGGCTCCCCCCTCGCCCCCGGCAGCCGGCTCCCCTCCTCGCCTCTTCCACTGGCTGCGGGGGGGGGGGGGGGACTGTCAGGAATAGGACACAGTGAGCTCCTGTGTCCTGTGATAACTGAGCAGAGTAAACTGTGTTTACTCTGCTCAGTTTATGAATGAACAGGAGCCTCTGTCTCCTGTTCATTCATATTTAGTGCTGAGAAAGGGACTGGGGAATCTGTGTTCTCAGTCCCTTTGTCTTTCTCAAATGGGAGATGTCAGGGTTCTGTTTAGACTGTTTAGACCCCTGACATCTCACCAAAGCCCCCCAAAAATTATAAAATGAAAAATTGTAAAAAAATTCTAAAAAATGAAAAAGTGTAAAAAAAATAAAAACTACTGACACCACTCTCCCCTGCCCTACCAATACTGTCCACTGCCCCAATCCCCTCCCCCCAAAAAGCATTGTGGAAAACAATTAAAAACAAATTATTAAAAAATATAAATATTAAAAATAAAAAAAAATACTGACACCGTCCACTGCCACATACCACCCACCCCCACCCCCTTACCCAGAAGCACTGTGAAAATATTGAAACAGTGATTTAAAATATATTTTACTGCAGGGGGGGGCGGATTGCAGGCGCGAAGCGCCACCTCCCTGGGATGAGTTTGCCACCTCCCTAAAATGAGTTTTTGCAGGTGGGGATGTCTGAGCATATGTAATGGTATTATGGTTCAGCGTGAACAGTACTCATCCTCTCTGTCTGTGCATAGGCAAGGCAAGAAGTAGTATTGCAAAACATTAAGCTTAGTAATCCTTTTAAAAACTTTTCAAGCAAATTGACACAGCTTCACCTGGATTTAAAAATAAAACCTTTCTAATTTCTCTTTTATTGTGGATGTCAAGGTACTTTTTTAAAGGCTTAATTTCAAAAACTCCAACGAGGATACACTCTCTGACAGCTTTTTTCTGTTGAGATGCATTAAAATGTATCACATTCATTAGTGGATCTGTTTCCAACCTGATTTGCTTTGATTTTTTTTTCTACTGCAGGCTGGTGTTTTTTTATTGTATGTTGAATTGTATTTTAATCATGCTGTTTCATAATCTGATAATGACAAGCATCAATATCTTCAAAGCAGAACATCATAGCCCTTGCTCTTTTTGGATTTCTGACTCTTCTGATATTTTGTAGGACAGTTCTACTATGGGTTTGATTTTATAAAGACAAATAGACTGTTCACTTTGCAAGGTAAGTTTCACTTTGCTATGGAATTTGCCTCAGAGCTAAGTGAATGGTGACTTCCACCATGTGGAAGTGATATCCCCAATGCATGCTGGTGGCTCTGACATCAGGAAGCCAAGCCCGGCCTCCACACAGAGACACAGTGCAGGACAAGGCATAGTAAGCCAATGGTGAAACGATCAGATATCCTCACAAACCAGAAGGCACACTGCTAGTTTTCAAACAGGAATTCCAAACAAAGGGTACATTTTCAGTGTACTAGTTTGGCATAATTAAGATTTCTACATTTTAACCAGTAACATGTAGGGATGAGCCAAACATCTCCCTGTTCGGTTCGCACCAGAACATGCGAACAGGCAAAAAATGTGTTCGAACACTGTTAAAGTCTACGGGACACGAACATGAATAATCAAAAGTGCTAATTTTAAAGGCTTATATGCAAGTTATTGTCATAAAAAGGGTTTGGGGACCTGGGTCCTGCCCCAGGGGACATGGATCAATGCAAAAAAAGTTTTAAAAACGGCCGTTTTTTCGGGAGCAGTGATTTTAATAATGCTTAAAGTGAAACAATAAAAGTGTAATATTCCTTAAAATTTCATACCTGGGGGTGTCTATAGTATGCCTGTAAATGGGCGCATGTTTCCCGTGTTTAGAACAGTCTGACAGCAAAATGACATTTCAAAGGAAAAAAAGTCATTTAAAACTACTCGCGGCTATTAATGAATTGCCGGTCCGACAATACACATAAAAGTTCATTTTTTATAAAAACAGCATGGGAATTCCCCACAGGGGAACCCCAAACCAAAATTTAAAAAATATGACGTGGGGGGTCCCCCTAAATTCCATACCAGGCCCTTCAGGTCTGGTATAGATATTAAGGGGAACCCTTATCAAAATTTTTTTTAAAAATGGCGTGGGGTCCCCCTCAAAATCTATACCAGACCCTTATCCGAGCACAAAACCTGGCAGGCCACAGGAAAAGAGGGGGGATGAGAGAGCGCCCCCTCTCCTGAACCGTACCAGGCCACATGCCCTCAACATTGGAAGGGTGCTTTGGGGTAGCCCCCTAAAACACCTTGTCCCCATGTTGATGGGGATAAGGGCCTCATCCCCACAACCCTTGCCCGGTGGTTGTGGGGGGTCTGCGGGCGGAGAGCTTATCGGAATCTGGAAGCCCCCTTTAATAAGGGGACCCCCAGATCCCGGCCCTCCCCCCGTGTGAAATGGTAAGGGGGTACAAAAGTACCCCTACCATTTCACAAAAAAGTGTGAAAAATTTTAAAAATGACAAGAGAAAGTTTTTAGCAATCCCTTTATTTAAATGCTTCTTCTATCTTCTACCTTCTATCTTCCTTTGGTTTCTTCCTCCATCTTCTTCTGGTTCTTCTGGTTCTTCTGGTTCTTCCTCCGGTGTTCTCGTCTGGCATCTTCCTCTGCGGCGTCTTCTTCCCTTCGTCTTCTGGGTCACTCCGCATCCAGCATGATGGGAGGCTCCCGCTGTGTGACGCTTCTCCTCTTCTGACGGTCCTTAAATAATGGAGGGCGGGGTTCTTCTGGTTCTTCCTCTGGTGTTCTCGTCCGGCATCTTCCTCCGCGGCGTCTTCTTCCCTTCATCTTCTGGGCTGCTCTGCATCCAGCATGATGGGAGGCTCCCACTGTGTGACGCTTCTCCTCTTCTGACGGTTCTTAAATAACGGAGGGTGGGGCCACCCGGTGACCCTGCCCCCCTCTGACGCACGGGGACTTGATGGGGATTTCCCTGTGGCATTCCCCGTGATGTCAGAGGAGGCGGGGTCACCCGTTACCTAGATGGAGGAAGAAACCGAAGGAAGATAGAAGATAGAAGAAGCATTTAAATAAAGTAATTGTCAAAAACTCTCTTGTCATTTTTAACATTTTTGACACTTTTTTGGGAAATGGTAGGGGTACTTCTGTACCCCTTACCATTTCACACAGGGGGGAGGGCCGTGATCTGGGGGTCCCCTTGTAAAAGGAGGCTTCCAGATTCCGATAAGCCCCCACCGCCCACAGACCACCACAACCACCGGGCAAGGGTTGCAGGGATGAGGCCCTTGTCCCCATCAACATGGGGACAAGGTGTTTTGGGGGGCTACCCCAAAGCACCCTCCCAATGTTGAGGGCATGTGGCCTGGTACGGTTCAGGAGGAGGGCGCTCTCTCGTCCCCCCCTCTTTTCCTGCGGCCTGCCAGGTTGCGTGCTCGGATAAGGGTCTGGTATGGATTTTTGGGGGGACCCCACGCCATTTTTTTTTTTACATTTTGGCACGGGGTTCCCCTTAAAATTCATACCAGACCTGAAGGGTCTGGTATAGATTTTGAGGGGTACCCCACGCCATTTTTTTTTTAAATTTTGGCCGGGGTTCCCCTTAATATCCATACCAGATCTGAAGGGCCTGGTATGGAATTTAGATGGACCCCCACGTCAATTTTTTTTAAATTTTGGTTCGGGATTCCCCAGTGGGGAATTCCCATTCCGTTTTTTTTCAATGAACTTTGATTTGTATTGTCGGACCGGCAATTCATTAATAGCCGTGAGTAGTTTCTAAATGACTTTTTTTCCTTTGAAATGTCATTTTGCTGTCAAACTGTTCTAAACACTTGAAACATGCACCCCTTTACAGGCATACTATAGACACCCCCCAGGTACGAAGTTTAAAGGAATATTACACTTTTATTGTTTCACTTTAAGCATTATTAAAATCACTGCTCCCGAAAAAACGGCCTTTTTTAAAACTTTTTTTGCATTGATACATGTCCCCTGGGACAGGACCCAGGTCCCCAAACACTTTTTATGACAACACCATGCATATAAGCCTTTAAAATTAGCACTTTTGATTTCTCTCATAGACTTTTAAAGGGTGTTCCGCGGCTTTCGAATTTGCCGCGAACACCCCAAATTGTTCGCTGTTCGGAGAACTGGCGAACAGCCGATGTTCGAGTCGAACATGAGTTCTACTCGAACTCGAAGCTCATCCCTAGTAACATGGCAAATCTTCAGTTTTTGAGTTCGGTTCGACTTTAACACCTTTCCGCCCAGCCTATAATCAAATAACCACCAGGTGAGAGCTGCCAGAATGCACCTAGCGTTGGTGACCATGGGCAGATCACATGACAATTGTACACAATAAATCTTCTTTTCATACCACTCCTAATATACTATTGTGTTGATCTCTGTGATTGGTCACAGTGATCACACGGTACAGACAGGGCCAACCAAAGCCCATCTGTACCATGTGATTAGCTATAGCCAATTACTGCTAATCACAATAGTAAAACACTCAATGAATAGTTTTTATTCAGAAAAAAAGGTTGCTTATAACAATGAAATTCACAATTTAAAAAATGCTAAAAATTATTAAAACGTTTTACTTTTTTTTTTCACATACTGTCACCAGTCAGTGCGCCTACTCGCTGTCACACCAGTTATGTGATGATTCTGTACAGCGCTAATGTCAGTATGCAAAAAAATATAAATTCTAATGAAAACAATTTTTTTTTAAATTTCTTTATTTTCCAAAAAAGTGACAAAAAAGCACAACTTAAAAAAACTCACCATGACTCTTACTTAATACCTTGGACTGTCTACTTTGCAAAAAGGTGAAAAAGGCCTGGCATTTTTGGGCCTCAAGAAATGAGGTTCGTCACTGCATCATAATTGATCGTTGTTAAAGATATACAGTGTACTCTATAACTTTCCTACAGACTAAATAATAAACACTGATTTGGGTTATTTTCAACAAAGAAATGTAGCAGTATACACATTGGCCTAAATTTATGGAGAAAGATTATTTATTTGAAACATTTTATAACTGTAACAAAGAAAAACTTTTTTTTGGTCTTTCTTTGTTTATTTAGCAAAAAAAAAAAAAAAAACCAGTGGTGATTAAATACCACCAAAAGAGATTGAAACTAAATACCACCAAAGCTCTATTTGTGTGAAAAAAATTATAAAAACTTTATATGGATACAATGTTGCATGACTGCTCAATTGTCATTCAAAGTGCAACAGCGCTGAAAGCTGAAAATTGGTCTGGGCAGGAAGGGAGTAAAAGTGTCTGGTATTGAAGTGGTTACGTATTTGCTTTGCTGCAAGCTCAAAGGAAGCGTGACTACTGCATAGGACAGGTTTCAGCACTGCAGCACATATTTCTATCATTGGCTTCTCCATAAATTAATGATTATGATGATTATGAAAATATGGGAACTTTTAAAAATTGCTTTCTTTTCAGCACTAAGCTGTAATTTAAAAGCAAAAAGGTTATTTTTTCTGTGTTAATAGCTATGTTGCATTGTTTTATTTCCCACAGTTTTTTGTAACTCTTGGTAACGAGGCATCACTATTGTAACTTTTCTGGTAGCATGATTTAACTCCACCTCTAATAATTGTATAGTTCTGATGCCTTAAAATGAAGTACGGTACTTCTGTGGATCTAGTAATTTGGGACTGTCCTGTCTTTGGCAACATTAATAATTTGACAGCAATTCTGCTTATGGTAACATTACATTGTGTTTATTGATAAAATGGTGGCATATTGCTATTATAGTATTTTAGCATAAGGACCCTGACCTTTGTTATCGCCCAGGGCCCCTTTCTCTCTAAAATCAGCTATGCTGATAGCGTGTCAAAATTATTTTAAGTTAGGTTTTAAGTTTAGAGTTATTGCATTATATAACAGAAACAATACTTGCCTGAGTATACATACAATCGGGCTATACCTTTGAACTGCCTAAAAAAACATATAAAAGAAAAATGTCAAGGAAGCAATATAATGCATAATATAATAATAACATTTATGCTACCTTGACAAACAACCTTGCTTTAACATTTTCTTTTTGTTTTACAATCTTATTAAGAATACATTACAAGAATACATTACAAGTTATAACATATATATAAAGCGATTGATTTGGGTAGTTTAAAAGAGTCTGCCTTCAGTGCTCTGGAATTAAAATGGGATTATTAGAATTTATACTGCACTATTAAAATGCTAAAACCTCTTACAGTGCAATTGTGGCTTCACTAGATTGCATGCAATAAATATTCATTGTCACTTATATAATTTGTTATAATATATAAATGGCAAACTGTCCATTAGAACATAATTTTTCCTATGGTAGCATTTCTATTGACACTGCATTTTATCATATTTTGCTTCTTATTTGAAAGGACACATTGATGTGTGTAGCAGTAGCACCACTGAACTAATAAATGGCCAAAAACCATTAACAAAGAAGAATTCCTAGCGAAAAAGTTCTAAAGGCCACTTCCATGTGTCTTGGTTGTGTAGACAGCATAGTGGGCTTTCCTTTTTTTTATGACATTACTGCTTTTTTCTTTGCAGACCAGGATTGTAAACCTCTAAACACATAAAGTAGATGTAAATATTAACCAAATGGCATATAGATTGAACAATGAAAGCAAAAGTCTATTTTCACCTTTTTTCATCCATAGTTGTATCTCAGTGTTGTTGATCTCCAGCACCCTTTTTGCATCCATTTCATATTCACATCCGATGATGGCTGTATGGCTATTCTCAGAGCGGTATTCCTGATGGTGATAGTAGACCTGTTGGCGTAGTATGTGCTAAAACAGACATTTGTATTCTCCAATGAAAGTCCATGTGAGAGGTTGGCAATGCAAAAGCACCATTGGGAGACAAGAAGCAACTGTTCTTATCCCAAAACAGGAACTGCCTGAACAAGAACCTTCATAACAGTATAAGCAAGTGTTATTTCATTGAAAGTTTTGAAGTTTAAAATATTAAAAACTGTTCAAATGATAATAACATGTAAAGTTTAAAAGATATTTTATTGATCGGGATTAAAAATGTTTAATATTTTGTATATAGTTGAGCTTGGGCGGTTTGGTGTAGTTGGTTTGCTATTTTTGCAGTATATGAAATCAAGAACTGGTTTTAGTACAAATAAAATTAGGCATATACTAAAATTAGAGCTTAAGCTGTTTTTTTAGGTTTTGGCTAGAACAGAAAAATATATTCGCCTCTGTAAAGTTTTTATTGTTGTCTGTGTTTCCATTTGGGAAATGTTCCTTCATTACTACCACAGAGATAAACTATAATACTGACAAGGGTACTTCTATTTCCTTATAACTTGAGCAATTTTTACATTTTGCTATGGGCCTGTTATTTTGGATATAACTTTATCAAAGTATAGTTTTAACAAAGTGATACACACATTTTTTTTTCTTTTGGTTGGGGACTAGACTTTCTTTTGACAATATTGTCTTGCAAAAATGATTTTTTTTTTTTACAAAGAAAAAGATACAAAATATTTTTAAAGTGTTTTTTTTTATTATTTTGAACAGTGTTAAAGGGGTTGTAAACCCTCATGGTTTTTCACCTTAATGCATTCTATGCATTAAGGTGAAAAACCTTCTGTGGTGCTGCAGCCCCCCCAAGACCCCGTTGTACTTACCTGACCCTGATCTTTCTCCGACTGGGAACGAGCACACAGCTCTAACTGGTGTCTCGTGCCCTGGTTGGATAGATTGATAACAGCGCAGCCATTGACTCCGGCTGCTGTCAATCAAATCCAATGACACGGTGCCAGGTGGAGGGGCCGAGTCCTGCATTGTGTGTGAGTGGACACAGATGCAGGACTCATGAGTGCGCCCGCACGGGTGTCCACCAAGGAGAGCGCTTCTTTAATGTGGACACTCATTGCGAGAAGGAGCCACCAGCGCCCCTGAGGGACCCAAGAAGAAGAGGACCACTCTTTGCAAAATGAACTGCACAGTGGAGGTAAGTATGCAATGTTTGTTTTTTGTTTTTTAAATGAGGGTTTACAACCCCTTTAGGTTTAAAATAAGTAGAGTTAGGCTCCGTTCACATCTAGGCCTTGCTATTTTACAGGCGTTTTTTGAGCTTTTTTTTCCAGCATTTTTGCAGAGTTTTGCTGTGTTTTTGTAGAGGTGTTTTCAAGGTAGAGGTCACCAATGTAAAACCAGTAAAATGCCTGTAATCTGCCAAAAAAAAAGTTCATGCACCTTTTTGAGCGTCTGGCATTTTGTTTTAGGCGACAGAACGCTCAGATGTGAACAGGGGCCATTGAAAAGAATGGGATTTGTCTTGTTGCGTGTTTTTAGAGCTGAGGCTTAGAGCAGAAAAATGCCCAAAAACGCCTAGGCGTGAACGGAGCCTTACTAGAAATAAAAAGTGCACATTTTATTCTATAATTTGTTTCATTTAAAAATTACACTAAAATTATTTTGAATTTTTTACTGATGTCATATGCAAGTCAAATGTATCACATGTGATCTACATATGAATGAAATAACAAATAGTAGTAACAGTAAAATAAAATATTATATTAGATTGGGGGAGATTTACTAAAACAGGTGAACACAGAATCTGGGACAGCTGTGCATAGTAACCAATCAACTTGTTCAATTAAGCCTTGACAATAAAACCTAGAAGCTGATAGGTTACTATGCAGAGCTGCACCAGATTCTGTGTACACGTTTTATTAAATCTACCCCATTGTATTTAGTCTATGACACTTGCAGACTATCCATCAATGTCATTTTGCACAGTAGCAATTGCTATGCAATACATAGCAATTCCCACCTGTCATTTTGACAGTCAGGAATTGCTGGTGCTTGTTGCTCTATTTTAAGGATCATACACCTTAGGTTGAAAGTGCATATTACATATGTAAACTATCCTCTAGCACCACACACACACACACACACACACATTTCATGTCCTGACTCTCACATATATTCATTTTATAGTGTTCAGTAAACCTCTATTTTTATTTTCTTTCTTTTGCAGAGGGGGGATTTCATTTTACAACAACAAAGCAATCCCAGTAATAGTCCCATTACATTACAGTCCAACATTCAGAAAGCATAAATGTTTTCTCAGGTAGACTTTCATGCTGGGATGTCTTGGTTGACATGTAGATGGAATGTTTTTAAATAAGGTCATTGCCCTCTCTATAAGACCAGTGTATTTTACTAGAAAGCTTTTGCCTGTGTGGTAGGGCTGTATTAAGGGCAAGTATAAATGAGCTTTAATCAAAGGTCTGTGTTAAAGGCAGGGTGGTGGGACAATTACTTCACTATAAAATATGAAGTCACAAAAGTACTTGAATCCAGATATTAGTCATGGAACGATTACCATCTAATGTCCCTGCTTTTTCATTTAATGCTGCTGTTGTAGCCTGCAGCTTCTGCTGAACGCTATTATAACACAGTGAGATAGATGGATCACAGTGATACATTCACTAAATGATTTGGCCGCTTTTACTATTAGAAACCACTTGTTTCTCAATATTACTGAAAAGCCATAACAGAAGTAGAGCTTCTATTTCCTTTGCATTTATTAAAGGATTAACAAACAAACATGTTTTTTGCTAAAAAATTTTTGTTGATAACTGCTCAAATTAAGAAACTTTCACTGCCTTATCCAAACTGAATGTATTAAAATAAATCTATAATGCAAATAATATTACCAAGGAGTGTTAAAACCTGTCTTTCTTTATAGCTTTTAACTTTTCAGTGTATGTAGACAGGCAGCATAATTGTTAATTCAAATATGTTTTTATAACATTTTTAGAAAATGAAAACAGTGTTACAACAGTGTGCTCACTGATATACTACGAGTATTAAGGAAAGTGTATCATGGAAAAACCTCATGAAAGAATAGAAAAATAGAAAGGGGTAGAAGGGAGGGAAGGAAAGGAAAGGAGATGGGGAGCAAGGGTTGAAGCTCAAAGAAAAAAACATTTGATATGTACAGTACAGGGAAGCCAAGCCTGCATATCAAATTAACTATGTCAGTAATCTAGCAGCCCATAGGGCAGATACGGACAATTAAATGTCACCTTAAACAACTGTTTTACAAAAATTTGATTCTCTAAACGCACTCCAATATGACCTTGTCAACATAGCCTGGGGCAGCCTATTCTGATCTGATGTGGCCAAGTTTTCATGCGCATTATGTTCCTGAGGGTCAATGTCCATTCTCCCAGAGAGGGGAAATAACATATTTCCTATGCCTGGGTAATAGCAACTTCTGCTGCTAGGAGACAGCAATGTGATATACAGTACCTTTTTATACCTATAACAGCATAAAAAGTAGGTCCATGTTAGGCGTGATTCTGTTTTATAGATGTAGCACCCTGTAGCTTAGGCAGGGAGCTCCTTATAAATTTACTTGCCAGGAGTAGTTATCCTGGTTGATTGATAGAGATCCATTGATTTCTCCCGAAGTTTGGCCTTGTTGCACTTTTCTCTTCTACCACTAGGTGGCCAGGTACTTGGTGGTACTAGATATATGAAGGGCAGCCCAAGGTCAGGTTATGGGTATATGGGGTATCTCAGCCAATGGGCAAGGGTTTTCTTGAATCCCTTGGCCTGCTGGGAGCACCTATATATTTGGGTGGAGTCAGGTGATCTATGTTCTGTGCCACCTGGATGGCTATCTGGGTGGATGTTTGTCATATGCCCCGGGCTGCTAGGCCAGAGATTGGGCCTATCCCAGGGGCATCTGGCTGCCGGACTGTGTGAGGGCCATTCAGAAGTAAGAGGGCAGCACAGGGTTGGGATTGCAGCTTGCAGTCCAACCAAAGGTGATGGTTCTGCCAGCCGCACTGTGGAGGTAGGAGGGGAGCTGTCGCCACTAAGGGACCAACCACCTTTACCAGGGACCACAGTGAGTAACTGAAGCAAGTACCGGAGCAGTATTCTCACCGAACGGGCACGGTGGAAAATCGGGAAACTTCAGGCGGTGATCAAGTCAGAGACCCAACCAGCAGAGGTGACGCTTGCAGAGCAGCCTTGTGTGTCAAACCAGGGACCGAGCTAGTCAGCAGGGGTGAAGCTTGAGAAGTATCTGGAGTGCCAAGCTAGGGACCCAGCAGGGAAGCCTGGGTGACGCTTGAGGGAGATACCACCGCAAAGATTGGAGGAGCTCAAGGGATTCAGAGTCAATGAATCAGTGGGTCTAGTGAGAGACCGGGAGCTCAGTGTTGAAGAACTACAAGAAGCAGTTGTAGTGAAGCTGAAGGAACTGTTACATTTGAGTTAGGAACTGTTAAGGACTGTTGCCATAGGAGACAGCATTCTGCATGTGCAGTTGTGACGCCTTGCTGGGGCCTTTCCCTGCATGGCTGTCCTCCTATTGAAATCTCAGAGTCTGCCAATTGAATCTACAACTACTTAAGGCTGTCCTGGCTCTAACCCTCTTTCTCCCAAAAAGGACTGTTAAGAGAAATAAAACCTCTTTTACATCCAAGAAGTGTCTGGCGCCCAATGACTTTCACCATCTTTGCACCCACTATGCCTCACAACCCACTACATATTGAAGGATGTCAGCTATCTTTGGCCTTAGCGGTCCTCATTAGACTGGACGAGGATAAAGACTTTGCTACATAGATAAACATAGAATTGTAGGCTGTGAACATTTTGTCGCAGAAGGGTTTGATTAGGGCAAAACTCAATCAAACATGCAAATAGCCTCAGCAAATAGCCACAGCTCCTTTTCTACACCTCCAGCACACAAAAAAATTTATAGCAATTCTGTGCCATAGAGAGACAATCCTATAGTTTTTTTCTCTTGTAATTAGGAGAACATGCGCGACTCACGACTCTCGCATGCGCAGTAGGAAACCTGCAGTGAAGCCGCAAGCCTCCACTGCCAGTTTCCCTTAGTTACAATGGCAGCGCCTGCACCTGATCCGATGGACGGATCGGCCCCGGGGGGGGGCAACAGGCTCCCTTGACAGGTAAGTGTCCCTATTGTAGCTGCTGACTTTTAAAGAAGAAAATTGTGGCTGGAACTCTGCTTTAAAAGTAAACACCAATAACAAAAAAGTAAAGCTGCAAGCACAACAAAATGTACATCAGCACGCCCAGGGTAAAAACGGTGAAATCCTCATGCAGCTCCCAGATCACATGTGATAGATAGACAAAATGCCACAAAATAGTGCTCTCTGTATTAAAAAAATACCCCACAGGGCTTAAAACCACTTTCATAATAAAAAGACATAAAGCTCTTTAAGAGAAAGTTACAACCATCCATCCTTTCATCTAGCTTCAAAGCTCCTCTGCCCAGCCACATACAGCTGACCTGATGTACAGTATTGCAGAGCTTGCCAGCCGGAAGGTGCTAATAATTGAAGAGCTTGTCAGCTGGAAGGTGTCGGTAACATCAGAGACACACACCTAGAAGGGTGCTGGTGAGTGACAGGATCTGTGACAGTTTCATCCCTTACACATTATGCCCGAAAGGCTTCCTCAGAGTAAGCCCTTTGGGCGAAACATGTAAGGGATGAAGCTTTCACACTTTATCTTAAAGAGGTTTCTGTCTTTTATTATGTAAATGGTTTTAAGCGCTGTGGGCTATTTATTAATAAATACAGAGAGCACTATTTTGTGACATCCTAAACCAAAAGATAAGATTTATCTATGCATATTATTTAAAGCCAAAGTCCAACCTGAAAACAAAACAGAAGAATGATAGCCCAACAGCTGTTAAAAATGTAAAAAAAAGCATCTTTAGCTACAATGATCACCAAATCTCCAACACTTTTTTCCTCAGATTCACCTGCACAGCAATGGATAAAAGAGTTAGCCAGCACTTACCAAAATTAACTTCAAAATTTAATGTGGCCATTTTGAAAAAGAGATCCTTTGAGGACATAAAATGTCACTGCATGTTTCCTTCCACATTTTTTACTGTCATAATTGCAACATGACCTCAACACTCTATCCAAAAAAGGCATATTTAATTGTAAAGCTATTTGGCTCAGTAAACACACAAAGCTACATCACTATCTAAGGGACAGGACAGCTTGCCCAATGCCCCCTAACAACTTCAATGTGAAAAACCCTAAAGAAACTCACCTAAGAGCACAAATAAATTTATATTATGTATGTTTTATTATACATTTTTATCTAATTTGGAGTTTATCTTCTTTAGATTCGTCCTCTCTGATCAGAATGTTTAAGTAGAGTTATGCTTCAAGTCTATTAATGTGTATTGATGATGTGTACTTTAACCCCTTCCTGACCAGCCGCCGCAGTTATACTGGAGCAGGATGGCCCCTGCGCGAGCCATCGTAGCTGTACGTCGGCTCTTTAAGACGCTTTTGCAGGCGCGCCCATGCATTCGCAGCATGTCCCCGGAGCCGATGCGCGCGCCCGGTGGGTGCGATGACAGAGCGAGACAGAGTGAGAACCGGGATCTGTGTGTGTAAACACACAAATTCTGGTTCTCTCAGGGGAGAGGAGACGCATCGTGTGCTCCTACTAAGTAGAACACCGATCGGTCTCCTCCCCTAGTCATTCCCATCCCCCCCACAGTTAAAACACACCTAGGGAACACAGTTAACCCCTTGATCGCCCCCTAGTGTTAACCCCTTCCCTGCCAATGACATTTATACAGTAATCAATGGTTATTTTTAGCTCTGATAGCTATAAAAATGTCAATGTTCCCCAAAAAAGTGTCAAAAGTGTCCGATCTGTCCACTGCAATGTCGCAGTCATGATAAAAATCGCTGATCACTGCCATTACTAGTAAAAAAATAATAAAAATGCCATAAATCTATCCCTTATTATGTAGATGCTATAGCTTTTGTGCAAACCAATCAATATTCGCTTATTGCAAATTTTTTTTGCCAAAAATATGTAGAAGAATACATATCGGCCTAAACTGATGAAGAAATTTTTATTTAAAAAAAAATTTGGGGCATATTTATTATAGCAAAAAGTATAAAATATTGTTTTTTTAAATTTTCGCTCTTTTTTTGTTTATAAGGCAAAATATAAAAACAGCAGAGGTGATCAAATACCACCAAAGGAAAGCTCTATTTGTGGGAAGAAAAGGACATAAATTTTGTTTGGGTACAACGTCGCATGACCGTGCATTTATCAGTTAAAGAGACGCAGTGCAGTATCACAAAAAATGGCCTGGTAAGGAAGGGGGTAAATTCTTCTGGGGCTGACGTGGTTAAAGTGCATTATTTCAACTTTTTTTATTTTTATACTTTTTTTTTTAATAAAATGTATAGCGAGCGCTGCATATAAATGCTTTTCTTTACTGAATGGAATCTGTTTTGCAAAACACCTACAACTATTCGTTTTATAGCTATGGAAAGCTATTTGGAAATGTGCTAGCAGTAGACAGATGCAATAAAATAAAATTTGCTTGAAGTATTATGTTTGTATTACATGGTTCTTCCTCTTGCAATTTGCAGTCCTAGCGTAAATGTGTTTTATTTTAACGTATACTCCAGTGAAGCCAAATGATAGTATATAAAATACTTTTTAAAATCACTAATATCAAGAATAGGATCCCTTTTAAAACAATAAAAATGTTTATATTGTGTGTTTGGTATAAAAGTACAATATAATCACATTCTCTTTCTTTCAATATACTGTAAATGTTATTTCCAGAACAACAGGTAAACTCCTAGTCACCCTTCCAATTCTGAAAATTGTAGCTGCCAGATTGGTATGTAGGGTGGAGATCTTATTTGAAGACTCACATCTGCAATGTTTTAATGAGCCCAACATCCTTACCCACACCCCTATACATAAGAAAACATCGGAATTGGAACTGGGTATGGCCTGTTGTTTTGGGTATGACCTTTGTATTGTGACCACATGCCATTTCACTACTGCACAAGCTGTCATACTCGTGCCACATTGCTGGCAATCGCCTGTCTTCTGAATACAAGCTTATAAATCTGTGGTACCTTGCCAGTGCACCTATCCATTGTCCAAGTGGCTTTCTCAAAAGAAAATCTGTGCCATGTCCACTACATAGTGCCACCTTATCCTTGTCAAATTTGTTTATTGTTTTGAATAAAATAAAGGAGAACAATCTGAATTTTGCAAAGATTGTGGTACATATTCAAAGGGTAACAAACTAATTAGTTTAATTGGAAAGAGACAAATAAAAATTCAAATGCAATATTGCACTATATAAGCATCAAATAGACCGTCAAAGTCGAATGTCAAAAATGTCATATAATTGAAAAGAAAGAGAAAGGTAGATTGTTGACTGTCAGTCTGATTAAAAACAAGGTGATTAACAAATCAGTATAGTACATTTCAATGGGTCTGGAGCACAACCCTGTGAGTGCCACATAAGAACTGATAAAAGGGAAAGGGTCATGAAAAAGGAGTAAGAGAACAGAAGAAGTAAAAAAAAGGGAAAAAATACAGTGGTAGTAAAGGGTAAATTTGATAGAGGTAGTGCGGCTTCAACCGAATGAAGGGTGATGAAAGGGTAAATTAAGTATTATTACCATAGCAATAGTAAAGTGTTAGAGGTAAACAATGTTTAACCCAAGGAAACCAAAGTTTTTCAAATTTGCAGATCTGATCACTCTCAATTGCTTCCCTCTTAGCATGAACAAGGGCTCTATTGGTTCTGTGAATGGTTTCGGGTACAATCAGGTTTTGAGTTTTCCATGCCTTAGCTATGGTTTGTTTTTGCAGCTGTTAAGAGCTGTACAAGAAGGTGAATTTGTTTCTGTGTAATTCCATCTGGTTTTAGATTCAAAAGAGCTATAGCAGGATTAGGTTTTATGGGTGTTTTGAATACTTTAGAAGCTAATTCAAAAACCGCCTTCCAAAATTTTTGGGCAATTGGACAATCCCACCAAATATGGAATTGGGTGCCAGGATCTGAACAGCCGCGAAAACAATCTGCAGGGTAATCAGGAGCATATTTTGCTATCCTAGCAGGAACTAAATACCAACAAGAAAGCACCTTACAATTTGTTTCCACAGCAACAACATTGGAGGAAGCAGATTACGTGGCTAACCATATACTGGACCATTCAGTATCATCGAATAAGCGGTTTAGATCTTGTTCCCATTTAGAAACGTAGGGAGGGGGGCTAGTATCAAAACTAGCTAGAATTTATTGATAAAGAATCAAAATAAGTCCTCTGATATGTGGGACATAATTACATATGCACTTAAAACACGACATCTGGGAAAACAGTGTAGTGCCACCTTAACAAAGGGCAGACTTTTTCCCACATCAGTGAAATCCCTCATTCTCAGCCTCATATCGCCGAAACAGTGCAGAGCTCTAACGACCTTCTTACATAAATACTAATCTCAGTAAATACTTAAAAATTGCTCTTAACAAGTGCTGTCTGTAATATCCCACTAAAACCAATTATGCTGAAAGCTGCACTTCAGTGTAATAGCTGGAGAATGAAAATTTTAGTCTAAATTGGTTTCTTTGGGGCTACACATTTAGTTCTTATTGAAACGCTTTGATGAATGGGTGATGACAGTCTGAAGCATTGATTCGAGAGGACATGCAGAAATAAACATCACTTTATTTGGAATAAGACCAGGGACATAGATAAGGGGGGTTTTGGGGGTTGAACCCCCCCAGAGCATCAGTGCAGAAGTAGTAATGTTATGTGTGCTTCAACTACATTGCTGCACTCGGCAGGCACTGACTCACACACGCTTTTGTTGTGTGCTGCCTGAGCCTGCTGTTACACCGTCCGACCACCGGGGTGCGCTGGCCCAGGCTGTTGGGCTCGGCTTGGGCTGAGGGAGGCTCTGTTAACAGGGAGTCCCCAGGGAAGGGCGGGGCCAGGAGCTCCATTGGCCAATGTTGCCAAACCCCCAAAGTGAAATTTACTGGCAGAACTCCAAAATTTATAAACGACACCGATTTTCTACTGGCAAAAAATCATGAAATTTACTGACAGATCCACATTCTTTACTGACACTCCAAAAAAGTAACAAAAATGACTGTTTTTAGTGCTAAACAGTGCAAATATCAATATTTGAACTATAAACACATAGCTAGTGCTAGCAATGTGTTTAAGTTAAACAAAAGTCAAAAACACATATTGCTTAATTTACATGAAGGTCAGGATACTATAATGCAACCAGCACAGCATTCTCCTTTACATCAGAGTCTGCAGGATGGTGACCAGAGACCACCTTCCGCAGAGTGAATACACTAAAGTAAGGGGGGATTACTAATATAGGGGGGAACCTTTATATCAGTGCCCCCTTACATTATTGTATTCACTCCTCCTTACATCAGTGACTCCCCTCAGACTGGCCTGTCAGCGCTGTCACTGACCTCCTCTCAGGTGCACCGTGCAGGGTTCAGTCAGCCGATTCCAGCTTGGCGGCTCTGGCTTTATTCTATAGTCTCGTCTCCACAGTCAAGTCTGTCTCTTCCCGTAACCCCCATCCCGGCGGCGCTCCCACTTTTTTTTTTTTTTTTAAAACTTCACCCTCTATCGCTTCCCCAGTCTTTTTTTTTTAAAGAGTGAAGTTTATTAAGTAATTGAAGGATTACATCAATCAAGAGAAAAAAAAAGGAGCACATTGCTCATCGAGTACAAATTATAAAAGTGGAACAGCTGTTATAAAAGATGTCAACAGTAAATTTTGGGTAAATATAGGCTTGTAACATAACTAAATACGTTGCTATGGGCGTTGGGAGTCTCGGTATCAGAGCCCCTTCTGGGAGCTAACTGCTCCGATGAACCGGGTCTCCCTGAACCCATCTCGCCACTAACATGTGGATAAACGTCCAAAATACAGATACACAACTACAGAAACCGGAAAAATAATAAAAAGGAGAAAACTGAAGGGAGCTTGTATCTCTATAACAATTGAATACCATGTCAGTAACGCATTTATATAATCATTACTATAAGAAAAAAAAAAAAAAGAAAAACCAGCTGGTCCGCCTACAGTATCTCTCAGGGTGGGTTAAATTTTGGTTGGATGATCCAGTCCAAAGCATGTTATGCTTGGGGGTTAGAGGGGTGTTACTTTTAATAATCTGCCCTGAGGCTAATAGCCAAGGTAATTGAAAGTACTGAGAGCCTAAGGAACCAGTATTGAAGTGTAGAGAAAGCAGAAGAGTGAAAGGGGGAAAGGAAGAAATTAGGAGCGACAGAGGGGATAGAGAAGGTGAAAGGATTAGTTGATTGTCAGGAATGATGGGAAGGAAGTGCACAGGAGACCTCTAAGAGGGGGAGACTGAGAGCCCCTCGACTCAGAACCAGTCTTGTGTACTATCAATCACACATACAGAGGGTGCCCCACTAGAGTTGCCCAGGGTTCCCAAATAGTTTTGAATTTATCTAGGGTGTCTAGGATAGTGTTGGAAATTTTTTCTTGCAGCATGATCCAAGTAATTTTTTGTTTGGCTAACCGAATGGACACTTTCGGTGATTTCCAGGCCCTGGTGATGGTCATTTTGGCCCCCACTAGAATAAACTGGATCAGCTTCTGTGTATGTTTGGAAATTTTAGGTATGGGACCGTTAAGCAATGCAATAGTTGGATCTTGTTTCAGAGTACAACCGCAAGTTCTGCGGATAAGGGAGAAGATCTTGTTCCAATACATTCTGATTTTAGGGCATTCCCATAGTATGTGTAAAAGAGTCCCCACATGACCGCAGCCTCTGAAGCAAAGAGGTGACGTTTGCGGATAGAGTTTGGCAAGACGTGACGGTACCAGATACCAGCGTGTAAGAACTTTCAGCCCTGCTTCGTTAATTGAAGTATTAACCATACCTTTAAAGGAGCGGGCAAAATTAGTATGCCACTTATCCAGGTCCCAGCTGAAGTCAAGATCTCGCTCCCAGCTTGTCATGTATGCTGCTTTTTCCGTGGGTTCCGCCAGGGATGAGTAGATGAGAGAGATACCACCTTTTGGTGTCTGAGGCT
This sequence comes from Lithobates clamitans, assembly GCA_037952925.1. NCBI lineage: Eukaryota > Metazoa > Chordata > Amphibia > Anura > Ranidae > Lithobates > Lithobates clamitans. The sequence goes on from JBBGZY010000438.1 coordinate 8,545,528, forward strand.
GAAGCACACCATTGTTCATAAGGCGTTACAAAAAGATGGTTTTCATTGTTCTTCCATACCCGATTCAAAAAATGTGAGAGTTGAAAGAACCTAAATTTTTCGGCTGAGGGCATTTCAAGTTTGGAAATACAATATGCTAGAGTAAGGGGACCATTGGAGTTGAAGAATTGACCAATTCTATAAAGGCCCTTGTCCAGCCACCATTTAAAGGCTCGAATCTCTAGGCCAGGTGGAAAATTATGATTTCTGAAGATATGTGCCAGGGGGTGCCATGTGGAGATGAGGGGTTTGAGCTTATGAAGGGCGTCACAAAGTTTCATTGAGTGAGATAATGTGGGTGCTAATATAGGGGGGCGTTTTTGGGGATATTCCAAAGCAGAAAGTCTAAGGTGAAACCGGGGACCGCTTCTCGCTCCATGCTCACCCAGTCTGGTTTGGGTCCTTTCATGTAAATAGTTGAGAATTGGCTCAATTGTGCTGCCTGATAATACCACCAAACATTAGGGACCCCTAGTCCTCCCTTTTTTCTGGGCCTAAAAAGCACCTCTTTAGAAAACCTGTGGCCTTTTTTATCCCAAATGAAGCGGATTATGGCAGATTGTAGGCGTTGGATGTGCAATTTGGGGACTGGGATGGGTAAGGAACGAAAGAGATATATTAACCTAGGTAGGAGTGTCATTTTAACTGTGTTCACTTTACCTAACCACGAGAGCTTATATAGCAACCATTGGGTCATGTCGTCTGTGAGCTTTTTGATCATGGGGGGAAAATTATATTTATAAAGAGTATCGATGCCGGACGTAAGGTTAATGCCAAGATAAGGAATAGATGTAGAATTCCATGAGAATGGAAATTTACTCTTTAGGGTATTTACGATGTCTGGAGAAGTGGAAACATTGAGAGCGACTGATTTGGATACATTAACCTTAAGTCCGGAAGCTAATTCAAAGTCTTGTAAAAGTTGCAGTATGTTGGGGATGGAGATTAGGGGAGATGTGACGAACAGGAGGACGTCATCCGCGAATAGAGCGCATTTGTGGTAATTTTGCCCACAACGAACTCCATGGATGTCTGGGTGTTGTCTAATCACGATGGCTAAAGATTCGATAGCCATCGCGAAAAGAAGGGGGGAGAGGGGGCATCCCTGCCTTGTTCCCTTCTGTATGGAAAATTTATCTGATAGATGTCCTTGTAATCTCACCTGTGCCTTAGGTTGATGGTAGAGGGCTCTCAAGATGTTGATAAAGTTTGGGCCAAAACCCCATTTACCTAAAATTGTGAAGAGGTAGGGCCAAGCCACTGTGTCAAACGCTTTTTGGAGATCTATGGAGAGGAGGAGGCCTCCCTGAGGAGATCCCCCATCCCACCCCGATCTCATTAGGGAGACTGCATTTATCGCTCTCCGTATCTGGTCCGGTCCCTGTCTCCCCGGTATGAACCCCACTTGGTCCTTATGTATGTATGTATCTATAAAAGAGGCTAGTCTATTGGATAATATTTTTGTCATAAGTTTTAGGTCGTTATTAATTAATGAAATAGGTCTGTAGTTACTGACTTCGCTGGGGTCTTTACCTGGCTTAGGTATGACCGAAACAAAAGCCAAATTGGCATTAGGGTCCAGCGGGGATGCTTTAGCTAAGGAGTTGAAAAGGCGGACCAGGTACGGAGAGAGGGAATCTATAAAAGTTTTGTAATAGTGGTTTGAGAAACCATCTGGACCTGGGGCTGAGTCTTTTCTGAGCCCTTTTATGACTGCTCGGATCTCGGATTCTTGAAATGGGGATTCCAGGATGGAACGGTGGGATTCAGAAATTTTAGGCAATGGGATCTTGTCTAGAAAAGCATCCAACTTTTGTTGAGAAATTGGGCAATCGTCGGAATACAGGTTGGCATAAAAGGATTGGAATGATTTAAGAATTTTACTTGGGTTTTGGGTGTGCGATCCGGATTGGGTTTTTATTTTGGGTAGGGCAAATGACCTATGTTTCGGGGTAAGTTTGGCCGCTAGCTGGGGGCCAAATTTGTTCGCTCGAAGATAGAAACTGCCGCTGAGCCAATGAAGGTGCTTTTCTGCGTTGGAAGTCAAAGCTGAGTTAAGGGATATTCTAATAGTATCTAGTTTAGATAGAGTGGTAGGATTGGGGTTCAGTTTATGGGACTTGCTGAGATTTTTGTATTCTTTCTCTAGTTTCATGATATCAATTTGCCGTTCTCTCTTTAATTTTGCTGCAAGTTGGATCAATTTCCCTCTGATTACTGCTTTGTGAGCATTCCAAAGCGTGTTAGGGGAGATGTCCTCAGTGTCATTCAATAGAAAATACTCTTTAATATCCTTTTCTATTATAGTACAGTGGACGGGATTAGCTAAGATTTTCTCATTTAGGCGCCATGTGCGTAGGCCAGATGGAGACAATGAATTGGATATTCCTAAAATTACTAGGGAGTGGTCGGACCACGGAACATCGTGGATAGAGGCGTGGTTAGCAATTTGTATGTCCGAGTTCAATATGAAAATGTGGTCGATTCTAGCATATGTCTTGTGGGGTGCAGAGTAATGTGTATAGTCCCTTGTTGAGGGGTTTAATTCCCTCCATGAGTCAATGAATCCCACCGAGTGAATAAGTCTGGCAATCTAGAGGCTTTGTTTGGGGGGTTGTTTAAGGTGAGGGATCCCCCGAGCTGCTTTATCTAGAATCTGGTCAAATGTAATATTGGAGTCCCCTCCCATAATCACCCTACCCTCAAAGTGGGGTGAGAGATTTGCCAGTAAGGAGGAGAAGAATTTAGCTTGGCCTTTGTTAGGGGCATAATATGAAATAAAAGTATAGAGGTTACCTTCAATCAATCCTTTGATTAGAATGTATCTCCCATCGTTGTCTTTCACGGTTAAAGTATGAGAAAAAGGAGTCTGTTTGGAGATTAGGATAGCTACTCCTCTTTTTTTCTCGCTAGCGTTTGCAAGAAAAAAAGTGGGGTATTTGTTGTGTAAAAAAGAAGGCGAGTAGTTTGAGGGGAAATGTGTTTCTTGGAGGAGCACTACATCTATTCCTCTTGAGTGATAGCTTTGGAAAGCTTTGCGTCTCTTGACGGGTGAGTTGAGCCCTTGGGTGTTATGGGAGGCAACCTTAAGTGCCCTCTGTAAAGGAGGTGGGTCAGCCATATTCACAAAGGGAGTAACCCTGGTGTGTTAGGTGCGCTCCTACCCGGTTCCCTGATGATGCAGCGTGGGATCTGGGAGGGAGATCTTGCTGTCGCAGCGGAGGGCTCTGGATAAAGCCGGTCTCCTGTGCACATTCCTGAAATATAGAAAAGGGGAAGGAGGAGAAGAGGGGGAAGAGGGGAGAGAGAAGAAAATGAGAGAAGAAAGGAAAAATCATTACATAAAACAATCCAACAACTTCAAAAAAGACTAGGCGTAAGAGCCCAGAAAAGCAAGGAACTGGACTGAAAAGTTCAGTTCGCGTCTGAGACCCCAAAACACAAAGGGTCTCAGAAAAACAGGAACAACCTCAGCCGAGGTTGTTAGTCTGATGTAACCAGTGGGAGGATCTCCCCTGATCACAACAGAGGGAGTGGCGATGCTAGCCCAGCCGAGCCGCCGGGACCCCATCTATTGGGGAAAAATGGAACCTAAAGAGTGTGAAAGACAAGAAATTCTAGATATATACCCAAGTAAAAGAAACGGAACAAAAATGAGGAGTTGAGCCCAAACTCTAAAAGGTACATGGACAAATCACTGCTTTAAACAAAAATGACAAAACAAAACCTGCCATAGGGGATGGTCAACTAGTAACCGGGAGGGGGGATGGAGGGTAGGAATAGGGATGTGGGAGGGAGGGGGGGGAGTGAAATGGGGTACAAACTTATGCCCTGGTGTTCCCGGAAGTCATTATAACCTCAAGTGCGGTCCATTATGAAAACCGAGGATAGTTGTAAAAAAAAAAAAAAAAAAACAACCCGGGATCATCTGCTTCCATCTTCATTTTAGTGAGGTGAGTGGGGAAAGATCAGTTAAGTGCGACCATCTTCACTGATGGATATGTGGGATCGGATGTGGTGTACGCAATGTACACAAGTACCCCTCATTCAGAGGGTATAACCTTAAGGAGAAAAGGAAGTCACATAGTCCTTGTAGAGCTGAGTAAAGATGACTTCATCTTGGAGGAAAGGAATCGCGGTGACGCTTCGGTTGTTGTTTGTTCCAGAGGGGAGTGATGGGACTGCCTGGAGGGGGTCTCTTTGAGGAGCTTGACTTGGATGGAGGATCCTGGGGGGAAGCTTCTTAAGAGATGAATCCAAGTCGCAGGAGTAAGTGTTCGCCTTCTTGGAATGAGGAGAATCCATAGATCTTTCCTTATGTTGAAACTGAAGGCGGAAAGGGAAAGTCCAGCGATATTTAATTGATTTCTGAGAGAGGATTTCAAGCAGAGATTTTAAAGCTCTTCTCTTTAGAATTGTAGTTTTGGAGATGTCAGCGAAGACTTGAATCTTGTTTCCTTGGAAGGATAAGGTGTCCAGGTTCCGAGATCTTTTCATGACCTCCTCTTTGGTTTCGTAATAGTGGGGCTTAACCACTATATCTCTCGGGAGCCCGTCCTGTCTGGGTGGTTGCAGTGCTCTGTGAGCTCTGTCAATCTCTAGTTTGCGGTCAGAGATATCTGGGATAAGTTCTTTCATGAAAAGCTGCACTGTGTCATGAATATTAGTTACAGATTCAGGGATACCTCGAATACGAAAGTTACCTCTCCGATTACGATTTTCCAAGTCGTCAATCTTCCCTAGTGCCGTTTCAAGTTGTTCCTGCATCAATTGAATGCAGTCGGTATTCTGATTGGTGCGCGCCACAGTATGATCCACTGCTTGTTCGATCAAATCAATGCGAGCCCCCAAGCTCTGTAAGTCTGCCTTTATAGACGTGGTGATTTGTGCTGCATTTTGGGCCAGGCCTGTGGCCAGCATGTCTGAAAAGCAATTCTGAAGTTGTGCCATGTCTGACTGGTGGGGAGAGTTCAGAGGTGCTGCCTGTTGCATAGCAGGGGATGGGGCGGGAGCATGCAGTGAAGGGATATGGAGCATATCAGATAGGGCCCTGTTAAAAAGGGAGTCTTTGCTGGAAGGATAAGCATTCTTGGGGGAGATGTTACTCACAGAGGATCCCAGTGTGATGTGGGGAAGCTGTTCCTCCTCTGGGATGTCTGCAATGAGGTCTCCGTCTCCTGTGTCTGCCTGTGAGGAGGCCGCGGCCGCCATCTTAGATGTAGTGGGGTCGGGTAGGCCAAAGGAGAGTTTCCTGCTAGCCGCTGAGCGCTGTGATTGGTTGGGCATATAGATTTGTGCCCACGAGCCTCCTCTACCAGCGGGTGTTTAGCAGGGACGGTTCCGCTAAAAAATCCGGCGTCTGGGGATCGCAGAAGGCTCGGCTGTGACGGAGCTTCCGTTCAGAGCGTCTTCACGGGAGTCCCGCTCATGCGCACTGCCCGCGCTCCCACTTTTGACTCCTTTCTAGGATCCCCTCAGAGACTGCAGACATGATAAAAGACAAGAGATGGTCAAAGGCTGCAGACATGATACAGGAGGTGGACAGAGGCTGCGGACCTACTACAGGAGGTGGACAGAGGCTGCGGTCACACTACAGGAGGTGGACAGAGGCTGTGGACACATCACAGGAGGTGGACAGAGGCTGTAGACATACTACAGGAGGTGGACAGAGGCTGCAGACATACTACAGGAGGTGGACAGAGGCTGCAGACAGGTCAGGAGAGGTGAAAGGGGCACTGGAGAAGGACACAGCACACTGATGATATGGACTAGAGAAGTAATATGAGTAATATGATGGTGGACAGAGCACATCAGTCTCTGTCCCCCGGCATGGCTTCTGTCCCCTTTTTACTACGATATCCTAATCCCCTCACAGCTTCACTCTCCTCCTCACCATCACTGGCTGCTCGGCTCGGCTCATCCGCCTATGACGAGTGCATTGCAGCACAGAACAGAGTCTCCAGTTGCCGTGGTCTCTCTCCATCTATTCAAAAAAGGTGCCGGCTGGCGTAATTCCGTTACTGCGCATGCGCCTCCTGGCTGAGCGCATACGAGCTTTCCCGAGCCCGGACAACTTTGGAACGGCGAATGCTCAGTTGTGTGGTCGGGTCGTGCCCATCTTTTTTACGGCACCGGTGCCCGTAACGGACTTTACCGGGCAGCCCGAAAAAGGGTTTAAATTTACGGGCTGCCCGTAAATCTACGGGCGGTTGGCAACACTTAGAGGATATGCCGCTCACCAAGCCTCCAAACCACATCTGAGTGTCTCCACCCTCTAAGATTGATGTCAGGTGCAGGCTTTGCACAAGCCTATGGAAATAAGAAAATCCTGGACTGCCGCACTCTGAAGACAGACATCTTTATTGCATAATCGATTAAAATCCAACAATTGCCATCTCACAGGAACAGATACTCTGTTCCTGTGAGATGGCTATCATTGGATTTTAATCTATTATGCAATAAAGATGTCTGTCTTCAGAGTGCGGCAGTCCAGGATTTTCTTATTTCGGTTGGCAACACTTCCATTGACACTCTGACCCTGCCCTGTAGCCTGTATGTGCTTGGAGGCTCGGAGCAGAGAGGGAGCGCTGAGAGTGCTTCCCCTGTACATCTGAGAGCCCCGCCATGGACCACTTAGAGCCCCACGCCGGAGCGCTGAAAGCCCAACCCCCTACCGTGGAAATCCCTGCCCCGGGTCTTTGAGAGCAGGAGGTGAGCCCGCTGGCCAGGTAGGTCTTTCTGCCAATACATACTGCCTGTCGAAAGTAGACTCACTGTTATGCTAAACCCTCCCTGACAGTGTTGTTTACCCCCTGTATAGCTGTGCATTGCTGAAAGTTTGAATTTAAAAAATGGCTACTTCATCTCCTCTAGTATGTCGCATTCACAGTCTCTTGTCATTTCCTGTAGTTACATCCGCAGTCTATGGTAATTTCCTGTAGTTGCAGCCGCAGTCTCTGGTCATTTCCTGTAGTTGCAGCTGCAGTCTCTGGTCATTTCCTGTTGTCGCATCCGCAGTCTCTGGTCATTTCCTGTAGTTGCATCCGTAGTCTCTGGTCATTACCTGTAGTCGCATCCGCAGTCCATGGTCATTTCCTGTAGTCTCATCCGCAGTCACTGGTCATTTCCTGTACTCGCATCCGCAGTCTCTGGTCATTTCCTGTAGTCACATCCGCAGTCTCTAGTCATTTCCTGTAGTTGTATCCACAGTCTCTGGTCATTTCCTGTAGTCACATTTGCAGTCTTTGGTCATTACCTGTAGTCACATCAGCAGTCTCTAGTTATCTCCTGTAATCCATCTGCAGTCTCTGATTATCTGTGCATTTGGCTTGTGGCTGTGGCTACTGTGGCATCAATGGGCAAGTTTAATGGCGGCACAGTGGAGCTAAGCATTGATGTCATGGCATTGTGTAGTCAGCGATGCAGCTGCTTTGTTCATTTAGAGGTAGGTAGTCAAGGGGAGATCTGTTTAATCATCCTCTTTAAGTCCCCATTCACATTGACCGCGGCTTTGAAATTGTGCAACTTCATCTGAAATCAAATGATTTCAAAGCCGCGTGTGAGCGCGACTTCAGGTGTGACTTGGAAGACGTCTGTGCAGCTTCATACACAAATGTCTATGCAAGTCACATCTGAAATCACTATAAGTAGTGCAGAAACGACTTTTTCAAATCAGTGCGTCATTTCAACATGGCCATTGCCAGCAATAGGGTGTGACTTGTCATACGATTTGACAGGTCAAATCGCACAAGTTCCTCCAATGTGAACTTAGGCCATTCTTATACCCAATCTGGTCATGCCCACTACTCTCTGTGGCATGCTCAACAGAATTTGTTTTTCAACTGTATCCCAGGAGGGCTGGTATTTTGTCACACTGCTGTAATCTCTAGCAACCAATCAGTGAGCAGTAATGATAAGTAGTAATCTATCACATTGTTTCTCAACTCCAGTCCTCAAGGCGCACCAACAGGTCTTGTTTTCAGGATCTCCTTCAGATGAAATGGCTGTGGCAATTACTAAGGCAGTGATGCTGATTAAAACACCTGTGCAAAATAATGGTAAGCCTGAAAACATGACCCGTTGGGGCGCCTTGAGGACTGGAGTTGAGAAACACTGATCTATCGCTACCAATCAGTGAGCAGTAATGTGACATAACCTCTAGCAGCCAATCAGTGAGCAGTAATGATGTGCAGTAACCTCTAGCAACCAATCAGCAAGCAGAAATTATGTGCAGCCCCCCCCAGTTAACCCCTTCACTCCCTGTCACTGTGTCACCCAGTGCAGTGTTCATATTTCTTTTTTGGTCACTGTACTGGTGTCATTTGTGACAATAATCAGTGTTAGGGTACTTAGTGGTAGGCCCAGATAGGTCTAGGGACCCCCCTAAACCCCCTAATAAAGGGTTAACCTCTTGACCACCCCCTGTCACCAGTGATCACTGTATAAGTGTCACGGGTGACACTAGTTAGCTAGTTATTTTGTTTATAGCATCAGGGCACCTGCCGTATATTACATAAATAAAGGTTTAAACCCCTGATCACTCGGTGGGTGATATCAGTTAGGTATTAGCATCCGCCAGGGTCTGCGTTAGCCCAGGCAGCGTCAGATTAGTGCCAGTAGCGCTAACACCCACACACGCACCATACACCTCCCTTAGTAGTATAGTGTCTGAACGGATCAATATCTGATCAGGTCTATACTAGTGCGTTTAGCTCCTCCATCCAGCCCAGCCCACCCAAGTGCGGTATGAAACGATGATTTTCACTTACAAAACACAAAACACATAACTGCAGCATTTTCAGAGTCAGGCCTGATCCCTACAAACGCTAACAGTTTTTTTGGTAGCGTTTGAACCATCACTGACAGTCAGGTGCTCTTTTTTCCTTTGAGTATTACTATTGTACCAGTAAATTTAGAGGCCAAAATGTCCGATTGAAGGTACCCTAGTGAAGAGGCCTACATGTTTCTTAGCCTTACAGATGAGAGTGAAGAGGAAGTCAACCATCTGTCTTAGAGGGGGAGAGAGCCTGCTTGAAATGTAATAATTTGTTAGCAGTGAAGTGGAGGGATTCACTGAACCTTTTTGTTCTGTCCTCCCTTCATGCAGATACGACAGTCCAAATTCCTACGGTGACTGGTGTTGTGGAGAAACCCCTCTGTGTCCACGAATACAACCTTAACATGGGAGGGGTGGACCGCAATGACCAGATGTTGGCCCCGTATCTAATTGCTCGTAAGGTCAGATACTGGTATAAAAAAGTGTCTGTATATTTATTCCAATGGGCTCTGCTGAATGCTTATGTGCTATAGAAAGCTTCAGGACAAATTGGATCCTTCCTAAAATTTCAGGAAGGTGCTAGATGTCGGGTCTGCAGAAAACATAGATTTAGGCGTGACACCCGCATTTATTGTCCCTCCTGTCCTGACCAACCTGGTCTCTGCATCGGTGACTGTTTCAAACACTACCACACACTAGTGGAGTATAAGCGTGGGGTACAGCACTACACAGTCCTATGGCACACTTACACAGGGTCTCAAAAGATGAGATACCCATCACATTTTGAGAAACCTTACTCTGGAACATTTACAGTTTACAGTTTATCTAAAAGTAAAAAAAAAAAAACACAAAAACAAAAAAAAATAAAAAACACAAAAATAGTTGTGGTTTTATTTTTCTTCTCTCTCTATTGTTCTCTCTCTTATGTTTGCTATCTTTTGTCTGCTATATTGTTCGATCTCTATTGTTCTATATTTATTGTTCTCTCTCTATTGTTCCTGTATTTTAGAACTGTAATGTTTTATTCTTACTATGTTTTATTGAATTTGCTTTGCAGGTATGGTATGTTTTACTGTTATGTTACTTTGTTTTATTGTTAACCGTCATTTGCTTAGCAGGTATGCCATTCAGCTGCAGCACGGGTTTATTTATTCTGACAGCAACAGCGTTTGCTCCCAGGATACGTAAATCAGCGACTCCAGTGCTGTAGGAGGTGATTTCACCACCACAGTTAAAAAAAATGGTGCATGTATGCCCATCATTAGAAGTGGGTGGATGAAGGGCGGTATTCTAATGGTGGACATACCCACCGTTCAATCTCTTTTTTTCGTTCAGCCCAAAGGCTGCATGAAGAAAAAAACATTACAATATATGCCCAACAAGGATCAGCAACGTACTGGTATGCTGGACTTTGAGTGGTTATACCAGAATGATGCCTTCAGGTTTAGGTATCATCTTGGTATGATTCTGTTCAGCCAGCAGTCGGCTTTCATGTAAAAGCAATCCTAGTGGCTAATTAGCCTCTATTAGCCTTTTACAAGCAGTGGGAGGGAACATCCCCCCTCCTACCATCTTCTATGGTTTTATTGGGCTCTCCTGTCCCAACAGGGAACCCGAGAATGCAGCCGGTGGTTCTGCCAGCTTACCATAGAGCTGATCGGAGACCAGAATGGCTCCAATCATCTCTATGGCCTAAGAAACCGGAAGCTACAAGCATTTCATGACTTAGGTTTCGCCGGATATAAACAGTTCCATTGGGAAATTGGGAAAGCATTTTATTACACAGATCTTGGTGTGGTCAGATGATTTGAGGGCAGAGAAGAGATCTAGGGTCTAATTGACCCCAATTTTCTCAAAAAAGAGCTACCTATTGCTGTCATAGGGGATATTTACATTCCCTGAGATAACAATAAAAATGATTAAAAAAAAAATTAAAGAAACAGTTTAAAAATAAAATAAAAAAGCAAAATTAAATAATAATATAATTATTAATAATAATAAAAAAAAAAAACACTCCTGTCCCCTTTGCTCACGTGCAAAGGCGAACGCAAGCGTCGGTCTGGTTGCATATGTAAACAGCAATTGCACCAAGCATGTGAGCTATCACCGCGAAGGTCAGATCGAGGGCAGTAATTTTAGCAGTAGACCTCCTCTTTTAATCTAAAATGGTATCCTGTAAAGAATTTTAAAGGCTTTTAAAAATGTGCGCAATTTTAAAGCATGTGGTGTTTGGTATCCATGTACTCTGCATAAGATTGTCTTTTTTATTTCATCAAACACTTGGGCAATATAGTGTGTTTTAGTGCGTTAAAATTAATCGGTTCAATACCGGGCATTTTCACCCCCTTCCTTCCCAGACCAATTTTTAGTTTTCAGCGCTGTCGCACTTTAAACGACAATTGCGCGGTCGTGCGACATTGTACCCAAACAAAATTGGCGTCCTTTTTTCCCCAAAAAATAGAGCTTTCTTTTGGTGGTATTTGATCACCTCTGCGGTTTTTATTTTTTGTGCCATAAACAAAAGAAGAGCGACAATTTTGAAAAAAACACAATATTTTTTACTTTTTGCTATAATAAATATCCCAATTTTAAAAAAAAAAAACACATTTTTTCCTCAGTTTTGGCCGATACGTATTCTTCTACATATTTTTGGTAAAAAAAATCGCAATAAGCGTAGATTGATTGGTTTGCGCAAAAGTTATAGCATCTATAAAATATGGGATAGATTTATGGCATTTTAAAAAAAAAAAAATTATTTTTTTTTTTTACTAGTAATAGCGGCGATTGCAATTTTTTTTCGTGACTGCGGCATTATGGCGGACACATCGGACATTTTTGACACATTTTTGGGACCATTCACATTTATACAGCGATCAATGCTATAAAATTGCATTGATTACTGTTTAAATGTGACAGGCAGTGAAGGGGTTAACCACTAGGGGGTGGGGAGGGGTTAAATGTGTTTCCTAGGGAATGCTTCTAACTGTAGGGGGAGGGGATGCACAAGGGGAGGAGACCGATCAGTGTTCCTCCGTTCTGGGAACACAGATCGCTCTCCTCTGAGCTGACAGGACGTGGATCACACGCACCGGGTCCCGAGCAACGCAGCGGGCGCGCGCGCGCCCCCTAGGCGGCCGGGAACCTGAGGCCGTCATATGACGTCCACCCAGGATGGGAGATCCCATCTGTGGACGTCATATTACTATGGCTGGGTAGGGAAGTGGTTAAAAAAAGTTGTTTTTTTTAAAAAAATCACATTTGAAAAATCGCTGCGCAAATACTGTATTAAAAAAAAAAACACCCACCATTTTAATCCGTAGGGCATTTGCTTTAAAATATATATGTTCAGAGGTTCAAATCAAAGTCATTTTCTAGCAAAAAAAAAAATATTTTTCCATGTAAACAAAAAGCATCAGAAAGGGCTTTGTCTTCAAGTGGTTGAAAGAGTCGATGATGTGTGACATAAGCTTCTAATGTTGTGCTTAAAATGCCAGGACAGTTCAACCCCCCCAAATAACGCTTTTTTGGAAAGTAGACATCCCAAGCTATTTGCTGATATGCATGTTGCATCCATGGAATATTTTATATTTTGCCACAAGTTTCAGGAAAATTACAAACTTTTTTTTTTTTGCACAAAGTTATCACTAAATGATATATTGCTCAAACATGCCATGGGCATATGTGGAACAACAACCCAAAATACATTCTGCTGCTTCTCCTGAGTATGGGGATACCACATGTGTGAGACTTTTTCGGAGCCTAGCCATCAAGATAGCACAAAACCCCCACAAATGACCCCATTTTGGAAAGTAGACACCCCAAGCTATTTGCTGAGAGGCATGTTGAGTCCATGGAATATTTTATACTTTGCCACAAGTTACGGGAAAATGATAATAACTTTTTTTTTTTTGCACAAAGACTTTTTGGGAGCCTAGCCGTGTACAGGACGCCAAAAACCAATCACCGCCTTCAGGCTTTCTAAGAGCGTAAAATGGTGATTTCACTTCCTCACTACCTATCACAGTTTTGGAGGCAATGAAATATCCATGGAATATTTTATATTTTGCCACAAGTTTCGGGAAAATTTAATTTTTTTTCTTACACAAAGTTGTCACTAACTGATATATTGTTTAAACATGGCATGGTTATATGTGGAATCACACCCCAAAATACATTCTGCTGCTTCTCCTGAGTATTGGGAATACCACACGTGTGAGACTTTTTGGCAGTGTGACCGCGTACAGGACCCGGAAAACCAATCACCGCCTTCAGGCTTTCTAAAGGCGTAAATTTTTGATTTCACTCCTCACTGCCTATCACAGTTTAGGAGGCCATTAAATGCACAGATAGCACCTCCCCCAAATGACCACATTTTGGAAAGTAGACACCCCAAGCTATTAGCTGAGAGGCATGTTGAGTATTTTGCAGATCTCACTTTCACAAAGTTTTGAAAATTGAAAAAAAAAAATAATTATTTTTTTTCTTCATTTTCAAAAACAAATGAGAGCTGCAAAATATTCACCATGCATGCTGAGAGGCATACTCAACATGCCTCTCAGCAAATAGCTTGGGGTGTCTACTTTCCAAAATGGGGTCATTTGGGGGGGGTGCTATCTGGGCATTTCATGGCCTCCTAAACTGTGATAGGCAGTGAGGAGTGAAATCAAAAATTTACGCCTTTAGAAAGCCTGAAGGCGGTGCTTGGTTTTCGGGGTTATGTACTTGGTTACACTGCCAAAAAGTCTCACACGTGTGGTATTCCCTATACTCAGGAGAAGCAGCAGAATGTATTTTGGGGTGTAATTCCACATATAACCATGCCACGCTTGAACAATATATCAGTTAGTGACAACTTTGTGTAAAAAAAAAAAATGAATTTTCCCGAAACTTGTAGCAAAATATAAAATATTCCTTGGATATTTCATTGCCTCCAAAACTGTGATAGGTAGTGAGGAAGTGAAATCACCATTTTACGCTCTTAGAAAGCCTGAAGGCAGTGATTGGTTTTCGGGATCCTGTACATGGCTAGTCTCCCAAAAAGTCTTTGTGCAAAAAAAAAAAAAAAGTTATTGTCATTTTCCCGCAACTTGTGGCAAAATATAAAATATTCCATGGACTCAACATGCCTCTCAGCAAATAGCTGGGGGTGTCTACTTTCCAAAATGGGGTAATTTGGTGGGGTGTTGTGCTATCTTGACATTTTATGGCCTTCGAAACTGTGATAGGTAGCGAGGAGTGAAATCAAAAATGTGCGCCCTTAGAAATCCTGAAGGCGGTGATTGGTTTTTGGGGTCCTGTACGCGGCTAGGCTCTCGCAAAGTCTCACACATGTGGTATTCCCCATACTCAGGAGAAGCAGCAGAATGTATTTTGGTGTGTAATTCCACATATAACCATGCCATGTTTAAACAATATATCAGTTAGTGACAACTTTGTGTAAAAAAAATAAATATTTTTCCAGAAACTTGTGGCAAAATATAAAATATTCCATGGATATTTCATTGCCTCCAAAACTGTGATAGGTAGTGAGGAAGTGAAATCACCATTTTACGCTCTTAGAAAGCCTGAAGGCGGTGATTGGTTTTCGGGGTCCTGTACATGGCTAGGCTCCCAAAAACTCATTGTGCACAAAAAAAAAAAAAGTTATTGTCATTTTCCCGCAACTTGTGGCAAAATATAAAATATTCCATGGACTCAACATGCCTCTCAGCAAATAGCTTGGGGTGTCTACTTTCCAAAATGGGGTAGTTTGGTGGGGTTTTGTGCTATCTTGACATTTTATGGCCTTCGAAACTGTGATAGGTAGCGAGGAGTGAAATAAAAAATGTACGCCCTTAGAAATCCTGAAGGCGGTGATTGAATTTTGGGGTCCTGTACGCGGCTAGGCTCCCGCAAGGTCTCACACATGTGGTATCCCCATACTCAGGAGAATCAGCAGAATGTATTTTGGGGTGTAATTTCCACATATAACCATGGCATGTGTGAGTAATATATCATTTAGTGACAAATTTGTGTAATTTTTGTTTTAATTTTTCAATCACTTGCCTCTCAGCAATTTCCTTGGAGTGTCTACTTTCCAAAATGGGGTCATTTTGGGGGGATTTGTACTGCAATGCCATTTAAGCACCTCAAGCAATAAGATAGGCAGTCATAAACTAAAACCTGCGTAATTCCAGAAAATGTATCCTAGTTGTAGAAGTTATAACTTTTGCGCAATGGATTTTTTTATAACAAAAAGTTGAAAATATAATTTTTTTTCAAAATCTCCGGACTTTTCCATTTATAGCGCAAAAGATAAAAATCGCAGAGGCAATCAAATACCATCAAAAGAAAGCTCTATTTGTGGGGAAAAAAGGACGCAAATTTTGTTTGGGTACAACATTAAATGACCGTGCAATTACCAGTTAAAGAAGCGCAGTGCCAAATTGTAAAAAGTGCTCTGGTCATTGAGCAGCCAAATCTTCCGGGGCTGTAGTGGTTAATACAGTTGCCTTCTCCCTGTCATTTGTAACCAACTTTGGCTGATCATCCTTTATGCGGCCAATATGCTCTCGCTTTCTAACTATTAGGGTCCATGCACACTGGGCATAAAAAATTCTGCTTATACAGGCCTTTGCCATTTTTTTTCTTTAGCCTGTATAAGCAGCTCTATGTTAGTCTATTTGTCTGTACATATTTGGGAGTTTACAGGCATACTTACAAAGAAGCATTTTCAGGCAGAAAAAAACCCATCTGAATTGCATTTTTGAGGGGAGCTTTCAGGCAGATGCGCATATATACTCATAAATGTGATGTTTAGGATTAGCCTGAGTTTTCATGTGTGCACTGATTATAGTAAAAAATGAGCGCAGGGGAATGTTTTTGAAAAAAAAGCTTATAAAAGCAAATGCCCCAAAACTCACACATCACTCTTATGCAATTTGAGCCACTATGAACATTTTTTATGCTGCTTTTTCAGAGGTTCTGCCATTTTTCAGCTGCCCAGTGTGCATGGACCCTTAATATACTTAAACATTTTTTGGATATTTTTTCTTTTTCTTTTACTCTCCTCAGCTATGTGTCTCTCATAACCTGCTCTGATCCCATCCTTACATTTGTTATTGATTCTTTGTAGTGCTGAAATGCCGACACTGACCCTTTGGGCTTATATTTTTTAAAGGACAATTTTTCTTGCTAGCATGCTTTTCTCACACTAGTATTTAGTCACCCAGATTTAACATTTTTCTTTTATATTGTTGTCTCTTGGAATGCACTGGCTAATGCTTTATTTAATATCTCCTTAAAGCACTCCCATTTTTTTCTCACTGCTCTTTCTTTTTTTATTATTATTTTATTAATTTTCACATAATACAAACATAACACTTGTCAAGTTACAAAACACTAAAGAGAAAAAAAGTACAAGATTGAAAACCAAAACAGAGTTATACATCAGCACAAGTGGCCAGCACAGCCCTGACAAATAGCAAAATACTATCTCATGATAAGAACCAACTATAATTATTATTTTCCATTACAGTTTTCCTTGTCAAAAGAAGTTTATTGAGTATACAATATTATAAAGATACATAAAATAAGTTTACAAGGATCTATAAAGTAAGCTCATTGTTTTACAGTAGGGTTTATGTAGGTAAATATCATGAAATTTCAAATATTAAACATTGGGTTCACGTAAACCTAAATTAAAGATATATATCATTTCCTTAGTTACTTTTGTAGGTATTTAAATGATTTATACCTACTATACATATTGTTTACAAGTAGAGTGTATATAGATCAAATAAATTCTGATAATGAGCTTTAATCGTAAGGTGGAGAAAAGGAAAGAGAAAGAATAAAAAGGGTTGAAAGGTAGAGGTATGGTCCACAAGGTTGTCCCGCTCGTCAGTTTATTTTTCTTTTTAGTTCTCTTTGAAGCCTTAGAATGGGTGTCTCTGTAAGTCATTTAATCTGTTACCATGGCAACAGGACAGAGTCATTGAAGTTTGACAGGAACTGTTGTTTTATCCAAGGATGCCAAAGTTTTTCAAATTTTGGAATTTGATTTTGATCAATGGCTACCATCTTAGCATGGGACATTGTATTATTCATTCTGTAAATTGTTTCTGCTAGTACCAATGTAGGAGATTTCCATGCCTTGGCCACTGTTTGTTTTGCAGCCGTTATTAGTTGGATCATAAGTTTGAATTGTGAGAGCGTTAACTATTCCAGTTTTAGATTAAGTAAAGTTAAATATGGATCTGGTTGTATTATTTTTTTAAATATTTTAGATGCAATCACGAAGACTTCCTTCCAGAAGGTTTGGATTACTGGGCACGTCCACCATATGTGTAAATATGTGCCTATTTCTGGGCATCCTCGAAAACAAAGAGCTGAGGTATTAGGTGAATATTTTGCCACTCTAGCGGGTACAAGGTACCAGCGAGTTAGGACTTTATAATTTGTCTCCAGTGCTAAGATGTTGGGTGAAGATGACTTAGATGTGAGCCATATGTTAGACCAGTCTTCTAAAGTTCGTCCCAGGTCCTCCTCCCACCTCTGAACGTAAGAGGGTCTATTAAGATTTGCTACTCCATATAATTGATTATAAAGTGATGAAATTGTACCTTTAGCAAATGGATCTTTTGTACAGATTGATTCAAAAATGGATAATTGGGATAATGGTGTATCCCCCTTTAGGAATGGTGTATAGAAATTTTTGATTTGGAGATATCTAAATATCTCAGAGTTTGGTAGATCATATTTTTCTCTAAGCGATGGGAATGAAAGGAATGATTTAGATGCTATGAAGTCATTTAGTGTCTGAATGCCTGATGTTGTCCAAGCTTTAAAAGAATTTGGGTAGATCCATGCCGGATAAAAGGCCGGATTTCTGATAAAAGAAAGGAGAGTATTGTGTGGAGATTGTAACTGATATTTTGTTTTTAGTTTATCCCAGAGAGATAAGAAGTGTTTAGTTATGGGATTATGAATTTTAAAGCGGTCTTTAGGATCAAGCCATAATAAATTTGATATTAATAGAGGGTCATTTTCTGAAGCCTCTATAAATACCCATAATGGGATTTCCTGTTTTGCATGGTATTTAGACAGATTGGCCAAATGTGCTGCTCTGTAGTAGTTAGTAAAATTAGGGTATCCCAGGCATCCTTTATTTTTGGGAAGATGTAGTGTGTGTATAGGTATACGTGGTTAAGAAGAGCCCCATATAAACAAAGTTGCTCTTTTTTGTACAATTCTCAAGAAATAGGAAGGAATTGGAATAGGGAGGACTCTGAATAGATAAAGCAATTTGGGTAGAATAGTCATTTTGATTGCATTGATCTTCCCTATCCAGGACAAAGGAAGTTGCGACCATTGTTTTATTAGATTTGTGATCTGTCTTAATACAGGAGGATAATTGGTTGAGAATAAGTCAGAATGAGATGCTGTTAAATGAATTCCAAGATATGGGATTGATTTTTCTGCCCATGTGAATGGGAGTGCAGCCCTAGCCGGGATCAATTCCATGTTTGTGGGTGAAATATTAAGCACTAGGCATTTCTTAGGATTAATCATAAGGCCGGATAGGGCTGCAAATCCATCAAGAGCTGGTATTAAGTTAGGACCAGAGACCTGTGGTGATGATAGAAAAAGTAATATATCGTCTGCAAATATACATAATTTGTGTGTAATACCTCCTACTTCAATGCCAGTTATAGTTTGGTTTGTTCTGATGTATTGGGCCATGGGTTCGAGTATAAGGGCAAATAATAAGGGAGATAATGGGCAGCCCTGTCGGGTACCTCTTTCGATATTAAAGGCATCAGATTTGTATCCAGCATATTTTATATAGGCTTTGGGTTTATTATATAATGCTTTGATCCAGGTTAAAAAGTGGGGTCCAAAACCCCATTTTTGTAATGAATATTGCATATATTGCCTGGGTACTGTGTCAAATGCCCTCTTAATATCGAGAGATAGAAAACATAAAGGGATTTTCCGTTTTTTAGCAATATGTGCCAATAACACTGCCCTGCGTATATTATCGCCTGCCTGTCTATTTGGCATGAAGCCTACTTGATCTCTATGTATTAATTTTCCTATAATGCTATTGAGGCGTTTTGCTATTATTTTTGCTAATAATTTAATATCGAGGTTTAACAGAGAGATAACAAATTATAGAGAATGGGTATGACGGCGCTACCTCTAAGTTTTAAACAGGGACAGCCTAAAGTTAAGCGACTCAATGAACGTGGTTTATGGAATATTGCACACATAGAGAGAAGTTTTCCCCTTATATTAAGGATGTCACTTCAGCAGATGAATATGTGCAGCTGGATTTATGCTGCAGGTATATGACAAACACTCAGGTGTCGCAAAGAAAATGATGTGGTCTTACAGCATCTAGTAGTGAGGCCAGAGGCTGTGTTACCTATAGTGCATTTATTAAACCATATATCATGTGCTAAATTCCTGTGTTGGATCCGTAGCCATATCAAGCATTAGAAAACACCCGGAAGTAGTGTATTGCAAATATAAATACCATACAACACATGCAAGTTAAATCTCCTTAATCAAAGACCATAAGTAAGGCCTGAGGCTTGCATATATATACACAACTGCAAATAGTAACGTAACTAGAAATAATAACACAAAAATCACAGCAGTTATATCTCGGGCATATTATAACAGTCCCATATGTTGGCAATATCTTAAATAAATCCCCAATGGTGACTGTGGTGCTGCAACAATTTGCCTGGTGACTCTCGTGCTCCCCCTCTTGGTAGCCTACTCACCAGCTCCCAGAACCCCGCCAGGGGTATTATGCCTTTAATATAATGTGCTGGGTTGTTTTCCTTGTTGCTTCCTCTGGTGGATGCTTATGATGTACTCAGCTCCCCACGTCTCACATAAGGGTAATGCGATTATGCTGGAAAACGAGTCGCTTGCCGCTATATTTTATGTTGGATGTTTCCTGGGCTTCTTACTCTGTAAATATGTCGCTTCCCCTCGTAAATAGACAAAAAAAAGCTTCCATGGTGTGATAAAGTTTAAAACTTTATTTAAAACTTACGTGCCCGTACAGCGACTTAGCACGTGGACAAAAATAGGTTCAAATAAGCAAACAGAAAAAATAATTTTAAATTGGTGGGAGATCACTTTGCTGTATATACATCCAGCCCCATAAAAAAAAAAAAACACCTGATAAATAACACAGGATATCTAAAGCACTGCAATCAGTGGGGAGGGCTGAGTATGAACGCTCTCTCCTTATAAAATCTGACAGATAGGGGAGTGTGACACCGTTGCTGAGGAAGTCATGTGACGAAGCGCGCACAACGGCATCACGCTCTGCTAGTCAGCTCCTAGGCATATGAGAGAGGAGGAAGCTACCAGCAGCTGGGGAGCAATTTACCCCCCACCTCACTGCTTATGCCTTTTAGGAGGGACTCTTTCACCCTGTTTTAACATCTGGCAACTTATGCTGTCCATCTGGACTGAGTGCACATTTGGTGTCTGGACTTTTTAATTTTTATTTTTTTATTTATTTATTTTTTTATTTACTTTTTGGTATTTAAAATTATTTTTTCTGTTTGCTTATTTGAACCTATTTTTGTCCACGTGCTAAGTCGCTGTACGGGCACGTAAGTTTTAAATAAAGTTTTAAACTTTATCACACAATGGAAGCTCTTTTTTGTCTATTTACGAGGGGAAGCGACATATTTACAGAGTAAGAAGCCCAGGAAACATCCAACATAAAATATAGCGGCAAGCGACTCGTTTTCCAGCATAATCGCATTACCCTTATGTGAGACGTGGGGAGCTGAGTACATCATAAGCATCCACCAGAGGAAGCAACAAGGAAAACAACCCAGCACATTATATTAAAGGCGTAATACCCCTGGCGGGGTTCTGGGAGCTGGTGAGTAGGCTACCAAGAGGGGGAGCACGAGAGTCACCAGGCAAATTGTTGCAGCACCACAGTCACCATTGGGGATTTATTTAAGATATTGCCAACATATGGGACTGTTATAATATGCCCGAGATATAACTGCTGTGATTTTTGTGTTATTATTTCTAGTTACGTTACTATTTGCAGTTGTGTATATATATGCAAGCCTCAGGCCTTACTTATGGTCTTTGATTAAGGAGATTTAACTTGCATGTGTTGTATGGTATTTATATTTGCAATACACTACTTCCGGGTGTTTTCTAATGCTTGATATGGCTACGGATCCAACACAGGAATTTAGCACATGATATATGGTTTAATAAATGCACTATAGGTAACACAGCCTCTGGCCTCACTACTAGATGCTGTAAGACCACATCATTTTCTGTGCGACACCTGAGTGTTTGTCATATACCTGCAGCATAAATCCAGCTGCACATATTCATCTGCTGAAGTGACATCCTTAATATAAGGGGAAAACTTCTCTCTATGTGTGCAATATTCCATAAACCACGTTCATTGAGTCGCTTAACTTTAGGCTGTCCCTGTTTAAAACTTAGAGGTAGCGCCGTCATACCCATTCTCTATAATTTGTTATGCTTTGCAAAGTATCCTTTTAGGAACTTTGTGTGAGGGAGGCAGCAACCTTTGGCTTCTGACCCCACAGACCTGTCCTAAGCGCAGTTTCCTTGTTTGAATAACAGAGAGGCCGATAATTCACACAGGAAGTATCATCAGAAAGGGGTTTTGGGATCATACAAACAATTGCCATTAGTGTTTTTTGCCGAAAAGAATGTCCATATAGAAGTTTGTTAAAAGTTTCAGTGAGAATGGGAGAGAGTATTTCTGAGAATGTTTTATAGTATAAAGCCGAGTAGCCGTCTGGGCCTGGTCTTTTGTTAAGTTTTAGGTCTTTTATGGCGTTAGCAACTTCATCTATAGTTATAGGCTCATCCAAACTGCTTTTTTGATTCTGAGATAACTCAGGTAAGGTTATTTTTGAGAAGAAGGATTCAGCCTCTGTAGGATTAAATTCATTGTTTGTCTTGTATAAAGTTGCGAGATGTGAGTGAAATTTATGGACTATTTTAACTGGATTACAAGTGTAAACATTTTTTGATAATTTCAAACGTATTGGTTTGAAAGATTTGTTCGTTGAATTTAATGCCCGAGCCAAATATGTACCTGGTTTGTTTGTATTCATGTAGAAATTGTGTTTGGAGCGTTTGAGGGATTTATCAACTGACTCAGTGAGAAATAGATCGTATTCCAATCTAGATTTTTCCAGATGAGATTTTGTACTCTGAGATGGATTATCTTGAAATGATATGTAGGCTGCATTAAAATTGAGTTCTAGTTTTTTTGCTAGATTTTTGCGTTCCCGTTTAAATAGTGCCATTTGTCTTTGTATTGTACCACGCAAGACAGGCTTATGACCTTCCCACAGTGTTATTGGGGAGATGTCTGTTGTATTATTAATTGATATGTATTCCTTTGAAGCTTGTTCAATGGCCATCTGATGTAGTGGGTGTTTGAGCATTATGTCCGGTAAGTACCACGTTGGGTCATGCGCTTTTGGTATGGCTGAGGCTATAGTAGTGTATACTGCATTATGGTCAGACCACGGAATCGGAATTATATCTGATGCAATAATTTCTGGTATCATTCCTATTGTTAGAAAAATATGATCTATTCTGGTGAAGGTTTGATGAGGGTGCGAGAAATAAGTGAATTTCTTTTTCATTGGGTTACTTTCTCTCAACGAATCTACCAGATTGTATTTGGAAAGAAGTTGAGAAAAAGGTAATCTAGAGGTTATTTTGGATGGTGTAAAAGGTGATTTATCTAGAAATGGGAGGAGGACCTGGTTCGAATCCCCACACATTATCACTGTTCCTATTTTGTGTGTATTAATCACTTGTAATATATGTGAGAGGAATGGTGTAGGTTGTTTGTTAGGAGCGTAGTAGGAAATCACCGTGATTGCTGTATCCATTATATAACCCATGAGTATCAGGTATCTACCTTCTGGGTCTTTAATTTCTGATGATATGGTGAATGGTGTGGATCGGGGAAATGCAATTAGAGTTCCCCTTTGCTTGGTACAGGCAGAAGCCGTGTAAATTTGTTGATAAAAAGAAGAAATATATTTTGGAGTAGAATCTTTGGTGAAGTGTGTTTCTTGGAGGCATACTATGTGAGCCTTCTTGTTATGAAAAGTACGGAAGCCTTTGGTCCTTTTTTGAGGGACATTTATTCCCTGAACATTCAGGGAAAGTATATTCAGCGGTGCCATGGCAACAGATCAAATAGTTTTGACTTACTTTTTGTTATGCAGAGCTGACTGCGCAGATCAACCTGTGTGGACTGAAGAGATGAATAGATAGAAAAGAAACCAGTGAATTCTGGAGTAAAGAGTAAACAAAAAACATATGAGATTAGATGATACATTGTATAAATTATTTTTTGCAAGTAATCACAATTTACCAGTGAAAGAGAGTAAATATCTCTCTCAGGGGAATAAGTGCCTTTGTCACACTCCCACATAATATGGTTGGGAGAATGAGGAGGGCTAATGGGGGTACACGGATCTTCCGCTTACAGGAGAGAAGTGCTATGTCAAAAGACATCAAAATGATGTTTCATTAATTGGAGTGCAGAATATAGTTTTTGTTGAAATTATTTATTCCAGGGTGGTTGTATATGGTTAGTCTTGCCCTAGGCTAAATAATTCAGTTAGAAAGGTACTGTTAATAACTTTGGTATTGATGAAGATAGTTTGAATTATTTTGGGATTTTAACCCTTTTAGAGTAAACAATTACATATTTTATTCATATGTAACTGTTTAGATATGTTAACTCATAAAATTGAGGTTGTATTGCTTCAGATTAGAATAAACAGAAACATAATTCTAGGAACTAGTTAGGTAATAATATATTTGTTTTAGGAAAAGAAAGAAAAGGCTTCCATTACTTCTGGATTATTGAACATATTTGTCCTAAAAAGTAATAAATCTATTGTTATTACCTGATAATATATAACTGAACAAGAATTTCCTTATTTCACTTATATATTCTAAGGCTATATGAATCAGAAGTAATAAGAAATATAACTGGAATGTAACATGATGCCACACAGTGTGTGACTATCAGAATGCAGTTACATTCAGTTATAAATACAGGTTATTTATAGAGACCCATCTCTTAGTATAATAAATGAAGAGATATCAGGAATTAGGATGTCAGTCCATTGAATCTTCTTGGTCCATGGATGATGTGGCATAATGGCCTCTTTTGTGAGAATGATGATTCCCATTTTGTTCTGAAATTTTCTGGGTGCTGCCTGAAGGTGAAGATGATGCCATTCTTCTGCATGTGGGAGAGTTGCTGCTTGTGGGTTCTGTCAGATTTAATTTTAAAAGGGTCTGTTGTAGTTCATCTGCTGATCTGCTTCTGTAAATTGTACCTTGGTAGTTAAATCTGACTGAAAAGGGGAAGCTCCATTGATACATAATGTTGTGGCGTTGCAGTTCCATTAGTTGGGGTTTCATGGATCGTCTTTTAGTAATAGTAAGTTGGGATAGGTCAGCAAAAATTTGATAATTGTGTCCTTGAAAATTAAGTTCCTTTTTTTCTCTTGCAGCAATTAGTATTTGTTCTTTCGTTCTGTAATAATGAAATTTTGTGATTATATCACGTGGGGGTCCATCTTTCTTTTTGGCTGTGAGGGCTCTGTGTACTCTGTCCAGTTCTAAACGTTCAATAGGGATTTCTGGCTTTAGTTCTTGTAATAGAGCAGTAATAGTAGATTGCAGGTCTGTCACAGTTTCAGGTATTCCCCTTATGCGCAAGTTTGAACGTCTGGCTCTATTTTCGTAATCTTCGAACTTAGTTTGAAGTATTAAATTCTCTTCTTTTAATTGTTCCAATTCTGTTATATTTTCTTGGGTTGTAATTTCAATTTCATCTATTTTTATTTCTAAGGCTGCGTGCGGTTTCCCAGCTCTCTTATTTCTTTGGTTAGGCTTTTTGTTATTTGGTCTAAGGTTTGTTTTAAAGCCTTATGAAGCATCTTTTCAAATTGTAATAATATTACTGGGGATGCTGAGGAGGCTTGTGGAGAAGTTTGTGACAGGATTTGTTCTGTATCTGACTCAAATGGAGAGTCTTGTTGTGACATTTTCTGTCTGTGAGAGCGCCCTGATGCTGTATATTGTGAGGTGACTGGAGCTGCTTTAGTTGCAGTGAGTGCCTGTGAGCTCTTTGTGAGGTGATTTTTATTTCTGCCACGGTTTCCTCCCAGTACCATATTTCCTGCCCAAACTTTCACAGTTTGTTCCCTGGGGCAAAAAGCTTCAAATGGATACCTTTTGAGCCTGCAGGCTCCGCTTTGTCCTTCTCTTCTCTCCTCAGCGGTGCAGAGCTCTAACAATGCATGTCTGCTCCGCGAGGCTCCGCCCATCTCCCCCTCCATTACAGTTTTCATGCAACTGACTACCTCATCTAGATGTAGAACAGCTCTTCACAAATAGATCCCATATGTGCTGCGCATCAACTACCTAGCTCCATCAATTTATTACATGGAGAACTTCATGCACTATTATGGTATTGATTAACAATTGAACCCCATTTTCAAGAGATATAGTTCTCACTCTGATGTAGTAGATGCATCACTCATCCAGCCTCTCCACACTTTGTCAAATTTTGCCAGTACCCCTCTACTGACATATGTAGCCTTATAAAGAGGCAGCGCTTTGTTTGTCACAGTCTTCCAGACCGTAATGGTCGGGGCAGTAGATTTCTTCCAAGAGAGAATAATGTTTTCCTGGCATAATAGGCTTAGGAGAGTTTAGATCACCTTTGTAGGGGCCAAGGGGTCAACCAGTCCCAGCAAACAAATCTCAACAGTGGGGAGTATGTTTATTGTTGTGACAGTTTTATATTAGATAAGGTGATCTCTTGCAGACACCAGTCTAGTAAATGAGGAGTCCCAAATATCATCCCAGTCATCCCCATCCATGCCAGGAAAGTTGGTCAACCAACTTTGTCATTTGTACCAATATGTACCATAACAGCTGGGTCCTCCGTACCCCCAAACAGCAATCTGTCCATCCAATCCACAATGTGTCGAACCTGAGCACCAGTAAACAACATACTGTTTGTCAATCTCAGTCTTTGTGACAGATTGCCCTATCTGTCCTTCTAATAGTTGAGTCCCCTACCACCAGTATCTGTCTGTCCTTTTCAGTATCCTTGCCTTTAGCCTCACTGAAGGAGTTGTTCCCCTGGCAGCTAGGGGAGGTACTCTGCTCCAGCACTCTCAATACCGCAACACTGCCGGCATTCTCTCTCTGATCACACAGCCCCTGGTGTCCTCTCCTCTTGCTCCCACTTGCTGAACACACAGTCCCTGTTCTCCTCTCCTCTTGTTCCCACTCACTGTTTACAAAGCCTCTTCCTCTGCTCCTGCACTGCTCACTCAGCCTTCAGCATCCACTCCTTCTGCCTCTTACTGCTCACAGCCCCTGGTTTCCCCTTCTTTTGGCTCTCGTCCTGTCTGTTCAATGATCACAAAGCCCCTGGTGAACTCCCACATAATGCTCACACAGACCTCTGCATCCTCTCCCCCTGCACTGCTCACACAGATCTCTCCTTCTGCACCTGCTCTGCCAATTCCCTGTTCATCTCAGTCTCAGCTCTCCTCCTCTCCTCCTCTCTCCAACATCTACATAGAGGAAACAATATATAATCTCATATGAAGCCTCTGCTTCTTGATTTTCAGTGCTAAACAATGGTTGCACTTTGTGAAATGTGTGGACAATGAAATCCGCCTCTGCCTCACATCAATCCGCGCCTCAGACTGACGATAGGATACGAGCCCGGCGCTCGTGGATGTTTTTTACTATAGCTTGCTGCTAAATAAAAGAATGAATTCCTAAGCAGTGGGAGTGACATCATTTCTGCCCGGCCAATCAGAATGTCTGCAGATGGAAACCCAGAGACTGGCTGAAGATGTCATTGGCTGTCAAAGTGTCTCTGAATCGGAGGGGATTATAGTTCCACGTATAACAAGCTGAAAGGGTCTTGCACCACCTGGTGGTTGAATTAAGGAGACGGCAAAGATTTAAAGATCATTATTCAAAGGCCTGTGGTTATAGATATTGTGGTGAGTGCAATCTCACGGGGGGAGACCCCCTCACGCGGTGATCGCTATTGGTGAAAGGATTTCTACGTTTACCTTCACATCCACAGTCTGCATCTTTAATTATGAACTTTCCTGTCTTTTTAAACATTGGTTCTATATACAGTGTTTTATAACATCGGACACTTAGCGCTGCCTCAATAAGTTTAACAAGTCAAGGATTGGACATGCATTTTTTTGATTTTCAGACTTATTGTTTATTAAATGGTTGCACTTTGATGCACATTTTACCTATTCAAGTCTATTAACAAGTTGACTCGCTATTGTGCTTCCTGTGTGGCTGATACCTTCTATCAACAATTTTAAAGAAATAGAGTAAACATGGGCCAACAATAGGCCAAAAACGGTTGGTTCGGCAGGAACCGGCAAACTTTTGCCTCGTGTGTACAGCTGTCTGTTTTACAAAAAGCTGGTTTTATGACTGGCTTCTGTTAAATGGCCAGTATCTGACCAGCATCCGATCAGCACTGACAGCCATTGGCCAGGGAGCAGTGTGATCTGGTGGGGGAGCAGTCTCACCGGTCAGAACACAATAGCATCACTCATGTTAAGCAGGCCATACATGGTCGAATTTCGAACAAATTTTCTTTTCAAAATCAGAAAGTTCTTTTTTTTGTGATCCGATGATGCCACCATTGATTTTTGAAATTCGGCCGACCAAGCCTTCAATTTTACCTCATGTTGCTACAGAAAAGAATTTTCGTGGGCAGGAATCTTCTTTTCTCTCCGTAAACTTTCTTTTCTTATTACATTTCTCGCACGATTCTCCCATCATTAATTAGAAAATCGTTCGTTTTTCAAAATATTTTCAACATGTCCGATTCCTCAAATTTGATTGCCGCATGAAAATTGGCCGTTGTTGCAATTCACTAATGGTGCGAAATTCGTATGAAAGATCTTTCATACGATTTTCGAAAGAAAATTCTTTCGAAATGCGAGCCGTGAATGGCCGGCATTAGCACCGCAATCTATTTGTTTTTTTTTTTGTTATTCAACCTTCTTGTACCCCACATTCTCCTCATAACACAACATAAAGGTTTTCTCTACTTCATGCACAAGAACTGGGCATAACATCAGATTTTTTTTTAGGACTAATAGGTACTGTTGGGCATGATGCTAAGGAGGACTTGGAGGATGAGGAGAATGAAGAGGAGTAGGTAGAACTTACCAGCAGCCCCAATCAAACAAAGAAGCAGCACCACAATATCAAGTGGTATGACCAAAGCTGCATCTATCCCATTCCCAGCACCATGTGACTAAACTAGTGAATGATTTATAGCATTCCCAGACACCAAAAGGTTAAACCAGTGAATGATTTATATGATTGCTGCTCATACTTACTGGACAAAGTGACTGTGGTCATGTGTACTCTGCTACTGACAGCATGGTTCATTGACAGACACATTTTCTTTTATTTAAAATAAGAGCAGAGTCAGTCTTCTGGGAAACCTAAAGTTGGCTATGTTCCTGCGTCCTGCCAATCCCTAGTAGTGATCAGGTAGGGATAAGAGATAACATCCCCTTAGTGTTTTCCTTTGAACAAGTGTTATACAGGCTGATAGACCATGCACTAGAAGCATAGCAACCAGACAGAAGATTTGATGCGATTCCAATGCCAGGATGAAGAGGCAGCAGAGGGTTGAGGAGGACTCAGGGAACAAGGCTTTGAAGGCTGTAGAGGGAGAAGGTGATGATTTTGGTTTTTATGTTTTCAAAACTCTGGTCATTATATCTAGCAGGGGTAAGCAGTTGAAAAACAACAACTATTTTGCTTGCATTTGTTTTCACCTACACTATAAGCCATCATGAACAGATCCCATGTACTCTTACAGGATCCTGTTAAAGCAAGAACTTAATTTCAGCCAAAATACTTTTACAGAAGTAGCAAGTTCTAATTATGACAGCTGAGTAATTGTCAAAGAAAGGAACAACAGCTTCATCCTCTATAATGACACCTATACTGTTCATCTCTTTAACACATTCAATCTTAGGGATTTATGCTTATGTGCCAACCTCATTAAGAACTGCAAAAATAATGTAATACCTATTTTGCACAGATGAAAGAATTACTGCAGATTGCATGTTTCTCTGAACGGCTTAGCAGATCAATTGGTTCTGCAAGCAGACAGAGCATAAATTAAAAAAGACAACATTTTCCAAAATGAGAATACCAAACACTTATCCAATCTTTGTAGTAAAACTTTGCTGCGGGTAGCAGAGATGAAGAGGTTAGTCACCAGCACACATAACAATAACAAATATTCACATAAGCAAACAGACTTTTTACTTGATTGCTCTGAAGTGAGGTGCTAATAACCTGATTTTAATGGAAACAATTTGCATTTGTTTAACAAAGAAATTTCAAAGAGTCATCACAGATATTCTAGTAAACGCCTTTGGCTACCATTGTTGTGGTCATATTTATCTTTTGTAGCAGATCGAACCATTTCATAAGCTTTCAATTAGCCAGATGGGGAACTTGGAAGATGCATTTCGACTGCCACTGTTTAGAAGGAGCACATTGCATGCTGACATGAATACAGACTAAAGACAATGGCTTATGCAAACTCTGTTTTTACTTCCAGTTATAAGCCGAATAAAAGTAGGCGCGTTTTAGGATACAGCAAAGAAAACCACAGGAGGGATCTATTCAAATAAAACAAAACAACTCCTATGTTCCAACTGAGAGCTGTTTCATTATTCCTATAGGTACTTACACATGGCAAAATGTATAAGCAGCAGAGTAAAACCATGAAAAATAAACTTGCTTAAAAGCTGTAAAAGGGTTGAAATATTCTAGTTTTAAATGTAAGAAAAGCTAGCTAGGATGTCATTGCTGGTGGATGTCAATGTTGACTTCCAAAAATTTATAGGTACACAAAAGCTAGCAGTTCAGTGTAACAGCCAGTGTCGGCTGGTGCTAAACATTTTTGGGGGGCGCAAACATTCCTCTCCAGCTCCGCACTCACCACAGTCACAGCTCCCCTGATATACAGCGGCTTCTGTGTTAACCTGGTCTTCTTTCAGGGTTCTAAATTTTCAGCCTCCTGATTGGCCAGGACAAGGAGCCGGAAACTAGAAGTGATGCGATGGCGAATATTGATTCGCTAAAATCAAAAGTGGGAGGGTTCGAGGCGACGTGCACTGCGCCAAGAGGACAACCTAAAACAAGTAATTTAGAGCCTCAGGCTCTAATCACAGGCTTCTCAAAAATTGAGGGACCTAATAGACACCTATTAGTCCGGCGCCCCACACAGTGCACACACATAGAACAATTTATTATTAAATAAATAATAATATGACTAACATTTTTTCACTTTAAGATGTTAAAAAATGTTAGTCATATTATCATCTATTTAAAAATAAATTGTTCTATGATTAGCTTTCTTATTTGGCAAAACTTGGAAGGGGGGGCGGTGCCCCTTATGGACCGGCTGCCACTGGTAACAGTCACATATCTAATTCTTTATTCTAATACATTCTAATACTAATTAATTAGGAGCTTAACAATGGCAGTCTCCATATGCATTATGACAGCTTTACTTTAAAGCAAACCTGTCAGCATTCTTAAAGTGAGCCTGTCAGTAATCAGAAAGTAAAAAAAAACAAGAAAACTACCCTGTAAGGAAGAAAGTAAATACCTCAACCAACTGGATTCACTGCCTGAAATCTATGCAGTAAACAACATTTCCGGTAGTGTCACTCTCCTGTGTCCCACACAGTGCTCAATGGTTTCACCCAACAATCTTCACGTCACTACTCTTGTCCTGTAGTGATATAGAGGTTGGTGGGAGGAACCACAGAGTGCTGAGGGGAACAGGTGATTAACGCTCTTGAAAGTATTGGTTTCTGCATAGACTTTAGCCAGTATTTTTTATTTTGTGTGTTTTTTTTTTTTGGGGGGGGGTAGTGTTCAGCAGCCTGTAATTGCAGGAGAGGAATTAATTTAATTTCTTCTTTGTAAGTGAAATATTTAATTTGGATTTAAATAAAAAAAAAAATTCCAATGTTTAGATTAGGGGCAGTTTTAAACATTGATTCCCCACAGCGCCACCCTAATTTTCGCTGAAATTTTTTTTTTACACAAATCTTCTGCTACCTGTCCTCTATTTAGGAATACTTTATGTTCCTATAAATGATAGTACCATCCTAGTGGACACATCCAGGTAAATGGGGCTCCATTTACATTTTGCTATGGGGCCATTGGTCTGCAGTTACAAACCTGGCCACACGTTCAATTAATTGTATGTGCATGTACCACAAAGTTAGAGACATTGTGACACTTTAAATATGTAAGTTATATCTTACAAAAAGGAATATACTTTACTAAACCTACTAAAACTGCATTGAATTAACGCTATGAGCTTATAGCAGATGCAGACAGTATTCTGTAGAGTTTTCTTTAAGCCTACCTTTATGTGTAAGTTAAATGAGAAAAATCCACAACCTTAAGCAAACCTGCAATAATATCTATGACAACGTTCACATTTTTTTTTTCATTTCTTTTGAGCTGACATGCACAGATCATTAATCATTCTTTCCAGTAAATCCAGGAATCACCTTGCATCATTAATCTATATTAACATCATGTCTGCGTCACCTGTGTCATTTTTACTCTGCCCACTGTCATGATGCAGCATCCTGAGTTTAAAATAGGACAAAAATAATGTTCCTTTTAAGTAGATGTCATTGTCCTGTCAGGAGGCACCAGCTGGAATTTCAAGGTCAAGGACACATTTCACCTCCTAAAAGAATACTTCTGGAAGTTCTAAAAATAGTTGTGACACCACTTGGTAGACAGCCTTAAACTAACATATAAACTTGGTAAAGTGTTACTTTTCTACAGTATTTTTTCAGAACACTTTGCATTTTTTTTGGCAAAATATACTGTAATTTTTATGTGACTTTCACAATACTCTTAACTTCCTTTTTCTTTAGTGAGAAGAGAAAAGGATTGATCCCCCTCGAACAAGATTCATCAGTTTGGAAAATCTCATTTTACAAAAACACCAAGACTTTGATGGTCATGAGTACTTTCTCTTATCCCTTGGACAGTCAACATCCAAACCTTCACATGAGCTTTGCACCGACCTCATATGAGTTGAAAGCAAATTGGACCATCCCTAGGACAACCTTAAACACCACAGTCCTGACCTGAGCCTAGGCTAACCTCACCTGAGCCTCTCACAGTCAATAGTACTTTGTATCATCTCAAGCCTTAGTCAACCCAGCTAGCTCGCACATGAGCTTTTGCATTGGACTTTAATTGGAATAGTTAAGCATGGCATACCTAATAAATCTAATGCCGCGTACACACGAGCGGACTTTACGGCAGACTTTGCCCGTCGGACTTTTCGACGGACTTTACGACGGACTTTCTGAATGAACAGACTTGCCTACACACAATCCACCAAAGTCCGTTGAATTTCGTACGTGATGACGTACGACCGGACTAAAACAAGGAAGTTCATAGCCAGTAGCCAATAGCTGCCCTAGTGTGGCTTTTTGTCCGTCGAACTAGCATACAGACGAGCGGACTTTTCGACCGGACTCGATTTCGACGGATTGATTTAAAACATGTTTCAAATCTAAGTCCGTCCAACTTTTGAGAAAACAAAGTCCGCTGGAGCCCACACACATCGAATTGTCCGAGGAAATCCAGTCCGCCGGGCAAAGTCTGCCGTAAAGTCCGCTCGTGTGTACGCGGCATTAGTACCATCATTTGCTACAGCATATGCTAAATCAAAGATTAGGAGCCTACAAGCGTATAACCCCTTAAATGAACACTAACCTAATAGTACAAAGGTAATAGACAAAAAAAAAACAGTATAGGCCCCACTTTCAAAAACTACTATGTATATGCATTCACAATTAAAGTGAAAGCAGCTATATGTTGTTACATGGACAAGAAGAAACATGGGTAAAAGCTGTCCAGGTTGTTTTCGGAATGTCACTGACCAGTAGCATGGACTCCAGACTGTAGATCATGTATAATTTGATATATACAATACTCTTGGCCATTAGTACATTTGCAGTAATGCATTAAAGTGGTTCTAAAGTCAAAAGTTTTTTTTTTTATCCTAATGCATTCTATACATTAAGATAAAAAACTTTCTGTGTGCAGCAACTCCCCTCAGCCCCCTAGTACTCACCTGAGCCCCATCTCAATTCAGCGATGTTACATGAGAGTCTCGGCTGACCGAGACTCTCCCTCCTCATTGGCTGAGACAGCAGCGGGGCACCATTGGCTCCTGCTGCTGTCAAAGACAGTGAGCCAATAAGGAGACAGAGGGAGCGTGGCTGAGCCATGGCTCCATGCCTGAATGGACACACAGAGCAGTGGCTCTGCTAGGGTGCCCCCAAAGCAAGCTGCTTACTGTTGGGGCATTCGACAGGAGGGAGGGGCCAGAAGCGCTGATGAGAGACCCGAAAAGAGGAGGATCGGGGCTGCTCTGTGCAAAACAACAAGGCTTTAGTATTACTTTAAAGTGTATCTAAAAACATGTTAAAAAATGCCACTTACCAGCACTGAAATGTGGTGGCTGAATTAAGTTTCTTTTTCAGGGTTATTTTTCCTTTCTTTTTTCCCTTGTGATCCTGCCAGCTACACCCATTCCCTCCTGGAGTGACAATGTTTACTCAATGTATTGTACCTATTCTGGAGCAACATTGTTATCCTAGGACAGGAAGAGTGTTAGGACTACAGAGCCGTGAACGTTATCGCCATAGCTTAGGAGAGGTGTTCTGGAGGGAATTGGGAAGTGTTGATAATACTGCAGAGTAAGTTTACAAGCACACTGAATTTCTGGCATCCAAGTATTTTTTAATTATCAAATAAATGTAACTAAACTTTTTCAATGGTATATTTAACAGAGCAGAAAGGAGCAAAAAAAGAAAAGTTGTTAGAGTTTACAGACACATTAATCTGTACCAATTTATTTTATTGTAGGTAATAGCCAGAGCTATCTGACCTGGTTCCATCACATTATTGAGCATCCTCTGGAAGAGGCATTAGTGAAAATTTTTAGGAGCCTGGATTTGGTAACTGTATATATAATTACATTATATCCATCAATGACACTCATTTTTATTATTTTAAAGTAATTTATTTGGTGATCTGGGATATTTTTGGGTACATATTGATTGTAGCTTTTCTGTTTCTAGAGTAGAAAATAAACAGAAAGATATAGCAGCTATACCCAGCTGTATGTAATAAAAATGTCTCTCCTGATAATCTTTCCAGAGTACGGAAAATACAGTAAGTGGGTTGGCTGAGAAATTTTTGCGGACTTAGGTGATAAATAGGGCAACAGAATGGGCTATATAACATACAGTATTTATCACCAATTGGTGGCATAGTGGTTTAAACAATTTCAATCACTGCTATTTCATGATGCCACATTTTAGTAATTAGCTTACTGTGAGTAGTTGCATGACTTTTTATTATGTTCTAATAGCCATATCTTAGTAGCCAGGTTAAATTCATTTTTTATCTCCTTGATTCAATTTGACCTGACAGAAAATCCTTAGGATGGTAAATCTATGAAGCATTACATTCTGCATTGGAAATCATTTGTCATATTATTCTGGTTTTAGACTACTGCAGGTAGTATTTTTAGAAGTATTTGATATTTATCCTTTTTTATTATTTAATGACTTTAGAAATCCAAAGTTTTACAGGAATTTTATAGACCTGCATCTCTTGTCAAATACATTTCTTGGTTCTTCCTCTCCCACGTCTTTGACACATAAAAACGGCTACTTATACACAGTACCTGTCAACAACACTTTGCCATAATATATATTGCTTTAAAGCCAATCTTTCACTGGGTTCTGGAAAGAGAACAGTAGCCCAATAAACAGAAGCAACTACTCAGTTAAAGGAAACCTGTCCTCAGAGAAACACGGAGGTTACTTTATGCTGAGTACTCATTTTGCAAAAGCCTGGGTCACTTGCTTACCCTCTGGATTATATGCTTTGGCTCATATTTTCACATGGGGACTTTTCTCCAAGTCTCCTGTTCTACATACTTTTTGTGGGTCAGTGACTATTTAAGACAGTAGATCAGACAACAAGTATTTTGACTTAAAGTATAGCTATAGCCAGAAATGTTGTTTTGGTTTGGAGTATGGTAAAAAAGCAGGAGTAGTATGGCGCTGCCCTTATGGAGACAAAAAGATATTTTTCTTCTTTGTAGTAAATGTGTTACCTAGTGACCTTATTCCTAAAGAATTGCTTCTAAAACCTGTATGTGTCAAAAGGTTGAATAAAAACTGTGACTGGTGACGGATTTTTTCTATTAAAAGTGAAAAATGCAACAATGCACCTTTGCTGAATAATTGGAGCACCATATGTTGCATTTTTCACGTTTTCTTTTTAATTTTAAATCAGAGTGCATACAAGTTATATTATTTGCATATGCTCATACATGTGTACATTACAAAGTAATTGCATGTTAAATAGAGATGTTTACACATATTAATAATCTACTATAAGTTTTTTTCTGGCGTTCTCTATTGTTACCATCATTTATTGTAGGATGTGGATACAATACTCTCATTAAGTAAAGGTGTTTCCCTGGTGTGAAAGGGATATGTAACTATCATGAGCAAGTTTCCGAGTCCTGTAGCCATCGGTCCCATATTTTATTGAATTTGTCTGGGCATCCTCTATTGATGTATATCACCCGTTTATATGGGAGTGCCCCGTTTATATCTGCTTTCCATTCTTTAGTCTCAGGTGGTGAGGGACGCATCCATTTCCTAGCTATCATCCTCCTACACGAGAAAAGAGCCTCCTGTAGAAATACCTTGGTGTATTTGTCCAGTGGGTCTGGGAACACACCTAGCAGACATTGTTTAGGGTCCGATGTCACAGGTGAGCCCATGTTGTCGTGCAGGAAGGTTACTATCTGTTTCCAGAGGCCCTGTATTTGTGGACATGACCAGATGAGGTGAAAGAATGAGCACTCTGAGGACTTACACATTGGACACAAAGCTGAATAGTTGTGTTTGTATCTGGCCACCCTTAGCGGGGTTAGGCATGCACGGTGTATTATGTATAACTGTGTCAACCTGTCTGACAGTTTGGGTGATACTTCCTTACATGTGTCCAGTGCTTCTTCCCATTCCTCATCCTCCAGGCCACCCAGATCTCTTTCCCAGCGAGGTTTGAGACTGTATCCTATTTTTGTGGCTACTGGGGTAGTGAGCATGGTATAGAAACATGAGATTAGTTTTTTGGGTCTGTATCTTTTATGATTGCTATTAAAGGATTGGGAGATGACTGAAGTGGGGGTTGTGGGAATTGTGCCTGTGTTGCGTGTCTCAATTCGAGGAATCTAAATAACATATTGCTAGGTAGATTGAATTCCGCTTTAAGGGTGTCAAAGCTTTTAAGGGTTCCGTTTGACCATATATGGTGTAAGTAGAGTATACCCCTCTCCATCCAAAGCCCAGGGTCTTGGATGCGGTGGAGTTCTGGTAAGTCTCTGTTACACCATAGGGGAGTGAAGTCATTATGTCTGGGTATGTTAAGTATATTGTTTGCAAGTTCCCAGATGCGTCTGTACTGATACATCAGGGTCGTCTTGTGTGTGTTTCCTTCATTGGTCTTTGTGCCCATGGTGATAGCATATATGGAATCTGAGGTTCCTTGTGCCCATTGTGGGCAGAGTAGCATTCGGTATCTTTCGTTGTCTACCTTGTCTATATGGTAAAGTTGTGACAGTTGGGACGCGATGTAATAGTGATTAAAGTCTGGGAGTGCAGTACCTCCCATATCTGTTGGGTTTTTGCCATGTTATCTTATGTCTATTTTTCCCCCACACAAAGGGTTTGAGAAAGGACTCCATTATTTTAAAGTGTTTTAAAGGTATGTATGTTGGGGCATGCCAGAGTATGTATAATATTTTAGGGAGAGAGGGGTCCCACCGCTCAGGTAGGCGCAGACCAGGGGAGATGAACGCCAGTGTAGTATTATCCTTCAAGAGGGAAGAGTCCCAGGTGCTGGCTGATGCAAGATGAGGCAGACAAATCGAGGAAAGCTGGAAGCCGCACACCGGTATAGTGATGAATGCTTTATTTAAAAAGCTGGATCATGAAGACACACAAAACTTGACAGCAGAAGCGTACAAAAGCAGCTGACGCGTTTCACACTACAATGAGTGCTTATTCATAGCTGAGCTATGAATAAGCACTCATTGTAGTGTGAAACGCGTCAGCTGCTTTTGTACGCTTCTGCTGTCAAGTTTTGTGTGTCTTCATGATCCAGCTTTTTAAATAAAGCATTCATCACTATACCGGTGTGCGGCTTCCAGCTTTCCTCGATTTGTCTGCCATAATATTTTAGGGACTAGTATCATCTTTAGAAGATTGATGCGGCCCCATATCCCTAAGGGTAGTCTAGTCCAGGATTGAATTTTAGTTTTAATAAGGGAATATAGTGGTTTGATGTTGAGTGTTATATAAGCTGCTGTATTTTTGGAGGTAGTTATTCCTAAATATTTAATTGTGGCTACTCTTTATAGTGGTAAGGTGGCCTGGAATTCCGTGAGTGGGAAGGTGTCTATTGGTAAGACTTGAGATTTCCCCCAATTTATTTTAAGGCCTGAGAATTTCCCGAATCGTTCGATTGTTTGAAGGGCTCGGTGGAGTGAAGGACCCGGGTCAGCTAGATATAGTAAAGTGTCATCAGCATACATGCTGATTTTTTCCATAAGGGTTCCCATCTTTAATCCTGTGATCTCTGGGTCTGTCCGAATAGAAATAGCCAATGGTTCCGCAGCCAGAGCATACAGTAGTGGGGACAACGGACAGCCTTGTCTCGTGCCTCTGTGGAGGTCAAACTTCTGAGACGGCCATCCGTTTGCCACCACCCTGGCTGTAGGGTTTTGGTATAGTAATTGTACCCATTGGATGAAGTTTGGACCAAAGCCGTATCGTTCGAGACAGCTCCAGAGATATCCCCACTCCACCGAGTCGAACGCCTTGGCTGTATCAAGGGTGACTACTACTCTTGTGCCTACATTTTCATGTGTAGCCTGCAAATTTATAAGTAGTTTCTGTAGGTTAAAGGAGGTGTTGCGCCCCGGCATGAAGCCTGCCTGGTCAGCATGTATGAGGTTGAGTATCACTTGATTGAGTCACATGGCTAGGATTTTGGCTAGAATTTTGATATCGACTTGCAGTAATGAGATGGGACGATAAGATTCCGGATGGCCCGGGTCTTTACCCGGTTTAGGTATAAGAACTATTGTGGCTTCTCCCATAGAGGGTGGGAGGGTAAATCAGTTGGACATATCGTTGTAGAGGGTAAGCAATTTGGGGGTAAGTATTTCATTGTAGTGTGAGTAAAATTCTATGGGTAACCCATCTGAGCCAGGGGATTTTGATTTAGCAAAACTTGTTATTGCGGCATCTATTTCTTCTTTAGTGAAAGGGGCCTCTAGAAGCTCCCTGTGTTCGATCGTAAGTTGAGGGAATGCTACACCTTACAAAAAGAGAGCCATATCATCAGGTCCCTCTTGGTCCTAGAAGTATATAAATCCATAAAGAACTCCCTGAACTTAGATGACACATCAGGAGGATCTGTGATTTTCTGACCCTCTGGGCCCTGAAGTGCAATAACCACTGGGGGCTTGTCCTCGTTTCGAGCTAGGAACGCAAGGAGCTTTCCAGCTCTCTCTCCCTGTTCAAAGTACTTCTGTTTGGCAAAAAATAATTTTTGTCTCGCTTTTTCGTATTGCAGCTGGTTCATGATCCTGGACTGCAATTTTAATTGGGAGGCGTTAGCCTGGGATGGGTCAGTGTGGTATGTGTGTTCTATGCATGCGAGGTCGGTTTCCGCCTTCTCATAGATTTCTGATGAGTTTTTTTTGATCCTATTGATACGTGTTATTAAGGAGGCCCTGGCATGTAGTTTAAAAGTTTCCCATACTGTGAGGAAAGAGGCAGAATTTGTACTGTCGCGGAAAAAAGTCTCCCATTCGGCTGACAAGTCGTCATCATCAGGCAGCAATGTCAGCCAGAATGGATTGAGGTGCCATGAAATTGGTGGTTTATCTATGTGGAAGTTGAGTGTGATCCAATACGGAACATGATCGGAAAGCAGTCTAGGACCGAACTCTGTCTCAATGAGACGTGCTAACAGATTTTGAGATATAAAAATGAAGTCAATTCTTGACATAGTATTGTGTGTTGCTGAGAAACAGGAGTATTTACGCGTATGTGGGTATTTATGCCTCCAGGTGTCTATCAAGTGAAAGGGTGAGAAAAGCCTGGCAAGTTTAGTGTCCTTGGGAACGTTTGTGTTATGTGGTGTTGGTCTTAATCTGTCTAATTCTTCATTAAGCGTATTATTAAAATCCCCCATCCAGATTATTTGAGCTGTTGGGTACCGTGCTATAAAGGAAATTCCTTCTAGTAGTATGGAGGTGGAAAACGGGGGAGGGACGTAAACAGCCAGAATCAAAAAAGGTTCCCCGTGGAGTTTAGAGGATATAAATATGTATCTACCTTGTGGGTCAGTGTGCAACTCGCATAGTTCAAAGTGCACTGTTTTTGCGATAAGTACCGAGACACCTCTTGAGTGTGTTGTGTGGGTCAAGTGGAACACCCATCCCACCCACGGGCGGCGGAGTGTCGTCTGAAGTCTACCCTCTATATGTGTCTCAACCAGGGCCACCACATCCGCTTGTTGCTTTTTAAGAAATGTAAGAGCTGCCGCGCGTTTAATTTTGTCGCGCAGCCCCCTCACATTCCATGTAAGGAATTTTAATGACAATCGGGGCATTGTTGTTTGCAACTACATATTCGTATACTGTTGTAACCTCTAGCCCCCTCGTAGCGGGGCGGTGTAAATTGTGTATACAAAAGGTATGAGTGATATAACTTATTGTATGTGTCAAGTGAACACCAGATGAGCGTAAAATGTGCTAGTATTGTAAACATGTAAATTAAGGTGCGTACAGTTAAATTCAGTTTTTTAGTTTCCCTTCTCTGCTCCCCCCTCCCTGCAGTGTATCTTACCCAACCGATATTAGCATGCACCCATAACAGAACTTTCTTTGTGGTCTTGGACCTGGCAGCATAATAAAAGGAGAAATAATAAGAAAACAATAATTTAAATAGGATGAGCCTCTGTGCTCTCGATCTGAAACCCTCTGTCCCTAAAAGGAACAAAACAGAGAGGATCAGATTCTTAATACTCTTGCGATGTAACATACTATGGGTAGCAAATGAACACCAGGTGAGCGTAAGATATGGTATTATTGTAAACATGAAAATTAAATCACGTTCGGTTGAATCCAGTTCTTTAGTTTCCCCTCCCCCCTCCCCCTCCCTGGATTGCATCCTCCCCAACTGGTGTTAGCAGGTACCCATAACAATACTTTCTTTGCGGTCCTGGACCTGGCATCATATTGAAAGGAGAAATAATAATAAAAAAATAATGGTTAAAATAGAGTGGGTTGCTGTGTTCCC
Source organism: Lithobates clamitans (assembly GCA_037952925.1). Lineage (NCBI taxonomy): Eukaryota > Metazoa > Chordata > Amphibia > Anura > Ranidae > Lithobates > Lithobates clamitans. Next base: position 8,585,956 of record JBBGZY010000438.1, read on the forward strand.
AATCTAAACCCCTCTTTCCTCAAAAGGGAAAAAACAGAAAGGTTAGATTCTTACTATTCATATGATGTAACACACTGCATATATCGCTTGAACACCAGTTGAGCGTGGGGTATGCTAGTGGTGTATGCTTGAAAATTAAAGCGCGTACATTTAAATTCAACTTGTCAGTTTCCCCTCCCCCCTCCCCCCTCCCTGCTTTGCATCTTCCCCAACTGATGCTAGCATGCACCCATAACAAAACTTTCTTTGCAGTCTCGGACCTAACTGCATACTGAAAGAAAAAGTAATAAAAATACAGTATTTGAAGTAGAGTATTTTTCTGTGCACCTCTAAAACCCTCTTTCCATAAAGGGAAAAAAACAGAGAGGGTTAACTTCTCAATATTCAGGTATGTATCTAGTAGTCGCACATTATCAAGGTTGGTGCTGTTGTGTCTATCTCTTCTTAGGCCGTCATCTCCAGACTTGCGTGGGGGCAGATTACGCTGCACTCTACTTGTGGAAAATAGGACTTTAGTTGTCCGATGCTCCTTTGAGAGGTATAAATTGGTGGGTATATTTTGATCACTTAAGGATTAGTCCCAGGAAAGTTCCAGCATTATGCCTCAGCAATGATCCGCAATATATAAACTGGAATGATGCCAGCAACAGGGGAGCTCATGTAGTTAATTATGCAATCTCTGTGACCCTTTACCCCCTAAGCTCTCTTCAAAAAGATAACAACTGTTGAAGTAAGTAGGGGTGGGTTTTCAGTATAGGAGAGTGATACTGGGTTGCTGTTACATCTTTTTCAGGATTTTGTGTGCAGAAGATTGATGTATGATTACATACTCACAGTCACCTTAATCCGCCTTTTCCAAGGTAGCTCTGCGTTCCATCCAGGCCATCAGCTCAGCAGGATCTTCAAAAAAAGATGCACGACCGTCGTGTTCCACTCGGAGACGTGCTGGAAAAAGCATGTCATATTTCATGTTAAGACTTCTAAGCTTGTGCTTGGCTTCCATAAAATTTTGCCTGCGTCGCTGGACCTCCGCTGAGAAGTGGGGGAACACCGCTATTTTTACATTGCCAAAGGGGATATTACCTCGTTCTCTTGCCAGTCGCAGGGCAGCGTCTCTATCTCTATAATTAAGCATTTTGGCTATAAAGGTACGTGGTGGGGCTCCCTGCGGTGGTGGTCTGGCAGGCATGCGGTGCGCTCTTTCAACTGCCAGCATGGGGGAGAAGGCCTCTCTACCATATGTCTTAATGAGTAATTGCTCTAAGAAAAGTGTGGGGTCTTTACCTTCAGCCCCCTCTGGCAGGCCAATGAGGCGGAGGTTACATCTCCTGCTTCTGTTCTCGAGGTCTTCTTGTTTGGAGAATAGCTGCTGGATTTGCTGCTTCATGTGGTGCACCTCCGTCCTCATTGGGGGGATGGTGTCCTCCATGTCACTGATGCGGGTTTCAGTTTCTTTAACTCGGTCTCGGAGTTTGTGGAAGTCTTGTCTAATCAAGGATATGTCTACCTTGACTTCTTCTATCTGTGAGGCAAGCGATGTTCTGCAGAGGGTTATTGCTTCTAACAGCTTGTCTGTGTCTCCCGCTATGCGCTCCTCGCCATGTGCAGTGTTGCCGCCATTTTCCGCCTGATCTTCCTTCTCCTGTCGGCGGTATTAATCTAGCTTAGACGTGGCGGCTTTCTGAGCTTTTGATGGCGACATGCTGTCCAGGGGTTGGGGTATCTGCGGGGATGATTGCGGTGAAAAAATATCGCCTGGGGGATGCAGGATGCCGCGGATAGCAGGATGAATGCACGGAGCTGCTCGGAACACGTCCTACTCCATGTAGCTTCAGGCCACGCCCCTGCATTTTTCACTTTTAATAGAAAAAATATGTCACCAGTCACAGTTTTTATTCAACTTTTTCACACATACAAGCTTTAGAAGCAATTCTTTAGGAATAAGGTCACTAGGTAACACATTTACTACAAAGAAGAAAAATATCTTTTTGTCTCCATAAGGGCAGCACCATACTACTGCTTTTTTTTACCATTTTCTAATACTTTCCACTTAGGTGGTATTGTATGTGGAGAGGCAGCAGCCATATCTAGAGATTGAACACTTCAAAACATTTTAAAAAGAACTTGTTTTTTCATAAACTGAACTTTTCCTATCCAACTAATACTGGTCACAGCACATCAGTCACTATATATGATGAATAATAAGCACAATTTGTATAATTATGGTTTAACACTGGTCACTTTAGTGATGTTGCACCATGCACTTTTGTTGAATAATTGAAGCACCCTATATTGCAATTGTACCTTTAATAGTAAGTACTCAGCACCAGTCACAGATTTTATTTAATTATTTGGCACACACAGGCTTAGAAGCAATACTTTAGGAATTATAGAGCTATTGTTTATTTTAAAGAAAAAGTCCTTTTGTCTCCATAAGGGCAGCGCCATACTACTCCTGTTTCCCTTTTTTATACTTTCCACTTACAGTAGGTGGTATTGTATCCATATCCACAACTATTTACCTAATTTATTACCTAATTTAAAGCACACAATGCACCTTTGCTGAATAATTGGAGCACCATATGTTGATTTTTCACTTTTAATAGAAAAAATCCGTCACCAGTCACAGTTTTTATTCAACCTTTTGACACATACAGGTTTTAGAAGCAATTCTTTAGGAATAAGGTCACTAGGTAACACATTTACTACCAAGAAGAAAAATATCTTTTTGTCTCCATAAGAGCAGCACCATACTACTCCTGCTTTTTTACCATTTTCTAATACTTTCCACTTAGGTGGTATTGTATGTGTAGAGGCAGCAGCCATATCCACAACTAAAATACCCAATTCATTGCGCGGATTTACCCCATACACCTACTATTGGTTTGGAGTATAAAGAATGGCTAAAACCCCTCACATTTTTTTCTGTTTTCACTATCCATTTGGGGCGATTTACTGTCAATTCCTGTCCTGAGACAAAACAAAATGAGAGTCACCACAACAGGTGATTCCATTGGCTCTGTTAGGTAATGATGTCACCACTCTACCTGCCCTTTCCCTTTAATGGCCAATGACAGGGTAATTCAGTGAGTGGCATGTTGTGTTTGGTCCTCGCCCGGTATTTTCTTTTTAGGGATGTCAGGCATTGTGATTGCCGTGGATGTACACATAATTGATGGGGATTTATCATCAATGATCATATCAATATATGGTCAATGACATCACCCCAGAGCTTGGCCCTTTTTACATATCAGCTGTCATTCGTCAGAACTATCATTAGCGGATGAGCAGTCTTCGGGTTCAGTCAGCATGTGCTGGCTGGCCGCTTTTGTCCTTTCAGTGCATTGGCATCAGGCAGCTTGAGTGATTGACATGGATATGCATCATTGGATGACAATATTGGTGATAGATGTACATTGCAGGATTTTTTTTCTTCGTTATTTTCAATAAAGGGCTTGTAAAAAACTCAGTTTATGTTTTTTTTTGCACTTTACATTTTATTTGTGAATGAGTAAGGGTACAATGTACTCCCTAGGCATTCACTTGGAAAGTGGCATCTGGGTGCCCCCTTTTTGTTAAAGGGGTCTTCAGGATTCCGATAAGCCCCCACCTGCAGACTCACAGAACCACTGGGCTAGGGTTGTTGGGAAGAGGCCTCTCTTCAATATGAAGACAAGATGCTTTGCTATAGGGGATCTCTCCTAGCAAGGTATCCTCCACATTGTGGGCATGTGACCTGGTATGATTTAGGAGGGGGCCGCATGCTTATTGCCTACCATTTCAGGCTACATGCTTGGATAAGTGTCTGGTGTAGATTTTTTTTGGGGGGGGGTTATTTTTTTTTCCTAATTTTTGCATGGGATTCTTACTTAAAGTCATACAAGATCTGGAGGGTCTGATATGAATTAGGGGACCCCATGCCATATGTTTTTTTTGTGTGGGCATACCCCCATTAACATGTACTGTATCTCAGACCTTTACCTAGGATGAAGGTCTGGTATAGATGAAGGGAAATGCCTTCCACATTTACAAACAGAACAAAGTGGCTGAAAGCTGTCATTTTGCTGCAATTTAAACACTTTTTTCCTATTGTAAATGTCAGTGATGCTGTAGTAGGTTGGATACTTTGCACCGATGCACCACTTTACAAGCAGGGTGAGGGCACCCCCCAGGCACCAAATTTAATGGAGCTTTGCATTTTCAATGTTTCACTTTAAGCTTTTCTAAAATCATTGTCCAAATGGCATTTTGCTAATTGCTTTGTTCCCCAGTGCAGTGCCCAGCCTCTCCACCCCCCTCTCTTTTCCTTCCCATACTATTTGTTTGACAATCTCCTGCCTATTAGTCCAGAAGGGCCAGAACTGTTTGTTAACGTTAAGTTCCCATTGACTTCAATGAGGTTGAGACTCAGCACCAAACTTAGAGTAATGTTTGAACAGACCTAATTACAGTACACTAAAGGAGTTGAAGATCTTTACTCAATAAAGTAGAGGTTGTTCCACTTCAATTTTACAATTATGTGAAAAGCAAATTACTGTATATTTATTTAATACACATAACTGGGTATTCAAAGCACACACAAAATTTATTGAGTGAAGTTCATCGAACTTAAAATGTCAGTACAATACCAGTCCTGCCCGGACTCATATTGCTGAGTTCATGTAGCTGCAAACAACTGATTTGTCATACTTGGAGGTTACAAGTGCTTCTTCCAGCTTTTCCTGAGATAAGGGCAGCCATGGTGATGTCTGCCAACTCTCCTTTGGCTCCTCTTCCTTAGAATAAAATCCCAGCTTGGGTGATAAGCGCATGCTAGAGTTTAACATTTAATATTTTCTGTACTCCTTTTCCCATCTTAAATTTACAATTTATTTGTTGTCTGTGTGTGGCTTTTTATGCAGGATTAAAGACTGATTTAACTATATTTTTTCCTTTAACCACTTCAGCCCCGGAAGAATTGGCTGCTCAATGACCAGGCCATTTTTTTGCGATATGGCACTGTGGCGCTTTAACTGACAATTGCGCGGTCGTGCCACGCTGTACCCAAACAAAATTGATGTTCTTTTTTCCCACAAATAGAGCTTTCATTTGGTGGTATTTGATCATCTCGCCGTTTTTTATATTTTGCGTTATAAACAAAAAAAGAGCGACAATTTTGAAAAGAAATCACAATATTTTGTACTGTTTGCTGCAATAAATAGCCCCATTTAAAAAAAAAAAAAACAGTTTTTTTCCCCCAGTTTAGGCTGATATGTATTCTTCTACATATTTTTGTTAATAAAAAAAAATCGGAAAAAGCGTAAATTGATTGGTTTGCGCAAAAGTTATAGCGTCTACAAAATAGGGGATAGATTTATGGCATTTTTTGTTATTTTTTTTTTACTAGTAATGGCGGCGATCTGCAATTTTTATCGAGACTGCGACATCATGGCGGACACATCGAACACTTTTGACACATTTTTGGGTCAGCTGACAATTATACAGCGATCAGTGCTATAAAAATGCACTGATTACTGTATAAATGTCACTGGCAGGGAAGGGGTTAACACTAGGGGGCGATCAAGGGGATAACTGTGTTCCCTATGTGTGTGTTCTAACTGTGGGGGATGGGACTGACTATAGGAGATGAGAGATTGTGGTTCCCAGCTCGTAGGAACTCAGAATCCCTCTCTCCTCTCCTCACAAAACTGGGATGTGTGCGTGTTTACACACACACGTCCCTGTTCTGCCTCTCGTGCCTGCGATCGCTCATGGCCGGTGTTCATCGCGACCGCCGGTCGCGAGCATTGGCACCCCCACTGTGCAGCGGGCTTGCACGCGAACCTGCTATCCTGCTTAAAGGGACTGACGTGTAGCTACGACGGTTCGCAGGATTGTGCCGACCTACCGCAGTATAATGATGGCGGCTGATCGGCAAGTGGTTAAACATTTTGTTTATTCTCTTACATTTTATCAAGATGGTCTAACAGAAAAAAAGCCACATCTTTGCTGAATTTCCAATGTCACAACATAACCAGTGCCAGTTACAGTTATACTGTGAGCACACCTGAACAGTAACCTGACATATTTAAAAACCCCGTAAAATGAGTGCTTTAGACTAAAGGGGAAAATGGAGCAGTCATTTTATTTATAAAATATTCCATTTTGGTTAAGCAGACATATTGCATAAATACTGTATTTAGAAGCATATTGTGTAACATTATGTATCATTATCTATTTCTGTATTCCTTGTGTTAGAATACTATTTACACTTCCTTTTCGCTAGAACATTATTCTCCATCCTTGGAAACTGTTTTTAGGAGGACTGTGTCTGATGTAAACAATCTGTGTGAACAACTGTTGTCACCTTAACATTTTCCACTGGAGACAGGATGGAAATTGCAAAAGAAGATGAAGTTAGGCTACCACCCATCCAATGACATATAACGTGTATTAGAGGGCCCAGCTAATTAGAGCAATCTTTTGAATCCAATACATTTTGAATTGTGTTGCTATCTCTGCAGACCTGTATAATAAATACATTTTCGTTTTAATTCAGCTTCAGTATTCAAAATGTTACTGAAACCCCATGAGTTTGGGTTTCCCCTTTCAAAACTAAGCCAAAAACCCACTTGGGAGCATTGACCACTAAAGGGAGTTTAACCAATGACAAGGTCAAACCATGACTACTACGTAACTGTGACTACCATCCTCAAAAAAAAAAATGGGTAGGGGGCGTTGACACCTCTTTTGAAGCCTAAGGTCTTTAGATCAGTGACAGTTGCCTCAGCCTTAATTTAAGGTATAACCCACCCCTTTACCCCATGTTACCATACTGTAGTAGTCACAACTGAGCTACTTCAAGCTTAACTGCCTTAGGAACACTCAATCTGGAGGCCATGATTCCTGTAGTCAAGCTTTCCTTGCAGGGGGCCAAGGGTATTACAGGACTTGGAGTCATGTGGTTCATTGTCAAATCATACATACCAAAGTGTATATATGCTATGTGTCACATACAACACTAATATGCAGCAAAGCTAGTACTCTTCAAGTAATGTCTTTATATCCATACTGCATTCTCAGTGTGAAAGTGGAGCAGAACAATGTTGATTAGAGCAGTGTTCAGTGGGCCATGTTGAACCACATGAGAGTTTGTATTTGAAAGGTGCAATCCAACTTTACTATGTGCTGGTAGAACAGAGGTTTTAACTTTTCCTGCAACACCCTTTAGAAAAAAAGAGTCACAGTTAGCAAAAAAAAAACCCCACAGACATTGTACCTTCCCTAGTCTACTAAAAATAAGGTTATTTGTCCCTGTTAGCAGTAATAAACTCAACTGACATCACTGGCGCATGCACATTGTAGCCATGATTTACGGCATGCTCTGTGGGCCATCAGTCTGTTACATAGGATGCCATGCCCACATTTTCTACTCTTAGCGGCATTGAAATTCCAATCCTGCGAGAGTACATTCCCACCCCGTCGTGGCTTGGCTAGTTCATATTGTGCATGCATGAGATTACAGCCATCATCATGGAGAGGGGGCTAAAGCTGGATGTAGAAGAGGAGACCCAAGCTGGTACAGGATTTGGTTGAGATATGCAGGAATACAAGGAAGGCAAAAAATACTTATATTATGAGATTTTTAAGCAAATAATATAGAGATTTCTCTTGTCATCACTTAACCTACTGGTGTTGAGTTTCTTTCAATTGTTACTGACTGAGTTTACTACTTTAAAGCAGCAGAATGACAAAAACCAAATGCTTTAATCTATTTCCAGCTCTATCCAAAACATGTTTTGGCTAGATTATTGCTTTGCTTAAGCATTGCATCATGGGAGCTCAATTTTTTCCTGGTTCAAAAATAATCAGATAAGACATGCCAAAGAAGAAGGAAAGGTAAAATATATATATGATGAATGGAGGCCCACAGACAGTTCCCATCTATCAAAGTCAGCAAAGGTAAGGCAGCATGAAGTGGGCCAATGTAAAGGAAAATGTATTATTACATGAGGTAGAAATATGGGACCTGCCATTGCTTACTTGTTTTTAAAATGCACGGCAAAAATTCTTTTCAGGACTCACTGGTTACATACTTATCCCAGGTTACTGATCACCTACAGTAAGTAAGAAAGTAAACCAGGATAGAGATGACAGCCCCCAACAGTTTTAGAGGTAAAGAGCCATTATGTCAGCTCCTATATTTCTTTTTAGACCATTTCATATTAAGTTAAACTGTAGCAAATGATCTAAAGCACAGTAACAGAGATGCCTTTTTTAATTATCTTCTATAATTACTGCTAGTTATAACATGACAGCACCCTTCAAAACATAAGGTCTACATGCATGTACAGTATATGACCTTTATATGATCCAGGCACACCACTTATCCAGGGTATCATAATAAATTGATAAGGGTAATCATGCTTACAAGCACCATGGGATATGTCATATTGTAGGGAAACTGAGAACAGATTAATCTACTCTGAAGTTCCTTCAGAACAGGATTGGTATATAATGTGTTAACTCATAATCCTTAATTAATTTTGTAAGGATGGCATCTTATCCATTACACTGCTACATCTAGAAGGTGGGCAATCTTTTGAACAAATGTATTTAATTAAAAGGCATCAGTATTAACCCTTAATTAGAGATGGAATGTGCCAACCTCCCATGAGGCTTTTCTGAATCTCGGACAGATTGAAAATTGAGTCAGCAGGTGGCCTGGATTAGAGGGAATTGAATTTGGAGCTTGTAGTAATGAAGTATACTTTATACAAATTGATAGTTCACTTAATGTAATTACTGCAATATAAATGACAGGAGACATGCTTTCAGGTTGATGCTTAGTGGCATTTGTGTTCTGTTTAGTACCCGTATGTAGTGTAAACAAGGTGACTGATACTCTTTGCACTTGCTGGAGGGAAAGAGGGAGGTCTTTAGGCAATGATACCATATTCCACTAATGGAACTTTATCTTTCCACGGGCAGCAGTAGCTTGCAACCATTAGTCACAATAATAAATTTGAGATTAATTACGACATTCTATATGAATGGGAAAACTATATAATGCATGGTACAGCTACAGCATATAACTCATTTTCCCTCTTTACACATTTGAGTCCTGGAAAGGTTTTTTGTTTTTTTATTTTCCTTTTAGAGATGTTTTGGTTCCGCACATTCGAAAGCTGGCTATAATATTATATATTTTTTTCGGTTCAACCACAGCGTATTTAATGAAAACAATAAATGACTGGACTTCCCTTATCCACACAATCGATGTGGATAGGGGAATCATTACCGCTGCGCTAATGTATTCTGAAAGCAGGGAGTCTTCCCAACCATCAGAGTACAGTGATCAGTACTGCCACCTATAGCCACTGATCATTTCGGAAGAAAAAACCCTGCAGGCTGGTCAATCAGCCTGCCCATACATGGATTGATATTTGCCTGGTCCCTGCTAAACCAATTGAATCTCTACTGAATCTGCCCTAAATTGTAGTCCCTATTTACACTTTGCATAGTGGAAACGCATGTGATTGTTTGGGGGGGGATCTTCACACATTTCCATGAGTTGCACATACGGGCAGCCCTTTGCATGGGGCCAGGCCAAAAGATCATAACCTTCCCCTGGTAACAACCTTGTGTATGTTGAGAGCACTCCACCATTTCAATTTCATAAATGGTACCACTGACATACTTCTAAGTTCTATCCTGTTGCAAATCCCCAGCCCCATTCTTTTTCAGTTGCGGTCATACTTGCAGCCATATATGATGAGGAAACAATGCTATGTTACAGATTTATCTTTATAACCCATACTAGCAACAACCAATTGGACTGAAGTTGAAGTTTGAACCTTGTGTAATTCTTTAGCTAGGAGCACTGCATGTTACTGGTTTCTTATACTTCACATAAGTTATACAAGATACAAAATTACACCTGACTGTTCTTAACTTATTTATAGGCATTAAGGTAAGAACTACTCTGTAATCTAAATTGATCTCCGGGGATAAAGTTCATATTTGTCTATGAAAGTGATCATGGTGTATCTATGCCTACAATCCAGCTTTGATACATAGATGCATATCCATCTTTATACCTGGAACCTACGCAGGAGAAATGTATTGATGAAGTAATGTATGTTAAAGGATGCATGAGCACAGAAAATATTGGCTCTAATACAAAAAGATCATATATCCTAAATAAATGGTGGAGACATTGCAGAAGAAGGCAGCCTTGTGATTTATCCTTTGTGATCAATTGCACTTTGATTGGGACGTGGTACCTATGTTGAGAGCTGCCAACATTTAGGGGTTTGGACTGAACTTTGGCTATTTGGGAGTTTGGAAGAATGCTTGAAATATTAACTGTTCAGTCCCCTGTTTGGTAGGAGCCATTCATCATATATATCCCCACCCCTTCCTTTATATAATTGATGATAGCTCAGGTATCTGTCATTTGGCTAGTGGAACTATCAGAATCTGTCATTTGCACCAGGTCGCCATTTTTTTTTGTGAGCGAATGGGGTGCCAGGCATAGTGATTGGTGATGGATTCAGTATCTGGGGACTCTTTTATTATTGAAGGGGGCTTCCAGATTCCGGTAAGCCCCCTCATGCAGGTCCGCACAACCATTGGTCAAGGTTGTGAGGAAGAGGATTTTGTAGCCTAGTATGATTAAGCAGGGGGGCACACATGTGTTTCTCTCATTTTCCGGCCTGCCAGGCTGCATAGTCATATTACTGGTACAGATTTCCTAGGGGACCTCACACTTTTTTAAATTTTTTTTGCATGAGATACCTAAAATCCATACCAAACTTAAAGGGTCTGGTATGTGTTTTGGGATGATTCTATGCATTTTTGTTTCATTTGTGCTGTGGGATGTGCTACAACAAAAATTACATTTACAAAGAAAAAAAATTTATACAGTTTAAATTGACACTTATTGACAGCATCTTAAAAAATGGTACCCCACAATACATAGCATAGCAGACCCTTAGAGGAGTTTGTGTTCTTTTTTTTCTTTTCTAAAAAGAAGCTACTAAAGACATTTGCCAGGTTTGTTAAAACCTATTTTCATATGCTTTGTAAATGTCAGTGGTGCTGTAGCACTTACTGTACATCACAGAGATGCGCCCATCACAGGTGGGATCAGTACATCCTCTAGTCACATTATTTAAAGGAATAAAACATTTCTAATGTTAAACTTTAAGCATTTAAAAAAAACACCACTCTGGGTCAAATATTGGCATTTTTAATTTAAAAGTTTCAGTTCACATTTCAGTGGGGTTCGGCAGTCAAACTTATCTGCAATTTCCCGAACCCTGGTTGAACCGAACTCAGTGCAGTATGGCTCATCACTATCAACGTTTACCATGAAAAAAAGTTCAGATATTAGGTACACAGGAATACAAGTTTGTCTGCATAGTCAAATCATATACACCTATGGGCAAATAGTTTAAATCCAGTTTTGCTAGGCATCTACCTGAACAAGCTTCTTTAGCAGAAAGTTTTTAACTTTGTAGAGTAAGTTACTATATCGTTTGTAAGGGGTCTTACACAGGGCCGTAGATAATTTTTTGCTCTGGGGGGGTTCAACAGCAGGTACCAAGTAAAATTATTTTTTAACAAAACAAACTGTGCCAAATTCATAAAGACTGGAAAAAGGAAAAGCTATGTGTTGCTCATAGTAAGCAATCACATTCTATTTTCTCATATCCTCTTGAAAATCGAACCTGATTTCAGTTTTGCATTCTTCCAGTTTTTATGAACATTGCCCAGTGAAGTTGGCTATTGTCCAGTCGAAAACCTGGTAATGGCTGAAAAAAAATGAAAAAAAAACTTGACGGATCAATGTACCAAACACAGTGGGTGTTAGTACAGCAATCTCCTCGCTGTTCTATTGTGTTCTGACAGGGGACAGTGGTCATTGCTCTCTGCCATTGGACTACCTATCACAGGGTGATGTACTGTAATAGCCAATCTTACTGGGCAGGCACAAAGGGCACCATCTTGTGGAAGGCAGCATAATCACAGATTTTTTGTTAATCCAGTATACTAGACAAGAGAAGTGGTACTGTGCAGAGTCCATACATTCAGAACGTACCTAGAAACTTTTGAGCTTGAGAATGAGGGGCATGACAGGGAAGCAATGTCCTGTGGCGCATGCAGCGCGCCGCTGCAAAAAAGTGGGTGTGGCCAAACATGATAGTGGGAGGGTCTTAAGCAGGGTTCTCAAACTGGCGGCCCTCCAGCTGTTGCAAAACTACAAGTCCCATCATGCCTTTGCCTATGGGAGTCATGCTTGTAACTGTCAGCCTTGCAATGCCTCATGGGACTTGTAGTTTTGCAACAGCTGGAGGGCCGCCAGTTTGAGACCCCTGGTCTTAAGGGACATGGTTAAACAAAACCTGGGCTTCCTTGTACCTATAAAATATGCTGAGGCTGAGTCTTCCATAATTGCTGTTGTGTTAGCCTATTAGGCCCTGTCTGCAATACCAAATCACACTGCAATGCTGGCAAAACGCAGCACATGTGTTTATGTTCCATTCATTTTTAGTGGTACCAAAACACATTGTGGTTTTGGATGCCTGTTGTACAATAAATTGCTCAACAATCACAGCAAAAAGACACCACATTGTGGTGTCAGTAAAAATGAATGGAGCACAAACACATGGGCTGCGTTTTGCCAGCATTGCAGTGTGATTTGGAATCAGGGCGCGGTGGTGGGCAGAATCACAGCAATATTCTGCCCACGAATCCCAAATCACTACATGTGCCTAACAGGCTAACACAACAGCAATTATGGAAGACTCAGTCCAGCGCCTTAATCACCAACTTTGCCAGCAGTTGCCACAATCTCAGATACCAGTAGAATGACAGGAAGAAATTCTGCAGCACTGCAGTTCTAAGCTAGCCTAAAAAGGACACAAGGGAAAGAGGGACACGCCTAGTGACCCAGAGTGAACTGGGTCAATGGACAGCAGCAGCAGCCAGCAGCACTTCAGAACATCATCCACATCTACGTCCACGTGGCAGGCTGGCAGCTAACAGCACCCTTGAGGGTCCAGCTCCTCACCCAAGCGGCACTCACAGGTAGGAAGAGGCGCTGCAAGGAGGCGGAGCCAATGGAAATAGAGAGGACCGGTGGGCGGGTAGGTGCCGGTCGCTCCCACTCTGCTCAGTGCTTCCACCTGTCCTGGTGGCTGCGGCTGGACAAGTCAAGAAGACATGATCTCATATAAAGAAGCCTGGAGGCACTGAGGTGTTGAGGAGGAGCAGCGAGAGCCAGGACCCTCTTTAAAATTAAATGGACCCTGGGCAAACATTTTCAAAATTACTTTACTGCGGCAGATGAGGCAGCGATTGTGATTGGTTGCCAGAGGTTACAGCACACATTACAGCTCACTGATTAGTTGCTAGAGGTTACTGCACATCATTACTGCTCACTGATTGGTTGCTAGAGATTACAGCAGTGTGACAAAATACCAGCCCTCCTGGGATACAGTTGAAAAACAAATTCTGTTGAGCATGCCGCAGAAAGTAGTGGGCATGACCAGATTCGGTATAAAAATGGCCTAAGCCCCCGTTCACATTTGAGGAACTTGTGCGAATTGACCTGTCAAATCACATGACAAGTCACACCCTATTACTGGCAATGGCCGTGTTCAAATGTTGCACTGATTTGAAAAAGTAGTTCCTGCATTACTTATGGTGATTTCAGGTGCGACTTGCATAGACATCTGTGCATAAAGTCGCACAGATGTCTTCCAAGTCACACCTGAAGTCTCATATGCGGCTTTGAAATTGTGCGATTTCAGATGAAGCTGCACATTTTCAAAGCCGCAGTCAATGTGAACAGGGACTCAAAGGGGATGATTAAACAGAACCACCCCTTGACAATCTACCTCTAAATGAACAAAGCAGCTGCATCGTTGACTACACATTGCTGTGACATCAATGCTTAGCTTCACGGTGCCGCCATTAAACTTGCCCATTGATGTCACAGTAGCTGCAGCCACTGTGGATGCGATGTGAAGAAACAAGTTGCGCTGACCCCAAAAATGTGAACAAATAATAAAAAGCTGCTAGCACACAAACAAACCAAGTTTCATAAAGTATAAACAAAATAAGTGCAGCGCTGGAAAGTGAATAAATCAAAAATATGATTGGTGAGAAAAACCAAATGCAATAATTATTAATCTATGTGTAAACACTAGTGAAGTGTAAATAAAGTCCAGAAATCACTAAAAAAAGCACAAATGTCCAATAACACTGTGTTGAGCTCTACGGACTGCAATCAAGAACTGGAATCAGTACGTAGAGGGAGTCTTCTCAGACAGCTAGGGTACATGAGCCCATGATGTTGACTGTAGACAGAAAAGCACATCAATCATGGACAGCACGGCAAAGCATCTAGAGTAAAATACTCTTACCGGAACACGTGGGACGTACCAGCCATATGGCTGTGCGTCTATTGGAGCTTGTGGAGGTGACCTCCCGTACACTCTCTCCAAGGGTCCACCCCTCGAGCCCGATCTCCAATCGGCCAAGTTGTCTGTTGGGTCACAGTAACCGATAGCCAAACGGTAGGTGGTGGGAGTGAATGGCCCTCTCGCACGCTCTCCGGTTTCAGGTAGATTCAAAGGGACCAGTTAGAGATAAAAACATGGAGGAAAAAGAAAAACAAAGGGGCTCCACATGGCGCAGGTCAAAAAGATAAGGGATTTATTGGATAAAAAACCTTACAAAGTAAAAGTGATCACAAGATAAAAATTGGAGGCAATGTGGAAAGCTGAACGCCCTACGCGTTTCGACTAAAAAGCCTTCAACTGGGGCATGAAACAGCCTCTCCACACTGCCCATGTATATATAGACTGTAAACAGCATTGTAAAATCATTGAATCCGCCCCCTTCATGGCGGGACCGGAAGTGCAGGGTTGAATGGTAAAAACACCATAAAACTAGCTATTATTGTAAATGGTGAAACAACAATCACATATAAGCCCGCATACTACATTGAGTTGTAGGTATATACCGATTTTAGGGTAAAAGCAGGGTGTAAATGTAGGTAAAAGGTCCCAAAAATCAAAACATCGTGTCGGCTTGCGTTCCAAGCCTCAACATGGCTAGAGGAACCTGCGTTCCAAAAGCCTGAGACATGTGACCAAAGAGGGAAACGACCAGCGTGCTCTGCGCCGCTGACGTTTCCCACGGTCATCAGTAGGGGCGTGTGATCCTAGAGGGGAGTGAGGAGGAGATACACGCTGACGGCCAATACGCCGCCGGCAACTCATCCGCTCCCTCCTAAGGGGCGTGCACTTCAAGCCTAAGGAGGGGAGGGGGGCAGACGGCCGCTCTAAAGCCAGCCTCTACAGCAATCCCGGGCGGGGAGGCAATCACTGACGAGCTGAACAAATAGACCACTCCCACTCCTGTCAGTGGGATGCTGGTCTATAGAACGCCGTACACACTATGTTAGCCACGCCAGACAACACTGCACGGCAAGCATTGTCATGGCAACGCTAAACGCCACAGCGCGGACCGCCATGGTAAAAGTAAAAAACAGATGCCATAGCGGTACCGCCGTGTTGACAATAAAATATCTCGCCTGTGAAACATACAATGAGTAATATTTCGCAGGATAAACATGGCATAATGGTCAGGTGTGAGGGGGGTTTAAACTCAATCAGCAGTGCAACTGAGCAAATCTCATCCCTGCAACTCTGACATGATACTGCAAATTCAGGCCCCAAACCAAAAGATGCCCCATTGTCTGACTGACCAACAAAAGGGGGGGGGGGGAATGGGCCCTAGGATCCTAGAATGGGTAGATGGAATGTCAGATATGTCTGGTAACAGTAAACCATGGTGGAAAAGTGGATCTCAACCCCAAGTAGAAAACTACTAAACACAGAGACAAACTCGCAAAAAATGGGGGACGTTATAATCCCCATCTACAGGAAGGAAGCGTAAATAACGATAAACAAAAAAATGATAAAAATAGGACAATGAAAGATAAAAATAAATAAAAATAAATTAAAAATAGAAATAAAAAAACCCCAATAACACTCATAACTAAAAATGAACCATAGCTAATCCAAGAGCCGAAGCATAGTCAACAGGGACAGAGAAAATATATAAGGGGTGTGTAAGGGGTGTGTCGCAGCTACCAGAACTCAAGTGTCTCTCACGCACGGTTGATGAAACTGTTAATGTCCCATTCCACATTCATACCGTGCGGAGTATGACACCCGAGCTCATAGATCCAATACGTTTCGAGACGCGACACACCCCTAACCCGAGACTCACCCCTCCAATGGGGGACAAATTTGTCAATGATAATGAAGGAAGTGCCTGTAGGGTCCCTATTATGACTTTCCAAATAGTGGCGAGGAACACTATGCTTAATGCAGCCTTTCTTAATTTTGGCGATGTGTTCATTGACTCTAATCGCGAAAGTCCTAGTGGTGCGTCCGACATACTGTTTACCACATGGACATGTGATAAGGTAAACAATATGTCGGGTGGCACATGTGGTAAAATGTTTGATATTATACTCTCTAGATGTTACCGTAGAGTGGAAAGTCGTTGTTTTGCGTCTCCCACTTATATTGTGTAGACACACATTACACTTTCTGCACGGGAAAAATCCCTTACAGTCTTGAAAAAAGGAAATGGATCGGGGGGGATCGATCACATTGGGGGCAATCTCCCCCTGAACTGAACACGCACCACGGAAGATAATACCAGCCCGTTCGGGTAGAACGGGGCCTAGAATACGGTCGTTTTTCAGAACCCTCCAGTGTCTATCAATAATCCTTTTGACTTCTCTATGTTGGGTAGAGAATGCAGTGAAAAATGACCATTTATGGGGATTATCACCCTGTGTTTTAGGACGGTCAATCAGAAGTGAATTCCTATCAACGTCCCCGACTTCCTTAATGATGTTATCAAGATCAGACGGTCTATATCCCTTTTCCAGAAATCGTTTTCTGAGGGTTTGGCACTGTGACCGAAAATCCTCAGTGTTGCTACAATTTCGTCGCAACCTGAGGAACTGTCCCTTAGGGACAGATTTCAGCCACTGCTGATGGTGACAGCTGTCCACCGGGATGTACCCGTTGCGATCTGTGGGCTTAAAAAACGTTTTAAGTACCAGTTGTCTGTTAACAATAGACACTTCCAAATCAAGGAAATGTATAGTCTCTGGGCTGGCCTCAAAACTCAAAGAAATGTTTCTATCATTAGTGTTAAGATGGTCCATATACTCTTCAAGTGACCTAAGGTCACCCTTCCATAGGAGGAGGATGTCGTCTACATACCTAGCCCACAGAACCAACTGTGGTGGTCTGCAGGCATAGACGACATCCTCCTCCCATAGGGCCATGATGCGACTACAGGAAATGACCAGAGACTGCAGATGCGACTACAGGAAATGACCAAAGACTGCGGATGCGACTACAGGAAATGACCAGAGACTGCGGATGCGACTACAGGAAATGACCAGAGACTGTGGATGCGACTACAGGAAATGACCAGAGACTGCAGGGTGGGGGCTTTAGCGGTGGGCTGTAAGTGGTCCATGGCGGGGCTCTCAGATGTACAGGGCAGGCGCTCTCAGTGCTCCCTCTCTGCTTTGAGCCTCTGAGCGCATGCAGACTACATGGGGGCGGGGCAGGGTCAGAGCGTCAATGAAGCTCCCGGCCCTGCTCCTTCCTGCTGACTTCCTGCTGACAGAGCCTCCCTCAGCCCAAGCTGAGTGCAACAGCCCGGGCCAGCGCACCCTGGTGGTCGGATGGTGTAACAGCAGGCTCAGGCAGCACACAACAGCATGTGCAGCGCAGCGATGTAGTTGAAGCACACATAACATTACTACTTTTGCACTGATGCTCTGGGGGGGTGTTTTTATCCCCAAACCCCCCCTTATCTACGTCCCTGAGGGTGTGACATGTAACATACATCCGTGTCCCCCTGCCAGAATTTCCTTCTCTGTGACAGCGGGAGGGGGATCTTCTCTGTCACAATTTGAAAACAACACAGTTATGCAGGGCTCCGCCTGCACGGCCAAGTAATTCATTCACAGGAAAATGGAAGATGGACTTGTAGTATCAATGAACTGCAAATGTGCTGATCAGCATGCTTGTAGTTCATTCACACATGAATCATCTAATTAGAATAATATATATCACCCTACATCACAGCAGTGTATAGTGGTATATAAAGCAATAAAGTCCATACATAAAAAACTCTAGCGATAACGCTGTGCAAACTGTGGCACTGATGAGATCCCGTAGTGATTGTTACATCTGGTGGGCAATCTTCCTGCATACAGATTTCATATAGAAATAGTAAGGTGGATGCGCTTACCAGAAGGGATGGGCACTCTCGCCGTACGGCGGGGTGTCATAAGGGCTTGTGGATCCAGATGATCCTATGGGTGTTCACTGGAAACTCGGTGAGGCGTGCCAATGGACAGTACCGGAAATTGCATACACAGCGACTTCAGAGACAAGGTAGACTGTAGGTCATCGGATGGATGGATGGATTTACCTCTCCCAATACGCTGGTGGCCGAAAGGATGTAGTTCTCACCACGTCACAATGTCATCCACATAGGGAAAAAAAGGGAATCTCCACATGGTGCATGAACCGATAAAAGCAGGTTTATTTGAAATCATCAGCGGTACAGCAGACGTTTCACAAGCATCAGATAAAAAAGTTGAACAAGTGATCACAAGTTGAATAAAAATAGGATTGGAAATTAGCATGGTAACAGAGTAACAGCAGTCAGCAACCCGACATGTTTCAGACGATTGTCCATCTACAGGGGCATATAGCTGGATATCTGAAACCACGCTTTATATATAGCCATAATAATACATCTAATAGTAGTCAGCTGTGTGACTCTTGTCTCATGGCCGCTACTCGGCCAATCAGAGACAGGCAACCGTGTCTACCATAAAACACAGACCATCTGTGTAAAGCACTCCCCAAGCTTTCTCTCAGCCAATCAAAGACCGGCATCAAGTACCTGTCATCTCACAGGACACATGACCACTGTGGGTCACGTGACACCTCCGACCAATCACCGCTTCTCGGGCCGGATCATGTGAATTTACCAGAAAGGATTCTGGTTAATCGAGGCTACAGGGATATAATCATCTAGTGTACTTAATGATGACGTCATCGCACGGCCACGGCTGCGCTCCAAACCTCTCTCTCAGTTCAACCAACTGAGAGAGAGGGTATAGGGCAGGAGGAGGACTAATTCCACCTGACTGTCTCCAATCTATGTCATTGCACAAACCGGATTAGCGCTCCTCTCCTGGTTACTTCCTGTGTCACCAGAAGCACCAATGGATTACTAATAGGCACAGGGGACACCAATGACAATATAAATAATACTAAAATTGCTATAAAAAATATTGAAAATATTAAAAATTGTAAGGCTGAGCACCGCAACCATTTGAATGGCTCTCTTTTACAGAAACATAGATTATATTAATTATGTAAATATGTCAACCTTACAGTACATTCATATATCAAAATAGCCCGTTGTTTCCAAATCACCCCTCAACAGGAAACAACAAGTAATCCGTGGACATTTCATTATCACTATTTCTAAAATGTCCCAGGTCTGTGGTTATAAAATGGAAAAGGAAAGGAAAAAAAAAAATAAATAAATAAATAAATAAAAAATAAAATATAAAAATAAAAGTTACATTACAGAATTACATTAAAGATGATAAATCCCTTAGGACTACGAGTCCAAATTTTTCCATCATTCGACAACATAAGTGCTATATTTAAAACTGCTTGGGAACAAAACCTTAAAGCATGTTCTGTGGGAATGATGAAATTATTAATGGAGGAATACCTAAGACACATGATGGAAACAGATGTAACCATAGATCAAATATACTCCAAAATCAAACCTCTAGAGGCCCACCCCTCCTTCCCAAAACTAAATGAAAAACTAAAAATCCACATTGAACTCTTCAACAAAAACATTCTTTTGAAGAAAGAGAGCAAATTCCTTAGAGATAAACAAGCGTTTGAGGAAGGAAAGGCTTATAGATGGGCCCAAATATCAGGGAATAGAAGTACCAAACGAAACCCAAGACCTTATTCCAAAAACATAGATACATCCGACTCGTCCTCCACATCATCTAATTCCCAACTCACATACAGACAGCCCGGACGTAACAGGAAACCCAAAAGACGCCAGGAAGGTGACCATCCCATAGGCAATGAAATGAAAAAAACATTCTCCAAATCACAACCTCGGACTCCCCGAGGTTGTGAGCAAAATTCCATGACAAATCCGCCATCATCTGTCAATGATCCTAGCACACCCCTCCCAGTGGAAACCCCCGTAACAACATCCTCGGGTAGGATCCCATCAATATTTTTTCCAAAAAACCAGGGCAACCCCCAAATATCTCCAAACCCGTGACCACTACATCTGTATCACTGACTTTGGATGTGGTGAATTTATCTTCACAAAATCCTACTCCAGAAGAAATCTCAGTGCTTTCAAAAGGTCTCACTTTCTGCCCCAACAAGAAATTAGACAAATTTACAGCCATTAAAGATTTACATTTATATACACGCAAACGATTTCTAAAAAATATGTTTGACAAACACAAACATGACTATGAAGGCTGCCGCACCTTCAGTGAGCGACAAGCCCTCGATAATCTCAAATCCTTATTACAAGAAAGTGAGACCCCAGATCTAATAGACACCTTAGACTTGGAGGCTCTCTTGGAAGAAAATGGGGCCACACACATTACAACAAAAAAATCTTCTTTGAAGAAAGCTTCCTCGATATATCCAACTCCCAGCTCAAACCATGGAGTAGCAACATTTTTGAAAATGACATCACAGGAGATAAAATCGTTCCAACCTACACCCTTCCATACCCCGAACTTGACCAAAAAGGAAAGAACAGCCTTACATAATCTCTCCAGGAACTTTAATATCACTATCAAACCAAGTGACAAAGGGGGAAATATTGTCCTGATGGACAACGATTTTTACAAAAAAAGTGTCTCAAAATTCTTAGAAACCGGGACTGGTACCGCCCAGTAGGCACTGACATTGTTGAAGCTTTCAACAAAAAATTCTACATATTTGTAGATGAGGCCTTCCAGAATAATATTATTTCCAAACAGACTTGGGAGTTTATTCAAACTCCTTACCCCCGCGTACCAACTTTTTACGCACTCCCGAAATTACATAAAAACCTAAACGACCCCCCAGGGAGACCAATTCTCTCTGGGAATGGTTCAATCACGGAAGATTTATCCAGACTCATAGACGAACACATCAGACCATTCGTCCTGACTATTCCCTCTTACATTAGGGATACGATCCACCTTCTTCAAATTCTGCAGGACGTTCAAATCCCAAGTCAGTGTACTCTGGTAACCATCGATGTAGAAGCCCTTTACAGTTCGATCCCCCACTGTAAAGAACTGGCATGCATCCGCAGGGTTCTATCACAAACCAGTCACCATGAGACCCCATTCAACGAATTTATACTCGAGTCCCTAGATTTCATCCTCAACCACAACATTTTTTCTTTCGACGGTGGACTCTTCCTCCAGGTGCAGGGCATAGCCATGGGCACTTGTTGTGCCCCTGGCTACGCCAATCTGTACCTGGGGGAATGGGAAAAAAACATATTCAGCGACGAGGATCTCTCTATGTACCTGTGCCACGTCCTCATGTGGCACAGGTACATAGATGACATCTTCGTCGTATGGGATGGGACCCAATCCCACCTTAATGAGTGCCTACGAGCACTCAATAAAAATCTGTTTAATCTCAAATTCACCATGACCTCTGACAAAAACACCATCACATTTTTAGATATTGAAATTTCAATTAACGAATCTAATGTTCTATCTTCAAAACTATTCAGAAAACCCACTGCTGGTAATACAGTACTCCATTCTTCTAGCTTTCACCCCAAACCTTTAATCAATTCAATCCCGTACGGGGAATACTTGAGAATTAAACGGAACTGTTCAAACCAATCAGACTTCAAACAGGAAGCCAACAAACTAAAACGTTGACTATTACAACGTGGATATAGCCACAAATGTTTAAAAAGAGCCTTCAAACGTGCCAATCAAAAAGAGGGATGCCAATTACTAATTCCCAAACCCAAATCTACCACTGAGGTCCCTGCTAGAATAATTACAACCTACACAAACGACCACGAAAGAATTAGGCAGATTTGCCAAAAATATTGGCATTTACTAACTTCAGATCCGACTATAGGCCCCCTGGTACCCCCTAGACCCCCAATAACTTACAGACGCGCCACGTCTGTAGGTGATTTATTAATCAAAAGCGAGTACAAAGGACAAGACAGAGGTGATCCCTGCACCACGCTGGGCACATTCCAATGCGGCTCATGTGCCTATTGTAGGTGCATGGATACACGCAAAAATATATGCTTACCAAATGGCGAACGTTTTGTGCCAAAACATTTTGCAAACTGTCAAACAACAGGAGTGGTGTACCTATTAACCTGTCATTGCAACTACTTTTATGTGGGGGAAACCTTACAAAAATTATGGCAATGCATTTATCGTCACCTCAGAGCGATGCAATCTGCCGATCCTGATGTCCCCCTAGGCAGACATGTAGCTCAGGTACATGGCGGCATATGTCCTAAAATCTCAGTACTGATTTTGGATTGCCTACATTCTAGTCCCCGGGAGGGGATCTTAATAAGATCCTCCTACAGCGGGAACTCCGCTGGATATCCAACCTTAATGCGACAATGCCACCGGGCCTGAACGAGGCTTTTAACCTAAAACCCTTTCTTCCTGGCTTCTCCACAGGTGGATATGACAAGGAACTATAGGATAATGGCTTGTTACACTAAGTTATTTTGTCCTTTCTCGTCTCCTACCCAAGGATCTAATTTCCTGCATCTTTTGTGATTCTTCATATTATCCCTATGCCCAGTGCAGGTTACACGTGCCGAGCTTATGCATTGTTTCCCTACGTTTGTTATCCCAACTTTCCCTAACTTTTCTCCCCTTTTTTTTTTTTTTTTATTAGTCTTTATGTTAAGCTCATACTGATGTGTCACTATGGTCAAAAACAAAATGTACTCTTAGATTAATTAATCACAGTAACCCTGCTGTCCAGCCTATATGAATATATGTACTGTAATACTCAGAAAACTTACATATGTTTGTGTTTTTTCCAGGGTTGCACTGTAAAGATGGAACTCCTGCTTCTTAACAGTCCAGCACAAGTTAAATCTATCTCTTGTTTAAAAACATTTACACCAATTAAACTATTGCATTTGCAGACGTAGCCTTACTTTCTGTACCCATGGGGATGGCTCGCCGGCGCTCCCCGGCACGGAAAGGCCTCTGTTTCCCATCCCTGGGGACAGAGGCATCTTCTCAGCAACGCTGACGCGCAGGCGCCTGACGTCCTGTCTCACGCCTGCGCATTGGGGATCCTCCATTCTTCCCCATCAGACTGCTCCCCTTCCGTGTCAGCGGCCTCTGTCGTCGAGTGACGTCACCGCGCCCTATGACGCGGCGGCGTCGGCCGTCACTCAGGCCGAGGAGCTACAGTGGGCGGACGCCACTAGCGTGTCTGCACACAGCTGATGTCTCCGCCGGACAATCTGTTCCGGTCTGGTAGACAATCAGCTGTATTGCCATTATTCTAGCTTACCCCGCCTCACTAATCAATGATTGGCCTGTAGAGTGCCACACCCCACTCTACTTAGAGTATATTGCACTAACTTGCCATACACCCTCCTGTGCTATACAAGCCAAGAGGAGTGAGTCTTCCCTGCAGGACAGGTCCACACTAAAAAACATCAGAGACCAGGTATGTGAATCCCAACTATGCCTGTCATACACTTGCTTTGACTTTCTACACACTTCGCTGTGTGATGACACATACTGTTAAAGTCTAATCCCTTTGCATACAAAAAAATCTCACTAGTACCAATGTCTCTAATATGAGATATATACCCCTCTAAACAAAACCCCCCTTTTCCTTGTTTCTGATCTTGTAGATGTGTGTGCAGTCCGCCCAGCAGTGGTGGCTCTTGTGAGCCCTGGCTTGCCGTCCCTGCGGGGTTCATTATCAAGGCCAGAATCTGCAAATCACCTTACACTCTCCTTTCTGGGTTCTTATCCACCAAACTGCATCCAGTGCTTGGATTTCTAACAAATTGATGCAATCCTCTGGACTCTAGGAAGTGGGAGTCCTTCTCCTGGTTCACTTGTATACAGTATATATGATGAAGAGTCACATGCTTTGTGAGTAAATTTACACACATTTGTTTGTTCAGTCTGAGATTTTGTTCTGTCCTCATGCCTTGTTTGAAATTTAACAGTCTCTTATACTTCTAGACATAATGATTCTATACTCTATGTTGGTGCTAAATACATTGACTGATTTACACCCATATATATATATATATATATATATATATATATATATATATATTCCTTTGTCTTTTTTCTAGAAAAATATCAAAAACTGCTCCCCAGAAACTCCTGAAGAAGGAAATACACTGTATAGAAGGAACATAATTTCTCTATATTCCGAAACATGTAGAGTATCTTGTGCTGCGGTACTCTCATCCCAGCAGGTCATCCTTGAATTTGCTGGGAGGACATACCAATGCACCTTAGCAGTTTGATTACTATTTATTCATTGTCTCCTCCACTCACGTGATTTTATATCATACATGTTTGTGTATATTTTGTATTCAATAAACTTTTGTTAATAATTTTTAATAACATCTGTGTATTTGACGTTTGCACCATTCATTCATTTCCCGGTGACACACTGCCCGTATTATCC
The DNA here is from genome assembly GCA_037952925.1 of Lithobates clamitans. Taxonomy (NCBI): domain Eukaryota; kingdom Metazoa; phylum Chordata; class Amphibia; order Anura; family Ranidae; genus Lithobates; species Lithobates clamitans. The sequence continues at coordinate 8,610,798 of JBBGZY010000438.1, forward strand.
CCTTTGGGGCACATCTTCCTTTCTGGTTTCTATCTGTAGAGATATAGCCGTTTCTGTCCGTAGGTTTGAAAAACATGCTGGTGACGATCTGACGGTCTACTATAGAAATCTCCAAGTCAAGAAAATGAATAGAGGTTGTGCTCAGTTCGTATGTGAGAACTATACCCCTATCATTGTTATTAAGGGTCGTCATGAAATCGTGGAGGGTTTCCTCGTCTCCTTTCCATAGCAGGAGGATGTCGTCTATATACTTGGCCCAAAGACAGACCTCTGGTCGCCGTAACAGATAGACAACATCCTCCTCCCACAGAGCCATAAATAGGTTGGCGAGGCTGGGGGCAAATTTTGCCCCCATTGCCACGCCCTTCCTCTGCAAGAAAAATTGATTGTCATACCAAAAATAGTTCGATTGTGTGGCAAAACGAAGCAGGTCCATGACAAAAGATTGCTATCTTGGTGGGATGTTCCTACTTATTGACAGGTAGTGCTTTACAGCAGCCCATCCCAGTGAGTGTGGAATGCAGGTGTACAGACTAGTAACGTCCGCCGTAACCAAGATGAGATCATCGTGGTAATCGATGGATTTGAGGCGACGAATAGTGTCACCCGTATCTTTGAGATATGACGGGACGTTATGGACTAGAGGCTGGAGGAAGAAGTCTATATAGCGGCCAATCCTAGAGGTTATAGAATCTATGCCACTTATAATGGGTCTCCCTGGGGGCCTGGTTGCATTTTTGTGTATTTTCGGGAGGTAGTACATCACTGGTATCCGGGGGCCTACCGGAACCAGGAATTCCTTTTCCTTTTTGTTTAAAATACCCTGTCGAAACCCTGAATATACTAAATCTGTTAAATGTTTTTTGAAAACTCTAGTAGGATCTTGGGTGAAGGCCGTATATGTTTTGTCATCGCTCAAAATGTGACACATTTCCAAATGGTAATCCTTTTTGTCAAGGATCACCAGACCCCCACCCTTATCCACATGAGGGATCACTGTGTCTTTATGTTCGCATAAAGACTTTAAACCAATTTTAATATTGGGATGATCAAAAGGTTTTTTTAATGGTAATCTTTCCAGATTCTTATTTACCAAATCGAAAAAAACTTTGATTGATGGGGCAGTAGCCCCTGGAGGGATGAAGAGCAAGGGATTTGCTAATCCCGAATGTAGGATTTATACCATGATTGGGAAACACGCTGGATGGGCAGACAATGTCAGCGCCTTTGTTTTTAAATCTTTGTGGAATGCAAAACTAGTCTACATATATGCCAATGTAAGTGTAAATGCAAAGCTAACTTAAATTCATGTCCTTATGATCTGTTATGTACACATACTTACTATCTCTTTGTTAAATACAACATTTCTAATCTAGAAACCTTTGCTAAAGCTTACAACCACCCCTGAAGAAGGAGGCTAAAACAACTCCGAAACGCGTTGGGTGCAAGCACATTGGTATCATAAGTTGTAGTTGTACAATTGTATGAATCGCATTCCCTTTATCATTTGTTACAACGTAATTGATGTTTTTATGATATTTTTGTTATGAATAAATTTCTATTTATATACTTTACACTTTTCTATACGCTCTTCCATATGTGCCTTTAAAGTCCACTAGGGGAAATGCTCTTGCTCAAATTCCTAAATATAGGATGTGGCACAACCCGCAGATAAATAGCCGGTCAACAACCCTCGTATCTCAAAGATACGGGTGACACTATACGTCGCCTCAAATCCATCGATTACCACGATGATCTCATCTTGGTTACGGCGGACGTTACTAGTCTGTACACCTGCATTCCACACTCACTGGGATGGGCTGTTGTAAAGCACTACCTGTCAATAAGTAGGAACATCCCACCAAGACAGCAATCTTTTGTCATGGACCTCCTTAGTTTTGCCACACAATCAAACTATTTTTGGTATGACAATCAATTTTTCTTGCAGAGGAAGGGTGTGGCAATGGGGGCAAAATTTGCCCCCAGCCTCGCCAACCTATTTATGGCTCTGTGGGAGGAGGATGTCATCTATCTGTTACGGCGACCAGAGGTCTGTCTTTGGGCCAGGTATATAGACGACATCCTCCTGCTATGGAAAGGAGACGAGGAAACCCTCCACGATTTCATGATGACCCTTAATAACAATGATAGGGGTATAGTTCTCACATACGAACTGAGCACAACCTCTATTCATTTTCTTGACTTGGAGATTTCTATAGCAGACCGTCAGATCGTCACCAGCACTTTTTTCAAACCTATGGACAGAAACTATAAGCTATATATATCTCTACAGATAGCTGCCATTACGGTCCATGGCTGGATTTGGTCCCACGCAGTCAACTACTGTGTATTCGCAGAAACTGCACTAATCCCCTTGACTTTACTAAACAAGCTCAGTTCTTAAAAGAACGCTTTATTGAAAAGGGCTACCAACCATCTATGATCGATCAGGAGATTAGTAGAATATTGTCTATTGATCGAGAGACACTCATCATGGAAAAACCAAAACTTCTTCCAGATGACAAGTTTAAATGGTCGCTATTTACACAATTCTCAGTCCAGCATAAATGTATAAAACGTATCTTGAACCGTCATTGGGATGTTCTAACAAACGATCCCATTTTGGGCCCGGTTCTTCCCCCTAGAGCCAGTGTTACGTTTAGAGGAGCTCCCTCTTTAAGAAACCGTATTGCACATAATGTGATTGAGGCCCCTGTCAAACCTTCGTTCTTTCCTGAAACGAAGGGTTACCATCCCTGCAAGAGGTGCAGGGATGCGCGCACAATCTCTTGAGAAAAAAATCTGAGACATTCCAATCCACAGTGACTTCAACTATTTACCATCTGAAACACTTTGTGACGTGTGCCACACGTTACATAGTGTATCTTATTACATGTTCGTGTAGTAAACAATATGTAGGACGGACAATTAGAACATTCAGTACTAGGGTTAACGAACACATTACTGCCATCAAACTGGGGCGTACCAACCACAGCGTACCTCGCCATTTCCTTCAGTTCCACGATAGGGACCCCAGAGGTACTAAATTTCAGATTATAGACAGGTTTGTTCCACACTGGAGGGGTGGCCCACGCATGAGAGGAGTGTCTAAGCTGGAAACCTTCTGGATCTTCCAGTTAAAGAGCTATTCACCTTATGGGTTAAACGTTGAATGGGATGTGAATGCATTTATCAATAAGTCTTAAAGTCCTTACAGAGGTTTTTCGGTGGTATTTACAGTTCTTATTCGTACGATCCTGGGTTGTATTTACCCCCGGGGCCGTCCGACAAGTCCTCCATAGGGTCTCATGAATATGGAAGTTTGTGGGTTGGTAAATAAGATGGTATATAAGATCTAATATCTAGGTTTTTTTATTTTTTAGTTTTATATTTTATTTATTTTTATTTTTTTATTTTTTTATTTTTTTTCCTTTCCTTTTCCATTTTATAACCACAGACCTGGGACATTTTAGAAATAGTGATAATGAAATGTCCACGCATTACTTGTTTCCTGTTGAGGGGTGATTTGGAAACAACGGGATATTTTGATATATGAATGTACTGTAAGGTTGACATATTTACATAATTAATATAATCTATGTTTCTGTAAAAGAGAGCCATTCAAATGGTTGCGGTGCTCAGCCTTACAATTTTTAATATTTTCAATATTTTTTATAGCAATTTTAGTATTGTTTTTATTGTCATTGGTGTCCCCTGTGCCTATTAATAATCCATTGGTGCTTCTGGTGACACAAGAAGTAACCAGGAGAGGAGCGCTGATCCGGCTTGTGCAATGACATAGATTAGAGACAGTCAGGTGGAATTAGTCCTCCTCCTGCCCTATCCCCTCTCTCTCGGTTGGTTGAACTGAGAGAGAGGTTTGGAGTGCAGCCGTGGCCGTGCGATGACGTCATCATTAAGTGCACTAGATGATTATATCCCTGTAGCCTCCATTAACCAGAATCCCTTCTGGGAAAGTCCCATGATCCGGCCCAAGAAGCGGTGATTGGTCGGAGGTGTCACATGACCCACGGTGGTCATGTGTCCTATGAGATGACAGGTACCTGATGCCGGTCTTTGATTGGCTGAGAGGAAGCTTGGGGAGTGCTTTACACAGATGGTCTGTGTTATGGTAGACACGGTTGCCTGTCTCTGATTGGCCGAGTAGCGGCCATTAGACAAGAGTCACACAGCTGACTACTATTAGATGTATTATTATGGCTATATGTACAGCGTGGTTTAATATATCCAGCTATATGCCCCTGTAGATGGACAATCGTCCAAAACATGTCGGGTTGCTGACTGCTGTTACTCTGTTACCACGCTAATTTCCAATCCTATTTTTATTCAACTTGTGATCACTTGTTCAACTTTTTTATCTGATGCTTGTGAAACGTCTGCTGTACCGCTGATGATTTCAAATAAACCTGCTTTTATCAGTTCATGCACCATGTGGAGATTCCCTTTTTTTCCCTATGTGGATGACATTGTGACGTGGTGAGAACTATATCCTTTCGGCCACCAGCGTATTGGGAGAGGTGAATCCATCCATCCATCCGATGACCTACAGTCTACCTTGTCTCTGAAGTCGCTGTGTATGCAATTTCCGGTACTGTCCATTGGCACGCCTCACCGAGTTTCCAGTGAACACCCATAGGATCATCTGAATCCACAAGCCCTTATGACACCCCGCCGTTCAGTGAGAGTGTCATCCCTTCTGGTAAGCGCATCCACCTTACTATTTCTATATGAAATCTGTATGCAGGAAGATTGCCCACCAGATGTAACAATCACTACGGGATCTCATCAGTGCCACAGTTTGCACAGTGTTATCGCTAGAGTTTTTTATGTATGGACTTTATTCCTTTATATACCACTATACACTGCTGTGATGTAGGGTGATATATATTATTCTAATTAGATGATTCATGTGTGTAGACACTGCACTTATAATTTGTTGTTTATTTTCACTTATATTTTTTGAATCACCATCACATTTTTTCGGATGAACATCCTTATTACCTATGAAAGGTGATATGTTTGATTATATGTTTGTATAATCACTGAAAATGCATGTTTGATTTTACGTTTGTTTAACCACAGAAAAACGCATGGTTAATGACACTTAGCGCTGCATTTATTTATTTATCACATTTTTTATATGGTTATCATACTGGTGATGCTGGCTGCTGATTTACGCTTTTAAGAGAAACATTTTTTTAGTAGCGCAACAATACTTTTCTCTCTTTGTAGTTCATTCACACTGCTTACAGCTCAGGAACTGTCTGCCCATACAGAGATATCCACAGAGAGCTCTAGTTAGGAGACTGAGCTTGCAATTTTTAAGAAGATATATGGCCGCTCAATGAAGTTGGATGAGAAGCGGTTTAACCCTTTCATGCCTAAGCCTATTTCTGACATTTGTTGCTTACAAGTTAAAATCAATTTTTTTGCTAGAAAATTACTCAGAACCCCCAAAAATTATAAATATTTTTTTAGTAGAGACCCTAGAGTATAAAATAGTGAATGTTGCAATATTTTATGCCACACTATATTTGCGCAGCGTTTTTTCAAATGCAATTTATATAATGTGAAAGATGATGTAAGGAAAAGTAAATACTTTGAAATTGTACACACCCATGGAATGGCAACAAACTATGGTACCTAAAAATCTCCATAGACAACGTTTATTGCTCTCACTCTGGCGATCGCGGCGGTACCTCACATATGTGATTTGAACACTGTTTACATTTGCAGGCGCAACTTAAGTATGCGTTTTGCTTTACTGTGCAAGCATGCGGGAACGGGGGGGGCACTTTAAAATATTTTTTTTTTCTTATTTATTTATTTTTTTTAAATTCCCTTTTAAAAGACCCTAAATCCCTCCTTTGTACTTAAAAGTATTCAGATTGTCAAAATCAGCGAATCTGAAAAGTCATTTTTCTTTAAATCAGTGCCATTGGCAGCCGAGTAAACCGAAAGTGACGTTGTGACGTCGCTTTTGGGATTTTACATCGGAGACCCGAGCAAAGCTGTATCCAGCTTTGTTCAGGTCTCAGCCTAGGCGGCAGACACGCTGGCTGGTGGCTAGGGTCTACGGGTGGGACGAGAGGCCCAGGAAGAGCTGCAGAAGGCGGCGGGAGGGGGGAAACGTCCCCTCCAACTCCTTTAGGATAACAGCCGAACGGCTTTTAGCCGCATCGGTTGATATCACTAAAAAGCCAACCTCTGGCTCTAAAAATCATCACCCCGGTTTAACACCTTCAAGCCATGAATGTAAATTTGCTTATAGTCGGCGCGAAGGGGTTAACCTTAAACCGTCTAAATTGATATTTACTGTTAGATGGGTAAAGATGTTGAACTCGCATAGTTGGTGGTGTCAGTGGGGAGTTTAGATACATTCAAAAAACATTTAGATGTTTTGAACACAATGTACAAGCATATGGGAAATAGTAGTGACATAAAAACACACACAAATTCTGTGCACCAGTTAATTAAATCAAGCTTCAGGCAAAAAAAAAAAAATAATAAAAATATATATATATATATATATATATATATATATATATATATATATATATATATATATATATTCCCTCCCAAAGTTAGTGTGTGTGTGTGTGTGTGTATTACTGTGCTAATCAATTGAAACTGCATAAATATGTGAACCAAAAAAAAGTAATAAAGGACATACATTTAATCCATTTAATCACAGCAGTATAGCGTGAACCATTGTGTGTATATAATAATCATGAATATCAATATACAAGGTGCAAATCTGTGATAAAGTATACAAACAGTATGACAGTGACAAAATGTGTAGCAGTAGAAACTTCCACCTTTGCTCCCCTTTGGGCACACTCTCACCTTATAAACATGACCCCACTACAAAAGTCATATAGCCCTTTTATGTAAACCACTCTCCCAGGCTGATGGTAACCAAGATACCTCAATGGACAAGGTAAAAGGGGAAAGAAAAAATAAATATATAAAGGAAGTGAACTTTTTCTTTTTATGTTGTCTTTGTCCTCTTGGGGAGATTTTAGTATACTTCCTCTCCCACAGACACAACAAGATGTGAGAGGAAAGCTCTACAAAATAATGGGAAATCCTAGATTAAACTAAAACAGATGCCCCGAATATAAAATGTTTCCTCTGTTTTTTTTCCAGTAACAGCTACAGGAAGATGACACATTCTGCTGAAGCATCAGATCTGGATGCAAACATGGACACAGAGGACTTATGCCCCGTACACACGGTCGGATCTTCCGACGGAAAATGTTCGATGGGAGCTTTTTGTCGGAAATTCTGACCGTGTGTAGGCTCCATTGGACATTTTCCATCGGAATTTCCATCACACAAAATTTGAGATCTGGATCTCAAATTTTCAGACATCAAAATCCATTCTTGTAAATTCCGATTGTGTGTACACAATTCCGACACACAAAGTGTCATGCATGCTCAGAAAAAATTACAAGATGCAAGCGGTCTGGTAAAACTAGCATTTGTAATGGAGATAGCACATTTGTCATGCTGCAATTTTTTAAATAGTTTAATGCAGCGCATTCTCTTCTTCTTTATAATGCTAGAACAATGAAGTTGTTTTGCTGCTCATATTCACATAGAGTTCTCACAAACTGATTTCTTTATTATTTCTTGTGATCTCCTGAATAATATTATCTATTTTTTTAGTCAGATCTCCATAATAATGTTTTAAAATTGTTCTTATATATTTTTTTTTTTTATCAAGATCTCCTTTTTTTTTTGATAGTGATCTCCATAATATTTTTTCTTGTTTTGTGTGTCAAGTTACCACAACACCATTATGATCTTGTATTTTTTAATGTCAAGGAGGTTAGTTTGTGTTGGTGTCCCTTGTTAATTTGACATTGTATTTTTGAAATGTACCTGCCTACTCACAAACTGTCCTTTTTGAAGTAAAACACATAGGCAAGTATTTCAACAAAAAAAATATCCATTTATTCTGGGTCATAACAAAATAAAGCCTTTATACCCCAGGGTAGACATCAATAATTTTACAGTCAAAATTGGTGGCCTGAGGAGTCCTTATAATAGTGATCACAATCCGGTCCAGGACTACAAGAGATCAGGAACAGCAGCAGATGACATATATGTCCCCAGGCTGTGGTCATACAACAGCCTGCATCTTTTGTCAGACCAGACTGAACCCAAGCCATTACTTTCTTGTATTCCTTACACACTTCATTCTAGGCTTTCTTTCAGGCTGTGGCTCTGGTGTTGTAGTTGTGGCAGGAGATGGAGGAAGAGGAGGTGGAGGAGAAGGAGGACCATGGTTGAACTCACAAAGGTGGCTTTGTTTTGTGAGTTTGCCCCTCAACCCCTTATTTAAGGCTTGTAAGATGAGATACTCACATAAGAGTCGTTGGCCCTCCTCCATTTCCTGCATTTTGCAGGCTACCATGTAGGGATATTCATCTTCATTATTGGGGGGGGGGGGGTTGTGGGGGGGGGTTCTGAGGGCCGCAGTAGCCTTCATAAATAGGCCAATTGCAGCCTCCTCCAGGTTACTCCTCTTTCTAGTACTTTTTGTTGGAATGCGGAAGAGAGGGACCTGGGTTTCGGGCAGGCTACTGGGCCCAACCACCTCCTGGCTGCCACTTTCCACTGCCTGGCTGAGGCTTTCCTGTGTATGAAAAAGGGACATAGTTTCAGTTTTTTGTTCAGCAATCACATACAATTTTCAGCTCATGACTGTTGCAAATTGAATGTTAATAAATAGAAACGACTATCATTCTGACCCCAGCATTTTTCATTCTTGTCACAATCATTTTTGTCTACTACTGTCTATTGATATGTAAAACACTTTGTGAAATCATAAATTAGTGATCAAAAATAATATCTATTTAACATCATTAATTTGACAACCAGAAATATTTTTAAGAATGCTATACCTGTCTCAAGCTGCGCTCCTCGACATGTTGCTGCCTGGAAGGCCCAGGTTGGTCGTCGGAAGCCTCAGCTGGGGGGGAAGGAAGCCGTGAAGGAAGATTGGAGAGTGCTGGCCTGGGTTCACTCTGGTCTGACAGAAAATGCAGTCTGTCATAGTACCATTGCCTGGGTACATAAACATCATCTGCTGCTTCTGATCTCAGGGAATCCTGGACCTTCTTGCGCTACCTAAGATAAGTACTCCTCATTCCACCAATTTTGGAATTTAAATACTTGATGTCTGCCGTGGGGATCATCGGCTTCACGAATTCAAGCAGTTTCTCCAGCGCTGCCTGCCTCTTTGTTTTGTTAGAAAAAAATGGGTGGTTCACCTGCCACAGACAGGGCAGCTCCCTGAACATATCAATGAATATTGATAGAAATTCCATATCAATGAAGGGATCCATTTTCTCTGCAAGACACAACACAAGACAAACCCTAATGTCAGGCTAAACTCTCCTAATCTTGTACTAATATAGGCCTCAATCTATAAGCAGTATAGGCCACTGATGCACCAAGTTAAAATTGTACCTTCATTATAATGTTCGGCGCTTCTGATACTCCTTCCTCCTCTCACAGATCGTACGTACGACGCACGTGTGTTACGCTTTATATACAATGCGCATGCGTGAAACCCCGCCCACCCCTGACGTTCTTTCTAGTCTATTCCTCGCCTCTTGTCTTTCGGCGCAGTGGGAGAGCACATGGCGGAGAAAGAGCAAGTGCATGCAGACAGCAGCAGCAACAATGAAAGCCCAGAGCCATGAATGTCCTGATCCCGGAGGAGATTTAAGGCCTCAGATATGTTCTTTATAGAGATGGTGGAGATGGTGGACATCTTGAAAAGGGCCAACTATGATGGGAAGCATGGATCTTACCCAAACCTAAATGTGAGAAAGGTCAAGATTATGACTAAAGGTATGAAAAGTCTGCACAGGAATTTTGGGGTACGGCGATCCAAGGATCAATTGAGGAAACGCTGGTCAGACCTGAAATTGTGGGAGCACTATCAGTACAGAAAGATCAAGAGAGTTCTTCAAAAAAGTAAGTAGTTGTCGTGTGTTCCTATTATTATTTTTTAATTGACAATTTTTATTAAGGTTTAAAAGTTACAAAGCAAAAATACGAGGCTCAAAAATACAAAGACAAGGGGGGATAGTGGGATAAAACAAACACAGAAGGGGTAAGGGGTGGGGAATAAGAAAGCATTAGCAGTCATCCAAAGGTTGCGTCAGTGCATCCTGCAAATATCAGACATTGGCTTAGTTGGTTGATCGACCAGGGTTGAGGCTCGGCTCTAAGAGAGCGTGTGCCCAACCCAGTGATAGTACCTATAGACCTGTATGCAGGTTCCAAACATCAGTTAAACATACCCTGAGGAAGACAATGTTTCTGCAAATGCATAGATTGTTTTTCCTAAACAATAAGGGGACGGGGGGTTAGTAAAAGAGGAAAAAAGAGAGGAGAAAAAGTATGTAGGAGAGTGTTTCCAACCATCCAGGCTCGTCCCTCTAGGATCCCATGCAGACGTGGACGAGGGCCCCGGGGAGCGGAGAAAAGGGGGAGGGGTGCTCCAGGCAGTCAGGGGGGTTCCACCTGGAGATACCAGCTCTCCCATATTGCTGTGTGTCTGGCCATGCGATCTTCCAATCGGGCCAACATAGACTCCATGATCTCTACATCCTAAATTCTGGCATAGAGGCTTGAGAGAGTTGGGGGGTGTCGTCTCTTCCATTGTAATGCCACTAGGCTCCTAGCTGCCGTGAGGATATGGGTGGCAAGCTTTTTTGCCAACCTGGGGAGATTGGGAGGAAGAAGACCCAGTAGGAACAACTTAGGGGAGATGGGGATATCCACCTCGAACAGCCGGCGGAGAAGTTCCCACACTGAGCTCCAGTAGGGCTGGAGAGCTGGGCAACCTCCAGCAGCGGTCCGAGGCCGATGGGTATATGGCGTGTAGGCGGGACGGTGTTAGGTACCAACCGTAAAGCACTTTATAAGTGTTTTCTTTGTAAAGAGTACACATAGAACTTTTAGCTGCACAGGACCATACAGCTCTCCATTGTGCATGGGAGAGTTCCTCCTCGAGGTTTTCTTCCCACTTGCGCATGTAGCTATGTTTTCCCAAGGAGAGTCTGTCACTAGAGTTTAAAATTTTGTAGATATCCGAGGTCAGACCTCTCTGTGAGGTTCCTGAGAGCACCACACTCTCGAATGGGGAAAGCATGGAGAACTGTAGCGCTACGTAAACTGTTGGCGCTATATAAATACTGTATAATAATAATAATAATAATAATAATAATAACTGTAGTGTCGGGGCGATAGTGAGGGCATAATGTCGTATCTGAAGGTACCCAAAGAGGGCAGTACTAGGAAGGTCATGCTTGGCTCTAAGTTGGTCAAAGGGTAGCAGTACCCTGGTTACTGGGTTTACTAGATGTCCAAAGTGAAAAAGATTTTTCTGTAACCAGGGATAGATCATCTGATGGGTTAAACTATTGGGTAATTTAGGATTATAGAGAAAGGCTGTAACTAAGGAGGCCTCAGAGTGGAAGGGTTTAACACAGTTCAGTTGTATCCAAATGGACCGCAGTAGATTCATGGTATGTAGGAGAGAGGTGGAGGGGACCTTGGCATTCGTGTTCCACAGGAAGTTGTTCGGTTGTACGGGGTAACTATTATTATTATTACTTGCATGATGCTCCATGTGCTTTTCTTTACCGTTGTACAGTTTAAAATGGCAACTTTCATGTTCATTGGCACAGTAATCGGTCGTAGGAAACATCGTTCGTTCGCCCACTTATAAGATGTTTTTGACAGATACAGGTTAACTACATTTGTTCAGGCCTATTTGTATTAAAAGAAGTTTGTTGTCTAGATGGGTTTGTAACTAGAATGAAATGGAAATTTGATTCAGTGTAAGGAGAGGACACTCAGCAGCTGTCTACACATCTGGACGCAGGAGCACTAGTGTGGGACACCAGAACAAACTTTTTAGGGTGTCCCACACAGGTGCTCCAGTGGATACTAGGGGTGTCTCCATGTGTGAAAATTGTACAAAAAAAGGGAAGTATTCCAGCTTTAGAAAGTAAATTTCTTCAGCTTGGAACAGCTTCTTCAGCCAAAAGAGACAATTGTACACAACACTTTCATGCAATGTTTCATATTTTTGTTTCTGGCCTCAAATATATGTGTGCTAAGTATACTTTTTTTTATTCACATAGTGGAGATAAGACTCGGGACATCTGAGGACTACAGGGACCCACAACCTCCTAAAAAAGCAGAAATCCCAAAACCACAAGCAGAGGATGAGGAGGGAGAGGTTTCTGAAGTGGCCAAAATAGTCACCACAACAGGTGAGTGTCAGAAACCACAGCTCCAGGAAATAGATGTATGCCTGCATATTTATAATACATGTTGTGTTTTTTTTAGTTTAGGTGATGTGGATGTTGTGGAAGAAGAATCTCATTTCACCAGTGAAAGTGCCCCGATCCTCAACGGGGAGATAATGGGGTGCAATCGTGATTTAGAAAAGATAAAGGAAAACATCAATGATGTTCAACAAAAAATGAAGAACATCATTGATGTTTTAGGCAGAATATAAAACACACCAAAATTGTACCATTTTATCGTGTATTTTTGCTTTTAAAAACAAGTTTTAAAGTATTTTAACCACTTGACGACCGCCTCACGCTGATATACTTCAGCAGAATGGCACGGGCAGGCAAAATCACGTACCTGGTACGTGATTGCCTTCCCGCGGGCGGGGGGTCCGATCGGACCCCCCCCGGTGCCCGAGGCGGTCGGCTTTGGTCTGGGAGCGTTCAGAGATGAGGGGGAGGCCATCTATTCGTGGCCCCCCCCCTCGCGATCACTCCCAGCCAATGAGAATCTTCCCCTGCCTCTGTGTAGTACATAGAGGCAGGGGATGTGATGTCATCTCTCTTTGGCTCGGCATTTTCCGCTCCGGCGCCGAGGAGAGAAGACTGCAATGTGAGTGCACCAACACAACACATCACAGTAGAACATGCCAGGCATACTTTACACCCCCGACCCCCCCGATCAACCCCCGATCACCCCTCCCCCCCTGTCACACTGACACCAAGCAGTTTTTTTTTCTGATTACTGCATGGTGTCGGTTTGTGACAGTTAGTGTGGTAGGGCAGTTAGTATTAGCCCCCTTTAGGTCTAGGGTACCCCCCTAACACCCCCTAATAAAGTTTTAACCCCTTGATCACCCCCGTCGCCAGTGTCACTAAGCGATCATTTTTCTGATCGCTGTATTAGTGTCACTGGTGACGCTAGTTAGGGAGGTAAATATATAGGTTCGCCTAAATAAAAAAAAATAGTTGTTGTTTTATTGTTCTCTCTCTCTCTATTCTCTCTCTATTGTTCTGCTCTTTTTTATTGTATTCTATTCTGCAATGTTTTATTGTTATTATGTTTTATCATGTTTGCTTTTCAGGTATGCAATTTTTTATACTTTACCGTTTACTGTGTTTTATTGTTAACCATTTTTTTGTCTTCAGGTACGCCATTCACGAATTTGAGTGGTTATACCAGAATGATGCTTGCAGGTTTAGGTATCATCTTGGTATCATTCTTTTCAGCCAGCGGTCGGCTTTCATGTAAAAGCAATCCTAGTGGCTAATTAGCCTCTAGACTGCTTTTACAAGCAGTGGGAGGGAATGCCCCCCCCGCACCGTCTTCTGTGTTTTTCTCTGGCTCTCCTGTCTCAACAGGGAACCTGAGAATGCAGCCGGTGATTCAGCCAGCTGACCATAGAGCTGATCAGAAACCAGAGTGGCTCCAAACATCCCTATGGCCTAAGAAACCGGAAGCTACGAGCATTTCATGACTTAGATTTCGCCGGATGTAAATAGTGCCATTGGGAAATTGGGAAAGCATTTTATCACACCGATCTTGGTGTGGTCAGATGCTTTAAGGGCAGAGGAGAGATCTAGGGTCTAATAGACCCCAATTTTTTCAAAAAAGAGTACCTGTCACTACCTATTGCTACCATAGGGGATATTTACATTTCCTGAGATAACAATAAAAATGATTAAAAAAAAAATGAAAGGAACAGTTTAAAAATAAGATAAAAAAGCAAAAAAAATAATAAAGAAAAAAAAAAAAAAAGCACCCCTGTCGCCCCCCGCTCTCGCGCTAAGGCGAACGCAAGCGGCGGTCCGTCGTCAAATGTAAACAGCAATTGCACCATGCGTGTGAGGTATCACCGCTAAGGTCAGATCGAGGGCAGTAATTTTAGCAGTAGACCTCCTCTGTAAATCTAAAGTGGTAACCTGTAAAGGCTTTTAAAAATGTATTTATTTTGTTGCCACTGCACGTTTGTGCGCAATTGTAAAGCATGTCATGTTTGGTATCCATGTACTCGGCCTAAGATCATCTTTTTTATTTCATCAAACATTTGGGCAATATAGTGTGTTTTAGTGCATTAAAATTTAAAAAAGTGTGTTTTTTCCCCAAAAAATGCGTTTGAAAAATCAAGTGGTTAGAAAAGTGGGTGATGTGTGACATAAGCTTCTAAATGTTGTGCATAAAATGCCAGGACAGTTCAAACCCCCCCCAAATGACCCCATTTTGGAAAGTAGACACCCCAAGCTATTTGCTGAGAGTCATGTTGAGTCCATGGAATATTTTATATTGTGACACAAGTTGCGGGAAAGAGACAAATTTTTTATTTTTTTTGCACAAAGTTGTCACTAAATGATATATTGCTCAAACATGCCATGGGAATATGTGAAATTACACCCCAAAATACATTCTGTTGCTTCTCCTGAGTACGGGGATACCACATGTGTGAGACTTTTTGGGAGCCTAGCCGCGTACGGGACCCCGAAAACCAAGCACTGCCTTCAGACTTTCTAAGGGCGTAAATTTTTGATTTCACTCTTCACTGCCTATCTCAGTTTCGGAGGCCATGGAATGCTCAGGTGGCACAAACCCCCCAAATGACCCCATTTTGGAAAGTAGACACCCCAAGCTATTTGCTGAGAGGTATAGTGAGTATTTTGCAGACCTCACTTTTTGTCACAGTTTTGAAAATTGAAATAAGAAAATAAAAATGTTTTTTCTTGTCTTTCTTCATTTTCAAAAACAAATGAGAGCTGCAAAATACTCACCATGCCTCTCAGCAAATAGCTTGAGGTGTCTACTTTCCAAAATGGGATCATTTGGGGGGGGTTGTGCCACCCAGGCATTCCATGGCCTCCTAAACTGTGATAGGCAGTGAAGAGTGAAATCAAAAATTTACACCCTTATAAATCCTGAAGGCGGTGATTGGTTTTCGGGACCCCGTACGGGGCTAGGCTCCCAAAAAGTCCCACACATGTGGTATCCCCATACTCAGGAGAAGCAGCTAAATGTATTTTGGGGTGCAATTCCACATATGCTCATGGCCTGTGTGAGCAATATATTATTTAGTGACAACTTTGTGCAAAAAAAAAAAAACATTTGTCACTTTCCCGCAACTTGTGTCAAAATATAAAATATTCCATGGACTCAACATGACTCTCAGCAAATATCTTGGGGTGTCTATTTTCCAAAATGGGGTCATTTGGGGGGGTTTTGTGCCTTCTGGGCATTTTATGGCCTTCAAAAGTAGGTAGTGATAGGTAGTGAGGAGTGAAATCAAAAATTTACGCCCTTAGAAATCCTGAAGGCGGTGATTGGTTTTCGGGGCCCCGTACACGGCTAGGCTCCCAAAAAGTCCCATACATGTAGTATCCCTGTACTCAGGAGAAGCAGCTGAATGTATTTTGGGGTGCAATTCCACATATGCCCATGGCCTGTGTTAGCAACATATCATTTAGTGACAACTTTTTGTAATTTTTTTTTTTTGTCATTATTCGATCACTTGGGACAAAAAAAATAATATTCAATGGGCTGAACATGCCTCTCAGCAATTTCCTTGGGGTGTCTACTTTCCAAAATGGGTTCATTTGGGGGGGTTTTGTACTGCCCTGCCATTTTAGCACCTCAAGAAATGACATAGGTAGTCATAAACTAAAAGCTGTGTAAATTCCAGAAAATGTACCCTAGCTTGTAGGCGCTATAACTTTTGCACAAACCAATAAATATACACTTATTGACATTTTGTTTACCAAAGACATGTGGCCGAATACATTTTGGCCTAAATGTATGACTAAAATTTAGTTTATTGGATTTTTTTTATAACAAAAAGTAGAAAATATCATTTTTTTTCAAAATTTTCGGTCTTTTTCCGTTTATAGCGCAAAAAATAGAAACCGCAGAGGTGATCAAATACCATCAAAAGAAAGCTCTATTTGTGGGAAGAAAAGGACGCAAATTTCGTTTGGGTACAGCATTGCATGACCACGCAATTAGCAGTTAAAGCGACACAGTGCCAAATTGGAAAAAGTCCTCTGGTCTTTAGGCAGCCAAATGGTCCGGGGCTGAAGTGGTTAAAAGCCAAATTTTGAAGTAGGTGAGAGGAAGGGGTTGCACCCCCAAAACACGCCCATTGATCACCCATGATGGGAGCTAGCACATGTTGACATTAGGCATGGGATCATGCCTTTGTAAGTTCCTGAGTTGTGTATGTTCTGTTTGGAAACATGCCCGTTGAACCAAAAAAAGGCTATTTCTAATGTGACCAAAAATGTTGTACAACAAAGATGTTGGTTAGTTCAAAAACCCTTTTCTGTGTGATTGTGAATGTGCTTTTGAGTAAAATGTTTTCTACTCAACAATGTGTGGCTTCTTTTTTCAAAGCTCAAAAGCAGTTTTTGTAGTAAGTTGGTGTTTACAGTGGCAATGGGGGTTATTTACTAAAGGCAAATCCACTTTGCACTACAAGTGCACTTTCATTGCCATTTCAAGTGCACTTTTTCAGTGCAATTGGAGTGCAAAGTGGATTTTCCCTTAGTAAATAACTCCCACAGTGCTTTTTAATTTGCCACAATCACGCCATTTTCATGACTACCAAAAAATCACAAAAGAAAGAAACACAAGCAGTAAATACAAGGAAATATTATTTCTGTTTATCCCAAAAAAATTAATTTTTAAAATGTTTCTTGATTGTGTGGCATATTAATGGTCCCCCTACCCGCAAAGTACTCCAGATTTTTTTCTCACTTTGCCGGCGTTTTGGGTGGGCAAGCCAGGACGGCCAGCTTCAAGTGCCGTCTGGGTTGAAGAATCAGGAAAGCCGGCCACAGTCCCAACTAAGGCCACATAGTTTGTAGTATTTTTTCGAAGAAAATTGTGCATAATGCAGCAGGCAAGCACAATATGGTTGAGTTTATATTTCGCCATGTGGATTGGTGTCAGAAATAGGCGGAACCGGCTGGCCATTATCCCAAAAAAGCTCTCCAGCTCTTTTCTGGCTCTGGCCAGCCAATAATTAAAAACCCTCTGGTCCAGGGTGAGGGTCCTCATATGGAATGGCCGCATAAATGGTCCCCCAGCGCAAATGCTTCAGCCACGATGAAGACGAACGGGCGTCTTTCTACATTGTCTTCTGGAGGTGGCAAGCCCAAGCTGCCATTCTGGAGCCGTCGGTAAAACTCCATGTGGGCGATGACTCCACCATCCGACATCCGCCTATTTTTCCCCACGTCCACATACAGGAACTCGTAAGTAGCCAACACCACCACCAACAACACAATACTTTTAAACCCCTTGTAATTATAATAGTATGACCCCGAGTTGGGGAGTGGGACTATGTGGACATGTTTCACATCTATTGCCCCTCCGAAGTTAGGAAAGTCCCACCGTTGGCTAAAGTGGGAGGCCGCAATCTGCCATTCCTGTGGTGTTGAAGGAAACTGTGGCGTCAAAGAAGAAAAAAATAATACTTTTGCACATAACATTGCAAGTAGATTAGACACAAACATTCTTGGCCAACATCAGTATAACATTTATTTTAAGGAGTACTTAAAGACAAAAATATAAGGTCCACTTATCAGATTCCTCACCCCCTCTGAATGCCCATTGTAAAAATTTTAGGGGGGGGATGTTTTGGACAGGTAACCCTCTTCACTTCATTGAGAGCTGAATGCATAAATAATGTGTGTTTCTTTGGCCAGTCCCTCCTTACCTTAAACTATTGGAAGCCCACTGGACAGGTAAGAAGTGTCATAATACAAAAATATGAATACCCACATTTTTACATTATGCAATTACCTATCAAGATAATAGGCAAACAAAACTTTAAACAGTACCAGTTGAAAGTATTCAGGCAGGACCTTTCACTATATGCTTTGGTGAATTCATCCATAAATATGACCACAAAAGAGGTAGGTATAGTGTGTATGGGTTGGGCAAAATCAGTGGATAGAGGATTTGTATATGTTGACTTAGCGTTTGGGGGGGAGGGAGGGTTCCAAATGATTTTTCTGCATGAATTCAAGTACACAAATAACATTTGTACACATTTTAGGGTGTGTTTAGGGTAAAGCACTACAATGGAGCTGACAAAATACATTGTTAAGTGACTAGGCTAGGTGTGTATGAGCCCAGGATAGCAGGCTGGGGAGGTTAGCGAAGGCAAATATGCATGAAGGACAAAAAGGAAGTTTAAAAGCTTCCAGCATGCATGAGGACAAAGGGGACATTCACAGCATATTACAATCATAGTAATTAGGGAATGATGAATGAAATACAATACATTAGCAAACATGAAATACATAGAATGTGATGTTAAAGGAGAAAACTTACCCCATTATAGTCCTTCTGCAGGACCCGAATGATGGCAGAACAGGTCTCTGGAATAATGATCCCCAGAGCCTGTGGGGAGATGCCTGTCGAGAACTTTATGTCCTGGAGACTTCTCCCCGTTGACAAGTACCGCAACATGGTGACTAGCCTCTGCTTGGGAGTGATGGCTTGCCCCATGCAGGTGTCCTGCCTGCTAATATTAGGGGACAGCAAAGACAACAAACGGTGAAAAACGGGGTCCGTCATCTGGAGATAATTCCTGAAATCATAAGGATTATTCTCATGGATCTCCCGCAACAAAGTCATATGAGAGAATTGGTCACGCTGGAGCAACCAATTGTAACCGCAACATGGCTTCAAAACGGTCGGCTGGTCAGAATGAACTAACAGAAAGCACTAAAAAACATAAAGGCCTAAAAAGAGAGAGCTGAAATTCAGAAAGGAGCAGGCAAGAACGCACTGAAAATCAAATACGTACTATAATAATAATAATACGCACTGACAAACAAATTCGAACTAACTACATGCACTGAAGAACAGATACGAACCCACAAGCACAAACTGAAGAGCAGTAATAACAATCTGAAAAGCATGAGTCTGAAAAGCGTGAATCGTCTCTCACCAAACTTCTACTAACATGAGATTAGCAGAAGGAGCCCAAAGGGTAGTGCACTTGGTATTTAACTTTCCTTTTCTAGTACCGTCATACGTGTTGTGCGTCACCGCGTTTTTAACGTTTGGAATTTCCATCCAACTTTGTGTGACCGTGTGTATGCAAGACAAGTTTGAGCCAACATCCGTTGGAAAAAAAACATGGATTTTGTTGTCGGAATGTGTGATCGTGTGTACGCGGCATAATAGTGTATGGGATCAAGGAAGAAAAAACTAAAATAACATGATGATCAAATAAATAATACTGGACTTGATGAACAGTGCAAGAATTCCTAAAAAAAAAAAAAAAAAAGAAAAAAAGAAAGTAGGTGCTAACAAAATAAATACAGGCCGAGGGTCATAACCAGCACCAACAGACAGAAGACAGACAATGATACATGGGTGCAGATAGATATAATAGTGTAGAGATGTAGAATTTTTACTAAATTCCTTCTTGTATTTTTTGTGAATTCTGTAGACAGCAGAGGGCTATACTCAGCCTAATTATATCTCAACAGGAGTATTTCTCTAATCACAGAGTGTATTTTCTCTGTCACATCACAAGTTGTTTGAGATTGCTCCAGCAGGTTGTGGTAGAGAAATATGATTTGGTGTTATGGATTTCTAATAGCTTGGCCAATCATTTGGCCTGGGAAACATGCTTGGACAACTATTTTAGTATATATCTGAGCCAATTTCTGTTCTGTCATCTCCCTCTAAGGTACCTTTCATACCAGCGGACTGATGGGGCCTGCCTGTCCATTTTTCAGGCAGACCCGATTGGACCACCCATTGTTCTCTATGGAGAGGCAGATGTAAATTAATATGTGTCCTTTTACACCCACCTGCATCCAATCCGAGAGGCCAAAAACAGACGAATGGGGATCCGTTCCCCATCCACCTATCAGATCGGATGACAGATTGAAACAGACATGCAATCCTTTTCAATCCGACCGCCCCATAGAAAAACGTGGGCGCCCTATAGTGAAAAATATTGGTTTCTGTCAGATAATGCATCACTTTGCCCAGAAAATTGCTGCAATTACACATGTTTAGGCATTCTCATGTTTATTTCTTTTGTTTTATTGATATGACACAAAAAAGAGGAGAAACAAAAAGCCAAATCTCAGACACATGCATTCATTTTCTTTTTTAGTCTTTCTTTCCTTTATTTTCATTCTGTAATCTGCCCAATAAGTCTGTTGTTTTTCAAAAGAACAAACTACCTTGTAAATGTAGCAATTACAGGGATAAAGCAAACCATTTACCATTAACAGCTTACAATGATCAGCTTTTATTTATTTATGTAAAACCTTTATCTAAAAAAAAAAAAAAATTGTTGTAATTACTTATAACGTGTGGGCTGTAGTTGAACTTAAATTTGTTAATGCATCTAAATCTGCTTTACATCTAATACATCCCCCAGTTTGACAATGCAGCTATCCAAAGGTGCCCCCTGTGCTCTTTCACCCAGAGTGATGGCACGCTAATACAGGAATTGTGCTGCTGCCCAGATCACAGAGTGATTTTATTCTCTAGGGTATTAGAAAAAAAATGTATAATGTTTGGGGGTTCTAAGTGATTTTCTAGCAAAATAAACCTGTTTTTAACTTGTAAACAACAAATCTCAGAAAGAGGCTCAGTCTTTAAGTGGTTAAAAGTTTAAATCAGTATTTTTTGCTAGAAAATTACTTAGAACCCCCAAACATAATATCTTTTTTAGCAGACACCCTAGAGAATAAAATGGTGAACATTACAATATTTTATGTTACACGGTATTTAGCACAGTGGTCTTTCAAATACATTTTTTTTGGTGAAAAAATACACTTTAATAAATAAATAAAAAAAAAACACACAGTATTTACCCCAATTTGTTTGTATAATGAAAGACGATGTTATGTTGAGTAAATAGATACCTATGTCACGCTTTAAAATTGCACACCCTCATGGAATGGCAGCAAACTATGGTACTTTAAAATCTCAGTAGGTGACAATTTTTACAGGTTACCTGTACAGAGGAAGGAAAATGAATCTGAAATGTGTATGCAGTTTACTGTGCAGCAATAAAACTGACATGACATCAACATTGTGGGGTGAACAGGGCACATAGAAAACAATTGTTTTCTTTATCTCCTTGCAGAGATGTATGCATTAAATATACGTGTCTCTGCACATGGTGTGAACAAGCCTATGCAAGTCAACTCTGCGAGTATTTTCCATCAGTTTTTATGCCTGTAGGGTGTAAACGAGGCCTTAAAAACAGGATTTGTCGGTTATGCTCTTTAATATATTCAAATAAATGCACCCACTTAAATTGAGAAATGAGACCTCTGATATTCCATGACAAAATTATTACTTTATCCATAATAATATAATAGTCACTGATAGTATAATTCTTTTGCTGCCAGGTGCTACGCTCTACTTTTAACCCTTTCATGACTAAACCTATTTTTGACATTTGGTGTTTACAAGTTAAAATCCGTATTTTTTGCTAGAAAATTACTTAGAGCTCCCAAACATTATATATATTTTTTTAGCAGAGAATCTAGAGAAAAAAATGGCGATTGTTGCAATATATTTTATCACACGTATTTGTGCAGCGGTGTTTTAAACGCAAAATTTTTGGGAAAAGGGACACTTTCATGAATTTAAAAAAAAAAACAAACAGTAAAGTTAGCCCAATTTTTTTGTATAATGTGAGAGATGATGTTACACCGAGTAAATAGATACCAAACATGTCACGCTTTATAATTGCACGCACTTGTGGAATGGCGACAAACTACGGTACCTAAAAATCTCCATAGGCGACGCTTTAATTTTTTTTACGGTTACCAGGTTAGAGTTACAGAGGAGGTCTAGGACTAGAATTATTGCTCTCGCTCTGACGATAGCGGCGATACCTCACATGTGTGATTCGAACACCGTTTACATTTGCGACTTCCGTATGCGTTTTCTTTGCTGCGCGAGCTCGCGGGGACGGGGGCGCTTTAAATTTTTTTTTCTTATTTATTTTATTTATTTTTATTTTTATAAATTCTGTTTTTAAAAAAAAATTTGATCACTTTTATTGCTGTCACAAGGAATGTAAACATCCCTTGTGACAGTAATAGGTGGTGACAGGTACTCTTTATGGAGGGATCTGGAGTCTAAAAGACCCCCGATCCCTCCTTTGCACTTCACAGTATTCAGATTGCCAAAAACGGTGATTCTGAACACTGTATATTTTTTTAAAACCGGCGCCATTGGCAGCCCAGTAAACGGGGACTGACATCATGACATCGCTTCCGCGTTTACAATTAGAAGGCTGGAACGAAGCCATGCACAGCTTTGTTCAAGACTGTCAGCAGTACCGGAGGCGGCGGATCATCGATCAGGCCTCCCGGTGGATCGGGAGGCCCGGTAAGAGCAGCGGGAGGCGGCGGGAGGAGGGGGGACGTCCCCTCTCACTCCTCTGGTATAACAGCTTTTAGCCGCATCGGTTGTTATACATGGATAGCCGATCGCCCGCTCTACAACATGGTACTGGGATAATGCCTGCAGCTGCGGGCATCATCCCGGTATAACCCCGGAAAGCCGAGTACGCACATCTGCGTACGCTCGGCGGGAAGGGGTTAAACTCAGGTGGTCAGAACATTTTTGCAAGTTTTCCATTGGTTTTTCTTTTCCTTACAGCTTTCAGAGTTTGTAAAAGAACCCCAAACCATGCATTTTCTGCAAAAGACCAGTAACAAACACAGCAAAATGTACAAAAGTACTGCTATTAGTAGTTATATTAGTACATTTTAAATTGTGCCTTCTTGTGAAACAATGAAAATCAAAGGTATGCAGAACTGTGAATAAGTAAATGACTCTAAAAAAAAAAACTCTAAAAAACTTCACTTACAGCTTTCAGAGTTTGTGAAGAACCCCCCAAACCATACATTTTATGAAAGCATAGGACTAGTAGAATTAAAAGAAGGTCTTATTGATATTTTAGGTTCCATGCGCAAATGTTTAGTTGCCCAAATAATCAATGTATAAATAAACAGTGCTGCGCTACTCATAAATATGGACTGGACTGGAATGCTTTAATTAGTTCATGTCTTTATTAATTGTTGTATTTACACTTTAGTAGTTATGAGTAACGCAGCACTGTTTATTTATACATTGATTATTTGGGTGGAGTGAAATACTTTGATTGATAGCAGCTACCTTTTATTGATTCTTTGTCACTTATACCTACTTATTTACTATTTAATTGTGCTGATTGGTTTCATTATTATTTTTATAGCTGTCCAAATGTTTAGTTAAAAAAAACAAATATTTGTACATTTTAAACTGTTTTATTTTGTGAAACAGTGAAAATCAAAGGTACACAAAACTAGAAAACAATCTGGAGTTTGGCTTTCACCTATGCAACTTGCTAATGCCCAATCAAAGTGCCAAGTGTGCACTGCATTGGTATATGTTGTGAAAAACGAATGCTTGCATACATTTTACTGCAACGCAGTGTGTTAAAATGTGCAGCAACTGACATTTGTGTTGTGTTTTAGACCTCATTTGCACAGCCAAAAAGGCCTGTACATCTTTAAGAAGGAGTATATTTCTTTACCTAGGAATCAAATGTGTTTGCATAGAGCCAATTGTTACAGCCTGTACAAACCAATGACACTGTGGCTGTACACATGTAACTTCTAAGTGGATCTGCATGCATTGGAAAGGCTGCAGTGCATCCTCCACCTTGCTTATCCTGTGTTCCATACTGGCTTTATGGTCCCTGATTTTTCGCACATCTGCATTAGGAAATTAACATTTAGGTGAATCTCCTCCACATTTTCTATTAAAGACATGTTTTATTATTTACACAAAATATAACTCTATGTTTCGATATTTATAAGTCTATGTTTTGTTTATGGAGGCCTTGCAGATCATTTTCAGCTCTTGGAATAAAAGTTTTTTAACCTTCTACAGCCAGAAGAGTGCCATATCATTAGTAACATCATTAAGAAACATTCTGAATTTGAGACAAACAAGTAAATAAGTTGTTACATTATAGACTATACTTGCCCATATATTTGTTACATGAACAAAAAATTCTGCTTTACAAGGTTTGGCCTTAAAGTTAAAATGTTCTTTGCCCTTTAAAGGAAAGTATCAAGATCTCTTTTAATGTCACTTACTACATATACTCTTCTTCCCTTCTTTCCCCACTTCTTCATTCTTCAGAGAAAGCAAAGTGACATACCCGGCAGTTCTGGGGGAGCATGTGACCTACTCCACTTTCTCCAAAATACAATTGCTGATTGGCTGTTCAGGCACCCAGAACTGTCACATGGGGCAGAGAGCGAGTCCTTGATTCTTTGTAAATTCCAAGACTAACAGCTTACATCTTCTCCTCATTCCCAGGTGAACAGAATAGTGGGGTAAGCAAAACACAAAAGTAAAAGCATCTGCAGGGGCTGACATTAAAGTGAATCTCTTACTTTGCCTTAAAAAGGGAGAGCATGTGTTTATTTTAAATACAAGAAGCATACAGACTGTCTACTGCCTCTTTTTATTTTAAAGATACAGTTATCCTTTAACTTTTTGTAACTTTAAAGTATATTGTTGAAATTGTGGACTCATAGATAGAAAACTATTATATGGTATATTATAAATGTCCATGAGCTCTCAAAAACAAATATATGCATTTAAAATATACTGTAGACAGGATGACCACAGTCATAAATCACCTGCAAAACTATGGATGGTTTCTGTAAATGTGAGCTTGGAAGTCACTGAAGAAGGAAGGAGAATATGATGGCTGTTAACGAAGTACTTCAGAGAGCCCCATTGTTTGATAAACTCATCAATCTTTCTTATAAAGTACCTGTTTAAAAGATATATTGTTTTATCAGACTTTATTGAATTTCAGGTTTGGTGCACTGAAAATAGAACTGATGATTTATGAAACTGGAGTACGGAATTAAGATCTAGAAATATCTGGATAAATGAGGAACTAGCACAATTGTGTGATATGCATGTAGCTCCTGGCGTATTCCAGCTTATCTCAAAGTTTCCCTCTCTGGGAATACTGTGCATGACACCAAGTCTATGACCCCCCTATATATCCTCGATCCCTGTCCTGGGAAATTAGATGGTCTCTAAAGGTGTATTCACAGGCTGACTTGCTTAAGAAATGTATAGAATATGTAAACTTAATATGTTTTCTGCAGTTTTAAAGCTGGTAGCTGTCACAATGAAATGAACCATCTGGTTTAATATATTTAAATAACAGGGATGTACATCAAGATACATCCACATTTATTATAGCAGAGTATACAGTATATTTTGCAGTATTAGCCATTGCTAGATTTAATTATTGAATGCCCTACAGATTCATACTTTCAGTGACTAAATTTGGAAAATGATACACAAAAGAACAAATATAATAATGAATAAATAAATTATGAATAGCATAGTGATTTAACACTCTAGTGTTGTACCATTTTAATTACAGCCAGAAAGATATCAGCATATAGTTTGTGTTTTTTGTGTTTTTTTTCTACATACTGTCACCAGAACAGTAAAGTGTCACCATAGTCACTCTCAGCTGCTTGTGCACACCTGCTGCCGGCCTCTCTGCAGCCAGCTCCCCGACCGACTCCGCGGAGAGGGCCACATGTCTCTCTGGCAGGGTCCCGGGTCCCCACTCTCAAGGCAGCTGGGCTGCTCCTTGTGCCGGTACTGCTCACCATGGCCGGCTCTGCGGCTGTCCAGCCAGCCTCCTATTCAGCTCTGGGTGGAGGAAATGAAGAGGTCAGGTCATGTGACCATGAAGGGGGAGGAGTTCGAGGAGACCGGTTCTGCCTGATGTCGTGAAAGAGCCAGGACTGCCAGAAATGTAAGCCACACTATGCCAGCCTGCCAATTTAAAAAAAATGTTGTATCCTGCCTGCCAATGTTTATTTATTTGTTTATTTTTTGTATACTGCCTGCCAATGTTTTAAACTATTCATGATAAAAGCATGCTTTGGTCAGTCTCTCTTAGAGACCCCTTTCACACTGAGGCGGTGGGGGTAAAGCGATGCTAGTTTTAGTGGCGCTTTATCGCTTTTATAGCGGTGCTCCGGCGCCGATAACAGAGCGCTTTTAACCCCCCAGAAGGGGTTAAAAGTGCCTGCTTAGCGCTGTTTTCAAATCGCTTTGAAAGTGGCGCCCATTCATTTCAAGGGGCAGTGGAGGAGCGGTGTATACACTGCTCCCCCATTGCCCCAAAGATGCTGCTTGCAGGACTTTTTTTTCTGTCCTGCAAGCGCACCGCCCCAGTGTCAAAGCACTAGGGCTTTCACACTGGGGATGCAGAAGAGGCAGTTTACAGGCACTTTACAGGCGCTATTTTTAGTGTAAAAGGGGTCATACACAATGTGAGTGATGCTGAACAAAGGTAGAAGGACCCATTTCACACCTAGACCGCCCTGCCAGGCCCGGACTGGCTATAGGGCACACTGGGCATTTGCCCAGTGGACCGGGGCCTCCAGGCTGCATGTCCTAAGAAGAGCAGCCCATTGATGACCAGGCCGAACAGCAGGAGATAAGCGGCGACCACGGTTTGGACACGGCTAACACAGACCCTGGCCACTGCTCACCCCCTGCTATGCAGCCGTGCCTGAAGCAGGCCCGGTGCCAGAAAACTAGCATGTGCAGGAGAAGGTAGGAGAGAAGTACCTGCAGGGGACAGACACCTCCCGGGCCAGCCCCTGGAGACATAGCTGCACTTGGGACACCAGCAGCCTCTGTCCTAACAATGGCCAGCACACTGTGACAGTTGCACAGGGAGGAAGGTTAGTGCACTGAACTGATCCAGTGTGTGTTACAGCCAAAGTCCCATTCTGGAGCGGCGGTTAAGGGGGTGGAGTGGGGCTGTCTGTTTGCTGGTCTCTTTGCTGGACTGAGGCTGTCTCTTTGCTGGACTGGGGCTGTCTTTTTGCTGGACTGAGGCTGTCTCTTTGCTGGACTGGGGCTGTCTCTTTGCTGGACTGGGGCTGTCTCTTTGCTCGACTGGGGCTGTCTCTTTGCTGGACTGGGGCTGTCTCTTTGCTGGACTAAGGCTGTCTCTTTGCTGGACTGGGGTTATCTCTTTACTGGACTGGGGCTGTCTCTTTGCTGGACTGAGGCTGGACTGAGGCTGTCTTTTTGCTGGACTGAGGCTGGACTGAGGCTGTCTCTTTGCTGGACTGGGGCTGTCTTTTTGCTGGACTGAGGCTGTCTCTTTGCTGGACTAGTGCTGTCTCTTTGCTAGACTGGGGCTGTCTCCTTTCTGTTCTGAGGCTGTCTCTTTACTGGACTAAGGCTGTCTCTTTGCTGGACTGAGGCTGTCTTTTTGCTGGTCTGGGATGTCTCTTTGCTGGTCTGGGGATGTCTATTTGCTAGTCTGAGACTGTCTCTTTGCTGCACTGGGGGTGTCTCTTTGCTACACTGGGGGTGTCTCTTTGCTCCACTGGGGGTGTCGCTTTGCTGGATTGGGATGTCTCTCAGGATGAATATCCCATCACAACCATTAACGCGAATGCCCGCCCATCTCCACCCGCTCCCCCCAGGAGTCAGGCTGCCCAGTCTAAAATGCCTGGGCCTATTTTTGTCCCAGTCCGGGCCTGTGATTGATCACAGAGAACACATGGTACCAAGGCCACGCACAGTGTCCTAGTACACTGATCTGTGTTCTGCTGTGCCCGGGACACAGCAGGCCACAGATCATGCTGCTGCATGCCCCCTAGGGTGTGCACGAGATACACAACTGGGAAGATGTCATATGACATCCACCCAAACAGCAGTGCTCCCGCATGGTTGTTTTATTACTATAGACCGTGCAGGAGGTGGTTAAAATACCATATCAAATTTTTGAGATGACAATTTAACCAATGACCAGAGCACTTTTTACAATTTGGCACAGCCCTGCTTTAACTGGTAATTGCGAGGTCATGCAATGTTGTACCCAAACAAAATTTGCGTCCTTTTTTTACCACACATAGAGCTTTCTTTTGATGGTATTTGCTTGCCTCTGCAATAAAAAAAAAATTCTGATATAAATGGAAAAAGACCAAAAATTTTGAAAAAAAAATATTTTCCACTTTTTGTTTTTAAAAAAAAGTAATAAACTCAATTTTAGTCATACATTTAGGCCAAAATGTATTCAGCCGCATGTCTTTGGTAAAAAAAATGTCAATATATTTATTGGTTTGCGCAAAAGTTATAGCGTCTACAAATTTACGCAGCTTTTAGTTTATGACTACCTATCTAATTTTTTGAGGTGCCAAAATGGCAGGGCAGTACAACCCCCCCCCCCCAAATGACCCCATTTTGGAAAGTAGACACCCCAAGGAAATTGCTGAGAGGCATTTTGAGCCCATTGAATATTTTATTTTTTTGTCACAAGTGATTGAAACATGACAAAAAAAATTACACCATGTCACAACGTCACTAAATGATATATTGCTCACACATTCAATGGTTATATGTGGAATTACACCCCAAAATACATTCTGCTGCTTCTCCTGTGTTTGGGGATACCTCATGTGTGAGACTTTTTTAGAGCCTAGCCGCATACAGGACCCCGAAAACCAAGCACCGCTTTCAGGGTTTCTAAGGGTGTAAATTTTTTATTTCACTCCTCACTACCTAGTGATGAGGGCCATAAAATGCCAAGATGGCACAACCCCCCCCCCCCCCAAATGACCCCATTTTGGAAAGTAGACACCCTAAGCTATTTGCTGATAGGCATGTTGAATCCATGGAATAGTTTATATTTTGCCACAAGTTGATTTTTTTATGTTTGCACAAAGTTGTCATTAAATGATCTATTGCTCAAACATGCGATGGGCATATGTGCTTCTCATCTGCTGCTTCTCTTGAGTACAGGGATACCACATGTATGACACTTTTTGGGAGCCTAGCCGTGTACAGGACCCCAAAAACCAAGCACTGCCTTCAGGCTTCCTAAGGGCGTAAAATGGTGATTTCACTTCCTCACTACTTATCACAGTTTCGGAGGCCATGAAATGACAAGATAGCACAAAACCCCCCCAAATGACCCCATTTTGGAAAGAAGATACTTCAAGCTTTTTTCTGAGAGGCATGTTGTGTCCATGGAATATTTGATATTTTGCCACAAGTTTCGGGAAAATTTAATTTTTTTTTTTTACACAAAGTTGTCACTAAATGATATATTGTTCAAACATGGCATGGTTATATGTAGAATTACATGGGAAAAATACATTTTGCTGCTTCTCCTGTGTATGAGGATACCAAATGTGTGAAACTTTTTGGGAACCTAGCCGCGTACAGGACCCCAAAAACCAAGCACCGCATTCAGGCTTTCTAAAGGCATAAAATTGTGATTTTACTCCTCAATACCTATGACAGTTATGGAGGCCCTAAAATGTCCAGATAGCACAACCCCCCCCCCCCAAATGACCCCATTTAGACACCCCAAGGTATTTGCTAAGAGGCACGGTGAGTATTTTGCAGATCTCATTTATTTTTGAAAATTAAGAAAGAAAAGAAAAATGTTTTGTTTTTTTTTTTTTTCAATTTTCAAAACTTTGTGACAAAAAGCGAGATATGCAAAATATTCAACATGCCACTCAGCAAATAGCTTGGGGTGTCTACTTTCCAAAATGGGGTCATTTGGGGGGGTTGTGCTATCTGGGCCTTTCATGGCCTCCGAAACTGTGATAGGTAGTGAGCAGTGAAATAAAAAATGTACGCCCTTAGAAATCCTGAAGGCGGTGATTTTTTGTTTTCAGGGTCCTGTACGCAGTTAGACTGCCAAAAAGTTCCAGACATGTGGTATCCCCATACTCAGGAGAAGCAGCAGAATGTATTTTGGGGTGTAATTCCACATATAACCATGCCATGTTTGAACAATATATCATTTAATGACAACGTTGTGTAAAAGAAAAAAAAATTGTAATTTTCCCGAAACTTTTGGGAAAATATAAAATATTCCATGGACTCAACATGCCTCTCAGCAAATAGCTTGAAGTGTCTTCTTTCCAAAATGGGGTCATTTGGGAGAGTTCTGTGCTATCTTGTCATTTCATGGCCTCTGAAACTGTGCTAGGTAGTGAGGAAATTAAATTATCATTTTACGCCCTTAGAAAGCCTGAAGGTGGTGCTTGGTTTTCGTGGTCCTGTACATGGCTAGGCTCCCAAAAAACTCACACATGTGGTATCCCCATACTCAGGAGAAGCAGCAGAATGTATTTTGGTGTGTCATTTCACATATGATATGTCTGGACATTTCAGGGCCTTCAAAACTGTGACAGGTAGTGCGGAGTGAATCAAAAATTTACACCCTAATGCCCCGTACACATGGTCGGACTTTGTTCGGACATTCCGACAACAAAATCCTAGGATTTTTTTCTGACGGATGTTGGCTCAAACTTGTTTTGCGTACACGCGGTCGCACAAAGTTGTCGGAATTTCCGATCGCCAACCACGTGGTCACGTACACCACGTATGACGAGACTATAAAAGGGCAGTTCAGAACCAAGCGCGGCACCCTTTGGGCTCCTTTTGCTAATCTCGTGTTAGTAAAAGTTTGGTGAGAGACGATTCACGCTTTTTCAGACTCGTGTCTTTCAGATCGTTTTCTGCCGTTCAGTTTGTGCTTGTGGGTTTGTATCTGCTCTTCAGTGCGTGCAGCAAGTTCCGCGTGACTTTAATTAGTCATTGTATTCTTGTTCGTTCGTTACTGTTTTTCAGGTCGCTCTTCACAGGCCTTGCTGTTCTTCGGTGCGTTCTGTTACTTCGTTCTGAGCAGTCGACCGTTTTCTAGCCATGTTGCGTAGGCGTACTACTCGTAGAGTTCGTGCTGTGCGGGGGATCGGTGTTGGGGTCCTTACCTTGACACAAGTCCAGTCCATGAACAGGGTGGGGAGGAGTTCATGGACCAAGAATTGGTTGCTCCAGCGTGACCACTTCTCTCACATGCCTTTGCTCCGTGAGAATAATCCTGATGATTTCAGGAACTTCCTCTGGATGACGGACCCCGTATTTCACCGTTTGTTGGCTTTGCTGACCCCTTTTATTAGCAGGCAAGCCATCACTCCGGAGCAGAGGCTCGTCGCCACCCTGCGGTACTTGGCAATGGGGAGAAGCCTGCAGGACCTCAAGTTCTCGACAGGCATCTCCCCCCAGGCTCTGGGGATCATTATCCCAGAGACCTGTTCTGCCATCATCCAGGTCCTCCAGAAGGACTATATTAAGGTAAGATTTTTATCCTTTAACATCACATTTTATTGTATAGAATGTTTGTTAATATATTGTATTTCTTTCCTCAATCCCTAATTACCATGATTGTAATATGCTGTGAATGTCCCCTTTGTCCTCATGCATGCTGGATTTTAATGTAATTTTTTTTGTCCTTCATACATATTTTCCTTCACTTACCTCCCCAGCATGCTGTCCTGGGCCTATATTCACCTCGTGTAGTCACTTAACAATGTATTTTGTCAGATCCATAGTAGCGCTTTACCCTAAACAACCCCTAAAATGTGTCAATTTGTGATGTGTGCTTGAAATTCAGGCAGAGTGCCAGAGGCTTTTTTTTTTGGTCTCCCAAAATCTTTTTGAACCCTCCCTCCCCCCAACTGCTAACTCAGCTGATACCAATCCTCTATTTGCTGACTTTGCCAAACCCATACACACTATACCCTCCTGTTTAGTGGTCAGATTTATGGATGAATTCCCCAAAGCATGTAGTGCAAGGGCCTGCCTGAATACTTTCAAATGGTACTTCAAATGGTTTCAAGTTTTTGTATCCTATTGATATCTTGATTGGTAATTGCAGAATGTAAAAATGTGCTCAAATGTGTACAGTGAGTATTTTTATCTTTGTATTATGACACTTCTTACCTTCCAGTGGGCTGCCAATAGTGTAAAGTAAGGAGGGGCTGGCCAAAGTAATACACATTATTTATGCATTCATCTCTCAATGAAGTGGAGAGGGTTACCTGTCCAAAACATCTCCCTCCGCCCCCATAAAATTTATAAAATGGCCCATGGGGGGGGGGGGATCTGATAGGTGGACCTTATACCGTTGTCTTTAAATACTCCCTAAAATAAATGTTATACTGATGTTGGCCAAGAATGTTTGTGTCTAATCTGCTTTCCATGTTTATGTGCAAAATGATTCATTTATTTTTCTGGTTTTACTCCACAGTTTTCTTCCAACCCACAGGAATGGCAGACTGTGGCCTCCCACTTTGCCCAGCGGTGGGACTTTCCTAACTGCGGACGGTCAATTGATGGGAAACATGTCCACATCGTCCCACCACCCAACTCGGGGTCATACTATTATAATTATAAGGGGTTCAATAGTATTGTGATGTTGGCGGTGGTGTCGGCTACTTATGAGTTCCTGTATGTGGACGTGGGGAAGAATGGCCGCATGTCAGATGGTGGAGTCATCGCCCAGACGGAGTTCTACAGGCGTCTCCAGAATGGCAGCTTGGACTTGCCACCTCCAGAAGACAATGTGGAAGGACTCCCATTCGTCTTCGTTGCGGATGAAGAATATGCGCTGGGGGACCATCTTATGCGGCCATTCCCGATGAGGACCCTCACCCCGGATCAGAGGGTTTTTAATTACCGGCTGGCCAGAGCCAGAAGAGTGGTGGAGAACACGTTTGGAATCATGGCCAGTCGGTTCCGCCTACTTCTTACACCCATACACATGGCGGAGTATAAACTGAATCATATCATCCTGGCATGCTGTGTTCTCCACAACTTTTTAAGTCAAAATTCTGCCAACTATGCTGCCTCAGTGGGGCCTGAGGCCGGAATTCATGTAAATGAACCAAACCTGACGGCGCTTAAGGCTGGCCATCCTGGCTTGCCCCCCCTGAGTGCCCGCGAGGTCTGTCTAAGATACCTTGAATACTTTGCGGGTAGGGGGGCCATCAATATGCCAGACAATGTCTGAGCCTTTTAAAAAAAAAAAAATTAGTTACCTACTAAAATATTTGCTGACATTTATTACTACTTGTGTTTCTTTTAGCTGAACCTGACTGAAATGTGTGTAATCCTGAAAATGGCATGATTGTGCAACATTAGAAAGCACTGTTGGGTGTTATTTACTAAAGGCAAATACACTCTGCACTACAAGTGCACTTGAGACTGCACTGAAACTGCACTTGCAGTGCAAAGTGGATTTGCCCTTAGGAAATAACCCCCATTGTCACAGAAAACACCAATTTTACCACAACAAAAGTTTTGGAGCATTGAAAGAAGAATCCACACATTCTGGATTATCAGTTTTTTTAATACAAGCACAATCACATGTGCATTTATAAAAGGTTTTTTAAAATAAACCAACATGTTTGTTGTTTAAGAATTTTTTGGGTATAAAAGTCAAAATGTCCATTCAAGGTAAAACAGGCATGTTTAAAGCCAACAAGAAATACACAAATCTAGAACTTACAAAGTTCAACTTTTGTAGAAACTGAAGGCAATATCAGACATGAGTATTTATAAACTGTGTTTGATATTGCGTTCAGATGGGGTGAAGTCACCCCTGGAAAAGCCAAATTTTGAAGATGCACACAAATTGCAGAATGTCAACATGTGCTAGCTGCCATCATGGGGGATCAATGGACGTGTTTTGTGGGTGCAACCCCATCCTCTCAGCTACTTTATTATTGAGGCATTCACAAAACGCGTCCATTGATCTCCCGTGATGGCAGATAGCACAAATTGACACACTGTGTGCATCTTCAAAATTTGGCTTTTCGAGAATATGTCAAAAAAGGTGCAAAAATGTTTCAATTCAAAAAAACAAAACAAAAGTCAGCGATTTGGTGGTGTTTTAAACTCTCCCTAAAACAGCAATGATGTTCTTCATTTTGTTTTGAACATCATTGATGTTTTCTGGATGCTTTTCAAGTCCCTATTACACCCCATGATCTCCCAGATCAGGATCTGGGCACTCTCACTGGTGAAATGTCCTTCGTCCACAACATCACGATCACCTAAAAATATAGAAACAAAAACACAGCATGT
The DNA here is from genome assembly GCA_037952925.1 of Lithobates clamitans. Taxonomy (NCBI): domain Eukaryota; kingdom Metazoa; phylum Chordata; class Amphibia; order Anura; family Ranidae; genus Lithobates; species Lithobates clamitans. The sequence continues at coordinate 8,645,142 of JBBGZY010000438.1, forward strand.
ATTATAAATATGCCGGCATCCATCTCTTACCTGAGCCTGTGGTCGCAGACACTCACCTGTTGTGGTGATTATTTCCACCACGTCTCCTTCCTCCTCCTCCTGTTGGCTTTGGGGGATTTCTCCTTCTTCCTGAGGTGGGGGGTCTGTTGTCTCTTCTGATGAGTGGTGTCCTCCAAGTCTTTTCTCCCCTATGTAAAAAAAAAGGTATACTTAGCACACAGATATTTGATGGCAGAAATATGAATATGAAACATTGCTGGGAAGTGGGGTACAATTGTCTGTTTTGGCAGAGTTCCAAGATGAAGAATTATTTTTTTCCTTTGTCAAGCTTGAATACTTACCTGTTTTGTACAAGCTTCACAGATGGAGACACCCCTATAGTATACACTAAGGACAGGCCCCAAGGATAGTGCGGGCACAGAGGGAATGCAAATTAGGGTACACCCAAATTGTATATAAAAATATAATCACTTTATTGATACAAAGTAGAAAAATATGACAATGGAAATATACAAAAAATGTAAAAACAATAATACATCTCAATTGGAGATAGGAGTAGCTGCTAGACTTAAATCACTGATATGTTTCGGAAGCCAAAAATAAATGTTTTTGACATATGTATATCCTTCTTCAAGGTTAATAGAAAAGCAGACTATTCCATATTCTATCGAGAGAAAAGGGAAAAGGGGTGGAAGTATTACATCAGTATTGTGAGCAAGTAGTTTACAAACAATTGGTTTAAGCATGGTAGTATTATGGCACATGTAAAACTTAAACAAAAAATATCTATTCGTACTTACAGATGTGTGTTCAAATCTTAAAAACATGCACACCAATGGATGAAACATCAGGTCAAAGGTGTTCATTCAGCTGTGCCTCAAAACTCAATTCATATAATTTAAAAAGAACTAAGAGATAGATCCCATGTATAGTGAAGTAGATCCCATGTGTGAGATACCAGCTTTAGATTAGACTATAGCTGAGATCAATGGGGGCAGATATAATGCTTGTCCTGAAGCAGTCCAACAATGCTCGCGAGGATACCCCAAAAAGGAGGGGGAGATGGGTATCTAGAAGTGTAATAGGATGTAGGTATAAGAACAACAAACATAATAGTATATAAAGAAGCAAAAAATTGCCAAAAAAAATGGCAAAAGTTAAACATTTGTACCATGTTTGTATTACCTGGGATGCAGTGATCCAAACTTGCTCACAAGAGTCTCTGGCGTTTCCTGGCTGTGCAGCAATAGGTGCTGTTCCCAGACGGAATATATACGCCCAAAGGCCAGGTGAATACCATGAAAGCAATTATTAGTGTGGATTGTTTAATGGGAAGGAGGAGGAAGGAGCGGAGACAGGTGCTGTGGAGCGTCAGCTGACCGCTCCCTCGAACACTCGTCACATCGTCCCGGTCTCTGCATCCATCTCCCATAGGCATCTAAGAATTTGAAATCTGCAATACATGCATAATAAATATTTGCTTTTTGTTTTTAATACCACTTTAACTAATAGAAGCAGGCAGGAGTTCTGCCATTTAGGGACAGCAACTACCACTGCTAATTGGCAGATCCTCTGCCTGATAATGTTAATTAACCACTTGACCAATGGGCACTTAAACCCCCTTAATAACCAAACCAATTTTCAGCTTTCGGTGCTCTCACACTTTGAATGACAATTACTCAATCATGCAACACTGTACCCAAATGAAATTTTTGTCCTTTTTTTCACACAAATAGAGCTTTCTTTTGGTGGTATTTAATCACCACTGGATTCTTTATTTTTTGCGCTATAAAAGAAAAAAGACCAAAAATTCTGTAAGAAAATGAATTTTTCTTCGTTTCTGTTATAAAATTTTGCAAATTAGTAATTTTTTCTTCATATATTTTGGCCAAAATTTATACCGCTACATATCATTGGTAAAAATAACCCAAATCGGTGTATATTATTTGGTCTTTGTGAAAGTTATAGAGTCCACAAGCTATGGTGCCAATCTCTGAAAATTGATCACACCTGAATTACTGACGGCCTATCTCATTTCCTGAGACCCTAACATGCCAGAAAAGTACAAATACCCCCCAAATGACCCCTTTTTGGAAAGAAGACATTTCAAGGTATTTAGAAAGATGCATGATGAGTTTTTTGAAGTTGTCATTTTTTCCCACAATTCTTTGCAAAATCAAGATTTTTTTTCATTTTTTTTTCACAAAATTGTCATATTAGCAGGTTATTTCTCACACACAGCATATGCATACCACAAATTACACCCCAAAACACATTCTACTATTACTCCTGAGTACGGTGATACCACAGTCTTTTACACAGCATGGCCACATACAGAGGCCCAACATGCAGGGAGCACCTTCAGGCATTCTAGGAGCACCCAGGCCAATTCTGACATTTCTCTCCTACATGTAAAAATCATAATTTATTTGCTAGAAAATTACATAGAACCCCAAAACATTATATATATTTTTTTAGCAAAGACCCTAGAGAATACAATGGCAGTCGTTGCAACTTTTTATCTCGCACGGTATTTGCGCAGCAATTTTTCGAACGCGTTTAAAAAAAAAAACAGTTTTGTGCTTTAAAAAAAAAAAAACAGTAAAGTTAGCCCAATGTTTTTGCATAATGTGAAAGATGAAGTTATGCCGAGTAAATAGATACCTAACATGTCACCCTTCTAAATTGCACACGCTCGTGGAATGGCGCCAGACTTCGCTACTTAAAAATCCTTACATGTTGTGAGTTACAGAGGAGGTCTAGGGCCAAAATTATTGCTCTTGCTCTACTGATCGCAGCGATACCTCACATGTGTGGTTTGAACACCATTTTCATATGTGGGAGCAACTTATGTATGCGTTCGCTTATGCATGCGAGCACACGGGGACACAGGGAAAAATTGTTTTTTTTATTGTTCATTTTACTTTATTTATTTTAGTTTGAGGCTTTTTTCCAAAAAATAAATTTTTTGATCACTTTTATTTCTATTTCAAGGAATGTAAACATCCCCTGTAATAGGAATATGGCATGACAGGTCCTCTTTACAGTGAGATATGGGGTCAATAAGACCCCACATCTCACCTCTAGGCTGGGAAGCCTGAAATTAAAAAAAAAATGATCCTGGCTTCGATCGTAGCGGTGAGTCGGTAGAAGCACCTGAGGGCGGCGAGAGGGCGGCAATGCCCCCGCAGAGTATTGCGGGGCATTGCAGAGTATTGCGGGGCATTGCAGAGTATTGCAGGGCATTCCGGGGCATTGCAGAGTATTGCGAGGCATTGCAGAGTATTGCAGAGTATTGCGGGGCATTGCAGAGTATTGCACAGGGTATTTCAGAGTATTGCGGGGTATTGCAGAGTATTGCACAGGGAATTGCAGAGTATTGCACAGGGAGTTGCAGAGCATGGGGGGGATGGCTGAGCATGGAGGGATGGATGGATGGATGTGACTGCACATGTCACTGAGCAGCGCTGTGGGCACTACACATCCAGCCCACAGCGTGCCTCCCATCCGATCTCTCCCCCTCTGTACATGTGATTACAGTACAGATGTACAGATCGTCATTATCACATGGTAAACGGCCGCGATTACCGTGATCCGTGATGCCAGAGGACCCGATGGTCATGGATGTTCCCGTGTGCGTGCCCCAGGCAGTGGTGTAGTTATGTTTTGTGCTGCCCTAGGCCTGACTAAACTCATGCACCCCCCCAAATTTAAATACGACCCACCCCTGGCTGCCGAGGCCACACCCCTTCCTGTTTAAGACCCACCCTATCATCTGTAAACCACACCCCTTCCTCTTTAGGCTCATTTGCCACCTTTCAGGGGGGAGGGGGGAACAGGTACCTGTTTCTGACAGGTACCCTTCCCACTCCCTGGAGACTGTGCTGCCCCCTCTAAAGTTCGGTCCCCCTCCTCCTTCCTCCACTGGGGCATTCAGAAAGTGCAACGCGCTTCGCACACGTGCAGTAGTCCGGTTTCCCTTACCATGAATGATGGTGGCAAAACCCAAGAGCCAATCCGAAAATCGGCTGAGGTGTCGACATCGCTGGATCCCTGGACAGGAAGTGTCCTAATATTAAAAGTCAGCAGCTACAGTATTTGTAGCTGCTGAGTTTTAATGTTTTCACAGGGTGGGGGCGGGACTCCTCTTTAATGAGTTTGCATTGATTTCAGCATTCATGGAGCACTTTATTGCAATATCATGATCTGCATATTAATGCACTTTCACTAAATGTGGACTATTTAAAGGGTTTGCATTGATTTTAGCATGCATGGAGCACTTTGCACATGCCAGTGGCGGCTGGTGCTCAAAAGTTTTGGGGGGGGATGCAAACAAACTAAAAAATTCAGAAAAAAAAGACATCAATTCCAGCCTCACTGTGCCCAATCAAACGCAGCCACTGTGCCCACCAAACGCAGCCACTGTGCCCATCAATTGCAGCCACTGTGCCCACCAAACGCAGACACTGTGCCCACCAAACACAGACACTGTGCCCATCAATTGTAGCCACTGTGCCCATCAATTGCAGCCACTGTGCCATCAAACCCAGCCACTGTGCCCACCAAACGCAGCCACTGTGCCCACCAAACACAGACACTGTGCCCATCAATTGCAGCCACTGTGCCCACCAAATGCAGACACTGTGCCCACCAAACACAGACACTGTGCCCATCAATTGTAGCCACTGTGCCCATCAATTGCAGCCACTGTGCCATCAAACGCAGCTACTGTGCCATCAAACGCAGCTACTGTGCCCACCAAACGCAGCCACTGTGCCCACCAAAGGCAGCCACTGTGCCCATCAATTGCAGCCACTGTGCCCACCAAACGCAGCCACTGTGCCCATCAATTGCAGCCACTGTGCCCATCAATTGCAGCTACTGTGCCCACCAAATGCAGCCACTGTGCCCATCAAACGCAGCCACTGTGCCCATCAATTGCAGCCACTGTGCCCACCAAACGCAGCTACTGTGCCCATCAAACACAGCCACTGTGCCCCATCAATTGCAGCCACTGTGCCCTAAAAAGCTGTCACTGTGCCCATCAATTGTAGCCACTGTGCCATCAAATGCCAACACTGTTCCCATAACACTGATATAATTTATTCAACAACTTTACCTGCTGTCCTGGGGGGTTCAATTGTGCCTCTCTCTCTCTCTCTCACTCTCCTGACGTCACTGCCAGACCCCGCCCCAGTGCCAAGGAGAAGAGTCCAGCAGTGTGGAGGAGGGTAGGCGGAGCATAAGGCTCCACCTCCGCCAGTCACTGGCCGCCTATGGGAGCGTGAGTCACACGCTGCCCCCCCGCATGACAGAAAGTCCCCCCACCCGATTCTCGGCTCCCGCGACCGCCCCCCCGCACACATGCAGCCCACGACGGCCGCCTTGCTGTAGCGGGCGGCACTGCTGTGTATGGGCGTGCTTGGCAGAGGGTGGAGGGGCGTGTGTATGGGCGTGCTTGGCAGAGGGTGGAGGGGCGTGAGCTCTGCTAAGCACGCCCATACACACGCCCCTCCACCCTCTGCCAAGCACGCCCATACACAGCAGCGCCGCTACAGCAAGGCTGCCGTCGTGGGCTGCATGTGTGCGGGGGGCGGCCGCGGGAGCCGGGAATCGGGTGGGGGGACTTTCTGTCATGCGGGGGGTGGCTTTTTTTGCTGCCCCCCGCAAAGTGCCGCCCTAGGCCTAGGCCTTGTCGGCCTAGGCCAAAACACAGCCCTGGCCCCAGGGGGCGCGCAGGAGCAGTTTTCTGGAATCACGTCATATGACGTGATCCCAGAGTTATCCAACCGCCGGTTGGCAACTGGTTAACAAAGCTGCAGGATATCCTGGGTGATGCCATTGACCAGATATGGGCATGATAATATTTGGTCAATTACACGAATGTGGCAGTGGGTAATGAGTTGTTGGGTGCTCATTGTGATGGACATCGTTGGATGATGTAAATGATGTTGGATTTATATTGTTGGACATTGTTTTTTGGAGAGGAATGTTTAAATTATATTGTAAAAAAACGACAGGTAGATGGACATCTATTTCACTTGTGCTCACAGATCTAATTTGATTCTTTTATCTAAATACTGAATTCTTTGATTCTTTTACAGTTATTTCTCAGTGCTTCCCTGCATTTCAGAGCTTCTCCTCACATCTAGAGCAAATGCACTTGAAGTGCGCAGTATACGTATTTGCTTTTAGTAAATCAACCTCAATATCTGACGCTATGAAGTTTATCAAAAAAGTATGAATTGGATGTTCTGTGTCCTATAATCTATCTCCAACTTGCAGAATAACTTTTCAGAATACATAAATATATGTAGATTCAAATGAAACCCAACTAACAGCATAAGAAACTATTTTAGCCCTGTGACAATTGCTAAGGTATGTCTCTGTGATATCTGAGATATGGCTGCTTTCAGCTTTTTATCATCTTGTTGATTAGATTCACACTGGTAGCTTGTAGAGGCACTCAACAAGAATCTCTTAGATGTATTCCCCAAAGCTGCTGCAAACACAACAGGAAATGGGCACCCGTCACCCACACAAACCATTGCCTTAAAATACTAGATGCCTTACAGCTTGCCTGAAGGCTTGTAAATCTTTCTGTGTAACCTCACCTAACTGGGACTTTATTTTAAACATTAAAGGTTTGTAAGTTAGCAGCAAGCAATGCAAAACCCCTGGGTCCATTACAAAGCCCTGGTCCCTCCACTTTTGTAAAAGTTAAAACCTAATAATATTTTCCATCATTTTTTGTTCTGCTAATGATTTATTCATGTCATGGATGTGTTGAAACATGATTTTAGCATATCTGTCTACCGTTTGTGACTTGTGTTTTTTTCCTTTTCATTTACTATAAAAAAGGTAAAATGATACCATCCATAACATTTTGTTATTTTAGACATTTGTATGGATTATTTGTAACCTGTCTTGAAACAGCTATAGCATTTAAAATATAAACTGCAATCTGAACAAAAATCCAAAGTAAAACTAACATAATATGCAATATTAGTGACCTGAGACCATATTTTTAAAACTGTGAATGTGACATTCATTAAATATTCACTGCAGGGCAATTGATTTAAAACACATGCACAAGGAAGATACAGCTGTAGTAAAGCCAGTCAGGGATCCTGTCAGGAACCAGTGCTACTTGAGCATAGACTGAAGTGGACAACCTGTGGATGGGTGTCCAGGCAAGGAGTGTCTGTTCCAGTTGCATGTTTAACTGTAGGAGGTTAAGAAACTATCAGAGCCAGGATTTTGCTGTATGAAAAATGAAAAAATCTCCAGCTTTAGTGTGGAGTTATTTTGAGGGGACAGCAAATTTACACTGTTATACAAGCTGTACACTCACTACTTCACATCGTAGAAAAGTGTAATTTCTTGTCACATGAAAAGATATAATAAAATATTTACAAAAATGTGAGGGGTGTACTCACTTTTTTGAGATTCTATATATATATATATATATATATATATATATATATATATATATATAAGGAAAAGCTTCCTTACATCAAGTTTACCCTCAGAGGGCTTTTTAACATTTCATTTTCAATATCGCATAAAGACAGAGGGGTTGATTTACTACAGCTGAAGAGTGCAAAATCTGGTGCAGCTGTGCATGGTAGCCAATCAGCTTCTAACTTCAGCTTGTTTAATTAAGCTTTGGCAAACAACCCTGGAAGCTGATTTCTGTGCAGAGCTGCACCAGATTTTGCAATCTCCAGCTTTAGTAAATCAACCCCGGAGTCTGAGGCCCCTTTCACATGAGGCAGGCTCCGTTTCTACGGAGCCCGCCTCGGTCCGCCGGCTCAGCGGGAGATCAGTCCGTTGATCTCCGCTGAACCGGCGGATGACAGGTCCCTCTCTGCTCACTGAGTGGGGTGGGGCTTGTCAGGCGCCGCTGCCGCCTATGGAGGGATCGGACGAAAACGGACAGCGTAATCCGATCCGCCAGCGACGGACCTGGACGTAGAGCCATCCGACTGCTTTTCAGCGGATCAGACCGGGTCGGATGTCAGCGTACATGTCCATAGACTAACATGGAGCGCCCGTTCAGGTTCGCCGTCAAAACTGACAGGCGGACCTGAACGGTCCGATCGTGTGAAAGGGGCCTTAACTTCAGTCTCCTGACTTTCTTTTGCAGTGCTTCTTCCTGACCCGGCCGGCCACTTTTAGGTCATTGTCTGATCCTCCGGACAGTACTCACATTCAAGCAAGAACTGGTTCCAGCTGCTCCTAGCTGTACCAACTAATACTGTCTCCTGGGCAGAGCCTCCTGTTTCCCTGGTGAGTCCTGAATTCTACTCAGTTCCCATACCATAATGCCTGTAGACAATCAGCAGGTGTTGGCCACCATCAAAATGTGGACCCAGAGTTAGCAGCTTCATCATCCCACCCAGTACTCTGCAAAGCTTCCAGGGCCCAGAACTCTTTTACCAAACCAGGAGACCAACAGTATATTATATATATATATATATATATATATATATATATATATATATATATATATATATATATATATATATATATATATATGTATATACATTGTGATAGTGAACAGAGTATATGTTTGTTTTCTTGGATTTTAATACGTTATGGTCTGGGTCCTTAAGCTTGGAGGCTTTGCTGAGCTTTGAGAGGGATAAACTCTCAAATAATTCAATATTTTTTTCCAAGTCTTGTCCCACTGCTTAAGGGACTGTTATAAAAGGTGGCTGCAAAGGGAATAATGTCCTAACATTCCTGTTAGTGTTCTGGGGTATCTCGCAGCTCTCTTAAGCTTCATCCAAATAACTGCAATAAACTTTAAAAAGGCAACCCCTAGACTGTTTATTTGAGCCAAAGAAGTGAATGTTGTTGTTTGCTTGGCTGCTGCCACACAGCATTCCCTTGACATACCATATGATAAAGATCTGGTATGTATTTTTAGAGGGGACCCTTCTGTTTTTTTTTGTGGAGTCCCTCATTAATATCTATACCAGACCCTCATCCAGGATATGACTCCAGATGAAGAGAATCCCCAGCCACTTTGTTTACAAACAGAAGTAAGTGGCCAGGAGCTGCATATTTTGCTATAGTAGGCTGTAAACATTGTACAGATGTGTCACTCAAAAGGCAGGTTAAGGGCATCCCAGGGCATGTTATTTAAAGGAATTAAGCATTTTAATGTTTCACTTTAAAGGCTGAATACATTTACTGCTTCCACCAAATGGAGTTTTTTAGAAAAACTGTTTTTCTTTTAATTCAATACTTTTTATTTGGAATATATATTTGTCCACCAAACAACACTGTTTACATAATGTATAAAAAACATTACAAAAGCAGACATAAATAAATACAACTAATTGCTTTTCCCCTTTCCACCCTTCACCCCCTCTTCCTCCCTCCCCCCAACCACTCCATCCATTCTTACCTCAATTCTACCCCACATACACCAACCTTTCAACCTAAAATCACTCCTACCATTCTACCTGTCCATCTTATTTCTATTCGGGGTGATCCAACTCCAGCCATAACTTCCATATATTCTCATATTTCTTCATATTACCTCTCTTCCCATAGAAAAATTTCTCCTTCACAATCACATCTTTAACCTCTCATTCTGCTATCGTCGGGGGATCTTTTGCCTGCCACTTCCGTGCAATTAACTTCTTTCCTTGGAGCAAGCATCTAATTATTGCAGTCTGGGTGTCTCTTAACATACCATTCTTCTCCATAAAGCCCATAAGACAAGTCCTAACCTCCATGCCTAGCGATGCCCCAAACACAGAGTTAATTTTATCAATTATACCTTCCCAATACCTATGCAACTTGGGACATCGCCAGAACATGTGTATCAAATCACCTCTCCTATCCCCACACCGTTGACATTTAGCATCAGGCCTCTTTCCAAACATGTATAGTTTCGATGGCGTGTAATATGACCTATATATCAAATACAGGTGAGATACCCCCTGCGACGGAGAGAGAGAAGCCCTGGGCCCTAATGCTAAGACGTATTTCCATTGTTCCTCCATTATTGGGCCAACATCTCTCTCCCATTTAATCCTGTTGTTAGACTCCACCACACTCTCCTGACCCGCTGTATTTATACTCCCATACATATCGGAGATTAACCCTTTAGAAGATCTAGTATTCACCAATTTCCTGAGCAAGGGCATTTCACGCCACTCTATCACCCTCCCTCTGAATTGTACATCTAGGGCGTGCCTGACTTGCAGATAACTAAAAAATAGTTAGGAACTGCATACTCCTCTCTTATCTCCTGAAATTATTTCAGCCTTCCTGCCCTATACAACTGTGCCAAGCAATGGATGCCCCTCCTTTCCCATTCCTCTATTTTACCCATCACATTGAGCTCTTAAATTTTTATTGTTCCATATTGGAGAGAAACCAGTATAACCTAACACGGCCTTAACGGTCTCCCAACTTCTAACCATTAGCTGGACTGTAGGACAACTGGAGCCAAAAGAATTTGCCTCCATTGCTTCCACAATTGTGTCATGGCTAATGCTGTTCATCAATATATTACTTCCTACTTCCCTTTCTTCGGGCAAATTACTACCTCTCATATACTGCATTTGAGCCACAAGAAAATAACCCCATGGGTGTGGCAAAGCCAGGCCCCCTGCCTCTCTCGTTTGCCGCAATACCTGTAAGCGAATCCTTGCAGCCCCATTTTTCCAAATTAATTCTCTAAACACACTGTCCAATTTTTTGAACCAGTGTTTTGGAATCCAAATGGGGGAATTGTGTATTACATATAGAATTTGCGGCATCCATACCATCTTGATTAAATTGCACCGACCGGCAACCGAGAGAGGAAGGCGGCCCCACACCCGACTTTTCTGTTTTAATTTTACCATAAGTGGGACTACATTTCCCATTATGTACTGCCCCGGGTCTCTTGTTATATTGACCCCTAAATATCTCATTTGACTTACTACTCTTATTGAGTCAAACTGTTGCGGAAGGGGTTCTGCAAGGGGGTCTATTGGCAAAAGTACAGAAATGTCCAAACTCTTTAACTATCCCCATAGCTGCTTTCAAAGAGGCCTGCGTGTCTTCCAAAAATAGCAAGATATCATCTGCATACATTGCGACTTTCTCCTCCTCCCTCCTTCTTTTGAATCCCCGAAATTCTTGAGAGGCTCTTAAGGCAATAGCCAATGGCTCCAGTGCGAGGGCGAAGAGCAGGGGTGACAATGGACACCCCTGTCTCGTTCCCTTCCCCAACTGGAACCATTCAGAGCACTCCCCATTGACGCTAACCTTGGCCCTCGGACTATCATATAAAAGTCTTAACCATTGCACAAAGTTAGGGCCAAATTGAAATTCCGCCAATACCTTCCATAAATAGTGCCACTCAAGGCTATCAAACGCCTTGACCGCATCTAATAATAGAACGGCTCTATTCCCCCCATTCTAGGTAGCTGCATATTTAAACATACTCGCCTTATATTCACGCTCACAGATCTATCCGGTATAGAACTGGTTTGGTCTGGGTGTATTACTTTAGAAATTATTCTGTTCAGCCTAGTTGCCAAGGCTTTTGCCAAAATCTTTACATCAGAGCACAGAAGCGAAATTGGTCTATATGAGGCTACATCAAGCTGATTTGTCCCCTATTTTAATAATACTATTATTGTGGCTTCAGTCATAGATATGGGCAATCTTCCTTCCACCACGGCCCCATTAAATACCTCCAAGAGTTTTGGGAGCAATACGTCCCCATATCTCTTAAATATTTCTGTAGGCAGACCATCAGGACCTGGTGCTTTCTGATTCGCCATATCTAATTACCCTTTGCAACTCTTCCAATGTCAACGGGGCTTCCAACACTTCCCTGTCCTCAGTGGATAAGGGGGTTATTTTCAGTTTTTCAAAAAACTCCCACATTTCCCCCTCTACATTTATTTGTGGGGTATTATACAAGGCTTCATAATAATTTTTGAATACCCTTACTATTCCCGGGGTAGCTCTTATAATTTTCCCTTCCCTGTCCCAGATTGCTTATATAGTGGATGATGGCTATTTGCCCTGGTTATCAATGCCAGGGTTCTCCCCACTAGTTCTCCTTCCCCAAAAAACTCTGTCTCTGAAACATTTTTTTTCCACTTTCTCCAATATTAATTTCCTACCGTATATTCATCTTGGCTCTCCACCCACTCACCATATCTGACTAAAGTTGGTTCCTCCACATACCGCACTTCAGCCCCTCGCACCCTTTCTTTTGCTTTACATTCCTTAACCTGTGATTGTTTAATAACATAGGAAATTTTTTGTATTAATACACCCCGAAGCAAACCTTCAGGGAGTCCCACATTATGCCCAACGAGGCGGTTCCTGAGTTTAAGTTTATAAATTCCTCTAGGCTGGCTGCAATAACCCCAACATCCTCAATTACTTTGAGCCAAAAGGGGTTTATTTTCCAGTCCCCCCCACCATAGGTCGACCCAATTTTAATTGAGAAAGCCACTGGTGAGTGGTCCGAAAGCCCCCTTGGCTCATAGTCTACTTCTACCATTAAATTTAAGGCTTCCTCATTACACAACACAAGGTCGATTCTGGACAAAGTGGCATGCGTCCTAGAGTGGCACGAATACTGCGTCACACCCAGATGCCCCTTCCTCCAGATATCCACCAGCCCTACCTCCTCACAGAATTGGAGGAGAAGGGCCTTTGGAAACCCCTCCAGAAGCTACCCTTGGTGGGAGCCTATCTATGCTGTTATCCATAGTCACCTGCCACTATGACTGGTACCCCAGGTTTATCCGCTATAAAGCTTATTAAATCACACATTATCTCTGTATTAAATGGTGGAGGAATATATACATTAGCTAATACACATTCTCGGCTTTCAATAATACAAAAAAGAAAAACATACCGTACATTCTCATCCATCTTACTCTGTCTGCAGGAGAAGACCAGTCCAGAATTTATCAATATACTCACACCCCTTGAATAGGAGGTATGGGTTGCTCTTGGTAATCCCTGTTCCTTTGTCGAGGTGAGTCTCCTGGAGGCAGAGTTTTTTAACACCACCTGTCCCAGCCATAGAGAAAATTGCCTGTTTTTTGGACATCTCCCTTACCCCCCGCACATTCCATGAGCATATCTTAACACGCCTTAAGGGATCTGGGATTTTTCCTCTACCATCCCTGGTACCTATCATTCTCCTGCCCCTGTTCCTTGTCTCCTCTCAGAATAATTCTTACCCCTAAAACCATTGTGACTAGTGTTTGAAAACATTAGCAATTTTGAATCTTGTACAAACGCAAAACAACTTACTTCATTCCACTCCACATATCCACCACCCTCATACACCCTTGCAACCTTGTGCATACCCCATACCCTAACCATCCCTCCCCCAGCCCTACCCACCCCCCTTCTCCAATCCTCCCCCCTTTTCCCCCTTTCCCCCTTGCCCAACCTTGGGCCCATACCAAGGGCTTCTAAAGTGACCGTATTAACCCCCTAAAGTGAGTATAACTCTTTTTTTTCTTTACGTTGCTATCCAAACCTTATAAGAGGGGAATTAACCCCAACATGACCAGTGTACTAAAAAAAAATATATATGCTACCCCCCATACCCTCACCTCTATATATGCATAAATATGTCAAGGGGGAAAAAAAAGTCCTCAGGAGCCTTCAACTGAACAGGGACCACCAGAGTCTAATTTTTTTCCCATTTTCTCATGTTCCTTCACCCCGCTGTAGCCTTCCTTCATTCTTCTCCAACCATGATGATACTTCTGCAGGAGCATTAAAGAACTTCACCTCCCCAAATGCTGTTATGCGTAAGCGTGCAGGAGCAAGTACTGCATAATTAATTTTAAACTGCTGCAATCTGCGTTTGCACTCTGTGAATTTTGCTCTTTGTTTCTGTAGCTCAGGGGAGAAGTCTGGATATAAAGAAATCCTTACGCCATTATACTGTATGTTTTTCATTTCTTTTGCTTTCTGGAGAATGGTGACCTTGTCCTTAAAGAACAGGAATTTAATAATAAGGGGCCTTGGCTGACCCCCTGAAGATGGCACCCTGGAAGCGACTCTGTGTGCATGCTTAATTGCAAAAGAATCTTACAAAGAATCTTTACCAAACATATCTCTTATCCTTCCATAAACTCTATGGGGTTATTACCCTCACTTCTTTCGGGAAGACCAAGAACTCTTACATTCTTCCTGCATGACCTGTTCTCTATTTCGTTCATTTTACGTATACACATTTCCAATTGGTCCCTCATAAGTTTTACTTCTTGTCTCATCGGGTTCACATTATCTTCCACCTGACTAAGTCTCCCCTCAAGAGTAGTAGTCTGAGCACATACCTCCTGCACGTCTTGTCTTAGGTTAAATAAATCATCTCTAATACCTTTAAGCTGGTCAAATAGGTCAAATAAGGAAGTCTTACAGTTGTTAACTGCTAGGAGAATGTCCTTTAAGGATGGTTCCTTCTCTAGCACCCCCATTCCTTCTGCTAATTCATTACTCAGTCTACACTCCCTTTCCAGGGCTTTTTGTGATGCAGATTCTGCCAATAAGGCAGATGCGCCTATTGCTGCTGAGCCTTGACTTTTCCTCCCCCCAGGACGGCTGGCCTGCGGACCCTGATGTTGCACACTCCCTACCTGACCCCCTTTCTTGGGTGTATGGTTAGGTGTGTGAGCAAAGTGCTCCAGTTTTGCAGCAACAGCTTGACTTGCCTCATCTTTGGGACCGCGCTGAGTGTGAACGCCGGCTCCATCCTGCATGGCCACCTCCTCTGCAGCCCTCTTCCTGGTCATTTTGGCACAAACCTCCCCTTGAATCCCCAGGATACAAACGGCTGCACAATCCCGGGTGTACGCTTCCTCCCTTCTCGCTGGGGAGTGAGCTGCTGGATCCTATCCTGGGGGAGAGCCGTAAAAGAGCGTGCGGGCGGAGCGCCGAGCAGACACAATCTCCTTCCTCCCGACTTTCCCCATGCTGCTAGGCAGGATCGCACATAGGAGTAGCAGCAAGGTCCGGGCTCACAACGTCCTCCCCCTCACTTCAGTCTCCGGTCACGCCCATGGCCAGACTTAATTTCCCCAGAAAAACAGTTTTTACTTTAAAACATGTTCCCGAGGGCAGTGCCTGGCCCCTCATGCCATTTGTTTGACAATTCCTTACCTATTAGCCTAGAAAATGGCCATTATTTGTTTTTAACACTTGACTCCTGTTGACTTCAATGAGTGGGTTCGGATTCAGCCCTCAAACTTCAGTAATGTTTGCTGAACCTGCCTTGAACCGAGGCTCATTCATTTCATCTTTACTGGTGACCAAGAGGCCTCTCACAATGGGTGAAGATCCCACTCCATTCTCTGAAGGCCCCATGATGGGTCATGGAGTGCTCCCCTAAAGATGGCATTAGATGGAGCTGTGTCATTCTCCCTCCCTGTTGTCCTCAATACTGTCCACAACTCTGGGCACTGTTTTTGTGGCTCGGCCTTGTATTGCTCTGCCTATCTACTGTAACTAGTCTCTCTCTTTTGCAGTCCTCATCAGTTATATTCACACAAAAATTTGAAAAGCTGTGCTAATAGTCCCAATTGAAGTATGCAAAATCCTTGATTGTTCAGCATAAAAATTCCAATTTCATATATGCAGATGATTTATGAAGATCCCTCTCACAATGACACCACAGTGATTCACGTCATATAAGTGCACCACCACCTTAAGAAAACCTTGCTTACCAGGAAGCAAGTAAAACAGGCATGTGGCCATATCCCAGCCAAGGACTTGTACTTGCACAGATGCTTGTATAGAGAATTGGCCACGGAATGGATAGCTTCACTGAGTTTCAAACATCTATCAACCACTGTGGAGTCCGATCTCGTCACATTCAGTAAAGGACCCGGAAAGAAAAACTGGCCATAGTGTAATATTGTCTGCATTTTATTAAGTAGAAAAAGTAATGCACTTACATAAATTTGTTTAAAACTCGCATAGATAGAAAAGTCGGTCGGCTAACAACAATCGGCCATCCTCAGGGTTGCGAACAGCGTGGTGACATCAACACATCCCTCCTCCCGACACGTCTTGTCATATGGCGTTGTCGTCTTGGGGGGCCCCCAAGACGGTGTCACCATATGACAAAATGCGACATATGTAATTGTTGAATGTTGGTACATTAGCATGGTGTTAGCCCTATTTACTGATATCCACACTGTCAGCAGTTTAACACAATCCATGAAGCTCTGTCCATATGTACAACTCAGTTGTTGTGTTGCCCAGCACAGGTCCCTCCCTGTGCTCTGTCAGTCCTTGAAGGGGGGAGCAACCATCTGCAGCCAGAAAAAGACCTTCTGTTGCATGTCTGGAATTCAGGCTACAAATAGTCTTTGAATAATTGCGTTGGTTGTCCCTCTGAAAAGATTGGGGTCCTATCAAAGAATGCAAGGCTAAATCTGCTTGCAAATCTAAACAGCCAAAGCTTAAAATGTACTAGCAGTTTTATTTAAACTAGTAGATCAATTACTGATATAATGTTAAATACATATTATTATTATTATTGTTAAGTTTAATGGTAAGTGCACTTTAAAGAAAAACTGGCCATAGTGTAATATTGTCTGCATTTTATTAAGTAGAAAAAGTAATGCACTTACATAAATTTGTTTAAAACTCGCATAGTTAGAAAAGTCGGTCGGCTAACAACAATCGGCCATCCTCAGGGTTGCAAACAGCGTGGTGACATCAACACATCCCTCCTCCCGACACGTCTTGTCATATGGCGTTGTCGTCTTGGGGGGCCCCCAAGACGGTGTCACCATATGACAAAATGCGACATATGTAATTGTTGAATGTTGGTACATTAGCATGGTGTTAGCCCTATTTACTGAAATCCACACTGTCAGCAGTTTAACACAATCCATGAAGCTCTGTCCATATGTACAACTCAGTTGTTGTGTTGCCCAGCACAGGTCCCTCCCTGTGCTCTGTCAGTCCTTGAAGGGGGGAGCAACCATCTGCAGCCAGAAAAAGACCTTCTGTTGCATGTCTGGAATTCAGGCTACAAATAGTCTTTGAATAATTGCGTTGGTTGTCCCTCTGAAAAGATTGGGGTCCTATCAAAGAATGCAAGGCTAAATCTGCTTGCAAATCTAAACAGCCAAAGCTTAAAATGTACTAGCAGTTTTATTTAAACTAGTAGATCAATTACTGATATAATGTTAAATACATATTATTATTATTATTGTTAAGTTTAATGGTAAGTGCACTTTAAAACAAGGAGCTTTCATGCTTTTTACTCCTTTGCCCTGACCTAAAGTAACCCACCCTCCCCCTCTAAAGATGTATATTTATCCAAATCTGATGACTGCAGCCTCAGGTGATTGTTCGCATCCTGGCTGTGCCTGCATATTACAGCCTATAGACCTCTACTGGACTGTCTTCCAACATTTCTCGTGGCCTCAAGACATAGCCCCATAGAAGTTTGGTTAATTAGTGGGTAATACTGTGTACATGCTGCATAATGAATTACATATAGTACATTAAAACTTGTACTTCAAATATTTGAAACAGCATAGCACATATAACAATAATCTTAACGTGCTATGGAACCCAGATATCTGCCCACTCTTTTATAGGTAGGGCACACCAAGAGCAAAATATGTAAATACACAGGAATTTAAAAATCAAGTTGGTGATATATTTTTTTTTCTTTTTTTTCTATTTTCTCCTTTGGTCATTTGATTGTTGTTCCATAAGTTCAGGGCAGGTGGCAATTGACAGTGAATTTTCTATCCAAGCAAGGGTCAGTAACAAGACAATACAGAGACTAGTCAGGGTAAAGCACATGATACAGGAAGCATACTCTATCACAAGCCCAAAGCCCTGGGCTTGTGATGTTAAAAAAAGGTGCCACGATGCCACTGACAAATAACAGCAGAGAAAGGACTAGGAAGATGTAGTCAACTCAGGGGTCTAGTAACAAGAACACCGCTGGAGAAAAGGTGTGCTGCTAGTTAATGAGTGCAATGGGGGCTTTGTCAACAGAGCAGGACTTGCTGCCTAGCAACAGATGCACATGTGGGCAAATTGGCAGGGCTGTGAGAAGAGCAGAACAGGAGCACCTCAGGAGCACCTCACATGCTCCTAACACTAAATCGCCACAGATATGTTTGAATAATATAGAATATATAATGGAAACCTAAACTGTGGCACCATTGCTAATCACTTTCCCACTTTATGAATGCTATTTCTCTGGTTTTCACCCCTTGTGAGAGCAATAAAGTTGAATGAAAAACAGAATTAAAACGTGTTAAAAAAAAGAAATGTAAATAAAATAAATAAAAAAGTTAAAGCACCCCCTGTGCTCACATGTAAATACAAATATACACATAGGACCAGCACGCATATGTAAACAGTGACAGCAATAATTCTAGTGCCAGAGCTCATGTTTAACTCTAAATAGATTTTTAAAGCGTCACTTATGGATAATTTTAGGTACCTTATGTTGTCACCATTTATCAGGTATGAGCAATTTTAAATCTTGACATGTTTGGTATCCATTTACTTGACACAATATCATCTTTTATATTTTACGAAGAAATTGGGTATTATATTGTGCCTGTGTGCGCTAAAATTCATTTGCACGTTGTAAGTCTATTTCTTCCTCAAAATTTGCATTTGATAAAAGGCTGCACAACTATTTCAACAGCCTTTGCTTTCAGAAAATATATAATGTTTGGGGGTTCTAGGTAATTTTCTATCAATAAATGCTGATTTTAAGAAGTATGTGAGAAATGTCAAAATTGCCCCGGAAGGCAAGTGGTTAAAGATAAACATTAACATTTTAAGATAAAGTGTTGATTTTCCAATGTCCTTGAACGGACATTTAGACGGGGTTCACACTGCAGCACGCTTCGGCTCATAGCAGGAGACCAGCGCGTCCCCATTCACTGTTTCAGGTCTTATTTTTGCCTGAATTCGGACCTGAAATGGACCAAAAGACGCACAGAACTCCTGTGCAATTTACACTGGAGCCGCTGCAGGGATGTGTGACTGGCTCCATAGAGAGCCGGTCACAATATCCTGCTATGCAAATTGGATGCAGGGAAACCAGCATCCAATTTGCAATAGCGTGAACCCAGCCTAAAGGGTCATACAGATTTGTAAATTGACTTCCAAGAAATAACAGTTGTGCTAAATATGAACCAATATGTAATCCAAACAGTAGTAGTTCATAACAGTCTACATTACTTTTTTATATATAATTTACAGCAGCATAGGACCTTAGCTACTCCTCAGGAACACATTCAACTAAAAAGGGGGATTTTTAGCATCTAAAATAGATTCCCAGCCTCCAACATTTAAGTTCAAATCAATCTTGAAAAACAAGGGGTAAGGAAGTGTGCCATATTTATCTGTAAATGTGCAACAGTGGGGTTGATTTCCTAAAGGCAAATAGACTGTGCATTTTGCAAGAACAGTTGCACTCTGCAAGGGCATTTGCTCCACAGCTGAGTAAATGAGAGTAAGCTCTGTGAACTTCTATCATACAATCACGTGCAAGCAAAAATGCTTTTTTTAATTCTCACTGCATTTGATTATGTATTTTTCAAAGTAAAGCTTCACCTTATTTACTAAGCTCTGGAGCAAAAGCTCTGGCATAGTACAACTGCATTTGCAAAGTGCACAGTCTATTAGCCTTTAGGAAAATCAACCCCATTAATTCACTTATAAAAAATGCATAGCTAAAAACTATATGGTACATACCGTATTTATCAGCGTATAACACACACTTTTTTCCCCTTAAAATCGGGGGGAAATTGTGGGTGCGTGTTACACGCCGATCCCCCCCGCTGATTGTGAACGGAGGAGCGAGCGCCGCCGATATACATACATAGCTGAGTGTACTCGGCTAGGCTCGGCTAGCTCCGCTCACAGTCCCGCCCTATGATGGACATAACACAGGGACTGGACGTGACTGTGAGCGGAGCTAGCCGAGCCTAGCCGAGTACACATGGCTATGTATGTATATTGGCGGCACTCACAGTCACGCCCAGTCCCGCCATTGGACCCGTGTTATGTCCATCATAGGGCAGGACTGCGAGAGGAGCCAAGGAGAAGCCGAGAGGAGCCGAGATACACAGGACCGGCTCTGTGTATCTCGGCGGCGCCATATTTAAACTGCAGTGACACTGACAAGGCTGCAATGTCACTGACAAGACTGCAGATGGACACTGATAAGGCTGCAAATGACACTGACAAGGCTGCAGATGACACTGACAAGGCTGCAGATGGACACTGATAAGGCTGCATTCATGGGCATTTAAATGTAAGTTTTTTTCCTTAAAAAGTTTTTTACCTTAAAATTCCCTCCTAAACTTGGGGTGTGTGTTATATGCCGACACGTGTTATAGGCTGATAAATACGGTATTTCTTATGGTAATCAGTGCTTTAAATTGTTGAGCAGGAAACACAAAACAAACTAAAAGCTCAGTGTAAATCTGAAGCTTTCTGCTTCAAATACATTAAGATGATCTTAGTGTGCCTGTTCCTGGATTAAATACTCACATATTCTTAACACTCAGCAAGAGAGCTTTAAAACAAGCCATTCATGACAAGCCGTCAACTGCCTGTACTGGAAAATAATTCATTGTCAAAAATCCACCACAATCACAAAGAAAATCTCTGAAATTAAGTTTCAGTCTGTTTTGAACAGCTTAGACACATGCTTTATGTTTTATTGTAGTTTATTTTAGAGGGCTTGAAGGCTGCCAAGATCCCACTGCAATAAGTAAAAAAAGAAAACAATAGGAAAGAGCTAAGATTTTAGTGCTTCTGTAGTGAGCCTTGAAAACAATTTTTTCCACAATGCTTATAGCTACAGAGGTAAATGACTGCTTGTTTTAAAAAGTGTTTTTACTGCTTGTTCAGTATACATACATATTTTTTTTTTTTGCATTGTCTGGGCACAGGTTCACGTTAAATTATACACAACACTCATACATTGTCTGCAGCAACCTTTCCCATTCTGTTGTAGAAAATTCAGTTAATCTTCACTAATTTCACAGCCATGATGCAGACTCAACCTGTATTCACCTTGCAAATGAACATTAAGTAACAATTGTGGAATAGTCTTCTATAACCCAGCTGGTAGTAATCTCTTCTTTGTTTTTTAGGGCAGCAATCATTCTCACATATGCTCAAAGCATATGAAGAGTTTAATGCAAGAAAAAAAGAAGAACCTCTTCTAGTAGAACCTCTTCTAGTATCATATTTTTTTCAAAAAGCAAAAAAACCTTAAAGTTCTTATGCACATTGAAATAGAACCACCAGCAAAAATTCTGTTCACTTTGCATAGGAATTTACCTTAGCTTATCGAATGAGGTGAAGTTTTGCTGACAATTATGTGCAAGTAAAATTTGTTGTTTTTTTCCTTGCACTTGATTAGGTATTCTTTTTAAAGTAAATTTTCACCACATTCATGAATCTGAAATTTCTCTTGCAAAGTGAACAACCTAGTTGCCTTTAGTAAATTATCCCCATACAGAGTGATACACACTCACAGGCAGAGGGAAAGAGACAGAGAGAGTCATGTGCTATACAATAGAAAATAGAACACAGAAAAACAATATACAATCGGTTTGCCATTAAATGATGTTGTCAGTGATACACATTTAAACTTATTCAACAAGGCTGAGCAAAGTAAAGCTGATGTACAAACTTTAGTAGTCTACAACTATTCAGAAATGATCTCAAGAGTTATCTGGTTGCTATGAAATGAAGGCTAATTGTTGGCTATGGTTTAATATATAGGCAGACTTTTTTGTACCCAAAAGAATATGTTGATATGATCTATATTAGTACACATGGGTGTTCTATCCACAACTTATGTAGCCTCCCTGGCGGAATGATTATGTCAGATTTTTGCGTCTCAAAGCGGTACAATTGTTTTGCATAGACATTTGGCGTTTTATATTGTAGGCCTGTAATTCTTAGCAATAACACACTTAAATCTGTCCAAACAAGATTCTGGTAGATATCCCGGGTATGATAAAGTTTGAAACACAAAATCATAAATTATAATATAATAAATAAATATAAATAATTATAAAAAATAATAATATAATAATAATAAAATGAATTTCCCCACGATTCACTATTGCTCAATTCTGCAAGTGTTCTAATTTACTATCGCTGTTTTCTAGCTGGTCTAAAACCACTTTTGACGTAAAGGGACACTTTTTGGTTGCTGTGGACAATCTTCAGTTTCCAGGCAGAAAGAACAGTATATATAATATAAAACTGCATGCAAGGCACTGAACAAACCACTAGGGACAAAAGGGATGT
Source organism: Lithobates clamitans (assembly GCA_037952925.1). Classification (NCBI taxonomy): domain Eukaryota; kingdom Metazoa; phylum Chordata; class Amphibia; order Anura; family Ranidae; genus Lithobates; species Lithobates clamitans. The sequence goes on from JBBGZY010000438.1 coordinate 8,667,468, forward strand.
GAAATAATTTCATACAGTACTGTAATCTGTAAGATTACAATACTGTATGTATTATGATTTTTACATTTTTTGAATTTGCTGCCTGACTCCGCCCCCATGTGTCGCGACGCTTGCAGGGAACAGAGCCCGGCACACAGAGGCTTCGGGCGGAGGACAGAGCCCGCGGACACAGCGGGGGGACATCGCAGGATCCCAGGGACAAGGTAAGTACACTGCACCAGGATCCTGCAATGCAATACCGAGTGTGGCTCGGGGTTACCGCTAATGGTGCTGAAATTTAACCCCGAGCCACACTCGGGAAAACTGCCAGGGAGGTTAAAGCACAATTCCAAGTATGGATATTTTTAAATACAGTAGTTACATTAGTCCCCCTTCGCCTGCTGCATTATGAACATAAGAGGTATTTTGCTCGGCATGGGAGACATTCAGGGATCGCTTTGCATTTCTCAATGAGTGCAAAGCATTTTCTGATTGGGCAAAGTGGAGAGACAGGGCGGTAACATTATGCTTACCACCTCGTCCAATCAGAGAATTCCTTGCATTTATTGCGAAAAGCATTCTCTGAATGGTGCACGTACTGTACAGAGTGGCTAATCTCCTTTGTTCACAATGCAGCAGGGCAACCACTCAACATGACACCTGGGAGCTTGTGGAGATCATTTTAGTAGTGGTGTCTGCTACAGTGATTTTTAGGCTCTAGAGGAATCCCACAGGTATGGCATGTGCATAGTTACATTGGTGTAATGTTAAATCTATACTTGAAATTCTCTACTTATTTATAGTGTGCATAGCTCATCTTGGCAACAAAGTTATGTCCCTTTCGTCTAAAATGGTCACATCTTATTAGTATGTGATTAAAAGGCTCGTCTCCAATAAAACCATGCAGCAAGTCATATGTGTAAGGCCTTTCCAAGTCTCCCATGGTTAATTACAAGAAAGCTTTCAGTAGAACTGCATGGAATGATAAATGGCAGAGCATGTAGATAGCACAGAAACATTGGTATGCTTGTTAAATGTACAGCAACCTATGGCCTTTAGCATTAATATTAATCAGCTTACCATAAAACACGAACGGCTAGTTCAATGGGAAAACAAAGCCAAATTAATTAGAAGAGAAGCACTTAACGCTGACAAGCAAAAACAAACTCATTCTGCTAAATGTAACCAAATTGTTTTCTTGAGTTTATATTGTGACACAGCGGTGCAACTTAGAGCTGCATTAGAGGAACTTTAGGAACATAATCTTGTGCATTAAGTGGAAAGAAAAGAGACTTTTGACCATCTTATTTTAATATTTACTTTACAGTGATTTCAGAAACTAATGTTAACCTTATATTCAAAAAAATGGGGAGAAATTGGGAGCGGATTATCACTGTGCTTGCAAATAATAATAGAAACCGTATGTATAAAAAGTTATACTTTAATAAAGACAAGATTAAAAACCAAACAAAGCAGTTTGTTGAGTAGTGTTTAACATCTCATTGTGTGGCGAAAGTTCATGTTGAACAGGGATCTTGTATTCGTATATTAACCCAACATGTTTCACCTTATGGCTTCATCAGGGGATATACCAATCAACCAATGACTACGTGAGACTGTACAAAAAATAGAAAGAATAACATAAGCAAAATATATCAAATGTAGACTTACATCAGTGTGTGTAACAAACAAATTTACATCATTTGTCAATGTCCACCCAAAAAGGGAGCTTACCACCTCAAAATTCCCAGAGAGGGCCACCGCCAAGTAAGGGACCACCACGAGGGGGAGGCACCATGAAAAAACTTAAAAAACAGAGTGTTTGCAATATCAGTCATTTGAAAAAGTTGCACCAAAATGCAAATCGCAAGAAGGTGCATAACGATTAAATCTGTGATAAATGAAGATTTTTCCAGACAAATTACTTACTCAAAAGAGAATTAACTCAGAGCATATGGTGGAGGGCGCCTAAAATATAGAACAACATATGTCCAATAAAGATGGAGCGAATAGCTCTGAAACAGAAAAATAAAAAATAAATTTTAAAAATGTGAACAGAAGAAAAAAAAAAATGGGAAGAATGTTGTCACGTACCTGGTGGTGGAGCCCAGAATGCAAGGAGTAGCCTCTCGTGTGCCTCTGGTTCGAGAGCCTCTGATAGAGAAGACAGGGACTCAAGAGCGCAGGGGGCCCCAAGTGCTTGGTAAGTGGCAGGTGTAGAGTTGATCCGGACCTCTGGTGCAGCAGCAGGAGGACTATCAGGAACACTGGATCCACTGGCAGGAACTCAGGAACAACAGGCAACTGGGAGGTGTTCTGTAGTACAACTGAAGCACTGGAACAACTGGTAGATGAACCGGAACTCTTGGCAGGAACACTGGAACTGTTGACTGGATAGGGAAGCTCTGTAGCTAGCAGACACCCACGAACCAGCAGGCAGCAGGGAGGTGTTCTGTAGTACCACTGGAACACTGTAGACCGGACAGCAAGGAAGCATGCTGACAGGCACCCTTAAATAGGCCTAATGGCGCCAAAAGCTGTCACACCGCACGTCTGCGCGCCGCCGCGTGCACACGTGCACGCCCGAGTACCGATCGTACGTGCCCGTTCGTCTCATCGTATACCCGCGTACACCCGCTCGTATTAGCGCGCACCGGCATGCGTCCGTTCGTGTCAACGCGTCTCTGAACGCGTCCTCTGGTTCTACTGACAATAGTTCTGTTAACCGATCTTCCGCCGACGGCTGAACTAACAGGACGTCTTTCATGACATTGCCCCCCCCCAAGGGGCAGCCTCTGGATGCCCAACTGTGCCATCTTACTTGGATGAGATCTTTTAAAGGCAAGGATCAATCTCCTAGCATGGATGTTGGACTCCGGCTCCCAGGAGTTTTCCTCAGGCCCATACCCCTTCCACTTTACCAAGAACTGGACTTGATTACGTCTCTTCCTACAATCCAGAATGGACTCGACCTCATATTCGGTTTCTCCGTCAATGATCACGGGTTCAGGGGGATTGACCCTCCGGTTGACAAAAAGATCAGGAACTGCAGGTTTGAGTAGGTAACATGAAAGACCAGGTGAATCCGGAATGATTCTGGTAGCTTTAGTTCGTAGGCCACATTATTAATTTTCCTTGTCACTGGAAAAGGACCCACGAACTTGGGACCCAATTTTTTGGAAGGACAAGCCAATCTTAGATTCAAAGTAGATAGCCAAACCAAATCTCCAGGTTTAAGATCAAGCTCCCCCCTTCTCTTCTTATCAAACACCTCTTTGTTGTAGTTCTGGGTCCTTGCCATAGTCTCTTGCAGAAGTTTATTATTTGATTCAAAGAAGTTTAGGTTTTCTTGAACAGCTGGTACTGGACACTCCGGAATGTTAGTGGACAAGAACAGAGGATGGAACCCATAATTTGCAAAAAATGGTGTTTGTTTTGTAGCGGAATGAACAGAGTTGTTGTATGCAAATTCGGCAAGGGGAAGAAGCGGAGCCCAATCATCCTGGGAGAACGAGGAAAAGCAGCGCAGATACTGCTCCAGCGTCTGATTCGTTCTCTCCGTCTGGCCATTTGTTTGGCAGTGATAGGCAGAAGAGAAGGCAAGGTCAATTTTCAGGGATTCACAAAGAGCTCTCCAAAACCTCGAGGTGAATTGTACCCCCCGATCGGAAGTAATATTGGCAGGGATGCCATAAAGCCTCACCACCTCCTTAATAAATGTCCTGGCAGTTTCAGCAGCAGTATGGGTACCTTTCATTGGTAGGAAATGTGCCATCTTGGATAATCTATCCACTATTACGAAGATCGTAGTGTAGCTTTCAGAAGGTGGCAATTCGACAATAAAATCCATGGAGATCATCCTCCATGGCTTCTCCGGGACAGATAGTGGTTTTAACAGGCCCCAGGCCTTAGACTTGCTACCTTTATTTTGGATACAGGTGACACATGCTTCCACATAGTCCTTGCAGTCCTTTCTTAATGATGGCCACTAGAACGTGCGCTGAAGAAGTTCAGATGTTTTATGTACTCCAAAATGGCCGGCTAACATATGGTCATGGCAAGAACTAAGAGCTGCCGTTCGCACCTCATGAGGTACGAAGATCCTATCCTTAAACCACAGAAGATCATCTCTGGCCTGTAGGGTTGTATCAGGTGGAGCGGAAACGTTCCTGGAGGCTTGCTTGATCTGTGACAGTAGATCCCCTTGGAGTAACAGAAAGTTCCCTGCGGACAAGATGGTATCTGGCGGAGAAGGTGCTTCCGAATCACTGTACATCCGAGACAGAGCATCAGGCTTGATATTTTTTGACCCAGGGCGGTAGGTAATATGGAAAGAAAATCTAGTAAAGAACAGTGCCCATCTGGCCTGTCGTGCTTTCAACCTCTTGGCAGTCTTTAAATATTCTAGATTCTTGTGATCTGTATAGACAAGAATCGGGTGGGCTGCTCCCTCTAACAGGTATCGCCATTCTTCCAACGCAGCTTTGATCGCTAACAATTCTCAATCACCCACGTCATAGTTCTTTTCTGCTTCTGATAATTTACGGGAAAAAAAAGCGACTGGGTGCAGAAGAGCCCTAGGCCCCTGTCTTTGGAAGAGTACTGCACCAACTGCTATCTCCGAGGCGTCCACCTCCAGGATGTAGGGTAACGTGGAATCAGGATGTTTTAAAACTGAGGCTGAGACAAACAGATCCTTCAGTGTAGTAAAGGCCATCTGAGCTTCCGTAGACCAGTGGAACTTGAGGCCCTGTTGGGTTAATCTTGTAATGGGAGCAATGATAGTGGAGAATCCCTTGATGAATTTTCTATAAAAATTCGCAAATCCCACGAAACGTTGAATCCCTTTTTTGTCAGTAGGAGCGGGCCAGTCCAGAATGGCGGAGACCTTCTGAGGGTCCATTTTGATGCCTTCCACAGAGATAATAAGACCAAGGAACTGAATACTCTCCTGCTCGAAGACACATTTCTCAGGCTTGGCGTAAAGGCCGTGCAGGCGAAGTCGCGTCAAAACGTTTCTGACATGTTCACGGTGTTCAACTAGGGAAGAAGAGAAGATTAGAATGTCATCTAGATAAATAACAACAAACAGGTCAAGGTAGTCTCTGAAAATGTTATTTACAAAATGCTGAAATGTGGCAGGAGCATTACAAAGTCCGAAAGGCATGACTAAATATTCGAAGTGCCCAAACCAGGTACGGAAAGCAGTCTTCCATTCGTCTCCCTTGCGAATGCGGACAAGGTTGTAGGCACCACGAAGATCTAACTTTGAAAACACTACTGCAGACCCCAGCCTCTGAGAAAGTTCCGGCACTAATGGAAAAGGATAACGGTTCTTGATTGTAATCTTATTGAGTGCCCGATAATCCACACAAGGGCGCAAAGAATGATCTTTCTTTTCCACAAAAAAGATTCCTGCTCCTGCCGGGGATGTGGAGGGTTGGATGAAGCCTTTCTTTAGATTATCGTCAATGTAAGTTTTTAATACTCCTAGTTCTAACTCTGACAAAGAAAATATTCTCCCAAAAGGAATCTCTGCCCCTGGGAGAAGCTCAATCGGACAGTCATATGGCCGGTGGGGAGGAAGGGTCTCGGCCCCTTTTTGACTGAAAACGTCCAGAAAGCTATGGTAGACTTTGGGTACAACTTGACGGGTCTCGGCATCAGTTTCCATGCACAACAGGGCAGAGGGAGCTTGAGTAACTTCTGGTAGACAGTGTTGGTGGCAATAAGAGGAAGGAAATTCAATTTTCCCTGAGGCCCAATCAACTTGTGGATTATGGGCCTTGAGCCAAGGCATGCCCAATATGATGGGGAATAGAGGAGATTCAATGACGTCCAGACAAAGTAGCTCTTGATGAGTGCCAGCAATGGTGGTGAGCATGGGTACTGTTTCCTGGGTTACTGGTCCTGATCTGAGGGTAGAACCATCGGCCAGATATACTGAAAGTCCTTTCGCCCTGGGCCGGATGGGAATATGATGTCTGGAAGCGAAGGACAAGTCTATAAAGCCACTGCAGGCCCCGGAATCAATGATAGCGCTGGTTGGTATATTTCCTTCTGGGAGCTGTAAAAGAAGCGGGACAGCCAGGTGAGACATATTATTCAGTGAAGCTGGGGTAAGAGCAGGAGAGACAGAGAGGCACTTACGAAGCTTGGCCGGGCATGTCCGTACAAAGTGTCCGGGTTCCCCGCAATATAGACACAGGTTACCAGCCCGACGGCGTTGACGCTCTTCAGGAGTGAGGGATGGCCGTAAGAGTCCCAGCTGCATTGGTTCCGGTGTATCTGAGGTCATGGTAGTAGAAGCTGGAGGAGCGGAGTGGGGAGAACTAGGCACCCGGGGCAGCATCCAGACAGGACGAGCAGGGCCAGAAGATCGCTCTGTACGTCGTTCTCTTAGGCATCTGTCTATTTGGATGGAAAGGTCTATGAGGTCCTCTAAAGTCTCAGGAAGGCCCACTCGGGCTAGTTCATCCTTCAAGGATTCTGAAAGGCCCATACGGAACTGATACCGTAGGGCGGCATTGTTCCAATTCGTATCGGAACTCCAGTGTCTGAATTCTGATGCATAGTCCTCAACAGGTCTGCGGCCTTGCTGTAGGGTGTGCAAGGCTGCCTCTGCCGTGGTGGTTAGCTGTGGGTCTTCATATAGGGATGACTTAGCCCGAAAGAAGGTATCCAGAGTATCAAGTGAGGTGTCTTTCTTTTCTAACAAGCGATGGGCCCAGGACTGGGGCTCGCCGGTCAGCAGCGAGATCACAAACCCCACCTTGGTGGCTTCCAGGGAGAAAGTCCTTGGTTGAAGGGCAAAAAAGAGCTCACATGAGTTGCGGAAGGACCTGAATTTGCTCCGGTTACCCGAAAATCTTTCAGGCGTGGGAACCCTGGGTTCAGGCGGCAACATGACCACTGATGGTGAAGCAGAAGTCCCGGATACTGGAGGTGTAAAAGCTGCTAGGGCCTGGACTTGGCCTTCCAGCTGGGTGTAGCCTTCTTGTAGGCTCTTTACTGCCTGGGTAAGTCCAGCAAGATGGCGGCAGAGTTCATCCATGGGAGAGGCTCCCTGCGTGGGCTCAGACATGGCTGTCTGGTACTGTCACGTACCTGGTGGTGGAGCCCAGAATGCAAGGAGTAGCCTCTCATGTGCCTCTGGTTCGAGAGCCCCTGATAGAGAAGACAGGGACTCAAGAGCGCAGGGGGCCACAAGTGCTTGGTAAGTGGCAGGTGTAGAGTTGATCTGGACCTCTGGTGCAGCAGCAGGAGGACTATCAGGAACACTGGATCCACTGGCAGGAACTCAGGAACAACAGGCAACTGGGAGGTGTTCTGTAGTACAACTGAAGCACTGGAACAACTGGTAGATGAACCGGAACACTTGGCAGGAACACTGGAACTGTTGACTGGATAGGGAAGCTCTGTAGCTAGCAGACACCCACGAACCAGCAGGCAGCAGGGAGGTGTTCTGTAGTACCACTGGAAGCACTAGCAAAGTCAGACAGGCCGGGTCAAAACACAGGTAAGCAGAGCAGGTACAAAACGGAACCAGGAGAGTAGTCAGGGCACGGACCAGGTCGGCAACAGACAGGCAGGTAATAACTGAAGGTTGAGGCAGGAGAATCGTCAGACAAGCCAAGGTCAGGGACTGGCAGCAAACAGGAGAAGTCAGGAACAAGCCGGGTAACAGGAATCAGGTAAACAGGTATACTGGAAGCTTAGGGTCACAGGGAACGATGTAGACCGGACAGCAAGGAAGCATACTGACAGGCACCCTTAAATAGGCGTAATGGCGTGCCCGTTCGTCTCATCGTGTATCCGCGTACACCCGCTCGTATTAGCGCGCACCCGCATGCGTCCGTTTGTGTCAACGCGTCTCCGAACGCGTCCTCTGGTTCTACTGACAATAGTTCTGTTAACCGATCTTCCGCCGACGGCTGAACTAACAGGACGTCTTTCATGACAAATGTCTTAAAACAGAGCACGCACTTAACTAATGATTTACTACTAATAATAATTAGATGAGTGGAGGAGCCTGCAAATTAATTTTTTACAGAGCCTATACAATGGGATATTTTGAAATATTAACTTATAAACTAGGGTAAACAGGGTTAATTATATAGATATCCATTTAATAGTTACGTTTCATGAAATGGTACCACAAGGTACACAGGACTACTGTCTCAATCTATTCAGAAAAAAAAATTACTGTATTTATTGGCGTATAACACTCACTTTTTCACCATGAAAATCAGGTGCAAATTGTGGGTGCGTGTTATACGCCAATACTTCAATTTTAGCTCCTTGGAGGGGACAGGGAGGGGGGCAGGGCGAGCACCGGCAGCATCAGATTACATAAAGTGAGAATCTCCTGTTTACTTGGCGGCCTCTGTAATAGGAAGTCCCGTCTCCTGGGCCGCCATTGGACCCCTGTTCTGTCTATCATAGGAGATTCTCACTGTATGTAATCTGTCGGCGCTCGCCCCGCCCACCTCCCTGTCCCCTCTGGGCTGTAGATGGGCATCGATCAGGTTGCACAGATGGCAATGGTGAGGCTACTGCATTGATGGAAATGGTGAGGCTGCATTGATGTGGACTGATGAGGCTGCATTGATGGCACTTGTGAGGCTACAGATGGGCATTGATCAGGCTGCTTTGATGGCAATGGCGAGGCTGCAGATGGGCACTGACCATTATTTTGCTTCAAAGTTCCTTATTTAAAATTTAAGTTTTTTTCCTGAAACTTCCCTCTTAAAATGAATGTGCGTGTTATACGCCTGTGTGTGTTATACGCCGATAAATACGGTAAGTCACAGATATCTAAACAAAGAGAGCATATAGTGATAAATAAGGACAGAGTTGGGATTAATAAAAGGTAAAATATATAGGAAGGGTATATAAGGACAGTATAGAAATAAAGCCCACAATAAGGACACCTAGTTAGCCAGCAATAGCCAAAGGGCATCTATAGGACTGATTCAATAGTGGTGTGTTCAAAACAGCAATGTCCAAACAAGTTAAAAAAAACATTTAAAAAAAAGGAAGAGAACCTCAGTATACACTATCCTATACCCATAGTTGAGAGGAAATAAAAAACAATAAAGCATGATCTAATTCATTTCAGTGTGGGGCAGGGGATTCCTTCCTGATCCCCCAAAAGGCAATAGAATATTCCCTAGACCAACTGAAAAAATTACCTCGAAAAATTAGCATACAGGTATATTTTGCACATTTAGGAATGCATTCAGCACCTTTTTTAAAAAATAATCTACTGAGGTGAACAGAACTAGTTCTTGAGGGCGTCTATTTCACATTTTCACAACTGTTGTTGTGAAAAAGCTTTTCCATATGTGAAGGTTACATTTCTTTTCCTCCAGATGTAAAGAGTGCCCAGATGTCCTCTGTAATGACTTGCAAGTGTATAACTCTACACCAAAGTCACTATATGGACCTCTTGTGTATTTATACATGTTGATCACATGCCTCAAAAGAGAATACATTCAGTTCAGGTAATCTTTCCTTAAAGCTGAGCTCCTCCATGCTCCTTATCAGTTTGGCTGCCCTTCATTTTTGTGAACTGGTGCCCAAAACTGAATTGTTTATTACAGCTGAGGTCTTAATAATGATTTGTACAGACTTTACCTTTTTACTGTTAATATATTTGAAGAATATTTGGGGATTTGTCCTACTCTTTTTTTGCAACCTCCCATTCATTTTCCATGTTTGCTGCCTTTATTTCCTTTTTTACTTATTCTGTTATATTCTTCTCTGTAACTTTTAAATAATGATAGAGTTCCTTGATTTTTATCCTTTTTTTTACTTACGTCTTTTTAAGTTTCACAACTTTTACAAACTTTTACTTATAAGTGCATCGTAAGGCATTGGTGATGCAATATACAATATGACATCATTATCAAAAAAACTTTGGTGAATACAAACATATCAAAGCAAAATACTTATGACAATGTGCTATGCAGTCCAAATTTCAGATCCAGGTACATAGGGAGGAGGGGTGGGGGGCGAGGGGAGGGAGTGTTATGGCGAGGTAGTGGACAACTTTATACTTAAAGCGGGGTTCCACCCAAATTTTGAACAATATCTGTATGTATTCTCTTCCTTGCCTAGATGCTGACATGCCGTTTAAAAAAATTTAAATCGCTGTAATTACCTTTTATTTTTCTATTCTTCTTTGTACTTCCTGGTTCTCCTCCCGTGGGAGTAGGCGTGTTTCTAGCCTCTCCCAGACTCCTGGGAGCTAGTCTCAGGCTTCCCAGGATGCCACTGAGCATGTGCGGGAACGAGCGGTGAATGCTGTATGTAATAAATTATATTTTTATTGAAGTTGATTGTCTGTCTATCAGTACCGGGATAGTCCATAAGCAATTTTCCTTGGTTTGAGTGTGTGAGAGGACAGCCTCAGCAGCTGTCCGCACCCACTTTTCTCCCTTTTTCCTCTATATACATTTTGGATGATGGTACTGTAACATAGCCTTAATGGTATTTTTAGAGGCGTCTGATGCAGGAAAGGCAGCTAGGGGTGCTGTGTGCTCTGCTGGAGTGTCTGCTGCTGACTCAAAGATGTCTGCCCAGTGGTACTCCTTTGTTGAGGGCAGTTTCTGTGGAGAGTGTGCAAGGGGATTCTGCAGATCTCTTACCTCTGTCAGAAGCGGGAGAGTTGTCTTGCTGTTGTGAGGAGTCCTCCATTTCAGATCATCTGGGGCTGGTGCAGGTAAAGGCTGTGTGTGAACTGGAAGAGGAGAGTGGGTGCCATCTTGTGTATGCTTGCTGGCAGTCTGCATAAAGAAATCTGTCAGGCGTCATGGTCCCGGTGCCCCATTTCTCCTACGGAACATAACCTGGGAGTTTTCCCCCATGTCTGTGGCCCCGTTTGGGACTGAAAGCTGCTGTCTAGTGAGCTGTGTTGGAGACCTAGTGTGGCAGGGAGATCTAAAGCCGAGTGGCCATCTTGGTCTGTGGCTTGGACATGCCCCCGAGTGTTCCTTCATTTTTAGTTTTTTTATAGCTCTTTTCATATTATTCATAGCTATTTTAATGTTAGACTTGAGCCGCATAGGTTTTATTTTTTGCCTTTTAAACTTATTGCCCATTGAAATATATTTTGCAGTGCATTTGCATAGTCGATTTGAAGCATTCCTGTTTCTGTTCAGTGTTCTTCCTTCGCAGTCTTTTAGAGCAGCCCTCAGCTTTGCGAAAATTGCTTGTCTATAATTAAGTGTTTTTATCTTTGCAGTCTGTGTTTGATGTTCACATCTAACATTAAATGAAATAATGGTATGGTCACCGCTACCTAGATGTTCCTTTATATCTATATTCGTAATAATCTCCACATTCTTTGAGATGAATAGGTCCAGCAGAGCATCATTTCTAGTTGGGGCTTTTTATGAACTGTACCAATAAACATTGTCTTGTAATAGGTTTATAAATTTCTCTCCTTTCACTGTCCCAGCAGTGTCATTACTCCAGTCAATATTAGGGTAGGTAAAATCCCCCATTATTATCACTGTCCTAGCCCTTGCAGCCCTTTCTATCTGTGCAAGGAGCTGATTCTCCACCTCCTCATTAACACTTGGTGGTCTATAAAACACACCAATAATTACCTTAATAGTACGAACACCCATATGCAGCTTCACTCATAATGATTTAGCACTATCACACTCTCCATCACCAAGGTCCTCTTTCACACTCACTTTGAGATCACGTCTCACATAGAGACAGACACCACCACCTTTTCGTTTTACCCTGCCTCTCTGAAAGAGAGCGTAACTAGGAATATTAATAGCCCAATCGTATGAAGAATGAAGCCAAGCTTCAGCAACACCAGTTAGATCTCTTCATACACCAAAGTTTCTAACTCACCTATTTTGCTTGGCAGACTACTGGCATTGGAGAACAAACACTTAAATTCATTGTTGCATTTTCCACTTGTGTTTTGCATTTTTTTGTAGTACAAATAGTACTATAATTTCCAATGGTTGTTTGTAACATGGAAACCTTCTTATCACCTGCTATAGTTCTTCCTCCACCTTCCCCCATTCCACCCACCATTAGGGTCTGATCCTGTCTGACCTGTCTGCCCATTATATTCTAATTCACCCTCTCCCCTCAGTCCTAGTTTAAATACTCCTCCACCCTTCCCATAAACCATATTGAGCCTTCACTTGCTTTACCTCCTTGAGTCTCCGCCACAGCGCCAAAAACCACAATTTAGCAACTCAGTGCCCAAGCATACAGTTACCAGGCTAAAGCACTGTCATGCTCAAGGGAAAAGGACAAGCTTAATATGCAAATTATTGACTTTTAAAAAGTTTGTACTTACAATGTATTTCAGGGATCTCCAGCAACAGATTAGGGATGCTGGGGAGCACAGAGAATATAGTTACAATCACCCAAAGTTGGTTTCTGATTGCTTTTACATGTTGCAAATCATTGCTAAATGGTGCTCTTGCTTAAAGTGGTTGTTAAGCCATATAATAATTAATATAACACAGACACTGGAACACATAATGTTATGTTACAGAGGGGATGGTACTGTTTTATCGTAGTTATGATAGCAGCAGAAGAGGAGCGGGTGGGCACCGGTAAGAGGTGACAGGCAGGGAGGGGTGAGAGGAGGACAGAAAAGGACAGAGCAGGGCTGTGGCTGATGGAGGCGCGTAAACTGTGTCAGGGCTCAGCAGGCATGATCAACCGTGAACAGTTTACAATGGGGAGGGTATAGCCAGGCAGGATCAGCCATGTTTTTTGGGTGATAGAAGGGGCTACATTACACAGCACAATCACTGTGCTTATTCATGCTTTAAGGGAACAGGATCTGTTCTTTTTTTCTTTTAGGGTAACAAACACTTTAATGCCCTGTACACACGATCGGACATTGATCGGACATTCAGACAACAAAATCCATGGATTTTTTTTAACGGATGTTGGCTCAAACTTGTCTTGCATACACACGGTTGCACAAAGTTGTCGGAAAATCCGATCGTTCTGAACGCGGTGACGTAAAACACGTACGTCGGGACTATAAACGGGGCAGTAGCCAATAGCTTTTGTCTCTTAATTTATTATGAGCATGCATGGCACTTTGTGCATCGGATTTGTGTGCACACGATCGGAATTTAACCGATCGGATTTTGTTGTGGGAAAATTGTATAGCCTGCTCTCAAACTTTGTGTGTCAGAAATTCCGATGGAAAAAGTCAGATGGAGCCCACACATGATCGGAATTTACGACAACACACTCCGATCGCACTTTTTCCGTCGGAAAATCCGACTGTGTGTATAGGGCATAATAGTATAGTAAACACATACAAAGACTGATATACTTATCATGGACGATTACTGGGTCTATAAATATTTATCAAATTAGGCCAGAATACAATAGCTAATACATGACTTGTCAGGTAGTTTGTATAGAAAATCAATTTGGTGTAAGAAAAAAAATGCATATGGGTACAAATTTCATGTTTTGCATGTTATTAAGATAGCACAATCATTTAAAACACCAAACTAAATGGGAATGTACCACCATCATGCTCACTGGAGGGTCAGTTTAGTCATTTCTGTTTGCAGTAGTGGAAATTAAATTCATGCTTACTCTTATTTATCGTGTTACTGCAACCACAGATCTCTATGGATATCTTATATCGGCTATGTGTTTAGGCAGTTAACCAATTTGCAAAAGTATTGAAAATGTATGATCCTTACCACCCTCATACAACCTGTCATTAAAAAAAAAAATATGACATCTGCATAGTTGCCAACATTGTAAAAAAATTTTTTGGGACACTTTTTTCGCTGTAGGCGGAGTCTTATCATAATTATAGGTTAAAATAAAAATGTGTCGCGCCGGTGAACAATGGGCGTGGTTTATGTGAAATAGTGGGCGTCGCTTAAATGGGCATGGCTCAAAGGGTGTGTGGTTAGAGTCTGAGATGAATGAGGGATGAAGAGGGAAAGGGGGGGAGAGGGATGGAGGGACAGTAGCCCCAGATCCTACATAACAATAGAAATATGTGTGTTCTAGAAAGTTTAACAATCAGCAGATAAAGATACTCCAAACACCTGGTGTAGCACTTCAATCATCCCAGAACCATGGTTGTTATGGTGTCAGGATGATTGAAGTGCATTATTTATATTATTACATTGTAATCTAGAATGAAATCATTCAACTCACCATAATGCCGAATCAGTGGAATCCCTGAGCGTGTCACCTGCCACGTCGTCTGCCACCAGCAGAGTCCATCCTTGCATCAGGTGCCCCCTGCAGAGTCCGTCCTTGCATCAGGTGCCCCCAGCAGAGTCCATCCTTGCATCAGGTGCCCCCAGCAGAGTCCGTCCTTGCATCAGGTGCCCCCACCAGAGTCCATCCTTGCATCAGGTGCCCCCAGTGGAGCCCCTCCTTACATCAGATGTCCCCAGCGGATCCCCTCCTTACATCAGGTGTCCCCAGCAGAGCCCCTCCTTACATCAGGTGTCCCCACTGGAGCCCCTCCTTACATCAGGTGTCCCCAGCAGAGCCCCCCTTACATCAGGTGTCCCCAGCGGTGCCCCCTACATCAGGTGTCCCCAGCGGAGTCCCCCTTACATCAAGTGTCCCCAGCGGAGCCCCTCCTTACATCAGGTGTCCCCACCGGAGCCCCCCTTACATCAGGTGTCCCCAGCAGAGCCCCCCTTACATCAGGTTTCCCCAGCGGTGCCCCCCTTACATCAGATGTCCCCAGTGGAGCCCCCCTTACATCAGGTGTCCCCAGCGGAGCCCCCTTTACATCAGGTGTCCCCAGCTGAGCTCCCCCTTACATCAGGTGTTCCCAGCGGAGCCCCCCGTACATCAGGTGTCCCCAGCGGAGCCCCCCCTTACATCAGATGTCCCCAGCAGTGCCCCTCTTTACATCAGGTGTCCCCAGCGAAGCCCCCCTTACATCAGGTGTCCCCAGCAGTGCCCCCTTACATCAGATGTCCTAGTAGCGGTGTCTCCGCCACCATTACAGAACAGAGGCCAAGGGGGTATACAAAATAGTGTCTGCGCTGGCCGTGTAGTTACAATAGAACCCCCGCCCCTTTCCATAACAGACCAGCAGCGTGGCGGAGTGGGGCGGGGGGGTGGGCGGACTGGGGGTGGGCGGGGCAGAGCAGAGTGTGGCGGAGGGTGGTTGGCGACACAGGAGCTCCGTCTCTATTGTAGCCACCCCGCCGTGTTCCTGGTCTTCTTAAAAATGGCGGCCGGCAGAGACAATGTCTCCCCGGCCGCGGACCTCTAGCGATGGAGGGCGGCGGTGAAAAAACGGATTTCTTGGGACATTTCCCGGGAAACAATAAAATCGGGAAAAGAGTCTAAATCCCAGGAATGTCCTGGGAAATTCAGGACAGTTGGTAAGTATGCATCTGTCTTTTGATATTATTGTTATAAAACAAGTTCAATTAGCCCAAAACAGGCAACAGACTGCATCACAAAATGTTCCTGAAAATTTTGATTCTCATGTGAAGACTGTATCGCTCTCCATCTTCATTACAAGTCTATGTTGACTCGTATAAAAGCTAGGCATTGTTTGCTAGAGACAGAAAAGCCGGAAAAAAAAGTTATGTAATTGTTCAGCTTACAGTTTTCAGCTGTACAGTGATGAATCTCTGAGGACAGTGATGAAGCCTTGTGGTGGGAGTGATGTTAAATGAATTCTTGTGTTTTGGAGAGAACTCTGTCAAAATAAATGAGCAGTGAGAAACACATTAATACAAACTAGAAGTGGTGCTCGGAAGAGGCAAGGGTTTCTGACTCAGTTTTCTGTGAGTCATTGCTATTTTCTAAATGGATTTCCATTTTTGCTGTGTTGACAGAGAAAAGTACAAGTGTAGTGATGTAAAAATGCTTTTATGGAGTGTTGATGAGAAGTAGGTTACATAGGTTTTCCAACTTTAATTTCTTATTTATTTCCAGATTTCTTACTGTCTCTTTTAAACTTTTTTTTATTCATTGGTTGTATTTTTTTAAGTACACAGAATTTTAGTGGAAAAATCTCAAAAGGACATTCTTGATTTTCCAAATTCAATACTGAGAAAAAATCCTGCATCTGCTTTCAGCTATGACCCCTGCTGCTGGCCACAGCAGTATTGTCACTCAGGACTGGATTTGGACTGTGAACCCTGGACCACTGGTATACCAATCCGTGGCATTGCTACAGTGAGTGCCTGTGTCTATTTACCACAAAGTTTGGTGCTCCCTTTACTCTTTGTTTGCTTTGAAGGAATTATATAATGGGGCATTTTTTTAAATAAATGACTTGTCAATTGTGTTTGCTTATTTACTTTTCTATTTCTTTGTGAAGGTGTGAACGTGAAGGTGACATGTGCTTTTACTCATTCATATGGGGGAGGTGGTATCTGGGAGCCCTCCTATTTCAAAAGGGCCATTCAGATTTGAATAAGTGCCCCTCTACAGACCCCCACAACCACTGGGCCAGGGTGTGGAGAAGAGGCCCTTATTCTCATCAACAAAGAGACATGGTGCTTTGCTAGTTGTCTCCCCTGGCAAGTTACTCACCCTTTGTTGAGGGCATGTGCCCTGGTATTTCGTGGCCAGACAGGCTGTATTACTTGGATAATGGCCTGGTGTGGATTCTGGGGGACTCTATTTTTCTGTTTTGTTTTTGACAGGGTTCCCCCTTAGAATCCGTACCAGACTAGAATGGTCTGGTATAATGTTTAGGGGACCCTTAATGCCACTCCCCACTACTTAAAATCCATTTCCATCACAATGGATAAGGGTCTGGTATTTATTTTAAGGGGTAAACTTATGCTGTTTTTTTTTTTTTTTGCGTGGGAACCACACTTAACATGTATATTGTTTGTGATCATCTAGAATAAGGGGTGTTATAAATGAAGAGAATTCCTTGCCACTTTGTTTGTATTTAGAAGGAAGTAGCCAGCATTTCCTGGCAATTGTTTTTTTGTTTTCCTTGTCATTTTTGCTGTGGTATATTATATACATTGGTGCACCATTCATGGACAGGTTCAGGGCATCCAACAAGTCTGTTTTTTAAAATAATTTTGCATTTTAAAGCCCTGTTCCCTATGTTATAAAATCCCATGTCTTATAGTCCCGAAAAATGGCCAAAATTGATTTTAAAGATTCAGTTTTTACTGACTTTAGTGGGGTTTGGATCAGTGTTGCCAACCTCCCATTACTTTTGCACTGATAAAGTGTAAAGATGTACTGATGGAGCACATTTTTACTAACAACCTAAAATTTGACAGAAGCCCCTATTTAAAGCTAATACCACTAAACGCTAAGCTTACCTTTTTAAAAAAATAAATAAATGCACATATTTATATATTTTTTTTACAGGAATCTGCAGAGCATTGCACCTACGATCAGTCAATAGCAAGTGAATTGCCAGGCTCCGGCAGACATTGCCTAGACCTATGTACCCTTAGCTCCATTTGGACTGTCAGTTTCAGAGCCATAGGAAGTGTGAATGGACTAGGAGAGCGCTCATCAGCACTGTCCTGGTCCATTGAGTACTACAAGCTATTTGCCGTGGTGGAAGACAGGACTTGTAGTTTCTTTTTTCACAGATCTCTGTGAATGAATGACATGGCTATGCAGCTGCAGCACCACACAGATGTGCCAATTTTAAATGTGAGAGCAGCAGCAGGGGAGAGGAACCCCACCAGCTGTCACAGAGTGGGGGGCTCTGGTGGTGGGAGGAAGGAAATTAGGAACATATTGTATGTTACACCATAAATACGGGTGTAACCTGGAACATATTTTTAAAGGTAAACCTAACCCTTATTTTAATGGGGGCATTTACACTGGCCATCAATGTAATTTACACTGAATACCAATGTAACGTCAATGATTACCAATGCTCCCAATGAAATTGTGGATAGTGTAAATACCCCAGCCACATTGGCTGTCAGAAAATATCCCTTTGTTCAGGCTTGTTTAAACTTTTTACAAACACTGTATGTCTGTAACGTACATTTATGGCCTGTGAATTTACAAATGATTGGCAATGCTAGTTTGGATTAACATTCAAACTTTGAAGCTCTGCAATGAACCTCCCACCAACCATACCTAGGTACTTTCAGCCTATCACTAGTTATAACAATTTTAAGGGTTGAATATTGTCCACATTAGGGAGATTTCTCCTCACACGTCTTGTGTGGTCACCAAAATACAAAGGAAGAGAATACGTCCCAGCAGAGACATATGCTATGATAAAAGCACATTTTTAGAAGAGTGGAGAATGTTTAAAATGTGTTTGTTTTTAATTTCTCAACCCTCTCTTTTTTTAAAAAGTTGTTGTTTTTTGTTACAGATCCAGCTCAATGGTAAGCTGTATTCAAAATCAACCTAAAATCAAAATTGACTAGATAAACTAGTCGTTCTGAGATTGCAAGAAAATTACAGAGAAGGGCTCCTGGGTTTCAGTGGTTGCAATCTCATTTTCTGCTCTCATTTATAGCTGCGGGGAAGGAGAGGCTCAGTGGGAGGCAGTGGTTCAGATCTGTTTTCATAGAGCTTTGCACTCACATACAGTAGATGTGGTATTTTGTTGGGACCCTGTTCTGTAACAAGGGTAAGCATCTGAGTGTAGGAGGCTTTTTTTAAACTCTGCCTTGTGGGAACCAGCATACCTAAAGTTGATATAATACTACTGTATGCATTAAACACAAAAATAAAAATGTATTAAATTGAAGCTTACCAATTCTTAGTTGTTTCGTGTTTCTATTTAGGTTTTTCCCCTTTTATTTTCACCTATTTATTAAGCCAGTAATGCCCTGTACACACGGGCAGACTTTTCGGCAACAAAGGTCCGACAGTCCTTCCGATGGACTTTCGACAGACTTTTGATGGCCTTCTGATGGACTTTCAAACTAACGGACTTGCCTACACACGATCACACCAAAGTCCGACAGATTAGTAAGTGATGACGTACAACCGGACTAAGATAAGGAAGTTCATAGCAAGTAGCTGCCCTAGCGTCGGTTTTCCTCTGTCGGACTAGCATACAGACGAGCGGATTTTTCCATAGGAACTGGGTCTGGCGGAGTTCCGACGTGAAGATTTGAAACATGTTCCAAATCTAAAGTCCATCAGATTTTCGACAGAAACAGTCCGCTGAAGGTCCGATGAAGCCCACACAGGGTCGGATTGTCCGCCGGATTCGGTCCGTCAGACCAGTCCAGTCGAAAAGTCAGCTTGTGTGTACAGGGCATAAGTCTGTTATTTTTCCTATTCCTTTAACAGACCAAGTTGTCCGCAAAGTAGCAGGGAGGAGGTTGAGACAGACCATTGAATGCTGACAGGGGTGTCTAAATAGTTAGCTTTTATTCATTTATGAGCAACCTTTAGGCCCCATTCACACTTGTTCAACCTGAAAGTCACGTGACTTTGATACAACTTGAAACAATGCCTGTGTAATCTTGCGGTCTATGGACATCAAGTGGCATCAAAGTTGGACCATAGTAGTGCAGGGACTACTTTGCAGTTGCTGTGACTTCAAGTCTCACAGATATGAACGGCACACATTGGAAATCATGGGGTACTACTTGTAATGTGACTTTGCAGGCTCAAGTCGCATGACAAGTCGCACCAGTGTGAATGGGGCTTTATCCTAAAAAGAAAAAAACTGTTTGCTGTAACTGCTTATAAAGTGTTAGCTGGAGTTTAGCTTTAATTTGTAAGTAAAATCCCTCTAGATCTGCTAGTCTAAAGCCTTGTACACACGATCGGATTTTCCGCCAACAAAACCGTGGACTTTTGTCCCAAGGGTGTTGGCCCAAACTTGTCTTGCATACACATGCCACACAATTGTTGGCCAACAATTACAAACGTACTGATGTAGATCTTTAGTGCCACCCTTTGGGCTCCTTCTGCTAATTTCTTGTTAGTAGAGGTTTGGTGACTGTTGATTTGCGCTTTTCATTTTGCGCTTTTTATTTTGCGTTTTTCATTTTGTGCTTTTCAGTTCGCACTTTTCATTTCGTGCTTTTCAGTTAGTTTCTGAATGGCCATTCACTAACCAGACATGTTGCGGAATCGGAGGAGATAACGTGTTATTTATTATTGGCCTTGGAGTTATTGCTTTGATCCAAGTCCGGTCCAGGAACAGGAGGAGGAGGAGTTATTGGATCAAAAATTGGTTGCTTTATTAATCGTGGCAAATTATGTCATATGCCTTTGCTGCGGGAGCACCAGGAGAATAATCCAGATGTTTTTCGGAATTATCTCTGGATGACGGACCCCTGCTTTCACCAACTGTTTTATTGTTTGGTTGAATAATAATGATTTGATTTGTTATATTTTCTATATTTTTGGATGCATAGAATGCACTTTTTGGTTAAGTTCTATTGGCAGATAGCATGTCGAATTTTATTTGTTTTCTTTTTTTAATGCATAATAAAAAAATTGTGTAGCATAATACTTGGTTATGTGTTTTACTTCAAATGACAGTTTGGGAGTAGGCAGTTACATTTAAAAAAATACAATGCAAAATTAAGAAGAGACACCAACATTGTTGTATTTTTGATCTTAAAAACTATGGGATAATGGTGTTGTGGTAACTTTCCCAAATTAAAAATGAATAAATAAATAAATAATAATATTATTCTTGATTTCACTAGAAAAAAAAGCCTTTGAAAATTTGTTTGCAATAACTCCATCAGTATCACCAGCAAAGCAGCTTAATTATTATCCCATTAAAGAAGAAGAGAATGTGTTCTGCATTTCGAGATTTCATAATTTGCCACGTCACAAATGTTAATTCTCCATTACAAATGCTAGTTTACAAGACCGACAGCTTCTGGCTCGTCCTTGTTTCCCAGCATGCGTGTTTGTACTTTGGACTTTTGTCCAACGGACTTGTGTACACACGCTTGGACAATCTGAAAACAGACATTTGTCCGCTGAAAATTTTAAAGCCTGCTATCCAACGTTTGTCCATGGAAAATCTGACAATTGTCCAATGGAGCATACAAACGGTCGGATTTTCCACCAACAGCCTGTCATCACACATTTCCCGTCGGAAAATCCAATCGCGTGTACGAGGCTTAACACTACCCTCTCCCCATACTGACAATGCTGCCGTCTAAAGGCTTTACTACTTTACCACCAAAGCATGTAGTGCAAATGCCTGCCTGAATACTTTCAAATGGTACTGTTTAAAGTTTTGTTCTCCTATTATCTTGATAGGTAATTGCAGAATGTAAAAATGTGCTTCAATTTGGACAGTGTGTATTCATATTTTTGGATTATGAAACTTCTTACCTGTCCAGTGGGCTGCCAATAGTGTAAGTAAGGAGGGACTGGCCAAAGTAACACTCATTATTTATGCATTCAGCTCTCAATGAAGTGGAGAGGGTTACCTGTCCAAAACATCTACCCCCACCTCCATAACATTTTTCCAATGGGCCACCAGAGGGGGTGGGGAATCTGAAGTTGACCTTATACTTTTGTCTTTAAATACTCATTTCAATAAATGTTGTTATACTTATGTTGGCCAAGAATGTTTGTGTCTAATCTGCTTGCAATGTTATGTGCAAAAGTACTATTTTTTTTTTCTTTTTTGACTCCACAGTTTCCTTCCAAGCCAATTATGAAATCCTATACCTGGACGTAGGGAAGAACGGTCAAATGTCTGATGGCGGAGTGATCGCCCAGACGGTGTTTTACTGGCATCTCCAAAATGACACCTTGGGGTTGCCACCTCCAGAGGATAATGTTGCGGGCCTCAAGTTCGTGTTTGTGGCAGATGAGGCCTTTGCTCTGGGGGTGTCAGGGCTGGCTCAGCCCTTCCTTCTCTGAGCTGGCTGCTCAGCTGTCAGATAATTGCCAGCTCTCATCTCTCTCCACAGTTAACCAGCTGTTGTGGATCTGCTCGTCAGTCCCTCCTACTTAAAGATCTCCAGCTCACTCCATTCCTGCCTTCGCCTTGATCACATCACAAGAAACCATCTCCTGCGTTCCTGTTTAAAGACTGGCTTTGCTGACATCCCTTCTGGCTCCTTATTCTGCTTGCTGTTCCTCTACTTGGATCCCTGACTTCTGGCCTGGCTGATTACCCGATCTGGATACTGAACTCTGGCTTGGCTGATTACCCGATCTGGTTACTGAACTCTGGCCTGGCTGGCTACCCGAACCGGTTACTGGACTCTGGCTATGCTTTGACTATGCTTACTCTATTTACCTTTTTATTTTTATTAATAAACAAGTGTGATTTTACTGTGCTTCTGTCTCGGTCTGGTTCATGGTTTCTGACAGGGGGAACATCTGATGAGGCCGTTCCCCATGAGGACCCTGACCCCAGAGCAGAGGGTTTTTAATTACCGGCTGGCCCATGCAAGAAGAGTGGTTGAGAATGCCTTTGGCATATTGGCCAGCCGGTTCAGACTTTTCCTTAAGGCCATCAATATGGCCGAATACAAACTGAATCACATTGTCTTGAGCTGCTGCCTTCTGCACAATTACCTTTGCAATAATGCAGCCAACCATCTGGCCTCAGTTGCGACTGAGGCCAACATTTCAGCTGAAAAAAACATCACTGGCAGCGCTCGAAAGTGGCCATCCTTGCTTGCCCCCCCAAAACCCCCGCGAAGTCCGGCAAAACTATGTGCACTTCATGGGTAGGGGGGCAATTGATTTACAAGCAAATCTTAAAGCTGTCTAATATTTTTTTTTTTAAACTAAACTCATATTTCATTTGAATTACTGTTTGTTTTTCTTATCTGTCTCCTAGGTTCTCAAATGGCCTTTTATTTTTGGCCATGTTCTTCATTAGTGCAAACGTAACTTATTTGATATGAGGTGACAATCTCTTCTTCAGCTAACTATTCTTTTGTGCTGTGGGTCTGCTGCACACACACAATGTTATTGTTGTTAATGTATGTAATGCATTCATGATAAAAATAATCATCCTTTTCAACTCCATAAATTAATTGCTTGGAGTCCCTAAAATGGCCTAATTTTGGCAAATTTTACAGCACAGTGGGGGTTATTTACTAAAGGCAAATCCACTTTGGACTACAAGTGCACTGCAAGTGCACTTGAAAGTGCACTGAGAGTGCACTTGTAGTGCAAAGTGGATTTGCCCTCAGTAAATAACCCCCATTGTCGCTGTAGCTACACCAACTTAAAAAATAAACTGGTTTTGAGCATTGAAATAAGAAGCCACACATTGTTGAGTATAAAACATTTTACTCCAAGCACATTCACATGTGCGTTATAAACGGTTTTGTAACAAACCGACATCTTGGTGTATAATATGTACAGTATCTCACAAAAGTGAGTACACCCCTCACATTTTTGTAAACATTTTATTCTGTCTTTTCATGTGACAACACTGAAGAAATGACACTTTGCTACAATGTAAAGTAGTGAGTGTACAGCTTGCATAACAGTGTACATTTGCTTTCCCCTCAAAATAACCCAACACACAGCCATTAATGTCTAAACCGCTAACAACAAAAGTGAGTACACCCCAAAGTGAAAATGTCCAAATTGGGCCCTATTAACCATCCCCCCGGTGTCATGTGACTCATTAGTGTTACAAGGTCTCAGGTGTGAATGTGGAGCATGTGTGTTAAATTTGGTGTTAGCGCTCTCACTCTCTCATACTGGTCACTGGAAGTTCAACATGCCACCTCATGGCAAAGAACTCTCTGAGGATCCCAAAAAAAAGAATTGTTGCTCTTCATAAAGATGGCCCAGGCTATAGGAAGATTGCCAAGACCCTAAAACTGAGCTGCAGCATGGTGGCCAAGAGACCATACAGTGGTTTAACAGGATAGGTTCCACTCAGAACAGGCCTCGCCATGGTCGACCAAAGAAGTTGAGTGCACGTGCTCAGCGTCATATCCAGTGGTTGTCTTTGGGAAATAGACATATGAGTGCTGCCAGCATTGCTGCAGAGGTTGAAGGGGTGGGAGGTCAGCCTGTCAGTGCCCATACGCCGCACACTGCATGAAATTGCATGGCTGTCGTCCCAGAAGGAAGCCTCTTCTAAAGATGATGCACAAGAAAGCCCACAGACAGTTTGCTGAATACAAGCAGACTAAGGACATGGATTAGTGGAACCATGTCCTGTGGTCTGATGAGACCAAGATAAACTTATTTGGTTCAGATGGTGTCAAGCGTGTGTGGCAGCCACCAGGTGAGGGGTACAAAGACAAGTGTGTCTTGCCTACAGTCAAGCATGGTAGTGGGAGTCTCATGGTCTGGGGCTGCATGAGTGCTGCCGGCACTAGGGAGCTACAGTTCATTGAGGAAAGCATGCATGCCAACATGTACTGTGACATACTGAAGCAGAACATGATCCCCTCCCTGCAGAGACTGGGCCGCAGGGCAGTATTCCAACATGATAACGACCCCAAACACACATCCAAGACGACCACTGCCTAGCTAAAGAAGCTGAGGGTAAAGGTGATGGGCTGGCCAAGCATGTCTCCAGGCCTAAACCCTATTCAGCATCTGTGGGGCATCCTCAAACAGAAGGTGGAGGATCGCAAGGTCTCTAACATCCACCATCTCCGTGATGTTATCATGGAGGAGTGGAAGAGGACTCCAGTGGCAACCTGTGAAGCTCTGGTGAACTCCATGCCCAAGAGGGTTAAGGCAGTGCTGGAAAATAATGGTGGCCACACAAAATATTGACACTTTGGGCCCAATTTGGACATTTTCACTTAGGGGTGTACTCACTTTTGTTGCCAGTGGTTTACACATTAAAGGCTATGTGTTGAGTTATTTTGAGGGGACAGCAAATTTACACTGTTATACAAGTTGTACACTCACTACTTTACATTGTAGCAAAGTATCATTTCTTCAGTGTTGTCACATGAAAAGATATGATAAAATATTTACAAAAATGTGAGGGGTGTACTCACTTTTGTGAGATACTGTATGTTTGACATAAATTTGCCTTTTTTTGGGGCTAAACAGGCATGTTTAAAAACATAACCTACACATCCCCAACTCAGGAACTTACAAAGTTCAACTTTGCTAAAGTGAAGGCCATATGAGACATTAGTATGTCAAAACTGTGTTGATTTTGCCTTCATCAGATGGAGTAATCTCAACCCTCTAAAAGCCAAATTTTGAAGATGCACACAAATTGGGACTCAAAATTTGGATTTTCCTCATGATCCCATGCCTAAAATGTGTGTATTTTCCCTACATCTATTTCTATGCATTTTGTGGTGCAAACTAAAGTAGGTGAGAGGAAGGGGTTGTACCCCCGAAACATGTCCATTGATCCCCCATGATGGGAGCTAGCACATGTTGACAAACTGGGGCTTATTTCAGAAAGGACAATCCACTTTGCCCTACAAGTGCACTTGCATTGCAGATAGCACAGGTTGACACACTGTGTGCATCTTCAATTTATTTAAAACTGCAAAAACATGTACAACATAACAACAACTTTAAAAAATTTTTTTTTTTAGATTTTGCGCTGAAGCATCATAACTCGGGTGCCTCCCATTGATCCCCCATGATGGGAGCTAGCACATGTTGACAAACTGGGGCTTATTTCAGAAAGGACAATCCACTTTGCCCTACAAGTGCACTTGCATTGCAGATAGCACAGGTTGACACACTGTGTGCATCTTCAATTTATTTAAAACTGCAAAAACATGTACAACATAACAACAACTTTAAAAAATTTTTTTTTTAGATTTTGCGCTGAAGCATCATAACTCGGGTGTCTCCCATGGAGGCGAATCTTTTTTATTTTTTTTCGGTCCATCGGCGGAGCGAGAGAAGAAGATAAATAAACTTCGTGGGACATTTTTATATTTTAATTTTTTAATAAAGGACTTGTCCCAAGATGTTTCTTCTGTTTTTTTTAACATTTTGACACTTTTTTTGTGAAATGGTACAGGTACAGTGTAGGGGGCTGGGATCTGGGGTTCCCCTTGTTAAAAGGAGCTTCCAGATTCCAATAAGTCCCCCACCCCGCAGACCTCTCTCTCACCCCCCTCTTTTCCTGTGGCCTGCCAGGTTGCATGCTTGGATAAGGGTCTGGTATAGATTTTTGGGGGGATCCGCACGCAATTTTTTTTATTTTAGCATGGGGTTCCCCTTAAAATCTATACCAGACTTGATGGGTCTGGTGTGGATTTTGAGAGGGACCCCTATGCCATTTAAAAAAAATTAACAAAGTGGTTTACATATTAATAGACAGTAGTAGCCTTTAATGATTGGGACAAGAATGAAAAATGCTGGGGTCAGAATGATAGTCTTTTCTATTTGTTAACATTCAATTTGCAACAGTCATGAGCTCAAAATTGTGTGTGATTGATGACCAAAAACCTAAAACTATGTACAATTTTCATACACAGGAAAGTCTCAGCCAGGAGGAGGTTGGGGCAAGCAGCCTGACTGAATCACAGGTTCCTCTCCTCCGCCCTCCAACCAAAAGGACCAGGAAGGCAAGGAACCTGGAGGAGACCACGGCTGCTTTCCTAAGACATGGAGGAGGCCCAGCGCACTATAAGCGAGGAGATAATACTGCAGGCCCTAAACAAGGGGACGAGGGGTGAACTTACGCATCCAACACACCTCTGTGAGTTGGACCATGCTCCTCCACCACCTCCACCAACACCACAGCAGCATCGAAGGAAGTCTGGAAGGAGAGTGATGGCCTGGGTTTGATGTGGTCTGGCAAAAAACGCAGGCTGTTGTAAGACCACAGCCTCGGGACATATATATCATCTGCTGCTGCTCCCAATCTCTCAGAGTCCTGGACCGTATTGTGCTCCCTATTAAATGGACTCCTCAGGTTAACAATTTTGACAGTCAAATAATTGATGTCTGCCCTGGGGTACAAAGGCTTCACCAATTCCATCCAACTGTTTCTCCATCTTTGCCTTCCTCTTTATTTTGTTATGACCTTGTGCTCTCTATTAAATGAAAAAAGTTTGATGGGAACAAATACTTGGTTATGTGAAAAAAGGACAGTTTGTTTTTGAGTAGGCAGGTATATTTCAAAAATACAGTGTCAAATTAAGAAGGGACACCAACATAGTTGTATCTTTGAGGTTAAAAAATACAAAATAATAATGGTGTTGTGGTAACTTGACACACAAAATGAAAAAACTAATTATTATGGAGATCACTAGAAAAAAAAAATATTATTCAGGAGATCACTAGAAATAATAAAAAAATATGTTTGTTAGAACTCTGTGAATAACAGCAGCCAAACAACTTTATTATTATACCATTATAAAGAAGAAGAGAATGTGCTGCATTGAGAGATTTCATAATTTGCTGCGTCACGAATGTGATATCTCCATTACGAACGCTAGTTTTACAAGACCGAGAGCTTCTGGCTGGTACTTGATTCCGAGCATGCGTGGACTTTTGTGCGATGGACTTGTGTACACACGATCGGAAAGTCCGACAACAAATAATGATAACAAAATTTGAAAATTTGAGAACCTGCTAGCCAACATTTGTTTGGCGGAAAGTCTTACAACAAATGTCCGATGGAGCATACAAACGGTCGGACTTACCGCCAATGAGCTCACATCCAACATTTCCCATCAGAAAATCCGATCGTGTGTACGCAGCATAAGTGTTGCTGGCTGGATAATCAGAGGAAATAAAGAGGAGAAAACCTAAAAAAAAGAAAAACTAATTCAGGCACCACATCTAGGGATTGATAAACTGCACTATATTTTGTTTTTGGGATTTTTTCTCTAAATTCCAGCTCCCCTATGCACCAATTTACCATTAACATACTTATTTTGCAAAAATAAAACAGCTTTCCATTTTTTCTACACACGTATACCTCACTCTTCCCATGGCTGTTTTAAAACACTTCTCCATTACGTCTGCCTTACTTCCTGGACAGTCCATAGGTCATGACACAGGAAGGAGTTGACCAGCTGACCTCATTAGCACACACCCTACATCATCTACCCTCCTACCTACCACCGATTTCCAGGTGC
Organism: Lithobates clamitans; assembly: GCA_037952925.1. Taxonomy (NCBI): domain Eukaryota; kingdom Metazoa; phylum Chordata; class Amphibia; order Anura; family Ranidae; genus Lithobates; species Lithobates clamitans. Next base: position 8,695,403 of record JBBGZY010000438.1, read on the forward strand.
ACGTTTTTTAAATGAAATGCAATCAATCAGTTATCACCGTTATCACTAAATACACATTGATTTTTTTTTTTACCTTAACTTTCATCGTGCATAGATCATTCATTTGGCAGAGTGTACTGAGAGATCAGTAGCCTATGTGGATAGAGCTGTAGTATTGAAAAGGAGAATTGTGTTCTAGGTTCTGTAAAGTTCAACATACACTACACAATCTGATTGCACAATCCCCTTTAGATCTATTAGCAACTATGTAGTAAAAGGGCCTGCCTGATTGGATATAGAGTGATTGGGTAGATATGAGTGTCATCCTATCTATTCCATAGTTTTGAAAAATCTAAAGGAAAGTGTACAGAGATTGTACAATCAGATTGTATAGCGTATGGCCATCTTTACATGAGTACATAGGAGGGAGTGGATGGAAACACTCAGCTGTCAAGCCCCATTCACATCTCTGCATAGCAAGAACCCACAATTCCACATGCGTTTTTCTTTTTTTTCTTTTTTTTGTGGACATTTTGGAGCATTTTTACTTGTCACGCATAGGGCAGCCCATCCACAATCGCTACAGAACTATTTTTTAAGGTGGAGCATGGTGCCTTTTTTTTTGTGATTTTTGGTGCTGCGCATTTTTGAAATGCAAGGCAAAGCGTGCATTTTCTGTGCAGTTTGCATTGCGTTTGGAAACACACAGATGGGAATGGAGCTTCATTGTTCTTGTGGAAACGCACCAGTTTCACTTTCAGGCCCCATTTACATCTAGAATAGTGGGAGTGCATGTTTTTGCCTTGTTTTTCCCATGAAACACATAGGGTGGCCTGTTGATTTCAATGTGGCTCATGGGACATTTTGGAGCATTGTTGGTTTAGCATTTTTTACGGTGCACTTTGCAGCATTTGCCACTCATGTTTTTCACATGGCAAAATGTGTGTTTGCTTCTGTGTTTGGTGTGCTGTTAACAACTAATGGCACTAAAAGCGCAACTAGTTAATTCTAGGTGTATAAAGATGGCCATACACTATACAATGTGATTGTACAATCTCTGTACAATCTCCTTTAGATTTACCAAAACTTTATAATAGGAGACACCTATCTAGCCAATCACTCTGTATCTAATCAGGCAGGCCCTTGAACTACATAGTTGATGGGAGATGTAAAGGAGATTGTACAATCAGATTGTGAAAGGTAGAAAAAATAATGCCTGTGTATTTAGTAAGAACAGTGATCACTGATTGATTGCATTTCATTTAAAAAATGTGCACCTGGAGGTTGCTGGTAGGTAGGAGGGTAGATGATGCAGGGTGTGTCCTAATGAGATCAGCTAGTCAACTCCTTCCTGTGTCATGACCTAAAGTCTGTCCAGGAAGTAAGGCAGAAGTAATCGAGCAGTGTTTTTAAACAGCCATGGGAAGAGTGAGGTAAGTGCGTGTAGAATAACAGAGGTGAATTTAGCCTTTGGGATAAACTAATAAAATGAACACAATAATGAAGTAATGAATACCAAGCAAAGTATAGGGGAAGAAGAATTGTAAAAGTTTAAAAGAAAATAAGGTAATCCTGAAAACTTAGAAGTGACTTTTAACTTCTGTCATGGTGGACATTGTCCTTGCAGACAAAAAAGGACTGTGAATAACCTCAGTTTTTGTACTTTTGTGCCCTTCTGTACTTTTGTAGACCATTAATTAGATTAAGTAGTTAGACTCATGCATCACATTGGTTAAGAAAGATTCTGAAAAATGGGGTAAATACTACTTAATGAAGAACCAATGGATTTAGAACTTTAATATAGAAAGCCTACATTGCCTGAACTCTTTTGGCCTGAACCTTGTGTTGTATAAAATGCACATGGCTGGTGTGATTTAAACATTTAATATTACTAATAAACACTTCTTAACCCTTTAGCTAATATGTGTTATGTGTCTAAATATTTCCAGCTGAAAATGAAATTTTAACACATAGAAGTATTTCTAAGTATATACTGCATAAAAGCCAATATTTTAGCATTAGCAGAAGAATAACTGAACATTCAGTTATACAGCTTTTTGCCTTTTCTAATTCAGCAGTCAGCACAGACATTAAAACTGTGAAACCATTTTGTTTAGCAGGTCCACATCTGGACATGCCTATAGTGCTCAGCCAAGTACCCTTTTTACTGTTAAAGTGAGATAAACTGGGTGATAGGACATTTCAAAACATAGAAGCCTTTTTGGCTACAAAACAAACTTCAGAGGACAAAATCTTTTCAAACGATTCATCTCCATATAGTATATCTGCAGTATGTAACTTGTATGTAACTTGTTCAATATCTTAATTTTAAATGTGAATAAGGGATATTACTGCACTAACCCAGTGTATAACAAGGAAAGGACAGCTGCTACATAGGAATGTGACAAGAATTTAATAAGAGGGATGGGTAAAAAATGTAGTGCTAAAGAAATAAAAGCAATAAACAACAACAATATAACAAATATTGCATACAAGTAGTGAAAACATATGGTGAGAAACAATCTCCAATGTAATAAATATGTGAAAATACATGTATATAATGGTTAGAGACACAGGTGGGAAGTCCCGAAGTTGGAAAGAATCCTAAGGTAAACTATAGAGTCCACCACAAAAAAGTTGTTGCTCAGAAGTGGGGTACAACGGCCTTGACAGGCATGTAGAACATCAGGGATAGTGTGTCTTCCACCCAAGATGAGGGGTATGCACTCTTATCGGAAGTAGTGGACTCGAATGTCAGTGACAATGAGTCAATCATGCCAGGATAGCCAGATCAGCAGACTTCCAGAAACGATCCAGGGAATCCAGCGAACTCCAGGACAGGATTCAGGAAATTGCACAGGTAAACATAAGGCTGGAACTCAGATGTTAAGCAGCCAGATTGGAAAGCCAAAAACTCTCATCCAGGGGGATCGGTTACACTGACAGCTCGACGGTCCTGTCTGCACAGGTAGGTATGGCTAGGTATTCCAGGTAGTGAGCACCCCAGGATGTCCTTGTTACCTGGAACACCTGGCCATACCTACATGCTTGTCAAGGCCGTTGTACCCCACTTCTGAGCAACAACTTTTTTGTGGTGGACTCTATACATTCGTTTACCTTAGGATTCTTTCCAACTTTGGGACTTCCCACTTGTGTCTCTACCCATTATATACTGTACATGTATTTTCACATCTTCAAATTTTAGACTGTACTGACTAATGAAAGTTGCTAATTGGGCCTCATGATTATTGTAGGTATTGTTACACTAAGCCAACAAATCCTCTCTCAGAGCATTCATAGCTGATTGATACACTCATTCTCTTGTGGACCAATCATAGTCCTGCTTGAGAAGCCACCTCCCCATCTCCAATGCAGCCAATTCCAATGTTTCTAGGGTAAAACGTGTCAGAGGGGGTGGTCCGAGATGGGCAGTCCTGAGGTGGGCCTTCAAATCTGTTCATTTGGAGCAATAACGCTTTTTGACACTGCTGACATCATCAGCAGGGGACATTTTATTTTAAATTTTGCTTGTTTAGGGAGTGTATAGTGTAGACTCCTGATTTCCTTTGGACACCAAGACTTTACACAAGCTTGTGAGACAGCTTTCTTGTCTTTGCAAAGTCAACTCAGTTAACTGGTAAAGTGACCTAAAGAACTACTTATTTGTTCTCTTTCCAAAAGCAGATGCCAGTAAGAATTCCAAAGCATGAAACCTTTGGTTACCAGGTGGGATTTGATGATGATCCTGCTGTTAACAATGCCAAGGTATTGTAGGCAAGAATCCCTGCTTTATGTGAAGTACATGGCCTAATAAGGAGCAATATATTATTAGGTACTGTCCTTACTAGGAACTATGGTACCTGTATTGGCATATCTGCCCTAATAAGAAAGTTCTATCATTTCTTTACTTACTCACTAGGCCCATGCCCCAAAGGGTATGGTATTCTCACCCCATAACTCACTGTGAAGATAATATTAGGAGATCCACTGGATTCATTCAGGTGAGCATAGCCAGACAGAGCGAATGCTGTCTTTGAGCATGGACTTCTTCTACTGGGGGAGGTGAAAGAGATGGGTACTTTGAGCAAATAGAAGTACTCAGTTTTTTTGGTCCTCCGAGAACATGGTGTTAAGGTCTCTTTCCCATTTGCGTAAATATGGACTTGTACGCAGCTCTAAAATGCTGTATTCGCCCAAGTAAATGTGTAATGGACTTTACTCCACTGATCACCTGGTGGAGAAGATTTTTTCATAATGTGCTCATCTCTACTTGCAAAATAGCCATGGGAATATATGCCTGTGCATAACAATATGTACAATGACACTATGATCTTTAAACTTAAAATCTAAACCAAAATTAGGAGAAGTTCATTGTAAGGGTTTACATATACTTTATATCTTTTGGAGTGAACAGTACACTGACAGTACAACATTAAAATTAGTATTGTAGCTAAAAATCACCAAAATGTATCAATATAAGTAATAATGCTAATATAAATGATACACAAAGAATTAAATTCCTCCTATTATAAAATTATTGTATCCTGTATGAGTATCTATATTATAAAACCAAAAAAACGAAAACAAACTGGGAACATATCTGCAAATATAGTTTTTCAGTGCTATAGACCTACTGGCTGAAAAAAGGTTGCCTCATGCCGCGTACACACGGGCGGATTTGACAGATTAGGTCTGGCGGACTTTGATGGACTTTCCGAATGAACGGACTTGCCTACACACGATCAACCAAAGTCCGACGGATTCGTACGTGATGACGTACGACCGGATTAAAACAAGGAAGTTCATAGCCAGTAGCCAATAGCTGCTCTAGCATCGGTTTTTGTCCGTCGGACTAGCATACAGACGAACGGACTTTTCAACCGGACTCGAGTCCGTCGGAAAGATTTGAAACATGTTTCATTTCTAGGTCCGTCAAACTTTTGGGAAAAAAAAGTCAGCTGGAGCCCACACACGATCGAATTATCCAATGGACTCAGGTCCGCCGGACCAAGTCTGCCGTAAAATCTGCTTGTGTGTACGCGGCATAACAGAAGGCTGTTTGAATCAGCGATATCCAAGCAGATACCTTTAGTAGGAGTTTTAAAATTACCTTGTAAATGAAAAATGAACTGAAATAAATAAAAAGCTGTCTACACATGTACAAATTACACTCCCCTCCTGCATAAATAAAGGACCATTGAAAAAAAACGTATTAAGTCTTAAGCAAATCTCTATGCAAAAGAGACTAAACTGGAGCGCCGATGTTATTTATCAAATTTAAAATGTGTTTTACACTGCATTGTCAGTTCAATTACAGACGAACAAAAGTCTTGATTAGAAATTATGATGTTTGCGTGCTGTTAAATCTCTAAAGCTCTTGAGCTCAATTCTTCTATTCTTTATAATATTGTAATACCTATTTGCTGGTATATTTGTGTAATTTATGATTTTATCACGTTACTAAATGTCAGTATTTCCCAATAAATTATTGTGATAGGACTTAAATTAACTTCAGTTGTGTTGAATCACATGAATAGGCTAGGAAAGGATGCTTAAACAGCTTTTCTTTTTTGCTTGGAGAAATAGAGAGCTGGTACTACATCATAGATTAGATGATGCTCCCTGATATCTTCCTTCAAAGTCTACACCTGTCCTATCTTAAGCTGATAACAACATCAAGGTGTTTAGTGAAATTGTTACATAGTAGCATTATGATGGAGCAACACATATGTCGAGCGAGTACTTGGTAGAAGATTAATTCTCAGAATGCGGGAAGTTGCCATGAAAAGCAACAGTGGTTTGACAAAGGTGTATTCCCTGACATGTTGCTGAAGAAAAGCTTTTTTGAAAGCTCCTTGCTTTTTGCAGCAGATCCCAGCCCTTTTGAACTTTTCAGCTACAGGTCCAGCTGCTGGTCACAGTACGCAGAGTTTCTGTTTCCAGAAGCGATCTGCAGGTCCACTGCAAACCACCTCCACTTGTGAGTGCATTTGAATGATCTTTGTTTAAAAAAAAAAACTTTTATACTACACCAGGCTTATGCACTCTTCCCATCCTTTAATACAAAACCTAACATTAAGGGAAGCAACAACTAGCAAAACTTACAAATTACCAGTTCAATTGGGACAGAAGTCAGCACTATCTATCCTTGAAAAAGGGACAAAAGTGAATACACAGTAGGCATTGGAGGTTTAGTGCTATGGCCCCTGAGATGTTGCACAAGAACATAGGTTGCTATTTTCAAAAGCTATGAGGTAACAAGTGGAGTGGCATACCACTCCATGTTTACTGGAGCATTGACATGAGAAAATGCATTGTCTTTAGGAGCCATTCCTCCTGTTGCATTGCAGGTATATTGGCAAAAGGGCCCACGTGCTGCTTTTTGTTGCAATGTCCTGCATACAGACACCCATCATCTGGACAGGAAGTGAGGGGACATTTCCTGCATGGACACACACTGCAATAAAATTAGGATCTATCCCCTTGCCGCCACTACTCTCCAAGAATGCATCGGGAGTTGCCTGTAACATCTTAGCTACTGTGCTGGGAGTGCGCAGTGAGCACAATAGAGAAAAGCCATCCCTATTAAAGCATATTTGCCATTAAAACTCATGGATGGCTGGTTGGAATAGGTTAATGGCTCTTTTTTTAACATACTGTAATTTTTTTCGGCGATTCGCAATCTCATACAGTAAGTCCAAGGTTTCTGCTGAATCCCTTTAACTGCTTCCTGTGTGGCCATAGTACCTTCCTGGCCAGACAGGAGCACCGCTGATACAAGTGAATGTACCCATATGTCCATCCACATCGCCAGCTCGTGTGTTCTCTCTAGAGCACACATTGACGTGATCTGTGACCTGCTGTGTCTACCAAACATAAAAAGGAAGAAAAGCAGCGCCGACCTAAGTGTAGTACTGTAGCATAAACATTTATTATAGGTTAAAATGCACTCACTCAGAATAAGGTAGATACAGGCACATCAAGTAAAAAATCCGTCCGGGAGGCTGTGTGGTGGGCAGCAGGGCTCCACAGGGGGCGATCCTGAATGCTGGAGTGTGTTACACTTGTCTCCTTGTCCCGTCTGACGGCGCCGGTGGTAACCAGTGTCACAGGCTGGGTTGAGACAGGCACAGCGTGGATCGTCTGTTAAGTTGTATTTCCCGGGTATCAATGACGCTGGGGGCGTGCACGCGTTCAGAGCATGCGTGCTCCTTCATCAGGCATAGCGTCCATTCATTTTGGAAGAGGTATAAGAAGGGCGGGCGGGCCAATTGCATCATTGGCTCTGCCTACCTCGTATTAGGCTTAAGGGAACCGTGGGAGGGGTGGACAGTGTTGAGGAACATGATGACAGAATAGGGGGTGGAGAGTGGAGGAGACGAGGAGGAAATAGCAAGGGAGGTGAAGAAGTGTGTGCAGGGAGGGGGGAGAGAGAGAACAGCAGAGGGACGTTATAACATGGATATGTGCTTATTAGAAGGCAGTTGCTAAGAGGTGGATGAGGACGGGATGAAGAGTGGGAGGGTGGGGTGGGGTGATCTTATGGCAATGGGATGACAAGGATAATATGTGGAAAAAAGGGAAAATTAGAAAATTGTAAAAATTAAAAAATATAAGAAAAATATATATATGTAGTAAAAATAAAAATAAATGGGAGTGATGATGGGATGAAAATGGGAGAAATAGGAGGATTTTTTTTTAAATGATGGGAGTTGTGGGCTTATAAATGGATAGGGAATTGTATATAATAAAATATATGAAAAATGTGGAAAGGAAGGAATGTATATAGAAAAATATACATATGAACATATACATATAAAGATATACATAAAAAAGATGTACATAAAAAATATAAAAAATATATATAAAAATAAGAAAAACATTTTTTTTATAGAAAATACATAAAAAACATATACACATGTATATACACATACATATATATATATATACACATACATTCCTCCTGTATTGAATTGTATTGTACTTGTACTGTCTGCCCTAATGTTGTAAAGCGCTGCGTAAACTGTCGGCGCTATATAAATCCTGTATAATAATAATAATAATAATAATAATATACATACATACATGCACATGCGCATGCGTTTGGTGGAACCAGGACATGTATGGGCACATGCCGTGGTGGGTGTGGGTTTCTAGTGGGATATAGGGGTGGAACCTTAGAGTGGAAGAATTATAAAGGGGGGAATAAAAAGAGAAAAGGGGGGGCAAAGGGGAGGAGACACATGAGGGTATAGAGGGGTGTTTTTGTTGGGGGGGAGGGTAGTGGGGGAGATGCGCTCTGTGGGGGGGAGGGTCCTGGGTATTTGTTCGATGACCCATACTAGTATACCATTGGTGGAGCCTTGGTGGTACTCTTTGAAATGTCTGGGGATGGTTAGATTAAGGTTTTCCTCTATAGATCTGCGGTGTTCGCCAAATCTTTTCCTAAGTGTTCGGATGGTTCGACCAATATAGAGTAGGTTGCAGGGGCAACGGATGCCATAAATTACAAAGTCTGAGGAACAATTGAAAAATTCTCTGAGTTGGTAGGTGTTTCCTTTTGTGGTGAAAGATTTTTGGCGATGGGGGACAAATTTGCAGGTGAGACATTTGATCTTTTTGCATTGATACATGCTGTTTAATGAGAGGAAGGTCCGAGATGGGGTGGGTCTGTTACGTGTAGTTTTAAGCTTGCTTGGGGCAATAAGGCTTTTTATGTTTCTGGCTTTGCAGTATGTGATCTTGGGTACAGTGTGGATGGATGATTTTAGCATGGGATCTTCCAGTAGAATGTCCCAGTGCTTTTTGAAGATTCTTTCCATTTTTTTGTATTTTGAGTGAAATTGGGTGATGAACCTGGTGGTGTGTGGCTGGGGGGGGGGTGGTGGGTTGGGTTGGTGGTTCTGTATGGGAGGGAGAGTAATTTTCTAGAAAATTGGCGAAAGCTTCTTCTATTAGATCTGGGGGGTATCCTTTTTCTAGGAATTTGGTTTTGAAAAGGTTGCCTTGTCTGATGTACTCGAAGTTGTGGGTGCAGTTGCGTTTTAGGCGGTTGAATTGGCTTTTCGGGATATTAGAGATCCCTCTGGGGTGATGGCAGCTTTGGTAGTGTAGATATGAATTGCCTGCTGGGGGCTTTATGTAGTTTTTTGCATAGATCGTATTTTCGGTGTGACAGAGCTCAAGGTCCAGAAAGGCCAAACTTTCTGGGCTGCATGCTGATGTGAAGGAGAGGCCTAAGTTGTTGGAGTTGCAATAAGTTACAAAATTGTCAATGGGTGGTCCGGTTGTGTCCCATATGATGATAATATCATCTATATATCGACCCATGTATATGATGAATTCGGAAAAAAGGGTTATTGTTCCAGATGAACGGACGTTCCCAAAGGCCCATGGTGAGGTTGGCGTAGCTGGGCGCAAAATTGGCGCCTATTGCCGTCCCTTGGGTTTGGAGGTAGAAGTTGTTGTCAAATGAGCAATAGTTGTGGGTCAGGCAGAATTGGGTGGAGTCTATGATGAAGTCTGTCTGTGTAGTTTTGATGGATGGGTCTAAGGATAGGAAGTGTTTAACAGCTCGAAGACCAACGTCATGGGGAATGGAAGTGTATAGAGAGTTGACATCTAGGGAGACCCATTGATATGTGGGTTCCCAGGTGTAGTTTTTAAGGATGTCTAGGAGATGGGTACCATCACGGATGTATGTGGGTAGGTTTTGTGCTAATGGTTGTAGGAAGTGGTCAATGTATATTGAAAAAAAGCTGGTGTTAGGTACCTGGTAGTGAGCCTGACTTGTAGGAGAAGACCTCTCATACAACGCTGGTTCAAGAGCCACTGGAGTGGGGACAGTGGTCTCGAGAGCACAGTGGGGTAGGAGTGCCTGCTTGAGATGAAGGCTCTGATGCTGGAGCAGAGTAGAGATCCCTCTAGGGATGGCTGGACTGCAGGTAAGGTGATGACAGGAAGCAGCAGGCTGCAGCACTGAAGATGCAGATGCAGAAGTCACTGGAGCTGGAGCTGAGGGTGCAACAGCACAGCAGACAAACGGCAGGCACAGGCAAGGTCAAACAGTCCGGGTCAGCAGGTAGCAAGGCGGTTAATACAGTAGACAGAGGCAGAGTCGGTAGGCAGGCAGAGGTCGGCAACGATATTGGTAGATGCAGTAGCAAAATCAGGCAGGCCGGGTCAGATTGGAGAAGGAGGAATGGTCAGACAAGCCGGGTCAAAAGGTAATCAATCAATCAGGTACAGGTTAAGCAGATCCACAGAACTGAGATGAAACAGCAGCGCATTCCTGCAACAGGAGAACTTTTATGCACCTCTTGGCGCCAAAACGGCGCTAATGCGAACACACGCGCCGCGCACACTCGCGCACACTCGCGCGCCCGAGCGCCACGCTGACGCACGGCAGCAGCTGGAGATTGCTGAATTGCCTGAGCAGGAGTGCATCGGCACATTGGCGTACTCACATGCGCCGGTCTGGCGCTGACAGGTCCCTGACATTGCCCCCCTCCAAAGGGCAGCCTTCGGATGCCCATACGCCTTCTTTTCTCAGGGTGGGCAGAGAAGAAAGCGCGGACTAAACGCCTGGCGTGGACATTGCTGTCTGGTTCCCATGAGTTACTTTCTGGGCCGTAACCTCTCCATTTAATGAGAAATTGATTTTGTCCTTGTCTTCTTCTACAGTCAAGAATAGCCTCAACCTCAAATTCCTCGCTTCCATCTACTAAGACGGGTTCAGGAGGTCTAGTTCCTCTATCAGGGAAGGGATCAGGTATAGCAGGTTTGAGCAGAGACACATGAAATACCGAGTGAATCTTGAGAGAATCAGGCAAAGTCAATTCATAAGACACTTCATTAATTTTTCTCTTAACCGGAAAAGGTCCCATAAACCTAGGTGCCAGCTTCTTAGATGGACATGCTAACTTGATATTGGTAGTAGAAAGCCATACCTGATCACCAAGTTGTAACTTCAACTCTTCTCTTCTTCTTTGATCGAAGGCTCTCTTGCTGTCAGCCTGGGCCTTGGACACCGCCTCTTGCAACAGCTGGTTGTTGTGGCTGAGGAGATCCACTGTATTCTGCACTGCCGGAACTGAGGATTCTGAAAGGAAATCGGGTAGAAAGGTTAAATGGAAGCCATAATTGGCGAAAAAAGGAGATTGACCGGTGGCTGAATGTTTGGCATTGTTGTATGCAAATTCTGCTAAGGGTAGCAGGGACACCCAATCATCCTGTGAGAAGGAAGTAAAGCATCTGATATACTGTTCAAGAGTCTGATTGGTCCTCTCTGTCTGCCCATTAGTTTGAGGATAATAGGCCGAGGACAAGGCCAGTTCAATTTTAAGGATTTCACACAGGGCTCTCCAAAAATGTGAGGTGAATTGTACCCCTCTGTCTGAAACTATGCTTGCAGGTACTCCATGTAGTCTGATGATTTCCTTAATGAATATGCGGGTGGTTTCAATAGCAGATGGAGTTCCCCTTAACGGAAGGAAGTGGGCCATCTTGGTTAGGCGATCTACCACCACAAAGATGGCTGAACGCCCGTCAGAACATGGAAGCTCTACTATAAAGTCCATGGAAATCATTTTCCAGGGTCTATCAGGTACAGGCAAAGGTTTTAACAGACCCCAAGCTCGATTTCTAGACGTCTTATTCTGGGTGCAGGTAGGGCAGGAACTGACATATTTCTCACAAAAGTCCTTCAGATTGGGCCACCAGAATGTGCGTTGCACAAGTTCCAGGGTCTTGCGAACCCCAAAATGGCCTGCTAGTGGATGATCATGCAGAAGCGTCAAGACCTTGATCCGAACCTTCTCAGGGACAAAAATTTGACTCTCCTTCCATAGCAATCCATCTCTGGATATCAGAGTAATCCCTGTAGGCCTAGATGACTCAGGGAATGCTTCTTTAATCTGAGAGCAGATCCGTTTGCAAGAGTAGAAAATTGTTTGCAGGCAGGATGGTGTCAGGAATGGATGAGTCCTTCAGGTTGTCATGCATGCGTGATAATGCATCCGGTTTGATATTTTTTGAGCCTGGCCGGTAAGTTATATGAAAACAAAAACGGGAGAAAAACAGGGCCCAGCGGGCTTGCCGAGGCTTCAGGCGTTTAGCAGATCTCAAGTACTCCAGGTTCTTGTGGTCAGTTTATATTAATACCGGATGCACAGCTCCCTCCAACAGGTATCTCCATTCCTCCAGAGCAGTTTTAATAGCGAGGAGCTCCCGGTCGCCAACATCGTAGTTCTTCTCTGCGGGAGAAAGTTTACGGGAGAAAAACCCCACAGGATGCATTAAGTCTTTGCTGCCCCTTCGTTGTGATAGAATTGCACCCACCGCTATTTCAGAAGCGTCAACCTCCAAAATGAACGGTAGTGACGGTTCAGGATGGCTGAGGATTGGGGCCGAGGTAAACAGTTTTTTGAGACTCTCAAAGGCATCTTGGGCTGACTGGTTCCAGGAGAAACGGGCATTCTGTTTGGTCAACTGTGTGATGGGTGCAATTATGGCTGAGAATCCCCTGATAAAATTTCTATAAAAGTTTGCAAACCCGATAAACCGCTGAATTCCCTTCTTGTCTAGGGGTACTGGCCAGTCCAGCACAGCGGATACCTTCTGGGGATCCATTTTAATGCCTGTTGGAGAGATTATTAGTCCCAGAAATTGGATGCTTTGTTGCTCGAACTTGCATTTCTCTGCCTTTGCATAAAGTCTGTGTAAACGGAGGCGACCCAACACCCTGCGGACACTCGATGCAGATCAAGAGATTCAGAAAAGATCAGGATATCATCCATGTATGCGATCACAAACACATCTAGAAAGTCCCTGAGAACATCGTTAATCAGATGTTGGAAGGTCGCAGGGGCGTTGCAGAGTCCGAAGGGCATAACCAAGTATTCGTAGTGCCCGAATTGGGTCCGAAAAGCTGTTTTCCACTCATGCCCGGCCCGAATGCGGATCAGATTGTAGGCCCCTCTTAGATCGAGTTTAGTAAAGATAACTGCAGTCCTTAACTTTTGGAACAGTTCAGGTATCAGGGGTAGGGGATACCGATTTTTAACCGTAATTTTGTTCAGTTCCCAGTAATCTATACACGGGCGAAGAGTCTTGTCCTTCTTGGTGACAAAAAATATTCCGGCACCTGCTGGGGAAGTTGAGTGGCGGATGAACCCCTTAGCCAAGTTCTCATCAACATATGTTTTTAGTGCCTCTTGCTCCTTCTCCGATAAAGGGAAGATACGTCCGAATGGAATCTCGGATCCTGGTAACAACTCAATTGGGCAGTCGTAGGGGCGATGAGGCGGAAGGGAGTCTGCCCCCTTCTTACTAAAAACATAGATGAACACATGGTAATGTTTAGGTATGGACTGGCATAGTTTCTGGTCAGTGTCAAGGCATAGCAGAGTAGCTGAAGAGTCGGGGTCTCCCACCAGACAGTGTTCTTGACAGTAGCATGATACAAATTTTACTTCTCCAGAGACCCAGTTGATGTGCGGATTGTGGGCTTGAAGCCAGGGAATGCCCAAGATAATTGGAAAAAGAGGAGATGAAATGGCATCAAGGGTCAACAGTTCCTTATGTTGAGAAGAAGTAGTAGCAGGCAATGGAAGAGTTTCCCAAATTACTTGTCCAGATCTAATAAGGGAGCCATCAGCTAAGAAAACAGAAAGTCCATGGGTTTTAGTCCGTAATGGGATGTTATGTTGGCTGGCAAAGGTCAAGTCAATAAAGCAGCTGCAAGCTCCCGAGTCAAGGTGGGTAGAGTTGGCAGACAAAGCAGAGAGAGAGAGATTGGTAGACATAGAGGATGAGCACTTACTTATCTTGACTGGGCAATTATGGACATACTGACCAGTTCCACCGCAATAGAGGCATAGGTTAAGTTGACGACGATGTGCTCGTTTTCAGATGACAAGGCAGGTCGCATCAGTCCTAGCTGCATGGGTTCCGAAGTGTCGGGCGTGGTGTTGACTGGATTCATACTGGGTGGAGGTAAGTAACGTGCTGCAGGAACCGGAGCTCGTGCTGTCATCCAGGCTGGGCGGGTTAGCTGAGCACAGCGTTCGGATCGATGTTCTCGAAGACGACGATCAATCTGGATTGCCAAGGAAATCAATGCTTCAAGAGTGTCTGGTATGCCAACTTGAGCAAGTTCATCTTTTAGCCCTTCACATAGGCCCATGCGGAACTGATGACGCAGGGCCGCGTCGTTCCACTGCGTGTCCGCGCTCCAGCGTCTGAAGTCAGTGACATAGTGCTCAGCCGGTCTGGAGCGCGAACAGGGCTGACTCAGCTGTGGCAGTCCGCTGAGGGTCCTCATAGAGTTGAGCCATGGCTTCAAAAAAGGAGGGTAACGATTGGGTTAAGGCTGAGTCCCCCTCCAGTAAATGGTGAGCCCAGGTCTGGGGTTCCCCTTGTAGGAGGGAAATCACAAACCCCACTTTGGTAGCTTCCAGTGAAAAGGTTCAGGTTGTAGAGCAAAGAAGAGTTGGCAGGCATTGCGAAAGGCCCGAAACTTGGTCCGATCCCCGGAAAACCTCTCTGGGATGGGGACCCTTGGTTCAGGTGGGAGCATCACCACGGAGGGAGCATAAGCAGGCGGTGTTGGAGCTGCGGCTGAGGATGAAGCCATGGGACTAGGGCCAGCGAGATTCTGAACTTGTCCCTCAAGTCTGGCATAATTGTCCTGAAGGGCTTGCACCGCTTGAGTGGGGGCCGCAGGTGCGTGCAGATCTCCTTCATCGGGGAGGTCGCTCCTGCAGGCTCAGTCATGGCTGTTTCGTACTGTTAGGTACCTGGTAGTGAGCCTGACTTGTAGAAGAAGACCTCTCATACAACGCTGGTTCAAGAGCCACTGGAGTGGGGACAGTGGTCTCGAGAGCACAGTGGGGTAGGAGTGCCTGCTTGAGATGAAGGCTCTGATGCTGGAGCAGAGTAGAGATCCCTCCAGGGATGGCTGGACTGCAGGTAAGGTGATGACAGGAAGCAGCAGGCTGCAGCACTGAAGATGCAGATGCAGAAGTCACTGGAGCTGGAGCTGAGGGTGCAACAGCACAGCAGACAAACGGCAGGCACAGGCAAGGTCAAACAGTCTGGGTCAGCAGGTAGCAAGGCGGTTAATACAGTAGGCAGAGGCAGAGTCGGTAGGCAGGCAGAGGTCGGCAACGGTATTGGTAGATGCAGTAGCAGAATCAGGCAGGCCGGGTCGGATTGGAGAAGGAGGAATGGTCAGACAAGCGGGTCAAAAGGTAATCAATCAATCAGGTACAGGTTAGGCAGATCCACAGAGCTGAGACGAAACAGCAGCGCATTCCTGCAACAGGAGAACTTTTATGCACCTCTTGGCTCCAAAAATGCGCTAAATGCTATTTGTGGATTTAAACAAATTTATTCGTGACCTCACAGTCAAACGCTTCTTCAATATAAAATCCCACTAAGAGAAATTAAATGACAATCAAGACGATATAAATCCAAACACCACCACATCCACACCCCACTCTGAACATCTGGGGGATCCGTGTCTAGCGATCCTAGAGGAACTCTATAACTTCGATGAAGATTCCACTGTTCCAGACACTCCCCATCTCCTACAATATTTGTATGACTCACCCCCCATAAAACACACTCCCTTCCGACCCAAGTCCATTTTCAATCCCAGCCACACCAAAGGCCCCTACATACAGAGTTTTTACCAAGTCGTATTCTCGGACATACAGTGAATGTGCAAATCCACCTCCTCCCAATGTCCAAATAATAATCTCACTCCCCAAGAAACTACCTCCCTCAAAAAACTAACCAATAATACATCCATCATCATCAAATCTGCAGACAAGGGGGGTGGCATTGTCATCCAAAATTGTGAGGCCTACCTTGGTGAAGCCCACAGATTACTCTCGGATACCAACACATACACCCACCTCACCAGTGACCCACTTCCCCATTTTTCCATGGAGGCTGATACCCTCGTAAAGCAAGCCCTCAACGACCACATAATTACAAAAGCCGAAGCCTCTTTCCTATCCAGAACATACTATAACACTCCCTATTTTTACCATCTCCCAAAAATACACAAAGATCCAACCAATCCCCCAGGTCGACCAATTGTAGCTGCCATGGAAAGCGTCACCATCTTTTTTTCCATATACATTGACCACTTCCTACAACCATTAGCACAAAACCTACCCACATACATCCGTGATGGTACCCATCTCCTAGACATCCTTAAAAACTATACCTGGGAACCCACATATCAATGGGTCTCCCTAGATGTCAACTCCCTATACACTTCCATTCCCCATGACGTTGGTCTTCGAGCTGTTAAACACTTTCTATCCTTAGACCCATCCATCAAAACTACACAGGCAGACTTCATCATAGACTCCACCCAATTCTGCCTGACCCACAACTATTTCTCATTTGACAACAACTTCTACCTCCAAACCCAAGGGACGGCAATGGGCGCCAATTTTGCGCCCAGCTACGCCAACCTCACCATGGGCCTTTGGGAACATCTGTTCATCTGGAACAATCACCCTTTTTCCGAATTCATCATATACATGGGTCGATATATAGATGATATTATCATCATATGGGACACAACCAGACCACCCATTGACAATTTTGTAACTTATTGCAACTCCAACAACTTAGGCCTCTCCTTCACGTCCGCATGCAGCCCAGAGAGTTTGGCCTTTCTGGACCTTGAGCTCTGTCACACCGAAAATACGATCTATGCAAAAAACTACATAAAGCCCCCAGCAGGCAATTCATATCTACACTACCAAAGTTGCCATCACCCCAGATGGATCTCTAATATCCCAAAAAGCCAATTCAACCGCCAAAAAAGGCAACTGCACCCACAACTGCGAGTACATCAGACAAGGCAACCTTTTCAAAACCAAATTCCTAGAAAAAGGATACCCCCCGGATCTAATAGAAGAAGCTTTCGCCAATTTTCTAGAAAATGACTCTCCCTCCCATACAGAATCACCAACCCACCCCCCCCCCCCCAGCCCCACACCACCAGGCTCATCACCCAATTTCACTCAAAATACAAAAAAATGGAAAGAATCTTCAAAAAGCACTGGGACATTCTACTGGAGGATCCCATGCTAAAATCATCCATCCACACTGTACCCAAGATCACATACCACAAAGCCAGAAACATAAAAAGCCTTATTGCCCCAAGCAAGCTTAAAACTACACGTAACAGACCCACCCCATCTCGGACCTTCCTCTCATTAAACGGCATGTATCAATGCAAAAAGATCAAATGTCTCACCTACAAATTTGTCCCCCATCGCCAAAAATCTTTCGCCACAAAAGGAAACACCTATCAACTCAGAGAATTTTTCAGTTGTTCCTCAGACTTTGTAATTTATGGCATCCGTTGCCCCTGCAACCTACTCTATATTGGTCGAACCATCGGAACACTTAGGAAAAGATTTGGCGAACACCGCAGATCTATAGAGGAAAACCTTAATCTAACCATCCCCAGACATTTCAAAGAGTACCACCAAGGCTCCACCAATGGTATACTAGTATGGGTCATCGAACAAATACCCAGGACCCTCCCCCCCCCCAGAGCGTTTCAAACGTCTCTGTGAAAAAGAAACTTTTTGGATATATACCCTTGACGCCCTTGCGCCTGGAGGCCTGAATGAAGAAATAGAAGTCAACCCAGTCCTCTAAAAATCCATCCTCAATCATGCCACCACGGCATGTGCCCATACATGTCCTGGTTCCACCCAACGCATGCGCATGTGCACGTATGTATGTATATATGTATATGTATATATATATATGTATGTGTATATACATGTGTATATGTTTTTTATGTATTTTCTATCATTTTTTTTCCTTATTTTTATATATATTTTTTATATTTTTTATGTACATCTTTTTTATGTATCTCTTTATATGTATATTTTTATATGTATATTTTTACATATACATTCCTTCCTTTCCACATTTTTCATATATTTTATTATATACAATTCCCTATCCATTTATAAGCCCACAACTCCCATCATTTAAAAAAAATCCTCCTATTTCTCCCATTTTCATCCCATCATCACTCCCATTTATTTTTATTTTTACTACATATATATATTTTTCTTATATTTTTTAATTTTTACAATTTTCTAATTTTCCCTTTTTTCCACATATTATCCTCGTCATCCCATTGCCATGAGATCACCCCATCCCACCCTCCCACTCTCCCACTCTTCATCCCGTCCTCATCCACCTCTTAGCAACTGCCTTCTAATAAGCACATTTTCATGTTATCACGTCCCTCTGCTGTTCTCTCCCTCCCCCCTCCCTCCACACACTTCTTCACCTCCCTTGCTATTTCCTCCTCGTCTCCTCCACTCTCCACCCCCTATTCTGTCATCATGTTCCTCAACACTGTCCACCCCTCCCACGGTTCCCTTAAGCCTAATACGAGGTAGGCGGAGCCAATGATGCAATTGGCCCGCCCGCCCTTCTTATACCTCTTCCAAAATGAATGGACGCTATGCCTGATGAAGGAGCACGCATGCTCCGAACGCGTGCACGCCCCCAGCGTCACTGATACCCCGGAAATACAACTTAACCACTTGCCGACCGCCTCACGCCTATATACGTGAGCAGAGCGGCACGGGCAGGCAAAATCACGTACCTGAAACGTGATTGCCTTCCCGCGGGTGGGGGGTCCGATCGGACCCCCCCCCTGTGCCAGCTGCGGTCGGCATTTGGTTGGGAGCGATGAGAGACGAGGAGGAGACCATCCGATCGTGGCCCCCCCCTCGCGATCGCTCCCAGCCAATGACAAACATCCCCTGCCTCTGTATAGTACACAGAGGCAGAGGATGTGATGTCATCTCTCCTCGGCTGTCAGTTTCCGTTCCAGCGCCGAGGAGAGATGACATGTAAGTAAGTGCACAACACAAACACACACAGTAGAACATGCCAGGCATACATTACACCCCCGATCCCCCCCCGATCGCCCCCCGATCCCCCCCCAATCACCCCCCCCCCTGTCACAAACTGACACCAAGCAGGTTTTTTTTTTTTTTTTTTTTCCTGATTACTGCATAGTGTCAGTTTGTGACAGTTAGCAGTGTTAGGACAGTTACTGTAACCCCCCTGTAGGTCTAGGGTACCCCCCTTACCCCCCCTAATAAAGTTTTAACCCCTTGATCACCCCCCCTCACCAGTGTCGCTAAGCGATCATTTTTCTGATCGCTGTATTAGTGTCGCTGGTGACGGTAGTTAGGGACGTAAATATTTAGGTTTGCCGTCAGTGTTTTATAGCGACAGGGACCCCCATATACTATCTAATAAATGTTTTAACCCCTTGATTACCCCCTAGTTAACCCTTTCACCACTGATCACCGTATAACCGTTACGGGTGACGCTGGTTAGTTAGTTTATTTTTTATAGTGTCAGGGCACCCGCCGTTTATTACCGAATAAAGGTTTAGCCCCCTAATCGCCCGGCGGTGATATGCGTCGCCCCAGGCAGCGTCAGATTAGCGCCAGTACCCCCCCTAATAAAGTTTTAACCCCTTGATCACCCCCTGTCGCCAGTGTCGCTAAGCGATCATTTTTCTGATCGCTGTATTAGTGTCACTGGTGACGCTAGTTAGGGACGTAAATATTTAGGTTCGCCGTCAGTGTTTTATAGCGACAGGGACCCCCATATACTATCTAATAAATGTTTTAACCCCTTGATTGCCCCCTAGTTAACCCTTTCACCACTGATCACCGTATAACTGTTACGGGTGACGCTGGTTAGTTAGTTTATTTTTTATAGTGTCAGGGCACCCGCCGTTTATTACCGAATAAAGGTTTAGCCCCCTGATCGCCCGGCGGTGATATGCGTTGCCCCAGGCAGCGTCAGATTAGCGCCAGTACCGCGAACACCCACGCACGCACCGTACACGCACCATACACCTCCCTTAGTGGTATAGTATCTGATCGGATCAATATCTGATCCGATCAGATCTATACTAGCGTCCCCAGCAGTTTAGGGTTCCCAAAAACGCAGTGTTAGCGGGATCAGCCCAGATACCTGCTAGCACCTGCGTTTTGCCCCTCCGCCCAGGCGAGCCCAGCCCACCCAAGTGCAGTATCGATCGATCACTGTCACTTACAAAACACTAAACACATAACTGCAGCGTTCGCAGAGTCAGGCCTGATCCCTGCGATCGCTAACAGTTTTTTTGGTAGCATTTTGGTGAACTGGCAAGCACCAGCCCCAGGCAGCGTCAGGTTAGCGCCAGTACCGCTAACACCCACGCACGCAGCGTACACCTCCCTTAGTGGTATAGTATCTGAACAGATCAATATCTGATCCGATCAGATCTATACTAGCGTCCCCAGCAGTTTAGGGTTCCCAAAAACGCAGTGTTAGCGGGATCAGCCCAGATACCTGCTAGCACCTGCGTTTTGCCCCTCCGCCCGGCCCGGCCCAGCCCACCCAAGTGCAGTATCGATCGATCACTGTCACTTACAAAACTCTAAACGCATAACTGCAGCGTTCGCAGAGTCAGGCCTGATCCCTGCGATCGCTAACAGTTTTTTTTGTAGCGTCTTGGTGAACTGGCAAGCACCAGAGGCCTAGCACACCCCGGTCGTAGTCAAACCAGCACTGCAGTAACACTTGGTGACGTGGCGAGTCCCATAAGTGCAGTTCAAGCTGGTGAGGTGGCAAGCACAAGTAGTGTCCCGCTGCCACCAAAAAGACAAACACAGGCCCGTCATGCCCATAGTGCCCTTCCTGCTGCATTCGCCAATCCTAATTGGGAACCCACCGCTTCTGCAGCGCCCGTACTTCCCCCATTCACATCCCCAACCAAATGCAGTCGGCTGCATGAGAGGCATTTTCTTTATGTCCTCCCGAGTACCCCTACCCAGCGAACCCCCCAAAAAATATGTTGTGTCTGCAGCAAGCGCGGATATAGCCGTGACACCCGCTATTATTGTCCCTCCTGTCCTGACAATCCTGGTCTTTGCATTGGTGAATGTTTTGAACGCTACCATGCACTAGTTGAGTATTAGCGTAGGGTACAGCATTGCACAGACTAGGCACACTTTCACAGGGTCTCCCGAGATGCCATCGCATTTTGAGAGACCCGAACCTGGAACCGGTTACAGTTCTTATAGTTAGTTACAAAAAAAAGTGTAAAAAAAAAAAAAACACAAACAAAAATATAAAATAAAAATAGTTGTCGTTTTATTGTTCTCTCTCTCTCTATTCTCTCTCTATTGTTCTGCTCTTTTTTACTGTATTCTAATCTGCAATGTTTTATTGTTATTATGTTTTATCATGTTTGCTTTTCAGGTATGCAATTTTTTATACCTTACCGTTTACTGTGCTTTATTGTTAACCATTTTTTTGTCTTCAGGTATGCCATTCACGACTTTGAGTGGTTATACCAGAATGATGCCTGCAGGTTTAGGTATCATCTTGGTATCATTCTTTTCAGCCAGCGGTCGGCTTTCATGTAAAAGCAATCCTAGTGGCTAATTAGCCTCTAGACTGCTTTTACAAGCAGTGGGAGGGAATGCCCCCCCCCCCCAACATCTTCCGTGTTTTTCTCTGGCTCTCCTGTCTCAACAGGGAACCTGAAAATGCAGCCGGTGATTCAGCCAGCTGACCATAGAGCTGATCAGAGACCAGAGTGGCTCCAAACATCTCTATGACCTAAGAAACCGGAAGCTACGAGCATTTTATGACGTAGATTTCGCCGGATGTAAACAGCGCCATTGGGAAATTGGGAAAGCATTTTATCACACCGATCTTGGTGTGATCAGATGCTTTGAGGGCAGAGGAGAAATCTAGGGTCTAATAGACCCCAATTTTTGCAAAAAAGAGTACCTGTCACTACCTATTGCTATCATAGGGGATATTTACATTCCCTGAGATAACAATAAAAATGATTTAAAAAAAAAAAAAATGAAAGGAACAGTTTAAAAATAAGATAAAAAAATAATAATAATAAAGAAAAAAAAAAAAAAAAAAAAAAAAGCACCCCTGTCCCCCCTGCTCTCGCGCTAAGGTGAACGCAAGCGTTGGTCTGGCGTCAAATGTAAACAGCAATTGCACCATGCATGTGAGGTATCGCCGCGAAGGTCAGATCGAGGGCAGTAATTTTAGCAGTAGACCTCCTCTGTAAATCTAAAGTGGTAACCTGTAAAGGCTTTTAAAGGCTTTTAAAAATGTATTTAGTTTGTCGCCACTGCACGTTTGTGCGCAATTTTAAAGCATGTCATGTTTGGTATCTATGTACTCGGCCTAAGATCATCTTTTTTATCTCATCAAACATTTGGGCAATATAGCGTGTTTTAGTGCATTAAAATGTAAAAAAGTGTGTTTTTTCCCCAAAAAATGCGTTTGAAAAATCGCTGCGCAAATACTGTGTGAAAAAAAAAAATGAAACACCCACCATTTTAATCTGTAGGGCATTTGCTTTAAAAAAAATATATAATGTTTGGGGGTTCAAAGTAATTTTCTTGCAAAAAAAAATTATTTTTTTATGTAAACAATAAGTGTCAGAAAGGGCTTTGTCTTCAAGTGGTTAGAAGAGTGGGTGATGTGTGACATAAGCTTCTAGATGTTGTGCATAAAATGCCAGGACAGTTCAAACCCCCCCCAAATGACCCCATTTTGGAAAGTAGACACCCCAAGCTATTTGCTGAGAGTCATGTTGAGTCCATGGAATAATTTATATTGTGACACAAGTTGCGGGAAAGAGACAATTTTTTATTTTTTTTATTTTTTTTTCCGCAAAGTTGTCACTAAATGATATATTGCTCAAACATGCCATGGGAATATGTGAAATTACACCCCAAAATACATTCTGCTGCTTCTCCTGAGTACGGGGATACCACATGTGTGAGACTTTTTGGGAGCCTAGCCGCGTACAGGACCCCGAAAACCAAGCACCGCCTTCAGGCTTTCTAAGGCCGTAAATTTTTGATTTCACTCTTCACCGCCTATCACAGTTTCGGGGGCCATGGAATGCCCAGGTGGCAAAAAAACCCCCCAAATGACCCCATTTTGGAAAGTAGACACCCCAAGCTATTTGATGAGAGGTATAGTGAGTATTTTGCAGACCTCACTTTTTGTCACAAAGTTTTGAAAATTAAAAAAAGAAAAAAATTTTTTTTTTTTCTCGTCTTTCTTTATTTTCAAAAACAAATGAGAGCTGCAAAATACTCACCATGCCTCTCAGCAAATAGCTTGGGGTGTCTACTTTCCAAAATGGGGTCATTTGGGGGGGGTTTGTGCCACCTGGGCATTCCATGGCCTCCGAAACTGTGATAGGCAGTGAGGAGTAAAATCAAAAATGTACGCCCTTAGAAATCCTGAAGGCGGTGCTTGGTTTTCGGGGTCCCGTACGCGGCTAGGCTCCTAAAAAGTCCCACACATGTGGTATCCCCGTACTCAGGAGAAGCAGCTAAATGTATTTTGGGGTGCAATTCCACATATGCCCATGGCCTGTGTGAGCAATATATCATTTAGTGACAACTTTGTGCAAAAAAAAAAAAAATAAATAAAAAATTGTCACTTTCCCGCAACTTGTGTCAAAATATAAAACATTCCATGGACTCAACATGCCTCAAAGCAAATAGCTTGGGGTGTCTACTTTCCAAAATGGGGTCATTTGGGGGGGGTTTATGTCATCTGGGCATTTTATGGCCTTCAAAACCGTGATAGGTAGTGAGGAGTAAAATCAAAAATGTACGCCCTTAGAAATCCTGAAGGCGGTGCTTGGTTTTCGGGGCCCCGTACGCGGCTAGGCTCCCAAAAAGTCCCACACATGTGGTATCCCCGTACTCAGGAGAAGCAGCTAAATGTATTTTGGGGTGCAATTCCACATATGCCCATGGCCTGTGTGAGCAATATATCATTTAGTGACAACTTTTTGTAATTTTTTTTTTTTTTTTTTTTGTCATTATTCAATCACTTGGGACAAAAAAAATGAATATTCAATGGGCTCAACATGCCTCTCAGCAAATTCCTTGGGGTGTCTACTTTCCAAAATGGGGTCATTTGTGGGGGTTTTGTACTGCCCTGCCATTTTAGCACCTCAAGAA
The DNA here is from genome assembly GCA_037952925.1 of Lithobates clamitans. Lineage (NCBI taxonomy): Eukaryota > Metazoa > Chordata > Amphibia > Anura > Ranidae > Lithobates > Lithobates clamitans. The sequence continues at coordinate 8,719,471 of JBBGZY010000438.1, forward strand.
TCGACATAGGCAGTCATAAATTAAAGGCTGTGTAAATTCCAGAAAATGTACCCTAGTTTGTAGACGCTATAACTTTTGCGCAAACCAATAAATATACACTTATTGACATTTTTTTTACCAAAGACATGTGGCCGAATACATTTTGGCCTAAATGTATGACTAAAATTGAGTTTATTGGATTTTTTTTAGAACAAAAAGTAGAAAATATCATTTTTTTTCAAAATTTTCGGTCTTTTTCCGTGTATAGCGCAAAAAATAAAAACGGCAGAGGTGATCAAATACCATCAAAAGAAAGCTCTATTTGTGGGAAGAAAAGGACGCAAATTTCGTTTGGGTACAGCATTGCATGACCGCGCAATTAGCAGTTAAAGCGACGCAGTGCCGAATTGTAAAAAGTGCTCTGGTCAGGAAGGGGGTAAATCCTTCCGGGGCTGAAGTGGTTAAGAGACGATCCACGCTGTGCCTGTCTCAACCCAGCCTGTGACACTGGTTACCACCGGCGCCGTCAGACGGGACAAGGAGACAAGTGTAACACACTCCAGCATTCAGGATCGCCCCCTGTGGAGCCCTGCTGCCCACCACACAGCCTCCCGGACTGATTTTTTACTTGATGTGCCTGTATCTACCTTACTCTGAGTGAGTGCATTTTAACCTGTAATAAATGTTTATGCTACAGTACTACACTTAGGTCGGCGCTGCTTTTCTTCCTTTTTATCTCCCTCCAAAGGTGAATTCTGCCCTTCAAGCATGCTGCCTCCTGTGTTTGTATCTGCATCTCTCCCCCTGAGGTCATAGACCTATACTCTACATTCCAACCCCCCCCCCCCCTCCACTCATTTCATCCCAGTTTTTATGTCTGGACTTTTGTTCATCAACCCAGCACCATCCCTGGACTTTTTTTTACCATTTTCTACTATTGTTATTTTTATCATATAAATGTATTGTAACTCACACATGACTGTTATTTAATTGATGTCTTTTAATTAGCTATTCTTAATTTTTTATATAACTTACTATCCCTTTGTATATTGCTCACCCCTATCCATAGCTGTCGTCCCGTAGCGCAACAAAATATTGTAAATTATCTTGTGTCTACCAAACACAGCCAATCATCGATCCGTGTACCAGGCCACTGGGAGCAGTTCTGGTAAAGTAGGTGAGCGCGATATTGTGCCAATCTCGCTGCTGTTATCGGCGAGATTGACACCTGCAAGCCCCAATTTTTTCCAGCACAGCCTTAACCCCCTTGGGCACGGAGTTCACCAGAGCTTCACAGGTCCGACTGGAGTCCTCTTCCAACTTCCATGACGGCATCACGGAGCTGGTGGATGTGAGAGACCTTCGCTCCTCGACCTATACACACATACAATGAGCAAAATTATAAACGCAACACTTTTGTGTTTGCCCGTTTTTATCATGAGCTGAACTCAAAGATCTATGACTTTTTCTATGAACACAGAAGGCCTATTTCTCTCAAATATTGTTCACAAATCTGTCTAAATCTGGGTTAGTGAGCACTTCTCCTTTGCCGAGATCCATCCACCTCACAAGTGTGGCACATCAAGATGCTGATTGGACCACATGATTATTGCACAGGTGTGCCTTAGACTGGCCACAATAAAAGACTACTCTGTAGTACAATGTGCAGTTTCATCACATAGCACAATGTCACAGATGTCGCAAATTTTGAGGGAGTGTGCAATTGGCATGCTGAGTGCAGGAATGTCCAGCAGAGCTGTTGCCCTTGAATGTTCATTTCTCTACCATAAGCCGTCTCCAAAGGCGTTTCAGAGAATTTGGCAGTACATCCAACTGGCTTCACAACTGCAGACCACGTGTAACCACACCAGCCCAAGACCTCCACATCCAGCATCTTCACCTCCAAGATCGTCAGAGACCACCAGCCTGGACAGCTGCTGCAACAATCGGTTTGCATAACCAAAGAATTTCTGCACAAAGTGTCAGAAACCGTCTCAGGGAAGCTCATCTGCATGCTCGTCATCCTCATTGGGGTCTCAACCTGATTGCAGTTCATCATCATAACCAACTTGAGTGGGCAAATGCTCACATTCAATGGCATCTGGCACTTTGGAGGGTGTTCTCTTCACGGATGAATCCCGGTTTTCACTGTACAGGGCATATGGTGTGACAGCATGGATGGCACTGTGTGGTTCGCTGTCAATGTTGTGGATCGAGCGGTCCATGGTGGCGTTGGGGTTACGGTATGGGCAGGCGTATGCTATGGACAACGAACACAGATGAATTTTATTGATAGCATTTTGAATGCGCAGAGATATCGTGATGAGATCCTGAGGCCCATTGTTTTACCATTCATGCACGACCATCACCTCATGTTACAGCATGATAATGCATGGCCCCATGTTGCAAGGATCTGTACATAATTCCTTGACGCTGAAAACATCCCAGTTCTTGCATGGTCAGCATACTTACCGGACATGTCACCCAATGAGCTTGTTTGGGATGGTCTGGATCGGTGTATACGACAGTGTGTTCCAGTTCCTGCCAATATCCAGCAACTTTGCACAGCCATTGAAGAGGAATGGACCAACATTCCACAGGCCACAATCAACCTGATCAACTCTATGCGAAGGAGATGTGCTGCACTATGTGAGGCCAATGGTGGTCACACCAGATACTGACTGGTTTTCAGACATTCCCAGACCCCCCAATATATTAAAACTGCACATTTTAAAGTGGCCTTTTATTGTGGCCAGCCTAAGGCACACCTGTGCAATAATCATGCTATCTAATCAGTATCTTAATATGCCACACCTTTGAGGTGGATGGATTATCTCGGCAAAGGAGAAGTGCTCACTAACACAAATTTAGACAGATTTGTGAACAATACTTAAGAGAAATAGGCCTTTTGTGTACATAGAAAAAGTCACAGATCTTTGAGTTCAGCTCATGATAAATAGGGGTAAACACAAAACTGTTGTGTTTATAATTTTGCTCAGTGTATGTACCACAGATTTTAGACTCTATAACTTTCACACAGACCAAATAATGGACACTAATTTGAGTTATTTTTAAAAAAGAAAGTAGCAGAACACATTTGGCCTAAATTTATGAATAAAGACTATTTATTAGCAAAATTTTATAACAGAAACTAGAAATTTTTTTTTGCTAAATTATTGGTATTATTTTTTGTTTATATAACATATAATAACCCAGTGGCTGTTAAATACCACCAAAAGAAAGCTCTATCCGTCTCAAAACAATGATAACATTTTGATTTGGGTACAGTGTTGTATGCCTGAGTAATTGTCATTCAAAGTGTGATGATTGGCCTGGACTGGAAGCGGGGAAAAGTGTCTGGACTTGAAATGGTTAGGGACTCATGCACACTGGGGGTTTAGCGTGCAGGCGGAAGGCACAGGTGCACTGTCCAGCCCCAGAAGTGGGGCTGTACTCTTCAAGGACCCTCTAAAAAGCTGCATATTAGCAGTGACCCCACTGCCAAGAGGGTGACAAAATGCTCCTTCCCTTTCCAGGTCAGCAAACTGTTTCTATGGCAATGTGTTTCAGAGCATAACCCTTTGTCAAGCCTCCTTTGCATGCCATGCTGAAAGGCCCAAAGCAGTTGCCTGCATTCTGAGAATAAACTTTCTAGCAAGTGCTCACTGGACATATAAGTTCCTCCAACATAACCCCAATATGTAGTAATTTCACTAAACACCTTGATGTTATTATTCTGTCAGTTTAGGGCAGGTGTGGACTTTGAAGGAATCTACAATATGGTCCTAGTTCTCCATTTCTCCAATCAAAAAGAAAAGCTGTTTGGCCAAACAAAAAATGCCAGGAACTTATAAACAGGGGCTACATGCCCAGTGTGCAATAGTTCAAATGTTAGTACCACCTTCAAGCTGTAGCAGCTTTCAGGCTCCATGCACACTAGGAGCTGAAAATAAATGCTGGAAAAATAGCTGTTTAAAAAGCTCAATATGTGCATTTTTTCCCTGCGTGTTACCCTTTTGTGTGCTGGCGTTTTGCCAGCATTTAGCAGTTTAGCTGCTTGTTAAGGAGAGGCAAGCCAGCGGTCACATCCTTAACAACCGATGTTTCATCAACTGTCAGCAGGGGAACAAAAAAGATTTGCTGGCAATTAAAGTTTGAGAAGAAAAAACAGTGTGGACCCCTCTCCCCCAATCCATACCAGGCCCTTCAGACAGCATGGTGAGGGCCAGAAATTGGCCTGGAGGACATGCACCAAAGGAAAAAAAGGAAATGAAAAAATTAGGCCAACAAAGAGGTCATTTTAGAGCATTTTAGAGGGCAACACACAAAAATGTAAATTTCCTTTAATTAACATGCCTGTGGATGCCTTAAAGCTGTACATGCAATTACAGAATGTAACTCCCGGGAACAGCTTTAATGACACCTTATTCAAGCTTTACACAAATTGTATTTTTAATGATTTACTTTACTTTTACATAATTGCTTGGCATGCATACAGTTCCAGCAGCAGCAAACCTAATATGACTGATTTCACCCCAAAGAAATCTATAGTATGCTAATTGAGCATTGGAAGCAGCAGAGGCAGGGCTTTTTTTCTGCCAGAACGTGGCGGAATGGTATTCCGCCACCTCTGGCAGCCTTGACCTCTCCGTCCTGTCACTGAACACAGAAGGCGATAGAGGAAGTTTTTTCACTACTCGCTTCCTCCAACGGCTTCTGTGTCCTATTGCCAGGCACTCGGGACATGTGCATGTGTCAGTCAGTGCCCCGAGTCCCCAGTCTGTGACCGCTGCATTTTTTTACTTTCTCTGGAGCTTCAGAAGTTACGGCTCCCATGCTACCAACCCTGTCAGACTTGTGTAGCTCAGAGCTGAGTGAAGGGTTCTAAAACTCTTCCTTGGCTCTGTGTTAAACAGGTCTGACATGCAGGGCGAGGTGGGGGCTGGAACTGCACTGTGTTGGAAAAAAGCCTGCATGCTCTCAGTGGCCTATTGATAGCTAAGCTGCATACTATTAAGAGGAGGTGAGTGAAAACTATGGAGGGAGAGGGAAAAGGAAGGGGGGAGTGGCATCTGTGGGGGAGGTGATGGCTGTGAACCACTGTGGGGGTGAAGTTGTGGGGAGGGGGCCAGGTGGTACAATGGAAAGACCTCAGAAGGGAGGGATGGCAGGTTGTTTAGAGGTGACAGGGGGTGAAGAGGTGAACGTTGGAGGGTTGAAGAGATGAGAGCTGCGGATTGGGGTAATCTGTTGATGGGGGTGCAGAAGTGAAATGTCGAAGGGGTAGACACAAGCTGTAGTTGTGGACTCGGGGTGTAAGCTGTAGATGGGGAGGGCAGGTGGGGGGTGCAAAGTTGAGTTGTTGACAGGGGGTACAAAGGTGAGTTGTGGGGGGTGCTATGATGAACTGTGGACAGGGGTGCAGAATTGAGGAGGGACAGGGGGAAGAAGAGGTGTGCTGCAGATGGAGGTGTTAAGAAGTGGTGAGCTGCAGATGGCAGGGGTGTGAGAAGTGTGGTGAGCTGCAGAAGGGGGGGAGAGGTGGTGAGCTGCAAATGGGGGGGGAAGTGGTGAGCTGCAGATGGGGCGGGAGAAGTGGTGAGCTGCGAATGATAGGGAGAAGTGGTGAGCTATGGACAATGGGGAGAAGTGATGAGCTGGGAACGATGGGGAGAAGTGGTGAGCTGTTGACGATGGGGAGAAGTGGTGAGCTGCAGATGATGGGGAGAAGGGGTGAGGTGCAGACGGGGGGAAAAGGCGATCTGTGGATAGGGGGAATAAGAGGTGAGCTGCAGACAGGGTAAGAAGAAGTGAGCTGCGGACGGGCGAGAAGAAAAGGTGAGCTGCAGACGAGGGGAAGGAGAGGTGAGTTGTGGATGGGGGGCATTGGTAGGCTGTGGACAAGGGTTGCAGAGTTGAGGTTTGAATGGGGGGCACAGAGGTGAGCAATAGATGGTTACATTGGGGGGAGATATGCAAGTACTGTTCGTTGTGTTGATTTGTTTTTTCTGTGCCCTGTGTGATACTCGCATCTCATCACTTTAGAGTACACTTTACTGTTTGTTATGTGCACCTAAGTGTGCACTCTTTACCTTTTGGGCCTACGCAGATTTGGCGCCGCTTTTCTACTCTCCCCCTAGAACGTCAGGATTGGGGGTGGAGAGTTGGCTAGGTAGGGTTCTGCACCTATTCTCTGAGGAAAAAAGCCCTGAGCAGAGGCAATACAGCGAAAAAACTTACATAACTTGTATACTTTAAAAATAGAGAAAGCTAAAGCTATCAACGTAATAAATTGCCAGACGGGTCAAAACAAGTCACAGAACATAGCAGAAATGTCAATCTAGAGTGCATTAAAGCACCTTCAAACCATAAACTCACATTGGAGCGTTGAGTCAGTTGTTATGAAGAACCAACAAACAATCACAATGCCATGTTTTAGAGACAAAAAAAAACAAAAAACCCTCATGCTCTATTTTGAGCATAAGAAAAAGATAAATGTATAGAGGAGTATATATCAAAATCTACTAAAGAGTTTTTATATATTTTATTATATTGTGACATATATACAAAGTAAAAATGTATATAATAATGCACAAATAGGGACTATAATAAATGAATTCATATTGTCCATATAGTTGCTGCTTAAAGCATAAAGGGGGGGAGTATTGCTAAGGTGATATCCATAGCAAACAAAAAACTTGATATTTAACCACTTGACCACTGGGCACTTAAACCCCCTTCCTAACCAGACCAATTTTCAGCTTTCGGTGCTCTCACACTTTGAATGACAATTACTCAGACATACAACACTTTACCCATATGAAATTTTTATCCTTTTTTTCACACAAATAGAGCTTTCTTTTGGTGGTATTTAATCACCGTTGGGTTTTTTATTTTTTGCGCTATAAAAGAAAAAAGACTGAAAATTTGGTAAAAAAATGAATTTTTCTTTGTTTCTGTTATAAAATTTAGCAAATTAGTAATTTTTCTTCGTAAATTTTGGCCAAAATTTATACCGCTACACATCTTTGGTAAAAATAAGTACAACTTGGTGTATATTATTTGGTCTTTGTGAATGTTAGAGAGTCCAAAAGCTACGGTGCCAATATCTGAAAATTGATCACACCTGAATTACTGACGACCTATCTATATTCTTGAGACCCTAACATGCCAGAAAAGTACAAATACCCCCCAAATGACCCCTTTTTGGAAAGAAGACATTCCAAGGTATTTAGAAAGATGCATGGTGAGTTTTTTTGAAATTTTCATCTTTTCCCACAATTCTTTGCAAAATCAAGATTTTTTTTTTCTTTTTTTTTTTTCACAAAATTGTCATATTAGAAGGTTATTTCTCACACACAGCATATGCATACCACAAATTACACCCCAAAACACATTCTGCTATTACTCCCGAGTATGGCGATACCACATATGTGAGACTTTTACACAGCATGGCCACATACAGAGGCCCAACATGCAGGGGAGCACCTCCAGGCGTTCTGGAGCGCCCAGGCCAATTCTGACATTTCTCTCCTACATGTAAAAATCATCATTTATTTGCTAGAAAATTACATAGAACCCAAAATATTATATATGTTTTTTTAGCAAAGACCCTAGAGAATACAATGGCGGTTGTTGCAACTTTTTATCTCGCACGGTATTTGTGCAGCAATTTTTCTAACGCGTTTTTTTGGGGAAAGAAACAGTTTTGTGCTTTAAAAAAAAACAAAACAGTAAAGTTAGCCCAATGTTTTTGCATAATGTGAAAGATGAAGTTACGCCGAGTAAATAGATACCCAACATGTCACCCTTCAAAATTGCACACTCTCGTGGAATGGTGCCAAACGTCGCTACTTAAAAATCTCCATAGGTGACGCTTTAAAATTTTTTCCTGGTTACATGTTTTGAGTTACAGAGGAGGTCTAGGGCCAAAATTATTGCTCTCACTCTACCGATCGCAGCGATACCTCACATGTGTGGTTTGAACACCGTTTTCATATGTGGGCGGGACTTACGTATGTGTTCGCTTCTGCATGCCAGCACACGGACATGGGCGCTTTAAATTTTTTTTTTTTTTTTTATTGTTTATTTTACTTTATTTATTTTAGTTTGACACTTTTTCCCCCCAAAAATTTTTTTGATCACTTTTATTTCTATTACAAGGAATGTAAACATCCTTGTAATAGGAATATGGCATGACAGGTCCTCTTTACAGTGAGATATGGGGTCAATAAGACCCCATATCTCACCTCTAGGCTGGGAAGCCTGAAATAATAATAAAAAAAAAACGATCTTGGCTTCGATCGTAGCGGTGAGTCGGTAGAAGCACCGGAGGGTGGCGGGAAGGGGGGGGGCGTCCCCTCTCGCCTCCCATAAGAATGATCAAGCAGTGTAACAGCCGCTATGATCATTCCTATGTGTAGGAAATCGCTGGCTGAAAAAGCTGATATCTGAATGATGCCTGTAGCTGCACCCATCATTCAGATATACCCGCTCAAAGTCAAGGACCTCATATGACTGTGGGCGGGAACTGGTTAAAAATTGTGGAGTATTGCGGGCTATTGCAGAGTATTGCGGGGTATATTGCAGAGTATTGCGGGGTATATTGCGGGGTATATTGCAGAGTAGTGCAGGGTATATTGCAGAGTATTGCGGGGTATATTGCAGAGTAGTGCGGGGTATATTGCAGAGTAGTGCGGGGTATATTGCAGAGTATTGCGGGGTATATTGCAGAGTATTGCGGGGTATATTGCAGAGTATTGCGGGGTATATTGCAGAGTAGTGCCGGGTATATTGCAGAGTATTGCGGGGTATATTGCAGAGTATTGCGGGGTATATTGCAGAGTAGTGCCGGGTATATTGCAGAGTAGTGCCCGGGTATATTGCAGAGTAGTGCCTGGGTATATTGCAGAGTAGTGCCCGGGTATAATGCAGAGTATTGCAGGGTGTTATGCAGAGTATTGCAGGGTATAGTGCAGAGTATTGCAGGGTGTTATGCAGAGTATTGCAGGGTGTTATGTAGAGTATTGCAGGGTGTTATGCAGAGTATTGCAGGGTATAGTGCAGAGTATTGCAGGGTATAGTGCAGAGTATTGCAGGGTGTTATGCAGAGTATTGCAGGGTGTTATGCAGAGTATTGCAGGGTGTTATGCAGAGTATTGCAGGATGTTATGCAGAGTATTGCAGGGTATAGTGCAGAGTATTGCAGGGTGTTATGCAGAGTATTGCAGGGTATAGTGCAGAGTATTGCAGGGTATAGTGCAGAGTATTGCAGGGTATAGTGCAGAGTATTGCAGGGTGTTATGCAGAGTATTGCAGGGTGTTATGCAGAGTATTGCAGGGATGGCTCAGCATGGAGGGATGGATGAATGTGACTGCAAATGTCACTGAGCACCGCTGTGGGCACTACACATGCAGCCCACAGCGGTGCTGCCATCCGATCCCTCCCCCTCTCCCCTCGCACTGTACCGATCGGTACAGAGAGGGGAGGGAGGAACCGGCGTCATGAGATGACGCCGGTCTGTTGACATGTGATCGCTCCGTCATTTGACGGAGCGATCACATGGTAAACGGCCGCGATTAGCAGCCGTTTACCGTGATCCGTGATGCGCCGGGTCCTCTGGACCCGGCGGTCACGGAAGTTCTCGGGTGCGCGCCCCAGGGGGCGCGCGAGAGCAGTATTCTGGGAGGACGTCCCACGGACGTCCACCCAGAACTAGCCGACCGCGCTGCAGCCGTCTTTCGGCTATGGCCCGGTCGGCAAGGATATCTATCTATCTATATCTATATCTATATATATATATATATACACACATATATATATATATATATATATATATATATATATATATATATATAGAGAGAGAGAGAGAGAGATATATATATATATATATATAGAGCATAGATATAAACAAGTATTACCTGATCAGAGATACAGTGAGTCAATGCAAGTTAGCCCCTCAAAAAAAGAAGGACACAGCATGGGTGCAGCCTGCAAATGGGAAACGGGCATAGTGTGACTGCTGAAACACTCATTATATAGTCCACAGCAGGTGTGTGCAGCCAATCACTGCCACACACACCTGCCCCCGCATGCAGCTGAAAGGTATTGGAGATGGGAGAGTTCAGGGAGTTTCACATAATCACACACATAGGTTGGACTTGATGGACTTGTGTCTTTTTTCAACCTCACCTACTATGTAACTATGGGGAGAGCCACCAATAAAGCCGCTCGGTGCGGTATACAAACGCCGCACATGAGCAGCATACAAGCTGACATGACCAGTGGAGGCATCAGTCGCAACATAGTGACTTCACGCGGGTGCGACCAGTGCTTCAAGCTGGTCCCTGGGCGAGCGGTGCATGGCGCAGCCACAGGGAGGCGTGGCTGTGTCCCGCATCATCCGCCTGCCAACACGCACAGGGACCATTGGCAGAGGACAAAGCTTGGACCGACAGGGTTGCTAAGCAAAGCCGCAAGCCACGATGAATGCCCATGCAAAAAGGAGAGAGGCCCATAGAGTGGAAAACATTTGCCACGAGGTGAAAAGCACCAAGTGGCCTGGGCGCATCGGGTGGAGGATCACTGGGAAATTGAGGAAGAGGGCAAGCAAGCGGAAAGATCATGCAGGACAGGGCGGGGCTGGAGTCCACAAAACTCTGCAAAATGAAAAAGAGAAAAAAAAAATAACAATCAAAAAACAAGGCATACAAAATATGTATACAAAGTAGCGTAAAAAGAAACAAAATGCAAAAACTGTACAGTGATTACTAAGCAAGGCAGAGAGAGAGGGAAAAATCATCATAGAGAATACTGATTATCATGGTACATTAATGCACAAGAATATAAAATAAATATAAATAGATCAAAACCCCTATATTGAGAAAGTGAAAGTTAGAAGAAAAATAATTATTTTTCCCAACCACCCGAAACAAAACCCTCCCCAAAAGAAAGGGCTTGTGTTTAATGGCTTCATTTAACCATGGAGGGGACGTGGCTTGTAGTGAGAAAATCCAGCGCAATTCTCACTGGAGTAGTTTCTTATTCCAGTCTCCCCCTCTAAGTAGAGGGGGAGACTGGAGTTTCTGTAGTTTCTGTGAATGCGCAGATACTGCCCATATGGGACTGAATTCACTCTTGAATGAAAGGTAGAAAAGTGAAGAATGCTGTAACCTGCCATAGGTTTACGGCAGAGGTTGCCAGAAAGTGTCCCATCAGGATCTTTAGAGATGGTGATGTCCAAAAAATCAATAGAGATCACATCATGGTTCATAGTAAAAGTTAAATTGAACTCATTAGACTCTAGTCATTCATACATTATGGTCCCTATTTGTGCATTATTATATACATTTTTACTTTGTATATATGTCACAATATAATAAAATTTATAAAAACTCTTTGGTAGATCTTGATATATATACTCCTCTATACATTTATCTCTTTGTTATGTTCAAAATAGAGCATAAGGATTTCCTCAGTGTCTTAAGAAGAAGGATTTTCCTGAAACGCGGCGGGTGTGGTCCGTGTGACCTGCCATGGTGACTTTATCATGGTAGTCCTTGGACCTCTCAACTTTGTATTTTTCTTTTTATACTTTTTGTGTGCTACTATTTGCGCCATTAAAGTCCCATAAGGGGAGTTCCTTCTCCCCTCTACTCATATTGACAAAGCACCATAATCAACATCATATTCTTGTGGATGAGGGAATTGACCCTGGCCACAAAATGTATTTTTTGTGCTACTGTCACACAGCTATAAAAAATTGGGTTTCATGTATTAAAGATGCCCACACACTGTGACCCCATAGAAAAAAAGGAGAAATGTAACCATTTTCCAGCTGATTAGCATTTTAGAGCTGTTTCCAATGAGCTGCGTGGTGGGAGGCCAGGCGTCTTTGCATATATGTACAGTAGTAACCAAATGGCTGCTGGTATTAACACACTTTATATGTAGGGAGATTTTGCAAATTACAATGGTCCTGTCTGTTGCATACATGCTGAAAAAACATCTACACAGGTGAAGTCTGGGGACTGGACTGAGGGACAACAGTGCCCTGCACTTGTGGATCTCTGCCATCCAGTGGACATGGTGGAAGTTCCCTTCACTTCTTTGTGAACTTCTCCTGGATGACTGGATCCTACTTCGCTGGGGTTGTGCCTCTCCTTCACTTTCCTCCTCTGCTCTATCAGGCACTAAGGTGTGGTCAGAGAGCTCATCTTCCTACTTCCACAGTTGGAGCCAGCTTGACAGCATGCTGTGGGACCTGATTGGTGCCCATTAAATGCTGCACATTCTCTTGCAGCAATGGCTGACTTGGTGCTCAAATAATTCAGCCAATTTATCTATGGCAGTTGGTGGGACAAAGACAGGAGTAGCTGTGTATGAGTAGGCAATACAGGGTGCTTGGCAGCTGCAGTGGGCTGTGAGCTAATCTGTACCTGGGTGACAGATGACAATGAGGAAGGTTTGGTTAGCCACACCACCACCTCCTTAGCATGCTCTGTATAGCACACCCAAAATCCTGAAAAATGGGCAGCTGTGCACTTCCTTAGATAATGCATCACATCCACATCCATTGCTTTGGCTGGTGGACACATAAGCTGCTTGCCCCCTCAAAGCTGCACAGTAACATCTTCTTTCTGTGGACCTGCTAGATATGATGCTGATAATGTGGATTTTATTCTCTACTTTTACTTGCAACTATTGGAAGAGCTTTATCGGTGGAAGTGGTGCTTGGGTGCATTGTAAACTGTGGTGCTTTGGTGGACTAAACAGCACTGCACTGATCTGCCATTCTCCACTGCAAACAAAGTGAAGTTTGTTGTGGTGCAACCAACAGATTTACGTTGCTGTTGCTGCCCCGATCCACCTCTTATCTGGTCCCCCGCTGGTACTCCTGGTCCCTCCCTGCTGCCGAGTGCCACCATAGCAAGCAACTTGCTATGGAGGCACCTGAGCAGGCTTGCTCCTGAGCCACTGCTCTGTGTGTCCATTCACACATGGAGAGTGGCTTGACCCCGCCCCCACTCTCTTCTCATTGGCTTGATGGTTGTGATTGACAGTAGTGTAAAACAATGGCTCCCACTGCTGTCTCAGCCAATGAGGAGCAAGAGACCTGGGAGAGCCGCTGCTCTTGTGCACATTCACTAGGATGAGGCTCAGATAAGCTTTAGGGGAGGCTGGGGGTGGGGTGCTGCTGCACACAGAAGTTCTTTTACCTTCATGCATAGAATGCATGCACAAGTGTCCAAATCTTCAACAAGTGACATCTGTGGGGTTGATTTACTAAAGGCAAATCCACTTTGCACTACAAGTGCACTTGGAAGTGCAGTCGCTTTAGATCTGAGGGGAAGATCTGAAATGACGGAAAGCCCTGCTGATTTTATCATCCTATCCTGTGCAAGCTAAAATGCTGTTTTTTATTTTCCTTGCATGTCTCCCTCAGATCTACAGTGACTGCACTTGAAAGTGCACTTTCAGTGCACTTTCAAGTGCACTTGCAGTGCCTTTGTAGTGCAAAGTGGATTTTCCTTAAGTAAATAACCCCCTTAGTCTCCTCCACTACTCTCGAATATAGCTCAAAGAGAAGACAAAGGGGGCAATTTACTAAAGGAAAATCCACTTTGCACTGCAAGTGCACTTGAAAGTGCACTGAAAGTGCACTTAGAAGTAAAGTTGCTGTAGATCTGAGGGGGACATGCAAGGAAAAAAAAAACAGCATTTTAGCTTGCACATGATTGGATGATAAAATCAGCAGAGCTTCCACTCATTTCAGATCTACCCCTTAGATTTAGAGCGACTGCACTTGAAAGTGCACTTTCAGTGCACTTTCAAGTGCACTTGTAGTGCAAAGTGGATTTGCCATTCGTAAATAACTCCCAAAGGCTCCCTAGTTTTCACTCAAATTAAAATTAGCGCAGCGCTTAGTATATATATATATTGATTCTTGAAGGAGAACCACACCCAGCATCACAGATGTGCTTTGATGGATCTTAGGAAGGGCGTAAGCAAGGTAGCCCGAAACGTAATCCATTCATGTCTGTATTGACTACTACTTTGTCTGGAATGATTATACCTGCTTTGTAATCTTCTCTCAAGACTTGATGAAATAAAGCAACAAAGATTTTTAAGTGCATAAGTAAATATATACACAATCATCCCATATGTGATCATGTGCATACAATGCAAATAACCCAAAATTTTAAATCAAAATGGATGGATGGCAATTTGTCCATAGTGGGGGTCATTTACTATAGAGCTGTAGTGCTAATTAGCGCAAATTAGCGCTAATTATGCTAATTAGTGCTAGAACTGTATTCACTATCACGCTGGTAAAAAAAATACTCCCAAAATCGAATTTACTATAATTACCTGAAAACAAATAGCCCCAAACCCTTAGACCCCTTTCACACTCCGTCGCCCGGCGTCAGTGGTAAAGCGACGCTATTTTTAGTGCCGCTTTACCGTTGTTTTAGCGGTGCTATTCGGCCACTAGCAGGGCGGTTTTAACCCTCCGCTAGTGGCTGAAAAGGGGTTAAATCTGCCCGCAAAACGCCACTGGAGCAGTGTTTTGCCGGCGGTATTGCAGTGCTGCCCCATTGATTTCAATGGGGAGCAGCGGTGGAGGATGGATGAGTTCATCGCTCCTTCACCGCTTCAAAGAAGCTGCTGGCAGGACTTTTTCCGATGCCCTGCCAGGGAATGGAGCAGCTGTTTTAGGGCATTTTGCAGGCACTTTTTTTAACGCTATAGAGCCTGCAAAACGCTGTGAAAGGGGTCTTACTCTGCTAAAACCTGGAAAAGTGCACATGGAAATAATGTTTAGAGCATGATATAATTGCCTAAATGGTACTGAAAAATGCTGTATATTGTTTAATTATAATCTGCTTTTAAACTGTGTGAAAAAATGATTTCTACACTGAAATATTTTTAAAAGTCTGAAAAGAGATATTGGTGCTATTATAGTCCAATGCAAGTTTCAGCCATTGATTCTAATGGTACAATTGTAACTTCCCCCCAAAAAAACTTTTAATGTTGAGATGAAATGTACCTTTCTCTTAAATAAATGTTCCTTGCAACAATGTTTTTTTGTTATTTTGTTTTTTTCTCATCTATTTTGATTTTAAGACTGCTAGAATGTAGAATGTTTTGATGTTTTGGTAAAATATATTTTTCACTGTCACTTTCACTTGTTACTCTCCATCTCACAACAATCTTTACCCCAAACTCACACAGGTGTCTTTACAAACCACAAACAATACCATTGCTGATGCAAATTTAAAATGGGTCACAATTTTGTTTGTTTTTTTATTATTTGCAATAATCATAATTTGAGCCCAAAAATGTGATATGTGTACCAACATCAGAAATCAAAATGCAATTCCCAAAAATGAGAGGGTAACATCACTATTCTGCACTCACCCTCAATATATCATAGAATATATTAAGAAGAATAACTCTTGAGTAATGTAATTCCACCACCTTTATGTCCAAAGAAATGCAGTATATGTGTATTGATGTGTAGGAGGTTTTCACATGTGGTGACTCTGTGGCTTCGAGGTTAGAACTTCTGCTTAGCAGCTCTGAGTGTCTGGGTTCAAATCCCAAGCATGCCACTTCATGTAAAGAAGTTGTCTCATCCCCCTATGTTGGTAAACATAACTCCTGACTCAGGTCCTAGAATTATGTCTAAATGTAGTATTTATGTGTAGGAGGGTTCCACCACCATTGTAAATCTTGCCTGATACCCTATCTAGCCAAAAGTATTGGGACTCCTGCCTTTACACACACATGAACTTTAATGGCAGCCCAGTCTTAGTCTGTAGGATTAAATTTGATTTGGCCCACCCTTTGCAGCTATAACAGCTGCTGGGAAGGCTGTCCACAAGGTTTAGTGTGTCTATGTTTGACCATTCTTCCAGAAGTCCATTTGTGAGGCAAGGCACTGATGATGGATGAGAAGGCCTGGCTCGCAGTTTCTGCTCTAATACAGCCAAAATGTGTTCTATCGGGTTGAGGTCAGGACTCTGTACAGGCCAGTCAAGTTCCTCCACCCCAAACTTCCTCATTCATGTCCTTATGGACCTTGCTTTGTGCTCTGGTGTGCAGTCCTGTTGGAACAGGAAGGGGCCATCCCCAAACTGTTCCCACAAAGTTGGGAGCATGAAATTGTCCAAAATGTCTTGGTATGCTGACGCCATAAGAGTTCCCTTCACTGGAACTAAGAGGCCAAGCCCAACCCCTGAAAAACAACCCCACATCATAATCCCCCTCCACCAAATAATTTGGACCAGTGCACAAAGGAAGGTCCATAAAGACATGGATGAGTGAGTTTGGGGTGGAGGAACTTGACTGGCCTGCACAGAGTCCTGACCTCAACACAATAGAATACCTTGGGGATGTTTTATAGCGGAGATTGTAAGCCAGGCAACATCAGTGTCTGACCTCACAAATGCACTTCTGGAAGAATGGTCAAACATTCCCATAGACACACTCCTAAACCTTGTGGACAGCCCTCCCATAAGAGTTGAAACTGTTATAGCTGCAAACGGTGGGCCAAATCAATTCTGAACCCTACGGACTAAGACTGGGATGCTATTACAGTTCCTGTGCGTATAAAGGCAGGTGTCCCATTACTTAGGCCAATATATTGTATATTGTTTGTGGCCCTGAGCATGGCTATGGACTAATGCCGTGTACACACAACCGGACTTTTCGTCGGACTGAACTCCGAAGGACTTTTCAATGGAGTTCCGATGGAGTTCCAACGAAATGGACTTGCCTACACATGATCACACCAAAGTCCGATCGTTTAGAACGTGATGACGTATGACCGGACTAGAATAAGAAAGTTCATAGCCAGTAGCCAATAGCTGCCCTTGCGTCCTTTTTTGTCCGTCGGACTAGCATACAGACGAACAGATTTTTCGATCGGACTTGAGTCCGTCAGAAAGATTTGAAACATGTTCTATTTCTAAAGTCCGACAGATTTTTAGACAGAAAAGGTCAGATGAAGTCCACACGCGATCGAATTGTCCGACGGATTCGTTCCGTCGGACCAGTTCGGTCGAAAAGTCTGGTTGTGTGTACACTTTAGGGCATTAGGGCTGGTTCACACCACAGAGATGCAGACAACATGTGTGAGGCCAAATGGGTAGCGATTCCATGTAGCAGCACTGAGGTTGCTGGATCAATTCGCCAACATCCTAATGCTTGTGTTGAAGTTTATATGTTCTCCCTGTGTGGGTTTCTCACCACAATCCAAAGACATGCTGGCATTTTATTTGTCTGTTGAAATAGTCTCTAATGTAAGAAAGTGAGTTTTGGACATTGCAGCCAGGAACTGATGTTAATGTTTGTTAGCACTAATCATGCCCAGGGACTTGGACATTTAAAATTGTAGGGTTTACACTGCACAGGTACATATGCTTAGAAAACTGTTGCCTTGTTTATGTGCATGCAAATGGCCTTCGATCTTTGGCCTGTAGTTGGAGATTTGATGCACATAGCCAAGGGTTAACACAGTTGCAAATAGTATTATGTGTTCCTGCTCATCGGGTGCAATCACATTAGACATACATAAAGAGACAGATTGAAAGATACTGGTGGGCGTGTACTTCTATTGGGCTTGTGTCAATGTGCTAACAATACACCTTATATAAAGGACTGCAGTAGGAGGGGTTCGTTTGGCCTGGGAAGCGGACAGGTTTTTTGCTGTGATTTGTGGGGGAGAAGGAATGCTATTGTGCATATTGACAAACGCCCAACTAAGGCTGTTTGTTTGCTGAAATTCTTGTGCATTTTTTCCATCAATAGTGGGTTGAGGTGGCCATGCTGTCAATGTTGTGTGTGTGTTCCTGTCTGAACAAGCATTCATGGTTTGGGAGCATCTGCTGACCTTCTACTCTTTGATCTCATTGCTTAATTGTGTACACAGAAATTAAGCTTCCAGCAGAACATACTCCCCAATGTATGTGTGTGGATTGTGGGGTGGTGGTAGGTGTTATGCCGCGTACACACGGTTGGACTTTTCAGCTACAAAAGTCCGACAGCCTGTCCGACATACTTCCGGCGTACCTTCGGCGGACTTGCGGCAGACTTTCTAACGAACGGACTTGCCTACACACGACCACACAAAAGTACGACAGCCTAGTACGCGGTGACGTACACCAAGTCCGACGAGACTATAAAACGGAAGTTCAATAGCCCGTACGACACCCTTTGGGCTCCTTCTGCTAATCTCGTGTTTATCTCGTGTTAGTAGAAGTTTGGTGAGAGACGATTCGCGCTTGTGAGACTCGTATTTTTCAGTTCGTTTTAACTGTTGTTTAGTCTGTGCTTGTGAGGTTTGTATCTGCTTTTCAGTGCGTTTGGTCAGTTGGCATTGAGAAATCTTTGTTTTATTGTCCGCTCGTTCCTGATTTTCAGGTCGCTCTTCACAGGCCTTGCTGTTCTTCAGTGCGTTCTGTTTAGTGCGTTCTGACCAGCCGACCGTTTTGAAACCATGTTACCTGTACGTACTCGTCGTCGAGCTCGTGCATTGTATGTGTTTGGTGCTGTAGTTTATTCTTCAGACCAAGACCAGTCCATGAACAGGGCGAGGAGGAGTTCATGGACCAAGAATTGGTTGCTCCAGCGTGACCAGTTCTGTCACATGCCATTGTTCCGTGAGATCCGTGAGAATAATCCTGAGGATTTCAGGAACTTTCTCCGGATGACGGACCCCGTTTTTGACCGTTTGTTGGCTTTGCTGTCCCCCTATATCAGCAGGCAGGATACCTGCATGAGGCAAGCCATCACTCCGGAGCAGAGGCTAGTTGCCACGTTGCGGTACTTGGCGACAGGGAGAAGCCTGCAGGACCTCAAGTTCTCGACAGGCATCTCCCCCCAGGCTCTGGGGATCATTATCCCGGAGACCTGTTCTGCCATCATCCAGGTCCTGCAGAAGGACTATATTAAGGTAAGATATTTTTCTTTTATTAGCATCACATGTTCTTTTATGTAATCTTTGATAATGTAATGTATTTCTTGCTTCAAACACTACTTACCATCATTGCAATATAGTGTGAATGTCCCCTTTTTATCCTCACACATGCTGGATTTTTTTCCTGTTCTTTTTTGTCATGCATGTATATTTTCCTTCAATAACCTCCCCAGCATGCAATGATGGGAACATATCCACCTAGTCTACTCATTTTGAATGTATTTTGTTTGAGTGTATTTAGTGTGCTTATAATTAGCAATTAGCTAGATTTACCAACCCCCCCCACCTAAACTCACTCCAAATAGTGTGCTGATAATTAGCAATTAGCTAGATTTACCAACCCCCCCCCACCTAAACTCACTCCAAATAGTGTGCTGATAATTAGCAATTAGCTAGATTTACCAACCCCCCCCACCTAAACTCACTCCAAATAGTGTGCTGATAATTAGCAATTAGCTAGATTTACCAACCCCCCCACCTAAACTCACTCCAAATAGTGTGCTGATAATTAGAAATTAGCTAGATTTACCAACCCCCCCCACCTAAACTCACTCCAAATAGTGTGCTGATAATTAGCAATTAGCTAGATTTACCAAACCCCCCCACCTAAACTCACTCCAAATAGTGTGCTGATAATTAGCAATTAGCTAGATTTACCAACCCCCCCCACCTAAACTCACTCCAAATAGTGTGCTGATAATTAGCAATTAGCTAGATTTACCAACCCCCCCCCCTCGTAAAAATTTGTTTGAATGTTCTGTGGTGTTGATTTGTATAAAGCAAATATATGTTGCACTTTGCAAAATGCATGTGCACTCTACAAGTGCATTTGTTCCAGTGCTTTAGTAAATGAGCAGAAGCTCTGCTGATTTCCATCATCAAATCATATGCAAGCCACAAAGTGTTTTCATTAATTGCCCTTGCATGTGATTGTGTACTCCTTGCAACATGACTGCCTTTTTACCTTACCTCTTTTACTGTAAGCTGGTTAGCAACTGTACCTGCAGAGTGCGACAACTGCAGTCTTGTAGCCTTTTTAGTCCCTAAATTCCTGCGTGTCCTAAAAGTAATCTTTTTTAGGGATTTCACAACCCCCTAAAATGTAATCAATGTTCCATCAGAGGGGGTGAGCAATCTGATAAGTGTGCCTTTCCATATTAGTTATTCCAGAAGAATTAAATTATTTAATGTTATACTGATGCTGGGGAATAATGTTTTAAATTGTCTAATTTTCTTGCAATGTTAGCTTCCAAATTAATGATTTTGGTTTTCTTGTTTGATTCCCCAGTTTCCTTCAACGCCACAGGAATGGCAGACTGTGGCATCCCATTTTGCCAGCCGTTGGGACTTTCCCAATTGTGGAGGGGCTATAGATGGGAAACATGTCCACATCGTGCCACCACCCCATTCGGGGTCATACTATTTTAATTATAAGGGGTTCCACAGTATTGTTTTAATGGCGGTGGTGTCGGCACACTATGAATTTTTATATGTGGACGTGGGGAAGAATGGCCGGATGTCGGATGGAGGAGTATTTGCCCAGACGGAGTTCTGCCAGCGTCTCCAGAGTGGTGGCCTGGGATTGCCACCTGATGCGGATAATGTGGAAGGACTCCCCTTTGTCTTCATTGCCGATGAAGCCTTCGCTCTGAGCAAGCACCTCATGAGGCCATTCCCCCAAAGAACCCTCACCCCGGAGAGGAGGGTTTTTAATTTCCGGCTGGCCAGAGCTAGAAGAGTGGTTGAGAATGCGTTTGGGATTCTGGCCAGCCGGTTCCGCCTGTTTCAAACATCCATTAATTTGGCGGAATACAAACTTAATTTTATCATTTTATCGTGCTGCATTCTGCACAACTTTTTACACAAACATTCTCTAAATTATATAGGAACAGTTGGGCCTGAGGCCGTACTTATAGGTGACAACCTTACGGGCCTGGATACTGTCCGTACTGGCTTGGCCCCCCAAAGTGCCCGTCAAGTTAGACAGCAATATGTTAATTATTTTATGGGTAGGGGGGCCATTGCAATGGGCCAGGATATTTAATTATTTTAAATAAAAAAAATATTGATGAAATCTGGAATTATATTTATTGCTTGCCTTTCTTTTGGGCTTTCTCCTAGGTTATGGTCGAGCAGTTGTAGTGCCAACTGTATTTTCCTTTTAAATGTCTAAATAAGCTCCATTGCCACTGTATAAACAACTTTTTTACAATTATAACCAAACTGATACTGAGCATTGAAATAACAAACCACACATTTATTTAATTCCTATAAGGAGATGTTTTTATTAATCGTTGTTATGCATTCAGTTATGCATTTAGTATAAAATGTTCATAGCCAAAAATATAATGATATCTTAATAATTTGGAAAAATATAATTATATTTAAATATTTGTACATAATCCACAAAAAAAATTTTTGGGCTTTTTGATTTTCGCAAACAGGCTTTTTTTTTGTTTTTGTTTTTTTTTTTTTAAATCCTTTTTTTATTTTTTTGGTTTTTTAAAATCCTTTTTTTTTTAATTAAATTTTTTTTTTTTTTAAATCATTTTTTTTTTTTTTTTGGAAAATCAAGTATTTTTTTTTTTGTTTTTTTTTTAAATCAATTTTTTTTGTTTTTTTTGTTTTTTTGGAAAATCAAGTTATTTTATTTTTTTTGGTTTTTTTAAAATCAAGTTTTATTTTTTTTTTTGTTTTTTTGGAAAATCAAGTATTTTTTTTTGGTTTTTTTTTTTGATCAATTTTTTTTGTTTTTTTTGTTTTTTTGGAAAATCAAGTTATTTTATTTTTTTTGTTTTTTTTAAAATCAAGTTTTATTTTTTTTTTTGTTTTTTTGGAAAATCAAGTATTTTTTTTTTGTTTTTTTTTTAAATCAATTTTTTTTGTTTTTTTTTTGTTTTTTGGAAAATCAAGTTATTTTTTTTTTTTTTTTTTTTAAATCAAGTTTTATTTTTTTTTTTTTGTTTTTTTGGAAAATCAAGTTATTTTATTTTTTTTTGTTTTTTTAAAATCAAGTTTTATTTTTTTTTTGTTTTTTTGGAAAATCAAGTTTTGTTTTTTTTTTGGTTTTTTTAAAATCAAGTTTTATTTTTTTTTTTTTTGGTTTTTTTGGAAAATCAAGTTTTTGGTTTTTTTTTTGTTTTTTTGGAAAATCAAGTTTTTTTTTTGTGGATTTTTAAGGTATTTTCTATAAACAGCCCTCCTTTTTTAAATTATGTTAAACAGCCATATAAGTTCAGCAAAAATAATAAAGAGAAGGCCCAGAATGGGGTCAGCAAAACAGGAAATGAAGGACATGATCAATGTTTTGGGGTTTCAAAAAGGGCATTTAGATTCGACCCAAAACATCAATCATGTCCTTCATTTCCTGCTGCATACGATCCAGCCGATTCCGCATTTCATCGATCTCCCCATTCCAGGCCATTATTTGACCAATTAGCCGTTGGGCACTGTCTGAGGTGAAATATTCAGTTCTTGTACCTAAAGTGGAATGAAACCAAAAAATGTGTTTAGAAATATGCACACATACTGTACATAGTTTACCTTACCATAATAAAGCTGTTGTCTCAGACACTGACCTGGTGGGGTGCCCATGTAGCATAATTCCTCCACATCCTCGGGGGTGGCGCTGTTGCTTGAATCAAGCACAACCAGATCACCTAAAATAGAGTAGAAAAATTACATAAAAGAAAAGGCAGCCATGCATAGATTACCGTAAGCTGGTGTGTCAGACACTCACCTGGTGGGGTGCCCATGTCGCCCACCTCTCCTTCCTCCACATCCTCAGTGGGGCTTGGGCTGATTTCCCAATCATGTTGTTTGGCTTGGGGTGGACTGTGTTCTTGTTGGCTGAGTGATTTTTCCCCTATGTGAACCAAAAAATTAATCTACTTAGCACACAGATATTTTAGTACATAGTAATTTTCAAACATTTGTAGTGAAGTGGTGTACAAATGTTCTGTTTGTGTAGAGTTCCTATTTTACCTCAATATTTAAAATTATAAAGACATATCGGATAGATAGATATCTAGATATCAATATCTCGAAATATAGTTAATAATCTTTTGATCTCTCTCTCTCTCTCTATATCTGGAACAAAATCTAAATATCCAACTAAATGTAAAGAAAAAAAAAAAGATAACTTAAAATATTCCAAAAGAATGTTTTACATTTCTATATTTATCTATATCTATCTATCTATCTACCTATCTCTATCTCTATCTCTCTATATATATATATCTCTATATATATATATATATCTCTATATATCTCTATATATATATATATATATATATATGTATATATATATATCTCTATATATCTCTCTCTCTCTCTCTCTCTCTCTCTCTCTCTCTCTCTCTCTCTCTCTCTCTCTCTCTCTCTCTCTCTCTCTATATATATATATATATATATATATATATATATATATATATATATATATATCTCTCTCTCTATATATATATATAGAGATATATATATAGAGATATATATATAGAGATATATATATATCTCTATATATATATATCTCTATATATATCTCTATATATATATATATATATATATATATATATATATATATATATCTATATCTATATCTATATCTATATCTATATATACACACATATATATATAGATAGATATATCTATAGATATGTAACGAGGTTTATTAAAAGATCGTTTGAAACGATGAGCAAAAAAATCATATAGGAAGGAAAAGCACATGGAGCAGTATACAAGGTAATAAACACAAGAGAAAAACACGACAAGTACTTACTTTTTTTCAGCACTTTACGGATCCGTCTGTATTGATCCGGCTCCCTGAGCTTGAGGTCAGACCATCTTTTGCGAATTTGATCCTTGGAGCGCTGGACCCCAAAAGAAGCCTGTAAAGTGTCCACCACCTTCGCCATTATTTTGGCCTTGCGCAAATTTGGCCGTGCGTACGGCCCATACTTCCCATCATAGTCCTTTTTTTGAAGAATGGCCACCATCTCCACCATCTCTTCAAAACTCATATTGGAGGCCTTAAATCTAGGCCTCACAGATCTGGTTGACGTTCCAGCCTCCGGGCTTTTTTCGCTACCTGAGGTAGTTAACATGTCATGTGGCTCCGCCATTATTCACCCCACTACGCGCCGTAACTAAAAATGGGCGGAGAACATGAGTTAAAATTGAACGTCAGGGGCGGGCGACGCAGGCGGAGTTTCACACATGCGTAGTGTATAAAGAGGGGCCTTGCGCACGTGTCGTACGTACGTTCTGTGCGTCGAATTAGGGGGCGGAGAACATGAGTTAAAATCGAACATCAGGGGCGGGCGACGCAGGCGGAGTTTCACACATGCGTAGTGTATAAAGAGGGGCCTTGCGCACGTGTCGTACGTACGTTCTGTGCGTCGAATTAGGGGGCGGAGAACATGAGTTAAAATCGAACGTCAGGGGCGGGCGACGCAGGCGGAGTTTCACACATGCGTAGTGTATAAAGAGGGGCCTTGCGCACGTGTCGTACGTACGTTCTGTGCGTAGGTGATAGTGGACCAGGACGTTACAAAACGAAGGTAATTTTAAATTTTTTTTTTGTTTTATGGTCATGACTTTGTAGCAAGCGGCCTATATGGCTTGATAGATTGATGAGGCCTACATAGGGAGAAGATGATGAGGGGTTAGCAGAAACCTAATAAGTGTTTTTTGTCTTGTGACTTTATCTTTTCCAGATATAATGAATCCCCTATTTAAGGATCCAGAGTTCCTTACAGCTTTCATATCTAAATATCGAGAGATGAGGAATTTGTGGGAGGTGAAACACCCTCAGTATTATGCAAAGCATGTGAGGAAGTCAACGCTGGAGAGACTTCTGTCCTTTGTCCAGGCGACCATCCCGGAAGCAACAATGGAGACATTGCTCAAGAAAATTGGGGTCTTGAGGAATATGTATAAGAGGGAGCATAAGAAGATCCAGGAATCAATGAGCTCAGGAGCATCAGCAGATGATGTTTATGTACCCAGGCTGTGGTACTACAATCAACTCCGTTTTCTTGATGACCAGAATGAAGCCAGGGCATCACTTTCAACCCTTCCCTCCACCCTTCCCTCCACCCTTCCCTCCACCCCAGCAGAGGCTGATGAGGAGCAAGCGGGTCTTCCATCCTGGATGAACCGGATATGACCATCTGGAGTCAGGTAAATTATATTAACAAATATTTACTGTACTAATATTAATGATGTTAACTGGATGTTATAATTGTCTAAAATAATTTTGCACTCAAAATTGTGTATACATATCAATTGACAGGAGTGGCTAAATATGTTTGGCACCTGCTATAAAAAATTAGGTGTCTGGTTAGACTCTTTTATTAAAGAGATGTATTCACATTGAATTTGCTAGTCATGAGAAGCAAATTGTGTGTCATTGATGAACCCCAAATAAATAAATAAAACTATGTCCTTTTTTTATACACAGGATAAGTCCATCCAGGAGGAATGTGTGGAAAGTGGCAGGCAGGAGGAGACCGGGCCCATGGACAGCCTGGAGGAGGCCGGATTCTCCATCATCCTGGAGGAGGCTGGGCCCAGTGTCAGGCAGGAGGTGGCTGGTCCCAGTGAGGTGGCTGGGCCAAGTGAGATGGCTGGGCCCAGTAGGAGCATGACCCAATCCCAAGTGCTTCCCCTCCACCTTCCCAAAAAAAGGGCCAGGAAGGGGACGGTCACACAGGAGGCATCCCTGCGCCTCATGCAAGAGGCCACCCGTTTTTTGAGCAGCCCCCCCGAAGCAGAAGAGTCCTATGGCTGCTACTTAGCCAGCAGGCTTCTTCAAATGGATTGGGAGCAGCGTCTCATTTGCGAGCGCCTATTTGGGGAAACTATCCAGAAGGGGCTGCAGGGCATGCTAACCCGAAACACCCAACTACATGAGGCAGCCCCCCTCCTCCTCCTCCTCCTCCTCCTCCTCCTCCTCCTCCTCCTGCCACAACTGAAACACCACAGCCACAGCCTCCAAAGAAGGCTACAGGGAAGGCTGCAGGGAAGGCTGCAGGGCAGCGTGGAGGAAAGGCTGCAGGGAAGAGAAGAAAGTGATGACCTGGGTTCAGTCTGGTCTGACAGAAGACTCAGGCTGTTGTAGGACCACAGTCTGGGGACATCTATATCATCTGCTGGTGCTGTTGATCTCTGGGATTCTTGGACCAGATTGTGCTCCCTCTTATATGGACTCCTCAAGATCCCAATTTTCTTGTACACCGACTTTTTCCAGCGTTGACTTCCTCTTTATTTTATTTTGACCATGAATAAATGGATCTTTTTTGAGTTTAGCAAAAGACTTTATGTGTTTTCTTTTAAATCATTGATTTTACACACAATGTTAAATTAACAAGGGACAACAATCTCATTGAGTTAGAAAAAACACACCAAAAATACATTACTAATGTTAATAATGTTCGAGTGGTAAGTCTTGAAATTAAAAAAATCTACATAACCAAAAACGGTGCTTTGGGTTAACTTTATCTAAAAAATAAAAATAATCACTAGAAAAACAAAACTAGAATAATGGGTTCTTTGTGGTAACTTTACAAACCTAAAAAAATAAAAATAAAAAAAAAAAGGTAAAAAGTATTATTAGTATGGAAACATTGTTTTTAAAAAGCATACTATATCATTCATGAGATCAAAGAGAAAAAGAATCCAGAAATCAGTTTGGGAGAACTCTGAATATGAACAGCAAAACACCTTCGTTCTTTAGAGCATTCGTAAAAAAGAAATAAAATGCGCTGCATTCAACGATCACAGATTTTGCAGCGTGATGAATGTGCTACCTACAATACGAACACTAGTTTTACTAGACCGAGTGCTTCCGTTTAGTTTTTGCTTAGGAGCATGCGTCGTTTTTTTGTCCATAGGACTAGCATACAGACGAGCGGACTTCGGGGTCCGTCGTAGTTACGACGTAAAGATTTGAAGGATGTTTCAAATCTAAAGTACGTTGGATTTAAGGCTAAAAAAGTACGTTGAAAGTCCGGAGAAGCCCACACACGATCGGATTACCAGCCAGCTTTAGTCCGTCAGCGTCCGTTGGACTTTTGTAGCTGAAAAGTCCGACCGTGTGTACGCGGCATTATAGTTTGAATTTATGCTAATGTAAATAAGTTTGTTTCTGCTGGCAAAAAGTACATTATTGAGCTTGTTTGTTGTTTTTTCTCTTTTCTTTCTTTCTTTTGCATTCGTTTTGGGGGTGGTGGTTTTGGGGAAGTGCAATATCTTACTTATACCCATAGAAATTCTAAGATATAATTGTGCACCAAAAAACCTAATCTCTTCAGCACACCTGCAAGTAAATGATAAAGGTGTTTAGGTGGAGTCTTTGTATATAACAGCTGTGGAGAATTGCAGGTAATGAATTCAGCTGGTGGATAGGCAGTGTTGTATGTGTCAGGCTTGGATCACATTGGTGCAATTTGACATGTCAAATCACATGCCAAATCAATGGCAATTGAATCATCCTTATCGGTGCAGTGCTGCGGTTTCCAAAAGTAGGGGTGTGATTTCCATTGACATCTGTGCAGAAACCTGCGGAGATGTCAGTGAGATGGAAATTAGTCATTATAATCACCCGAAAGTGCCTGTGCTGGTCAGGATCTCCACCTAGGTGGATGTGGTGAGGTCCCTCTTTAGCAAATAGGAGGTGCTGCTCATTTGCCAGGTAAGTGTAGGATATGTACTTGTGCTTACTCAATGTGGGGGTGGATGTGGTAGTTAGACTTGGTGTGGGTGGGGTTCATTGATTTGTTTGGCATCACCACACATTTGCTTCTGGCCCATGTGCACACATCACTTCCTGCAATTGTTCTGCTTATGTAAATCAGTAAGGACTATGCAAATATAAATGAGAGCTCCTTTTATTTAAAAAAAAAAAATGAATATATATATATATATATATATATATATATATATATATATATATATATATATATATATATATCTTTTTTTTTTTTAAATAAAAGGAGCTCTCATTTATATTTGCATAGTCCTTACTGATTTACATAAGCAGGTCGCTATATTACACAGGCATTCCCAGAAGTTCCCAGGAGCGGCAAAGTGGCAGCAAAATAGTATGACTTTCAAGTCGCAGCAGTGTGAATGAGATTCATGGATAACACCTTTGAATTTGGCCCTATTGTAACTTGTGCATCCTGAAAGTGGGGCAAATTCATCCCTGCACTACCTTGGTTTGACTTTGATGCGATTTGAAGTCCATACACCACAAGATCATACAGGCATTACTTCAAGTCACGGCAAAGCTGTGCAATTTTAAGGTCGCACAAGTGCAAATAGGGCCTAATTCCAAGGTGTTATCAATTAATCTCATTAGGTTACTTTCACACTTGAGTGACTTTTCATGCAGCTTTGAACCTCAGTCACATGAAAAGTTGCCCCCCCCCATGATTTCCATTCATATCTATGCAACTTCACCCATGTTCACATAGCTCTGAATTGACATGTCAAATTGCAGGCCAAATCGGCGCCTATTTACAGCCGCACCGATTCCCAAAAGTAGTTACTGCGTTACTTTGGGCGACTTCGGGGGGGGGGGGGCGATTTCCTACCTCCGAACTTTTTGAGATGGGTATAAGGGACACCTATTACCAAAAGTATGTAGGCATAGGACACACCCCCTAAAACACCTCCTTAAAGGAGAATTATTCAAAAAAACAACTACTAGTTAAACCCCCAAGCGTTTTTTTTTTACCAATAATATTCGTTTAGATAGGCTTTGGAAATTTACAAACAAAGCAATTTAGAAATTAGATGAAAGGTTTAGCGCTGGGAAACCCTTTTTGAAAGATAAAAAGTGCATTTTATATACAACTGTATAGATCAGAACAAAATGAGGGACAAATGAGGAGGAAACAGGGACTGAGGGACTTTGTTCCAAATCAGGGACAGTTGGGACCTATGCGATTTCACTAGACATCTGTGCAGGAAAGTGCACTGATGTCTCTGAAATTGTTTACAAAGTCGGGCTGAGGCCCCTTTCCCACTTGTGTGACTTTTCCTGTGACTTTGGACATCAGAGTTGCATGACAAGTCATACCCAATGATTTTCAATGAGTACCATTCATATCTGTACGACTTAAAGTCACACCAACTTCAAAGTAGTCCCTGTACTACTTTGGTCTGACTTTGATGCAAGTTGAGGTCCATAGACCTCAAGTTTACACAGGCAATTACTGAAATCACAGGAAAATGGCTGACACAAAATTGCAGGAAAATTGCACAACTTTCCCTGCGACTCCTGCATCCATAGACATCAAGATTACACGGCCATTGCTTAAAGTCGCATCAAAATTGCACGACTTTCAGGTCGCACAAGTGTGAAAGGGGCCTAAGTCACTGTGCTGAGTACTATTATACCTAGAATATAAAGCAGTCCCACCATCTAACACTAGTAAACGTATGTTCTCAATATAATTGTGCTCAAATGGCTGAAAATAACACAGATGGTATCACCTACTGAAAGCTTGCATTGTACTCAGCAGCATATGCTGAAAAGAGGCGAACACCTCTTAGCCAACGCCACATCAGCAAGAGCATGGTTGTTACTATAATATTAATGTTTGAAATACAAAACATTGTTGTATAGAATCAAACATTAGTAAATGTATTTTCTATCTAGGTATGTGCTCAGCTCTGTTGCATAGTGGTATGCCCTGCTACCTTCAATGGTTCAAGCCATGAGTTCAAATCCCACTGATGGTATCACCTCCTGAAAATGTGCATTGTACTCAGCAGCATAATTAGCCAATGCACATCAGTTTGGTTTATTCCATATTTTAGCTCTTCAAATGTATGCACTGATGGGCACTGATAGGCGGCTGATGGGCACTGAAAGGCTGCAAAGATGGGTACTCATAGGTGGCACTGATAGGCGGCACTGATAGGCGGAACTGCTGGGCACTGATGGGCATTGATACGTGGCACTGATAGGCATCCCTGGTGGCACTAGCAGTGGTAGGCATTGTGAGTGGGCACTGATTGGCAGCTGCCTGGGCATTGATTGGCATCTGCCTTGGCACAGATTTGTATTTCCCTGGTGGTCTAGGGGGGCATACATGGTGGTCCAGTGTGAATGGCCATCCTAGTGGTCCTGGGCGACATGATGGTGGTCCTGGGCAGGATCCGAGGGGGGGCTGCGCTGATAAACAATCAGCGCAGACCACCCTGTCAGGAGAGCAGCAGATTGGCTGTCCTCTACTTGCGTCTGTCAGACGCAAGTGAGGAAAAGACAATCAACGGCTCTTCCTGTTTACATCATGATCAGCTGTGATTGGACACAGCTGATCACATGGTAAAGAGCCTCCATCAGAGGCTTGTTCCACGGGTTGGCAGTCATTGAAAACGAGATTTGCAGTCTTTCCTGCGGCCACCAAGAAGTCGGGGGGCGGGGCCTAAGGTGGGACAGACGGCTTTATTAAAAAATTTTTTTTATTATATTAAAACTAAAAGGGAAATATGTTAAAATAAAAAACTATATTAAAACTAAAATGGGAATTATATTAAGATGCATACGCACATACACCTTCACCAAAGGGTGCATGTGTGTACCTACATCTGCATGTAAAACATATGGACATACATTATATGTAAAATACATCATAAAATATACACAAGGAAAACAACAATAAAACAAAATATATGTATACATAGAGCATCTAAAATATCCATCATTATTATTCACAGTACATATGTAAAAATATATATATACATACACATATATATATACACATATATATATATACACACATATATATATATATATATATATATATATATATATATATATATATATATATATATATATATATATATATATATATATATATATATATATATATATATATATAAACAATACACATACATACATCAACACTTAAATAAATAAAACAATAATTGAGCTGAAATCGTTATACATATATATGTGTGTGGAAATAAGACATACTGTGTCTACCAATGATAAGTGCGTACAAAAATAGATTTGCGTAGATATATGTGTACATACGTAAACAGGGGTCATAAGTATAAAAACTATTGAGGCCCATACTAAATGAATAATTGTGTACATGTAATAGTGTTCTGTTCATACATATAAAATCACATGTATATATATACACACACACACACACACACATATATAGTATACACGTGAATGGTCTTTTATCACACTGCATGGTAGTACGCCCAAATATATACGAACATCCATACAGAAAAAAAAGGCAAGGCAATCATATGCTAAATGATGGTGTGAATCATCTGGTGTGGTTGTCAGTACTATAATACAGTGTCCATAATCTTAAGCAATGTTTATCAGTTATCAATATCGCCTATGTGTACAGCATAATATAAGTAACAGTTACGTGGCATGGTACTTACTATGTGAAGGATACCGACTATGAAAAAATGGACCATAAATGTCTGCTGTGAAATAAAGAAAACACAAAGTATGAAAATGTTATGAATAATTCTGTCAGGAGAAACACAGTCTATAATTACAGAAGGGTATGAACTTGAATTTCTTCATTTAACCCTCCAGGTGCCAATGTCCCTAATGAATAAATCCAAAAGGATTCCTGTTGGCATAGGCGTCTAAAACATTCAGCTGCAAGTAATGTCACAGAAATGGATTCCAGAACCCAAACTTTCAGACCCATAGTAGATTTTTTGTGTTGGCAAAGAAAATGCTTGGGGACACTGTGATGGTCTCGTCTTTTCTCAGTAAATCGCCTATGTTCCCCAAAACGTGCCCTAAGGGGCCTGATGGTCCTACCTACGTATCGGAGCCCACAAGGGCACGTGAGGCAATAGATGACATATTCAGTGGCGCAATTATAAAATTCTTTAAACTTATATGTTTTTCCTTTGGCTATGAACGTCTTTTGTCCATGCTGGACAAACTGGCAAGTCAGGCAGAGTGGTTTCTTACACTGGAACATGCCAATTAAGGGGATTAGTACCAATGGAGTTGTAGATTGGGTGTATTTAACTTTACTGGGAGCAATTTTGCTCTTAATATTGTGAGCCTTCCGATAAGCTACCTTAGGATGGGTGGTTATGCTAGATTTGAGGTGAGGATCCTCCTCCTCAAAACATGTAGGTGGTTTGGTATTGGTGGTAGCCTTTGTGTGATTAGTGTTATTGACCTGTCGGTAGTGCTCACAGGCTTCCTCTACCGGGTGTGACCGGGTATTCTTTATCAAGGAATTTTTGTGTGAGGAGGGCACCGTGGTGATCATAGTCACTGTCCCTGGTGCAGTTTCTCCTAAGGTGGCAGAACTGGCTGCGTGGGATGTTATTGATCCACCTGGGATGGTGGCAGCTCTCAAAGTGGATAAACAAGTTACCTGCCGTGGGTTTGACAAAATTCTGAGTGAAAAAGATACCTTTATCATGGCATAACTCGAGGTCTAGAAAGGCTAACGAACACTGATCCAATACATTTGTGAATGACAGTCCCAAGTTATTATTATTGCAATAAGTGACAAAAGACTCAGTATCCTGAGGGGTCCCATCCCATATAATAACTATATCATCAATATAGCGACCATAATATACAACATGAGATGTGAATGAATGGCTAGCCGGCAAAAAGAGATGTTCCCAATAACCCATTGTCAAATTCACATAGCTAGGTGCACAGTTGGCTCCCATAGCTGTTCCATTGATTTGTAAGTAGTAGGTATCATTAAAATTAAAATAATTGTGCTTTGAACAGAATGTTAGGGCCTCTAAGATGAAGGAAATTTGTCTGGAATTAATTAGTGGGTCCCTAGAGAGAAAGTGTTCAGCTGCTTGGAGACCTACATCATGAGGGATGGAAGTGTATGAGGATGATACATCCAAGGACAGCCACCAATAAGAAGATTCCCAGGTGTAAGGTTTTAACATGTCTAATAAGTGGCTTCCGTCACGGATATAGGATGGTAAATTCTGAGCCAAAGGCTGCGGGAATCGGTCTATGTAGATTGAAAAGCCACTTGTGACGCTATCTATGGCTGCGACTATGGGGCATCCGGGAGGTTTAGTAAGGTCCTTGTGTATTTTTGGTAAATGATAGAAGTACGGTGTACTATAGAAATTCTTCTTAATGAAGCTTGCCTCATGCTTACTGATTATATTGTCCTCTCGGGCCCTGCAGATAATGTCTGCAGCTAAAATGGAATACTCATTAGTAGGATCATTGGGAAGAACTTTATAGGTGCTATTGTCTGACAGTAGTCCTAGGGATTCCTGTAAATAGTCAGTTTTGTCCTGGACCACTATACTGCCCCCTTTGTCAGCTGGTGTAATGATAATGCTATCATTCCTCATGAGTTTCTCCAAAGACTGGTGTTCCATGCTACTAAGTTTAGATCTGAGATGGGTATGGGAAGGGTCATGTTTACACATTTGGATTAATTCAGTGTATAATACTTGGTAAAAAGATTGAAGGTACGGCCCTTTACAGTGGGTTGGGTTGAAAATAGACTTCGGACATAGGTTGGCATATGTTATAGGGGGAGTTGACTTAGTGTCGTAGCAAGAGGTTACTGCACATCATTACTGCTGATTGGTTGCTAAAGGTTACTGCACATCATTATTGCTCACTGATTGGTTGCTAGAGATTACAGGTGATCACTACTGTCCACTGATTGGTTGCTAGAGGTTATTTTGCATCATTGCCACTTACTTATTGGTTCCTTGAGGACACATATCATTACTGCTCACTGACTTGTTGCTGAAGGTTACAGCACATCATCTCCTCCCTGCATGCATGCACACCATGGACAGGGTAGGTGTGGGGACTCAACAATAGACAGAAAGATCCTAAACTTGTTATTAACAAAGAGCAGAGCACACCTCTGCAGCCACCCCCCCTGTCCACGGCTCTCCTCTGCCAGCTGCATCCACGGCTCACCTCTGCCGCCAGCATCCATGACTCACCCCTGTATCCAGCATCCATGACTCAACCCTATACCCTGCATCCACGACTTACCACTGTACCCTGCGTCCACGGCTCGCCACTGAACCCCGCGTCCAGAGCTCACCCATATACAATGAGTCTATGGCTCACCCCTGTACCCTGTGTCCATGGCTCATCCATCTACCCTGCATCCACGGCTCACCACTGTACCCCATGTGCACAGCTCACCCCTGTAGCCATGTGAATTACACAAATCTTCTCCCCACAGCTTACACAATCTGCCCCCCTCCCTACACAACTGTCACCTTATTTCACAAATTTACCCCCTCACACTTTAGAGCTATCACCCCTTCACAAATTCACACCATTCACCCCAAATCCAGCAATCTTCCCCTTCACAAATTTTCCCTTATTGCTTACTGTTCTTATCTCTTCACAAATTGTCATACTCCCCAGCTAGCACCTCTGCTCTGCAGTACACCACCAGTGATTGTCTGCAAAAGCGCCCCTTCCCCCTCACACACACACTCCGTGCTGTGCTGCTGACCAGAAAAGGAGGAAGGAGGGGGGCGAGCGGGGGAACACAGAGAGATGCTCTGCTGCCCACACTCCCTGTCACAGCCGTTCTGACAGAGAAGGAAGCGAGGTGTTCAACAGCGGCAAGCAGGCTCTCCCTTGTCACAGTGAGTGTGACCGCTTGTAATAACCAGAGAGCAAGAAGGGGGTGGGTATCGTCTGCACTCGCTCTGCCCCGTGCTAAAGATGGACATTGAGAGGAGGAGGGAGGGGAACACTCTGGCACATCAGCGCTGCACTCTACACACCCGCCCAGGATCGGCCCTGTCTCTGAAAACATCCCCTGACTCTAATCATAAAACTAACCACTAAACTTAACGCTAACCCTAACACTATCCCTAATTCTAATCCTTCTGTTAGGATTAAATATGAATAAAATTCTAAATTCCCCTTTATTCTCTGGCTTTTGAAATCTACTAATTAAGGTAAGCAACAAAACTTTCTGCTCATCCCTTGTCATCATAATCTATAGGTGGAAAGGGGTTGCCTTTTACATCCTCCTCCAATTTGTTAATTATTAAAAAAATTGTGTGTTTTTAGCTGTAGATAACTATAGAAATTCAGTGACAGATGACCAAACAAAAACTAAAAATTAAGCTTTTCCCAAAGTGAAAAAGGTGGATAAGCAGCCCATCAGGGTCATATGATAATTCACTGCAATCAGTCTAATATTCCTGCTTTCATATCACATAGAAGGAAAACCCTTGATCCCTACTCCCTTTTATCTTGCACCACAATAGACCCAATAGTGTTATCCATCCTCTTGGCATTCTCTAGCATCACCCATGCTTCACAAACCCAACGTTGTGCAGGATATATCCACACACATTTAATGAGTGCTTCATGAATGTGTTTCCATGAGGTTTGTTAAGCCAATAAATACTGTTATGTGAATGGAGTACAATCAAAAGGCTGCTCCCAATGTTAAACTCAATTCACGTTAAATCATTGTCTGTACAGCATTAATCACATCATCATCTGCAAGAACAGACACATTGCCTTTTCTCCTGTCGCTCTGCCTCTCAGAGGTAATTCATTTTGTAATATAAATGAGCATGCTATTAACGCTTCTGTCTATGGATGGGTAAAAAAAAAAAAAATCTCCCTTTTGATGCCCAGATTTACTCCCTTGTTATTTGTGGACATCTGTATATACAGTAGAATAATGAAACTGTATTTTGTCTCCTCCATTTATTCTTTAAATGTCTGGAGAATTTATACAGACTCCTATTAGGAACAATGATTTCCATGACTTAACCCATACGCTTCTAGATAGAAAATCAATTCAAGCTGTTTTGTTATCTATACAATTAAGGGGTTAACAGGAAAAGAGAGCAGAAAAGAAGCTTTCATAATTAAACACGAGAAGAGGAATATAAAGGTGATTTGGCAGAGATCACACAAATTATTTATTCTCATATTGTTTTGGCAGGGCACAAATCCCCTTATTAAATCCATCTACAAATAGGTATTACAGGCATCCAAAGTCATAGGAAGGGTAAATGTGTACAAACATGCAAAAAATAAACAAGCTATGGAAAGAAGTCTAAGTTTATAAATCCATATAAACTGCATTTAATAGGACAATGGAATTTTGGATGTCTAAAGCCCCGTACACACGATCGGAATTTCCGACGGGAAATGTTCGATGTGAGCTTGTTGTCGGAAAGGTCGACCATGTGTATGCTCCATCGAACATTTGCTGTCGAAATTTTTCTGCACACAAATGTTTGAAAGCAGGTTATCAAATTTTTCACCAACAAAACTTTGTTGTCAGAAAGTCCGATCGTGTGTACTCAAGTCCGCGCACAAAAGTTCACGCATGCTCAGAATCAAGTACGAGATGGAAGAGCTCAGTCATGTAAAACTAGCATTCGTAAAGGAGATAGCACATTCGTCACACTGCAAATTTTTTAATCTTTCAATGCAGCGCATTCTCTTCTTCTTTATAATGCTAGAATAATGAAGTTGCTTTGCTGCTGATATTCACACAGAGTTCTGACAAACAGATTTTTTATTATTTCTCGTGATCTAATGAATAATCTTTGTTTTTGTTTTTTTTTTTATCAAGATCTCCAGAATAATCTTTTTTTATTTTTTTTTCTCCAGATCTCCAGAATAATCTTTTTTTTTAATTTTTATTTCTCCAGATCTCCAGAATAATCTTTTTTGTAGTGATCTCCATAATATTTTTTGTAATTGTGTGTGTCAAGTTACCACAACACCATTAATATCTTTATTTTTTTTACCTCAAAGAGGTTGGTTGGTGTTGATGTCCCTTGTTAATTTGACATTGTATTTTTGAAACGTGCCTGCCTACTCACAAACAAACTGTCCTTTTTGAAGTAAAACACATAGCCAAGTATTTGTCCAAACAAAAATTTTAAATTTATTAGGGGTCATAAAAAATAAAGAAGAAGGCAATGCTGGAGAAACAGTTGGAATTGTTGAAGCCTTTGTACCCCAGGGCAGACATAAATTATTTAACAGGCAAAATTGGTAACCTGAGGAGTCCATTTAATAGGGAGTACAAAACAGTCCAGGACTCCAAGAGATCGGGAGCAGCAGCAGATGACATATATGTCCCGAGGCTGTGGTCTTACAACAGCCTGTGTCTTTTGCCAGACCACATCAAACCCAGGCCATCGCTCTCAACACTTCCTTCCATGCTTCCTTCCATGCTGCTGTGGTGGGTTGGGTGGCTGTGTTGTTGGTTGTGTTGCTGGAGGTGGAGTAATATGGTCCAACTCACACAGGTGGCTTTTAGTTGTGAGTTCGCCCCTTGTCCCCTTGTTTAGGGCCTGAAGTATTATCTCCTCACAGATGAGGCATTGGCCCTCCTCCACTTGTTCCAGTTTATTGGCTGTCAGACAGCCATATGACTCAGGGCCACCAGGGGTTGTTGTGAGGACCGTAGTAGCCTGGCAAAATAAAGTAGTCGCTGACTCCTCCAGGTTCCTCCCTGGTCCTTTTTGTTGGAAGGCGGAGGGGAGGAACCTGGGATTCGATCAGGCAGCTTTCCACGGCCACCTCCTGGCTGAGACTTTCCAAGGCCTCCTCCTTGCTCACGCTGGACTCCTCCACATCTTCCTGGGTGGAAAGCCCAGGTTGGACTTCAGGAGCCTCATCTGATGTGAAAGGAAGTGTGGAAGGAAGGTTTGAGAGTGATGGCCTGGGTTCACTCTGGTCTGACAAAAAACGCAGTCTGTCGTAGTACCACAGCCTGGGGACATATACATCATCTGCTGCTGCTCCTGATCTCATGGAATCCTGGACTTTCTTGTGCTCCCTATTATATGTGCTCCTCAGGCCACCAATTTTGGCCTTCAAATAGGTGATGTCTGCTGTGGGATACACCGGCTTCACCAAATCCAACAGTTTCTCCAGTGCTGCTTTCCTCTTTAGCTTGTCGGAGTAGTCACTGTTTTTGACTTGCCAGAGGCATGGCAGCTCCCTGTCTACGAAGTTTGGCAGGAAGTCTGGTTCTGTAAATTTATCCATTTTCTCTGCAAGACACAACACAAGACAAAACCTAATGTCAGGCTAAACTCTCCTAATCTTGTCCCAATATAGGCCTAAATCTATAAGCAGTATAGGCCACTAACCACTGATGCCACAAATTGTACCTTCGTTTGCACGATCAGGGCTTATGATACTCCGTCCTCTGATCACAGATTCTACGTACGACGCATGCGTGTTATGCTTTATATACACTGCGCATGTGTGAAACTCCACCCCTGACCTTATTTCTATTGTATTCCCTGCCCCTTCTCTTTGGGCGCAGTGGGAGAGCACATGGCAGAGAGACAGCAGGTGCATGCAGAGAGCAGTAACGACAAAAGCCTGGAGCAAGGCAGTTCCACATCCAGGAGGAGATATAAGGCCTCAAATATGTCCTTTGTAGAGATGGTGGAGATGGTGGACATCTTGAAGAGGGCCGACTATGATGGGAAGTATGGACCGTACGCGAACCGAAATGTAAGACAGGCCAAGATCATGACTAAAGTTGTGAGAAGTCTGTACAGGAATTTTGGGGTACAACTATCCAATGAGCATTTGAGGAAACGCTGGTCACACCTGAAATTGAGGGAGCACGATCAGTATAGAAGGATCAGGAAATTGCTTCTAAAAAATAAGTATTTGTTGTGTGATCCTATTATTATTATTAATTTAGTGCTGCTACAAGTGCTTTTCTTTACTGTTGTACAGTTTAAAATGGCAAGTCTGAGGTTCGTGGGCACAGTAATCATTCGTATTAAACATTGTTTGTTCCACCACTAATACGACGTTTTTGGCAGATGCAGGTTAACTACATTTGTTCATGCCTATTTCTATGAAAAGAAGTTTAGTACATTGTTGTCTAGATGTGTTTGTAACTATAATGAAATGCAAACTTGATTCAGTGTAAGGAGAGGACACACTCAGCAGCTGTTTACACATCTGGATGCAGGAGCACTAGTGTGGGACACCATACCAACCTGTATGGTGTCACCATACCAACCAATCCAGTGGATACTAGGGGTTTCTCCATGTGTGAAACCTTAACAAAACAGGTAAGTATTGCAGCTTTGGAAAGGGAAAAAATCATGTCTTCAGCTTGGAACTCGACCAAAACAGACAATTGGACGACACTTCCAAGCAATGTATTCACATAGGGGAGAAAAGAATCAGGACATCTGAGGTCACCACGAACACCACACCGAATGAAGAAGGGGAAATCCCCACACACCATGAAGATGTTGATTCTGAGGTTCAAGAAGTGGGCGAAATAGTGACGACAACAGGCCAGTGTCTGAGACCACAGCTTCAGGTAATAGATGTATGCCTGCATATTTATAATACATAGTGTGTATTTTTTTTTTAGGTGATGTGGATGTTTTGGAAGAAGAAACTCACATCAACCGTGCAAGTGCACAAATCCTGATCAGCGAAATCCTGATCATTGGTGTGCAGTCGTGAATTAGAGAAGGTCAAGGAAAACATTAATGATGTTGAAAAAAGACTCACCAACATCATTGATATTTTAGTCAAAATCTAACCAAAAAAAAAAATTCAATGTTGTCGTTATTTTTTAAGTTTTTATATAAATTTTAACGTAATCTGAAAGCCAAATTTTGAAGATGCACACAGTGTGTCAACGTGCTATCAGCCATCATGGGATATCAATGTACGCATTTTGTGGGTGCAACCCCTTCCTCTCATCTATTTTAGTTGCGAGGAAGGGGTTGCACCCACAAAACGCGTACATTGATATCCCATGATGGCAGATAGCACATGTTGACACACTGTGTCTTTTCCTTACATCTATCAAAATAGATGTAGGGAAAAGACACACATTTTAGGCATGGGATCATGATGGAAATCCACATTTTTGAGTCCCAATGTGTGTGCATCTTCAAAATTTGATTTTTACAGGGGTGACATCACCCCATCTGATGAAGGCAAAATCAACACAGTTTTGACAGAATAATGTCTCATATTGCCTTCACTTTATCAAAGTTAAACTTTGTTGTGGATGTGTATGTTATGGTTTTAAAAATGCCTGTTTAGCCACAAAAAGGCTATATACTATCACACATACATGTTATAAACCAAAAATGTTGGTTTGTTAAAAAAAAACTTTTATAATGCACATGTAAATGTGCTTCGAGTAAAATGTTTTATAATCATCAATGTGTGGCTTCTTCTTTCAATGCTCAATACCAGGTTTTGGAGTAAGTTGATGTAGTTACAGTGACAATGGGGGTTATTTACTAAAGGCAAATCCACTTTGCACCACAAAAGCACTTTTAGTGCAGTTTTAGTGCACTTTCAAGTGCACTTGTAGTGCAGAGTGGATTTACCTTTCATAAATAACCCCCACAGTGCTCTAAAATTTGCCCCAATACGGCCATTTTAGGGACTCCAATCAATTCATTCATGGAGTTGAAAAGGATGATTATTTTTATCATTAATGCATTACATACATTAACAAAAACATTGTGTGTGTGTAGCAGACCCATAGCACAACATAATAGTTACCTGAAGACAAGATTGTCATCTCATGCATGAAATAAGTTACGTTTGCACTATTGAAGAAAATGCCCCCCCCCAAGAAAAGGCCATTGGAGAACCTAGGAGACAGATAAAAGAAACACAAGCAGTAAATCAAATAAAATATGAGTTCAGGTTATAACAACAAATTTATTTTCCATAGTTTTTAAACAGTATCTGGGATATCAATTGCCCCCCTACCTCTAAAGTACTCCACATAGCTTTGCCGTACTTCGCAGGCGCTTTGGGGAGGCAAGCCAGGATGGCCAGCTTCAAGTGCAGTCATGTTTGAGTCCAGTAAGCCAGCCTCAGGTGCAACTGAGGCCACATAGTTGGCTGCATTTTTTCGTAAAAAGTTGTGCAAAATGCAGCAGGAAAGAACAATGTGGTTTAGTTTATATTCCGCCATATTGATTGCAGTAAGGAATAGGCAGAACCGGCTGGCCATTATGCCAAAGGCATTTTCAACCACTCTTCTGGCTCTGGCCTGCCGGTAATTAAAAACCCTCTGGTCCGGGGTGAGGGTCCTCATAGGGAATGGCGCATAAGATGGTCCCCTGGGGCAAATGCTTCATCTGTGACAAATATGAATGGGAGGCCCGCCACGTTGTCTTCTGGAGGTGGCAAGCCCAAGCTGCTATTCTGGAGCCGTCTGAAGGACTCCGTCTGGGCGAGGACTCCACCATCTGACATCTAGCCATTCTTCCCCATGTCCACATAGAGGAATTCATAAGTCACCGACACCAACAACACTATACTACCATACCCCTTATAGTTATAATAGTATGACCCCAAGTTGGGGGAAGGGATGATGTGGACATGTTTGCCATCTATTGCCCCACCGCAGTTGGGAAAGTCCCACTGCTGGGCAAATTGGGAGGCCACAGTCTGCCATTCATGTGGGTTGGAAGGAAACTGTAGAGTCAAACAAAAAAAAAATTGTATTGCACATAACATTGCAAGCAGATTAGACACAAACATTCTTGGCCAACATAAGTAGAACATTTATTGAAATGAGTATTTAAAGTCAAAAGTATAAGGTACACTTATCATATTCCTCACCCCCTCTGATGGCCCATTGTAAACATTTTATGGTAGGGAGGGGAGATGTTTGGGACAGGTAACCATCTCCACTTCATTGAAAGCTGAATGCATAAATAATGTGTATTACTTTGGCCAGCCCCTCCTTACTTACATTATTGACAGCCCACTGGACAGGTAAGAAGTGTCATAATCCAAAAATATGAATACACACTGTCCAAATTGAAGCACATTTTTACATTCTGCAATTACCTATCAAAATAATAATAATAACAAAACTTTAAACAGTACCATTTGAAAGTATTCAGGCAGGCACCTGCACTACATGCTTTGATGAATTCATCCATAAATATGAACACAAAAGAGGTAGGTATAGCGTGTATGGGTTTGGCAAAGTCAGCAGATAGAGTATTGGTATCAGTTGACTTAGCAGTTGGGGGGAGGGAGGGTTCAAAATGAGTTTTGGCACCCAAAAAAAGCCCCTTGCACTCTGCCTGAATTTAAGGACAAAAATCACATTTGGCTACATTTTAGGGGGTGTTTAGGGTAAGCACTACAATGGAGCAGACAGAATACATAGTTAAGTGACTAGGCTAGGTGTGTATGGGCCAAGGATAGCATGCTGGGGAGGTTAGTGAAGGCAAATATGCATGAAGGACAAAAAGGGAGCATTAAAAGCTTACAGCAAGCATGAGGACAAAGAGGACGTTCACAGCATATTACAATCATGGTAATTATAGAATGATGAAAGAAATACAATACATTAGCAAACATTAAATACATAGAATGTGATGTTAAAGCATAAAACTTACCCTAATATAATCCTTCTGCAGGACCTGAATTATGGCAGAACAGGTCTCTGGAGTAATGATTCCCAGAGCCTGGGGGGAGATCCCAGTCATGAACTTAATATCCTGGAGACTTCTCCCCGTCACCAAATACCGCAAGGTGGCG
Source organism: Lithobates clamitans (assembly GCA_037952925.1). Classification (NCBI taxonomy): domain Eukaryota; kingdom Metazoa; phylum Chordata; class Amphibia; order Anura; family Ranidae; genus Lithobates; species Lithobates clamitans. The sequence continues at coordinate 8,761,981 of JBBGZY010000438.1, forward strand.
ATGAGCCTCTGCTCAGGAGTGATGGCTTGCCGCATGCAGGTGTCCTGCTATATAATATAAGGGGACAGCAAAGCCAACAAATGGTAAAAAACGAGGTCCGTCATCCGGAGATAATTCCTGAAATCATCAGGATTATTCTCCTGGATCTCCCGCGGCAAAGGCATATGATAGAATTGTTCACTCTGGAGTAACCAATTCTTGGTCCATGAACTCCTCCTCGCCCTGTTCATGGACTGGACTTGGGTCAAAGCAAGAACTCCAACACCAAGCCCAACAACGGCACAAGCTTTCCGACTAAAATGTAACCTCAACATGGCTAGAAAACGGTTGGCTGGTCAGAAGGAACTAACAGAACGCACTAAAAATCAGAAAGGGCCTGAGAAGAATGAGCTAAAAGTCAGAAACGAGCGGACAAGAACGCACTGAAAAACAGAAGCAAACTATAAATAGAATGCATTGAAAGACAGGAACAAACTGACAACACGCACTGAAGAACAGATACAAACCCATAAGCACAAACTGACAAGCAGAAACAAACTAAAAAGCACGAGGCTGAAAAGCGCGAATCGTCTCTCACCAAACTTCAACTAACACAAGATAAACACGAGATTAGCAAAAGGAGCCCAAAGGGTGGCGCACTGGCTATTGAACCTCCTTTTTATATAATCTCTATTATATATTATTTTCAAATATAACAAATAATAATACAGGGGGTACAGAATAAGAAAGAAGGGAAAAAAAAGGGGGGGGATCCAAAAAAAAAAATCACAGTGTAGTACCATAGAAGTATACATAACCACACATGTTAAAAGGATGTGCTTTAAAGAGAGAGAAGAACATATGGTGCAAACTGCTTACGAAAACCTTGATGTATGTGTGTAATGAGACTCTTATGACTTCTTCAACCTGTGTCCACCCATATAATAGAGACGGAATCTATATTTGAAACAACCAATACATCTAAACAGGTTAATGATAATCGTGTGAAGAAAACAGCATCCTGTTAGTGTCTTAGGGTTAGATCCTAGCCGGCAGGGGGGGTAGAGAAAGGGGTTGAAAAAAAAAGGGGGGGAAGGTTGATGGGTATATCTAATAATCACTGACACATCTGTCTAATAGCCAGCACATCTGTGTGTGTTAAAAGTGCAATAACATTATGTAGAACCTGGGGGATATATAAGCATGCCGTGGGTCTCATCCTCTATACTTGTATAAAGAGCAACTCCAGCAACGTCCGACCTACAAGAAGCAGCCCCAGGGGAAGCCTGAGGAGGGGCCGCCGTTCCCTTAGACTTATAATGTGTCCATGTCGCCCAGATAGCATAGAATTTGTCAAACCTATCTTTACATTTTGCCATCCACTCCTCCGCTGCCATAACCGAGTCAATCAGGCCCATCCACTCACTTCGCCCCGGAATATGGGTCGACTTCCAGTGGACGGGGATCAGACGCCGTGCGGCATTTAAGAGGTGTGGGAGTATCGACTTCCGGTACTGACCTAGTGGGGTGGATGGCACATGCAGTAAGAACTCCATTGGGGAGTCTGGTAAATCCACGTCTAGGATAACCTTTATCTGGGCTCTAACATCTAGCCAGAAGGGCCGAAGCCTCGGGCACTCCCACCAAATATGCAGGAAAGTGCCCCGAAGCCCGCAGCCCCTCCAACATGTAGCAGAAGTTGTCGGATAAATTTTTGCCAGTTTCGTTGGTACCTTATACCATCGGGTTAACAGTTTGAAACAATTTTCCTGCATTTTGGTATCTATTGAGCTTTTATGAGTGAGCCGATAAAGGTTATTCAATTGGACCTCAGTAAATGTGTGTCCCAGGTCTATTTCCCATTCCCTAATGTATGTAGGCTTATTCTGGGATTCCGCAGACTGCAACATCGCATAAAGCAGGGAAATAGAGTGAGAAATGGGGTCCTTGGTTTTACATAATTTTTCGAAGGGGGTTAGCGATGAGGGGGGTCGCACAGGAAGAGGTAAGCTCTTAATAAAATGCTGTAATTGTCTGTATCGCCATCCATCCATCGGAAAACTACCAAACTGGGAGCGGAGCCAGTCCAAGGACACCAAACCTTGTTCATGAACAAACCGTCCACAACGAACCTCCCCATCATTTGTCCAATTGCGGAGGTAGAAAAGGTGTTCCCCTGGAGTGAACCAGGGAAAGCCCCCTAGCGGTGCAAGCGGGGATGTTGGTTGTGACAGCCGCTCCTTTGAGTTAATAGCATCCCACAATCTCAGCACGTGTATAGAGATCGGGGACACAAAGCCCGAGAGACCTCTGTTCTCTCGTGGGAGCCAAGGGGCATGAGACAAGTTGCGCCCCGCCAGAAACTTCTCGAGAGGAACCCAAGCCTTGGTAGAGGTGTGGTGTTGCCAGTCGAGAATTCTCTGCAAGGCCACTGCCTCATAATATCTGCGGACAGAAGGCACTCCCAACCCTCCCATATTTTTAGGGCGTTGCATCGTGCGGAGAGCTAAGCGGGGCACATGGCCCTGCCAAATAAATTTAACAAACAGGTTGTTGAAGGCTGAGAAAAGCGATCTGGGCAAAGCAATAGGTACCATCTGGAGAAAAAACAGTATTCGTGGTAGTACATTCATTTTCAGTATGCTGACCCGTCCCATCCACGAAAAGGAAGTGCGATCCCACCTAACTAAATCAGTCTTGATGGTTGCGAGTAATGGGGCAAAATTGCATGAGTAAAGTTGTGTTATATCAGCTGGGAGGTGTATACCCAGATATTTTAAGGAAGAGCAACACCACGTGAAGGAGAAGGAGGCCTGTAGTTGTGAACGCATCGTATGAGGAACATTGAGGGGGAGGATCTCAGACTTACTATAGTTAATTTTGAAATTTGATAAAGAATAGAATCTCTTTAATTTAGACATGATGTTAGGTAGGGAGATCAGTGGATCCGTAACATAGAAGAGGACGTTGTCTGCGTAAGCCGATAATTTATGCTCCGTCGTTCCCACCGTGAGCCCCTTAATATTAGGATTTGCCCTAATTATGTTGAGAAGTGGTTCTAGAGTGAGGGCAAAAATCAGGGGGGACAGAGGGCACCCCTGCCGTGTACCGTTTCGAATAGGGAAAGGGTTGGAAAGCGTTCCGTTTACTTTAACCCGCGCTTCGGGGGACCTATATAATGACCCTATCCATTGAAGCATGTTATTTCCCAAGCCCAATCGAGAGAGCACCGCCTGCAGGTACGCCCAGTCAACCCTGTCGAAGGCCTTCTCAGCGTCCGTGGATAAAAGGAGACAGGGTGCACTGGGCCGTCGCAAGTTCGCCCAGTGTATCAGTTGTATGGCTCGATTGGAATTGTCCCTAGCCTCCCTACCCGTTTGATCTGTATGAATCACCGATGGGAGGACAGGTTTGAGGCGATTAGCCAACACTTTCGCGAAAATCTTAAGATCAGTGTTCAGCAGTGAAATCGGCCTATAGCTGCTAGGAATGGAGGGGTCTTTACCCTCCTTTGGAAGGACGGTGATGTGCGCCATCAACGCATCCCACGGGAGGGTAGTGCCCGAAGCTAGAGCATTGAAATATGTGCACATTCGAGCAGCCAGGAGGTGAGAAAATTTACGGTAATAAGCATTAGTTAGTCCATCAGGACCAGGACTTTTCCCTTGCGGGAGATCCTTAATGATTGCTTCTATTTCCTCTACCGCTATAGGCCTGTCAAGCTGATCACTGATTTGTTGCGATAGTTGTGGTGTTAGTGCCTCCTCCAAATATTGCGCAATACAGGCCGCCTTCTGAGAGGGCGTATGTCCTGCAAGTGTGGCCGGGAGTTGATAGAGTTGAGCATAGTAATCGCGAAAGGCATCTGCAATTTTAGAGGATAGTACAGTTTGTGATCCCGAGGGCGTTTGAATTTTATGGACATGTCCGGATGTGCGTTGCCATTTCAGGGCTCTGGCCAATAATTTGCCACACTTATTTCCAAACTCATAGAATTTATGCGACACATACCGGAGTCTGTCACCGGTTCGTTTTTCTAGTAGATCTGAGAGCTGTGCCCTGAGGGCTGTTAATTTTTCGTATAGGAGAGGGGTCATTTGTCACTTGTGTTTAAGTTCTGCTGTACGCAATTGGGTCAGCAAGGATTGGAGTTCCCCACAGCGTGCCTTTTTGAGCCTAGCTCCTTGGGCAATAAATTCACCTCGTATCACAGCTTTATGACCCTCCCAAACATATGCCACCCCAGTTTCTCCCGTCGCGTTCTCTTTGAAATACAGAGAGATAGCCTCTGTCACCTGAGCTAGCACCACTGCATCGTCTAATAGGTTTTCGTTCAGACGCCAAGTCCATTGGCGAACCTCTGAAGACAAAGGTTCCAGGGAGATGGAAATGGGTGCATGATCGGAAATCGTCATAGATCCGATCGACGAGCCAGAGAGTGATTCCAAAAGGCATTGATCTACCAATAAAAGGTCTATCCGCATGTAAACTTTATGTGTAGCAGAATAGTAGCTGAAATCCTTTACAGTAGGATGTGTCACTCTCCAGCAGTCGATCAGGTGACTAGCGTGTAAGGTTTTACGGAAACGCTTAAGAAACGCGAATGAGTGAGTAGAGTGGCCTGAAGAGGTGTCTAACTGTGGGTCAGGGCTCACATTAAAGTCCCCTCCCACAATGAGACGCCCCTCACGAAATTCGGAAAGGGAATCCAGAACCCTCTCCAAAAAATCCAACTGCCTAGAGTTAGGAGCGTACAGCGCCACAATTGTAAATTTCCGATTGTACATAGTGCCTTTCAGAAAAACAAATCTGCCTTCAGGGTCAGCGCGGTGGTCTGTGGTGATGAAAGGGCAATTTTTATGGATTGCCACCGCGACCCCACCTGATTTAGACTTGCGTGAATTGCTGAGGAACCATTGATTGTATATGTGTGTGGGGAGGCGAGGGACTGAGTCAGCTTTGAAATGAGTTTCCTGTAATAATAAAATATGAGCACCAGATCTCTTTGTCTCAAGCCACAACTTACTGCGTTTGGATGGAGAACTCAGGCCACGGACGTTGTATGACACAATTTTCAGATCAGACATTGCTGGTTACCGATAGGATCACCCAGAAGGCGTAAAGAGGACGAGGAGAGAACCACGGCATACGACCCAACAAATCTAAAGTGCTGATAAGAGAAACAAATGAGAATAACCCATGCAATAGATAGACAACCATCCCATAGACATCAAGACATCATCATGAAACATTAGGGGGAAAAACAATAGAAAAAGGGGGGTGGGAGAGCATTGGGAGAAAAATTAAGAGCAGCAGAAAAACAAAACACATAATACCCTGTGGGTATTTAGTAACCTCTAGGTGCAATGGTGCAGAGATCGCCCGCCGGCCTAATGGCACCACAAAATGTGGACGATCACTGCGTCGTGCACGACCTTCTACAAGGAGTGTAACTCTCAGGAGTTCACCTATGGGGGGAAAGTGGAGAGTCACTAAACAGGAACCCCAACTGAGGGGACCCGCTCCTCTATTTGAGCACATCTGAAAGTCAGATGCATATGTAAATTATCTGCAACAGCAAAGTTGAACTCGCAGAATTTTAGAACCAAAACACGGACATAACACCAGTCCTGTAGGTAGAAAGTTGAAGCCTCCGAAGTTGTCTTCCCACCTCAACGTACAGCTGGGGAAGATGGAGGGCTTTGCTCCGTTGCAGCAGCTTGTCCATTTCGGGGTTTGTTGCGTCGTCTGCGGCGGGCTTGCCGCCAGGGTTCCGGACGGGCTGGTACTGGAACTTCAGTAGAAATACGCCAGTCAGGTATGTCCACAGGAGGGAGACCAAGACGTGAAAGGAAATGAGGTAAATCTGACTTGTTCCGCAAAGTGACTTGTTGGCCATCTTTTGTGACGGAAAGGCTAAAGGGGAATCCCCAGGGGTATACCAAGTGTGCTTCCTGCAGGACTGCCAACAGAGGCTTCAAGGCCCTGTGCTGCATCAGCGTGCGTCTGGATAAGTCCGGAAATAAGGACACTTGTGCTCCATCAAAATCCACATGGCGCATACCTCTAACATGAAACATGATGCGCTCCTTCACAGTATATTTATGCAGTTTGCAGATAATGTCCCGGGGTTTATCAGGGTCCTCTGAGGGAGGTCTAAGTGCCCTGTGCGCACGATCGATCTCTATGTGGTCGGGAGCTTCTCTTCCCAGGATCTGGGTGAACAGGCCCTGAAGTGAGGGGATTATGTCCCTAGGGCCTGTGGCTTCTGGCAGGCCTCTAATGCGAATATTGACCCTGCGACTTCTATTCTCCACATCAAGTTGATCGAGCAAAGAGTCAATCCTTTGATCCTGCATTTTACTATGTGCTTGCAGAGCCTGTAGGGAAGGGTTAATGTCCTCCACTGTCGCCTCTAGGGCCTCCACCCTACCTCCTATGTGGGCAGTGTCAGCTTGTAAATACTCAATGTCCTTCCTAAAGGCCTTCTCCATGCGGGCCATGAATCCTTCAAGGTCTGCCCAGGTAGGGAGGGCAAGGATATGGGACCTGAGGTCACCATTATCTTGGGCTATGTGAGGGCCTCTGGGTCCTGGGGCTCTGGGTCCCCAGCTCTGGACTCCCTCCCCCAGTCCAGAGCTGGGGGAGGGAGAGGCAGCAGAGTGCGCCGGGAAAGCGTGCCGCAGCATGTGGTCATGGTTCTTCCCTGCATCCCTCCTACCCGGGCTACTGAATGGGCTCCCTCTTGAGTCCGGAGAGGATGGGAGAGGGGGGGATGCCGGTGGTAAGTATTCATAAACCAATGCAGAAGTCAATGTATGAAATTACACCACATACACCACACTGAATGAAAAGGAACATTTAGATTACCATTAGAAGTACCATAACATTATTCATTATACCAAAGAAAATCAATACATGAACCCTAAAGCCTCATACACACGATCGGATTGTTTGCCAACAAAACCGTGGAATTTTGTCCGAAGGGCGTTGGCCCAAACTTGTCTTGCATACACAGAAATGTTGGTCAACAATTGCGAACGTAGTGACGTACTAGACATACTAGGAGCCGATAAAAAGGAAGTTCACTAGTCATGCGCCACCCTTTGGGCTTCTTCTGCTAATCTCGTGTCAGTAGAAGTTTGGTGAGTGTCGATTTGCGCTTTTGAGCCTCGTGCTTGTCAGTTTGTTTCTGTTTTTTAGGTTGTGCTTGTCAATTTGTTTCTCTTTTTCAGTGCGTGCTTTTCAGGTCTTTTCTGATTTTCAGTGCATGCTTGTCAGGTCATTTCTAAATTTTCAGATTGTGCTTGTCAGGTCCTTTCTGATTTTCAGTGCATTCTTGTCAGTTTCTGAACAGCCATTCATCTACTAGCCACGTGGCATTCTCGTCGGAGAGATCGTGCTATTATTGGCCTTGGAGTTATTGCTTTGACCCAAGTCCAGTCCAGGAACAGGGGAAGGAGGAGTTCTTGGACCAAGAATTTGTTGCTTAATCGTGACCAATTCTGTCATAGGCCTTTGTTGCGGGAGCTCCAGCAGAATAATCCTGATGATTTCAGGAATTATCTCCGGATGACGGACCCCTGCTTTCACCGTCTATTGGCTTTACTTACCCCCTATATTAGTAAGCAGGACACATGCATGCGGCAAGCCATTACTCCCGAGCAAAGGCTCGTCGCCACCTACTTGGCAATGGGGAGAAGTCTCCAGGATCTAAAGTTCACAACTGGGATCTCCCCTCAGGCTCTGGGAATCATTATTCCAGAGACCTGTTCTGCCATCATCCAAGTCCTGCAGGACTATATTCAGGTAAGTTTTAGCCCTTAGCATCAAATTCTATGTATTTAATGTTTGCTAATGTATTGTATTAATTTCTTCACTCCATAAGTGTAAGGCTAACCGCAGGTCAGCCTGTGTTTGTAAGAGGAGTCAGGCCGCATAAAGCCTGCCCTCCTTTGCCTCCTCACTTTGTGGTCGTAGGCTCTCATCTTGTCATCATTTCCGGGGACTCTGACATTATTTCCGGATTGCGGGACAAGCGAGGAAGACGTTCGGGGTTGTCACTCTCCTTGCTCATGGCAAGCCTCGGCTCAGCATTTTCCTTGCGGCGATCGTTCTGTGGATCTCATGCGCTGCGGGCGCAGGTAAGGGGGAGTTCGTCTTCTCACCATTTGGTCATCCTCACGCCAGCTGGTCCTACTGGCCTGATTGGTTTGGTCTGATGCTCGGTGGGCTGGTTAGGTTGGTGGCAGGGCAGGCTCAGGGGTCAGGTGGCTGCATTCAGGGCTGCTTAGTTGGGGGGAGTGTGTTTTGGGGGCCAGGTGGGGAGGTTTGTCATTTCTGTCAGGGAGGCCATGCGACCCCATCTCTATTGGGGGCTCAGCATCAGACTGGTGTGGGTTCTGGTCACTCAGGGGAAGTTCAGCAGGGACCCTCCCCATGTGCTCAGCTTCGTGGCACCCCACTTTCGTTAGGGGGGTTCCATGTAGGCATGGTCACGTACCATCCCACCAGCCATTTTCTGGTATGTTTCAGGGCATGTGTTCGCTTCAGTTTCTGTTATCTAAACTTCACGTTCTTGATGTTTGTTGCTGAGTGGTAGTTTGTATGTTTATGTTCCTTTTTTCTTTAGTTGTTTTTTCTACGCATCTACTGGAGGCACGAAGTTGCATTCTTTGCATTTTTTTCTTTTGTTTTCCCATCTATTTCAGGTAGGTATAATTTGTTTTTCTCTCACCGGTTTTTTCAGGGGTGGTTTTATTTTTCTTTATTCAAAGCTGACGCAGGTACATACGCATTATTCTGAGTAGTTGCTGTGTGTATTGTTTCTTTTCATAGTGGTGGTTTTTCTATGTTGCAGCAGGATTATCAGGAGTCTTTTTTTGGTGATTTCCAGGCAGTTCAGGTATGTGTTTTATTTTGTGACACATTTTCACACTGCAGGGCTGTCTACGTTCTTCCACTGCAGGTTACCCATCACGTCTATGAGTTTTCAGCAGAAGGGATGAGCTTCGATTTCCAGTCGAACTCATGTTTGACTCGAACATCGGCTGTTCGCAAGTTCGCCGAACAGCGAACAATTTGGGGTGTTCGCGGCAAATTCGAATGCCGCGGAACACCCTTTAAAAGTCTATGGGAGAAATCAAAAGTGCTTATTTTAAAGGCTTATATGCAAGTTATTGTCATAAAAAGTGGTTGGGGACCTGGGTCCTGCCCCAGGGGACATGGATCAATGAAAAAAAAAGTTTTAAAAATGGCCGTTTTTTTGGAAGCAGTGATTTTAATAATGCTTAAAGTGAAACAATAAAAGTGTAATATCCCTTTAATTTTGTACCTGGGGGGTGTCTATAGTATGCCTGTAAAGGGGCGCATGTTTCCCGTGTTTAGAACAGTCTGACAGCAAAATGACATTTCAAAGGAAAAAAAGTCATTCAAAACTACTCGCGGCTATTAATGCATTGCCGGTCCGACAATACACATAGAAGTTCATTTATAAAAACGGCTTGGAAATTCCCCACAGGGGAACCCCGAACCAAAATTTAAAAAAAAAATGACATGGGGGGTCCCCCTAAATTCCATACCAGGCCCTTCAGGTCTGGTATGGATATTAAGGGGAACCCCGGCCAAAATAAAAAAAAAATGATGTGGGGGTTTAACAAGGGGACCCCCAGATCCCGGCCCTCCCCCTGTGTAAAATGGTAAGGTGGTACAAAAGTACCCCTACCATTTCACTAAAAAAGTGTCAAAAATTTTAAAAATGACAAGAGACAGTTTTTGACAATTCCTTTATTTAAATGCTTCTTCTTTCTTCTATCTTCCTTCATCTTCTTCTTCTGGTTCTTCTGGCTCTTCTGGTTCTTTCTCCGGTGTTCTCGTCCAGCATCTCCTCCGCGGCGTCTTCTATCTTCTTCTCCTCGGGCCGCTCCGCACCCATGGCATGGGGGGAGGCTCCCGCTCTTCTCTTCATCTTCTTCTCTTCTTCATCTTCTTCTCTTCTTCATCTTCTTCTCCGGGCCGCTCCGCACCCATGCTGGCATGGAGGGAGGCCCCCGCTATGTGACGCTTCTCCTCTTCTGACGGTTCTTAAATAACGGGGGGTGGGGCCACCCGGTGACCCCGCCCCCCTCTGATGCACGGTGACTTGATGGGGCTTCCCTGTGGCATTCCCTGTGACGCCAAAGGGAAGTCCCGTGTTACTCACGGTTCTCTTGTCATTCACGTTTCCCAGGTTACTCACGTTTCCCAGGTTACTGACGTTTCCTATGTATCTCACGTTTCTCATGTATCTCACGTTGCTCAGGCAACTTATGTTTCTCGTGCAACCTGCGTTTCTCATGTAGGTTGCTTTTCTCATGCAGCCGTGGTTCTTATGCTGCTCACGTTTCTCGTTCAGTTACGTTCCTTCACGCAGCTTTCATTCCTGTCACAGGTTACTTTTCTCAGTCTGCTCACATTTCTCACGCTGTTCATTTTCCTCACTCAGTTACGTGCAGTTTTCACTCAGTATGTGGTTACTCTTTTCATCATTTTGTTGGGTACCATTCACATCTTCAAGGTTTGTCAGGTTCGCACAGATTGAGTGGTTTGTGCAGTGGCAAGTCTCCTCATCCATGTTACATACATTACATCTCGGTTTCTGTTTCATAATTTACATGTTACCATTACTTCAGTAGCCTGACACGTTTTCAGGTTTCAAGGCCTGAGTTTACGCTTTTAATTTGCCTGTTACACCTCAGGTAACTTGACCTGGTAATTACACAAGACTGGCATGTGTCGGTCCCGTTCTCACATTGTGTTTTTTTGGGGGGGGGTTGGTCGCAGATAAGTCATGGGGGCAGTTGGTTACATTCTTGTTTATGTCAAGTTTATTTTTCGGTTTATGCAGGTCAAGCAGCAGATACTGGGGACTTTGCTTCTATCCCTCCTTCTCCGGCTAGGGGGTTGGAGCACGGTAGCTCAAACTCTCAGAACCTGGACCATCCCAAGGCTGATGGCAGAACTACAACGCAGGGGGATTGCTTTCCCAGCTTCAGCTGGGAAAGCCCAGCTAATTAGGTTGCTGTTCCCTTGTGCGTTGGACGCGAGTGCGGAGCAAGTTACCCTGCGGACTGTGGTTTCTTCTCTGTCCCAGATCCACACTACCCTAAATTCCCTATCTACGTCCTGCCAGGAGTTGCATAATAGAGTGGAGGTGTTGGAAAGTCAGCCTAATGCAGCTCCAGGAGCTTCTACTAGCCCAGGGGCTTTAGCGAATTCCGGAACCCTACTCGGTGCTTAGGCCGGTACCGTTGGGCCCAGGTAATAACTTGTGTGCTCCCCCCATTACTCCGGCACATTTTATCCCCGGGAGCATCAAAAAGGACATCTTGGAGGGCAAGGATGTTAACCTTGCGTCCCTGTTAATTGCTGCTCATGATGTGGCAGATAACAGGTCTTACGCTTGCGGGGATGTTTCAGTGGTGGTTAAGACCAGGGATCACAGGCTCAATGGTAAGTTGTCCATCCCTGAGTTTGTCCTGGCCTTCTAAGCGGACTTACAGAGCAAATGATGTCTACAGAGACATCATTTGCTCTGTAAGTGCGCATAGAAGGGAAGAGTTGGACCTTTACCTATATACGGTGGTCGAGTTAGGCCACAAGTATGGGGGGTTCAATTTTTATGACTACCACCGGTCTTTTTTCGCCAAGGCTGCGGCCTGTTTTGCTCAATTCCAGGTAGAGCAACATAGACACCGAATTGTTTTGCCGGCATTTCGTTGGGCTCAGATCTCTGGTGTGCGCGACTTGCCAGTTGTCCACGCACATGGCATACTGGTGCCCCAATTCGGAGGTTCCTGCTCTGCCTAGCACGTCCGGGGGGTCAGGTGCCTCTTTCCCATCCTCAGGCCATCCGGCACCTTTGGATAAGTTAGGCCGGCCCATTCATTTATTGGGAAAATCCCAGATTTGTAACAATTACAACCTTGGGACGTGCAATTATAGTCAATGCCGTCTGTTACACATTTGTGTCGGGTGTTTCAGTGCTCACCCTAAGTCGGCCTGTTCACTAAGGCAGAACAAAGCCTCGTGACTAAGCCGCATCAACATGCCTTTTTTTCCAGGAGTGTTTAGCCACCCATCCGTCACCTTCTTTGAGAAACTTTTTGGTAAAGGGTTTCTCGGAGGGTTCCATACGGGGTTTGTCTCCTTGCCATCAGATAGTTTTGAACGACCAAATCTCAGGTCTTCTTCCATAGACACGGAAGCGGTGGATCTGTTACTGCTAACAGAACTTAGGGCTTCATCATCGGGCCATTTACCACACCACCTTTCTGGGTTTGGAGGGTCAACCCCCTGGGGCTTGTTAGAGGGAAGTTTTCCAATAAACTATGTTTGATCTATGACTTGTCTGCCCCTCATTGTTCATGCATAGCTAGCCTCAACTCTTTGATTCCTTCGGAAGATTTTCTCTCAAATATGCTTCGGTAGATCAGGCGATTCAGTCTATCATCAGGGTGGGCACAGGTGCCTGGTTGTCCAAAGCAGACATTGCGAACGCTTTTAAGCTTCTGCCAATTCTGCCATCACTCTGGCAGTGGCATGTATCAGGTGGAAGGGAGTTTACTATTTTGCCAGCAAACTTACTTTTGGGTCCAAAAGTATCCCTTTCATGCCTTTACGGTCTCCCGAGTCTGTAACAGGGTGGAGTTACAGTCACTGCTGGGTAGGGATGAGCTTCGAGTTTGAGTCGAACTCATGTTCGACTCGAACATTGGCTGTTCGCAAGTTCGCCGAACAGCGAACACTTTGGGGTGTTCGCGGCAAATTCGAATGCTGCGGAACACCCTTTAAAAGTCTATGGGAGAAATCAAAAGTGCTAATTTTAAAGGCTTATATGCAAGTTATTGTCATAAAAAGTGTTTGGGGACCCGGGTCCTGCCCCAGGGGACATGGATCAATGCAAAAAAAAGTTTTAAAAACGGACGTTTTTTCAGGAGCAGTGATTTTAATAATGCTTAAAGTCAAACAATAAAAGTGTAATATCCCTTTAAATTTCGTACCTGGGGGGTGTCTATAGTATGCCTGTAAAGGGGCGCATGTTTCCCGTGTTTAGAACAGTCTGACAGCAAAATGACATTTGGAAGGAAAAAACTCATTTAAAACTACCCGCGGCTATTGCATTGCCGACAATACACATAGAAGTTCATTGATAAAAACGGCATGGGAATTCCCCACAGGGCAACCCCGAACCAAAATTTAAAAAAAAAATGATGTGGGAGTCCCCCTAAATTCCATACAAGGCCCTTCAGGTCTGGTATGGATATTAAGGGGAACCCCAGCCAAAATTTAAAAAAAAAATTGACGTGGGGTTCCCCCTAAATTCCATACCAGACCCTTCAGGTCTGGTATGGATTTTAAGGGGAACCCCGCGCCAAAAAAAACAAAAAAAAAACGGCGTGGGGTCCCCCTAAAAATCCATACCAGACCCTTATCCGAGCACGCAACCTGGCAGGCCGCAGGAAAAGAGGGGGGGACGAGAGTGCGCCCCCCCCCCTCCTGAACCGTACCAGGCCACATGCCCTCAACATTGGGAGGGTGCTTTGGGGTAGCCCCCCAAAACACCTTGTCCCCATGTTGATGAAGACAAGGGCCTCATCCCCACAACCCTGGCCGGTGGTTGTGGGGGTCTGCGGGCGGGGGGCTTATCAGAATCTGGAAGCCCCCTTTAACAAGGGGACCCCCAGATCCCGCCCCCCCCCTGTGTGAAATGGTAAGGGGGTACTTACCCCTACCATTTCACTAAAAAACTGTCAAAAATGTTAAAAATGACAAGAGACAGTTTTTGACAATTCCTTTATTTAAATGCTTCTTCTTTCTTCCTTCATCTTCTTCTTCTTCTGGTTCTTCTGGCTCTTCTGGTTCTTCCTCCGGCGTTCTCGTCCAGCATCTCCTCCGCGGCGTCTTCTATCTTCTTCTCCTCGGGCCGCTCCGCACCCATGGCATGAGGGGGGAGGCTCCCGCTCTTCTCTTCATCTTCTTCTTCATCTTCATCTTCATCTTCTTCTTCATCTTCTTCTTCTTCTTCTTCTCTTCTTCATCTCTTCTTCCTTCTTCATTTCGCCGCACTCTCGTCCCCCCCTCTTTTCCTGCGGCCTGCCAGGTTGCGTGCTCGGATAAGGGTCTGGTATGGATTTTTAGGGGGACCCCACGCCGTTTTTTTTTTTTTTTCTGGCGCGGGGTTCCCCTTAAAATCCATACCAGACCTGAAGGGTCTGGTATGGAATTTAGGGGGAACCCCACGTCAATTTTTTTTTTAAATTTTGGCTGGGGTTCCCCTTAATATCCATACCAGACCTGAAGGGCCTTGTATGGAATTTAGGGGGACTCCCACATCATTTTTTTTTTTTTATTTTGGTTCGGGGTTGCCCTGTGGGGAATTCCCATGCCGTTTTTATCAATGAACTTCTATGTGTATTGTCGGCAATGCAATAGCCGCGGTAGTTTTAAATGAGTTTTTTCCTTCAAAATGTCATTTTGCTGTCAGACTGTTCTAAACACGGGAAACATGCGCCCCTTTACAGGCATACTATAGACACCCCCCAGGTATGAAATTTAAAGGGATATTACACTTTTATTGTTTGACTTTAAGCATTATTAAAATCACTGCTCCTGAAAAAACGGCCGTTTTTAAAACTTTTTTTTGCATTGATCCATGTCCCCTGGGGCAGGACCCAGGTCCCCAAACACTTTTATTGAAAATAACTTGCATATTAGCCTTTAAAATTAGCACTTTTGATTATTCATGTTCGTGTCCCATAGACTTTAACGGTGTTCGCGTGTTCGAACGAATTTTTTTCCTGTTCGCATGTTCTGGTGCGAACCGAACAGGGGGGTGTTCGGCTCATCCCTACTGCTGGGCATGTTAAATTTTGCAATGAGGATCATTCCCCAGGGGAGGGCTTTCATTTCCAGGTTGTTATCATTATTGCCTTCATCTCCTAACTCGGATTCTTGAGTTATTCTGGATCCTTCCGCTCTATCTGATCTACTAATGTGGGATGAGTTCCTTCAGCATGTTTATACCTGCAGTGTCCAGTTTTTCCCCTCAAGTGTCCACAGATGCAGCAGCCACCAAAGGCAATGCGGCGATTTTTGGCTCGCACTGGCTGGCAGGGTCTTGGTCTGATGAGGCCTTGGCAATTCTTTGGTTTACAGAGACATCGGCGATGTTTGACATTTATCCCATAGAAGCAGCGGCTCAGGTATGGGGGCATTTATGAGCGGGACAGACAGTGCTTTTTTCCACAGATAACCAGGCGACCTACAAAGTCATCAACAATGCCAGATCTAAGTCCTTGCTGATGATGGGTTTTGTGCGTAGGCTCGTTTGGTTGTCCCTCCATTTCAATTTTCACTTACATTGTAGGTTTGTCAATGGTGCAGATAATGTAGCAGCTGATGCTCTGTCCCAGTTTAATTTCCCACTGTTTTTCCAGCAGGTCCTGGATGCAGTTGCCTGCGCCACGCCTTCTCCACA
This sequence comes from Lithobates clamitans, assembly GCA_037952925.1. NCBI lineage: Eukaryota > Metazoa > Chordata > Amphibia > Anura > Ranidae > Lithobates > Lithobates clamitans. Next base: position 8,777,477 of record JBBGZY010000438.1, read on the forward strand.
GTTCCAGCAATTAGTGATGGATTAGATTCCCATTGGGCTGACGCAGCAGCCTTGATCGATAAGTCTTTATCTTTGAATACTAGGAAAGCTTATGACACTGCTTGGAATGTTTTCCAGGCTTTCCCGTCAAGGTTTCCTAGTCCTGACCATTACTACATCCAGTACCTACTAGCTTTTGCTGCTTTTTGCCACTCCCAACTTAAATTGGCCCACAGCACCATCAGGACGTATTTGTCTGGGATTCAGCATTTCATGTTTTTGGAAGACCCCAATAGGCCCTCTATATTTTCTGTGCACCCTATTAAAGCCATCTTCAAAGGAATCCAGAAGAGTTTCTGGCCCAGGGTCTCGCATACTTTTGATCAATCAACTGGTTAGACACCCCGGCCACTTCTATTTACATCTGCATGCTTGCAAGATGCAGCAAATGGGAGTCGGCACGAACATCAGGTTTTTTGAGACTGGCAAGGGGTGGTGCCAGGCGTTGGTTTTAGACCAGCTTGTCAGTGCTACATCTGATAAGCCCAGGGAAGGTCTTCTGTTGCCTTCTCCTAGTGCTCCCCTCTCCACAGCTCAATTCATACTTCATTGCCGTACCCTATTGGCCAATCTGGGTCTGGACCCTAAAGCGTACTCTGGCCAGTGGCTGAATTATCAGGGTCGCACCAGTCACATTTGCGACTGGGCCCTTGATGTCTGCCACTGTGGGGGAGCCCGCCGCCACCCAGGAGATAGTAATTGACACGGAGTCCCGGTCGTCCCGCCCATCCTCTCCTGCTGCTCCGCCCATCCTCCCTGCCCATCCTCTGCTCCCTCACTCACGGTGGACAGTCCCCGCCCACTTCGCCCATTCTCTCTGCCTGCACAGTCCCCGCCCATCGTCTCTATCCACGCCTGCTCTGCCCATCTTCTACGGCTCCGCCTTCACTTACAGTCCCCCATCTTCTCTGTCACACCTGCACTCACGGGCACAGTCCCCGCCTGCTCCGCCCATCTTCTATGCCTTCGCCTTCACTCACAGGCCCCGCCCATCCTCTCTGCTCGCCCAAGCAAGACGAAGCAAGGAGGGGGAACCAAGTAATATGCAAGTGAGTGGCACCCATCCCTTAATATCAACACTACCACTGATTCCCCCCCACACCACTGCTGCCACTGATCCCCCCACACCACCACTACTGCCACTGATACCCCCCACACCACCACTACTGCCACTGATACCCCCTACACCACCACTACTGCCACTGATACCCCCCACACCACCACTACTGCCACTGATACCCCCCACACCACCACTACTGCCACTGATACCCCCCACACCACCACTACTGCCACTGATACCCCCCCACACCACTACTACTGACACTGATACCCCCACACCACCACTACTGCCACTGATAACCCCACACCACCACTGCTGCCACTGATACCCCCACACCACCACTACTGCCACTGATACCCCCCACACCACCACTACTGCCACTGATACCCCCCACACCACCACTACTGCCACTGATACCCCCCACACCACCACTACTGCCACAGATACCCCCCACACCACCACTACTGCCACTGATCCCCCCCACACCACCACTACTGCCACTGATACCCCCCACATCACCACTACTGCCAATGATACCCCCGCACCACCACTACTGCCACTGATACCCCCCACACCACAACTACTGCCACTGATTACCCCCACACCACCACTAATGCCACTGATACCCCCCCACACCACCACTACTGACACTGATACCCCCACATCACCACTACTGCCACTGATACCCCCCACACCACCACTACTGCCACTGATACCCCCCCACACCACCACTACTGCCACTGATACCCCCCACACCACCACTACTGCCACTGATATCCCCCACACCACCACTGCTGCCACTGATACCCCCCACACCACCACTACTGCCATTGATACCCCCCACACCACCACTACTGCCACTGATACCCCCCACACCACCACTACTGCCACTCATCCCATCCCCCTCCAACCATCACTCTTGCCGCTGATCCCACCCCCCCACCACCTCTGCCACTCATCCCATTTAACCCCCCACCACTGATCTCACCCCCCAACCACAACCCTTGCCACTAATTCTATCCCCCCTCACTGCTGCCACTCATATCATCCTCCACTATCACCGCTACTACTGATCCCATCCCCACCCAACCACCATTGCTGCCATTGATCCCATCCCCCCGACCATTGCCACTTATCCCATCTCTCCCTCACCACTGCCACTCATCCCATTCCCCACCACCGATGCCACTGATCCTATCCCTCCCCAACCACCACTTCTGCCACTCATCCCAGGGGGCGTAACTACAGGGGTAACAATTGCAATAGCACACATGTTGCCCCTGAACACCTGGATGGGAGGCGCATTTAGAGGAAAAAATCCCCTCAATTTTTCTCCTGCAGCCACTAAAAGTCTGCTTCTCCTCCTCTCCCTCTGATAGGCATTAGGTGGCTGCAGGAGGAAAATGGAGGGGATTTTTTCCCCCTCCTATCCAGGTCCTGCTGCCCCCCACGATCAGTGGGAAGGGCCCTGGCTGGAGGTCAGGGGGGCCCTCCATGGTTTCTTGCACTGGGGCCCTGAAGGTTCTAGTTACGTCACTGACTCTGGCCATTCATTCAGGATAGGAGCAGCTTCTGCTGCTTCGTGCCAAGGGGTCCCAGGTCATATTATTAAGAAATGGGGTAGGTGGAGGTCGTCTTGTTTCTCTAGGTATATCCCAGAGCCACTTTTTGAGATGTCACAAGCATTTGTCAATTTGGCGGATTGAATGTTAATTTAGTGTGTAATAAATCTTTTTGTTAAGATTTTCATCCTACTGTGTTATTTTTGACCCCTTTTAGGCATACTGACCACGTGACCTCGGCACACCTCAGGTAAATGTTCTCTGTTTCTCTTTGTTCCTTTCCAATACTATCCACAGATTGACTCCCAGTACAAGTGTAAGGTTGACCACAGGTCAGCCTGTGTTTGTAGGAGGAGTCAGGCCGCATAAAGCCTGCCCTCCTTTGCCTCCTCCCTTTGTGGTCGTAGGCTCTCGTATCCCACCCATTCCCTTTTTCTTTTCATTTCATACTTTTCATTTCATACTTGGGTATGCCCCTTTTAGGCATACTGACCACGTGACCTTGGCACACCTCAGGTCAATGTTCTCTGTTTCTCTTTGTTCCTTTCCTATACTATCCACAGATTGACTCCGAGTACAATTACCAGTATTGTAATATGCTGTGAATGTCCTCTTTGTCCTCATGCATGCTGTAAGCTTTTAATGCTCCTTTTTTGTCCTTCATGCATATTTGCCTTCACTAACCTCCCCAGCATGCTATCCTTGGCCCATACACACCTAGCCTAGTAACTTAACAATGTATTTTATCATCTTAATTTTTGTGCTTACCCTAAACACCCCCTAAAAATTTTTCTGGGCCAAAACTCATTTGGAACCCCTTCCAAATGCTAAGTCACCCGATACCAATACTCTATCTGCTGACTTTGCCAAACCCATACACACTATACCTCTTTTGTGGTCATATTTCTGGATGAATTCACCAAAGCATGTAGTGCAAGGGCCAGCCTGAATACCTTTAAGTGGTACTGTTGAAAGTTTTTGTCTCCTATTATCTTGATAGGTAATTTATGAATGTAAAAATGTGCTTCAATTTGGACAGTGTGTATCCATATTTTTGGATTATGACACTTCTTACCTGTCCAGTGGGTTGATAATAGTGTAAGTAAGGAGGGGCTTGCCAAAGTATCACACATTATTTATGCATTCAGCTCTCATGGAAGTGGAGAGGGTTACCTGTCCAAAACATCTACCCATTCCCCCCACCATAAAATTTTTAGAATGGGACACCAGAGGGGGTAAGGAATCTGATAAGTTGACCTAATACTTTTGTCTTTAAATACTCATTTAAATACATGTTATACTTATGTTGGCCAAGAATGTTTGTGTCTAATCTGCTTGCAATGTAATGTGCAAAAGTAGTAATTTTTTTTTTCTTGTTTGACTCCACAGTTTCCTTCCAACCCACAGGAATGGCAGGCTGTTGCTTCCCAATTCCACCATCAGTGGGATTTTCCCAACTGCGGTGGGGCGATTGATGGGAAGCATGTGCGTATTGTCCCACCACCCAACTCGGGCTCTTATTATTATAAATATGAGGGCTTTTGCAGTATAATGATGCTAGCGGTGGTGTCAGCAAATTATGAATTCCTGTATCTTGATGTTGGAAAGAATGGCCACAACTCGGTGGAGGAGTGATTGCCCAGACTGAATTCTACCGTCAGCTATAGAATGGCACCTTACATTTGCCACCTCCTGAGGAGAATGTCGAGGACCTCAATTTTGTATTTGTTGCAGACGAAAGGCCAATCCACTTTGCACTATAAGTGCAATGCAATTGCACTTGTAGTGCAAAGTGGATTTGCCTTTCAGAAATAACCCCCAGTGTGTCAACATGTGCTAGCTCCCATCATGAGGGATCAATGGACATGTTTCGGGGATGCAACACCTTCCTCTCACCTACTTTAGTTTTGAGAAAGGGGTTACACCCCCAAAAAGCATACACTGATATCCCGTGATCGCAGATAGCACATGTTGACACATTGTGTGTTTTGGGGCTTTAGCAAACAAGATGTAGGGAAAGACACACATTTTAGGCATGGGATCATGAGGGAATTCCGAATCTTGTGTCCCAATTTGTGTGCATCTTCAATTTTTGGCTTTACGATTCTTAAAAACACATAAAGATTACAATTAAAACATTACTTAGGGCAGTGTTTCACAACTCTCCTTCTCCAGATGCATTTCTAGGTCATGTCTTCTATATTTTTTGCTTTTGGCACAGGTGATGATGTCATTTTTGAGGTTAGTAATTCACACAGTTATTTTTAGCCTGTGGAAAATAAAGAAAACCTGGTGGTGCACCTGGAGAAGTGGAGTGGCTAAACACTGACCTCAAACACTATAAAGCCCAGGTTCACATTGGAGCGATTTGTCATGCGAAATGATAGCTAAAATCGCATGACAAGTAGCAGCCTATTTGAGGCAATGTCACTGTTCCAATCGGTGCGACACTAATTTAGCAGGCCCACAACAATTTGCAAAAGTAGTTCCTGCACTATATTTTGCAATTTCAGGTGTGACTTCAATAGACATCTGCGCATGAAGACACACAAATGTCTATCAAGTTGCATTTAAAATTGCACTGACCTTGCTTCAAGTGAAGTAGTGCGATTTCAAAGTAGCATCAATGTGAACTAGGGCTTAAAAGTAATAAAACCGTGGGACATCTTAAAACTGCAAACAGGAGCCAACAAGTGGAAGAAAACTTCAGGCCAGATGAACTTAAAATTTGGCAAGCATGTCGACATAGTGTAAAGCAGTGGCAGCCTCCTTTATTTCCTCTATCTCAATCAAAGCTTGCATCATATCTGCACTCATATGGCCAATTGTGCATCTTTGAAGTTCGTGTCCTTGTAAGAAGAGAAAAAAGTATTATAGGAAGGATGGTCAAGTGACTAAGGCCCTACATAGTGAATTATGGTCAAGTTACTAGTCAAATTGGGAAAATACTTACCTACCTATTCTATTGTTGCTTGCAACCTCCTTGCCCTTCAGACACCTACACTACTAGGAATGTACACACTGCAACTACTCTGTAATCTTGGCCCTGGTGCCCTGGTCTACAAAACTCGGGTACCTAGCAACACTGTCAGCTCCTTCCACCTCTTCCTTCTCCATGCTAATGTTAAGGAACTACATACTTTGCTAATGTGTGGAGTGGGTGTTTCTTTTGGACATCTAAATATTTGACATGTATACACATTTGAAGACAGATTCCAAAAATACTTACTTGCGCAAGCAAGAGGCTCACAAATATTTTCTTCCACTTCTGGGTCTCTTTGGCCCAATGTTTGACTTGCATCAGGGAATGTTACATCCACAATAGGAAGATCTGTGCTGGGACCAGGTGTCATATCCCACGCCTCCAAACCAACATCCTGGTTCAGCTGAACGCACTTACTTTCCTCTAAAAAGAAATAATACAACATTCATTAATCCCCCAAGTCACATATGTTTCTAGCATCCATTTTGCTGCATTAGTTGACCAACCTTGCACTGGGGACAATGTTTGCTTGTGACTAGTGGACTACACCATGCGGCACTATAGTTTTTGTAACGACACCCCGAGTATGAAAGGGGTTAAAGTCGTTTAGGACATTTCAAACCCAAACACAAAGGCAGCTACCGAACACTCCAATCAGCCGAACAAGGAACCCATACAAATAATCCACCCCAAAAACGAGACACAGCTCTGTCTTCAGGTTCCAAACAGGAATGAATCTTTATTCCAAAAAACACATGTTATACAGATCCCTCTTCAAAACATTTCCCCCCCACCCTTGGAAAACAGGGCGGGTTAAACTGTCCAATAACAATGGACACACAGGTCAGGTGTGCTTAACTTCTCATCAGTAAACAGTCTTAACAGGGGGGCTGCTGGAGGAATCCCCCCTCCCTCTTTCCTCACAGCAATACACATCCTGTGATCCAAGGCAGACAAACACAATAGAACATTGGAATACAGCCCCACCCCAAAGTAGCACAGCAAACAGTACACATTCTATATACACATATATACAGCATTGAGTCTCTGACTAGCACAGATCACAGCGGGGCTCTCACTCACCCTGTGCCCCACCAGCGACCCCCGTCACATGGCTCCCTCCTTGTGGAACACTCCGGCAAGGTCTGTCACAATTCTCCCCTTTCGGCAGGAGACTAACACAGGAGGAGACCCCAGACGGGTTGACTCCGAAGTTAGTCAGTAGTTCCAGTCCTCTAATGCTGGTATCCACACCGTACCCCAAACAAATTGTTCCAAACAGATCATTACTTACCCAGCCAACCTCTGCATCTCTCAGAAAACATCCCCGCCGCTGGGGAGAGGCCTGGACTGGCCCTTCTCCCTGTAGACTTTTCAGCTGCTGGAGAGAAGACAGGGTGACTGGGCTCACGCCATCATGCTGTTGGGGATCTGGGCACGGGTAGTCACTCGGTTGGCTTCAGCGGGGCCTATCGGGGCATAAGCAGAAATGAGGGGGGCCAAATCATTCCCCAGTAGTACATCCGCTGGCAAATCCTTCATCACCCCTACATTCACGTGTCCCGAACCAACCCCCCAATCCAGGTGAACACGGGCAACAGGTAGCCGGAAAATGGTGCCTCCTGCTACCCTTACGACTACAGTGTCCCCGGTGTGTTGGCACTCTGGGATGAGGTTCTTCCGTAGTAGGGTCATGGTGGCACCAGTATCACGTAGGCCATTGGCTACCTTTCCATTAACCCGGACGGTCTGCCTGTGTTGCTGCCGGTTGTCCTGGTTAGCTGCTTGTACTAGATCAGCCTCATGCAGGACGCCCCAACGTTCTTCCTCCTCAATGCAGTGAGCCGCAGGCATGGATGTGCGGGGATTCCCCCCTGCTGGCTTTCTCCATGAGTGGGACTGCCTGGCTGGATTCAACGGACAGTTTGGCTTTTTGTGCCCTAGCTGTTTACACCCGAAACACCTGAGGGGTTGTGAGTAGTCCTGGGAGTTGAACCTGGGCTGCCGAGAATAAGTGGCCACTGGAGGTGGTGCTGTAGGGCGGTACAACTGTGGTTTGTATGCACCAGCTGGAGGGGGTGCCGCTGATCGATAATCCACCCGAGCTGTTGTCTTGACCACAGGGTTATCCAGTTTGCGGGCGTCTGTGTATTCGTCCGCCAGGCGAGCTGCTTCAGGCAAGGTGAAAGGTTTTCGGTCCCGGACCCACTCTCTGACTTCCGGGGACAGCTTGTCAAAGAAGTGCTCCAGCAGGAACAGCTGCAGCACCTCTTCCCCGGATACTGCTTGGCATCCAGCGACCCAGTGGGATGCCGTGCGGTGTAGGCGGCATGCCCACTCGGTATATGAGTCTTCAGTCCGCTTGCTCGTCTCTCGGAACCGCCTCCGGTATGCCTCGGGTGTGACGGCATACCTGGCCAAAAGTGCTTCTTTTACCAGCCCATAGTTCATAATATCCTTGTCTGGGATGGCCCTAAACGCTTCACTGGCCCGGCCGGACAATTTCCCAGACAAAATGGTAACCCATTCCTCTGTGGGCACCCGGTGTAGGGCACATTGCCGTTCGAAATCTGCAAGGTACCCATCAATCTCCCCTTCTGCTTCAATGAAGTTTTTAAAAGCAGCAAAATGTACCTTTCTCCTTTCAGTAGGTGCTGTTGTGACTCCCGCTGCTGCAGCACGTCTTTGCTGTAGCCAATTTGCATCCACAGCCGCTATAACTCGGTCTATGATCTCCGCTGTAGGGTTAGGGCCATAATGTGCCAGTCTTATTTTAACAGCCCGATCAAAACTTGCCTCTTCGGGTGTCCTGTCTGTTACGCTGGGCCTTTCGGTTATGCTGGGTCTTTCTGCTGTATCCATTTCGACTAGTTCTTCAATAATGTCCCTCTTCTTACGGTTGTTGGCCGGTCGGCCCCGGTTCTCCAGTAAGTCCTTCTGGGCTGTGGGAATGATCCCGCTGCTTGCCACCAGTGTAACGACACCCCGAGTATGAAAGGGGTTAAAGTCGTTTAGGACATTTCAAACCCAAACACAAAGGCAGCTACCGAACACTCCAATCAGCCGAACAAGGAACCCATACAAATAATCCACCCCAAAAACGAGACACAGCTCTGTCTTCAGGTTCCAAACAGGAATGAATCTTTATTCCAAAAAACACATGTTATACAGATCCCTCTTCAAAACATTTCCCCCCCACCCTTGGAAAACAGGGCGGGTTAAACTGTCCAATAACAATGGACACACAGGTCAGGTGTGCTTAACTTCTCATCAGTAAACAGTCTTAACAGGGGGGCTGCTGGAGGAATCCCCCCTCCCTCTTTCCTCACAGCAATACACATCCTGTGATCCAAGGCAGACAAACACAATAGAACATTGGAATACAGCCCCACCCCAAAGTAGCACAGCAAACAGTACACATTCTATATACACATATATACAGCATTGAGTCTCTGACTAGCACAGATCACAGCGGGGCTCTCACTCACCCTGTGCCCCACCAGCGACCCCCGTCACATGGCTCCCTCCTTGTGGAACACTCCGGCAAGGTCTGTCACAGTTTTTTTTCCCCTTAAAAATGCATTGAAAAGGGAAGGTGATGTCATTTTACAGAGGGCAAACACTGGAAAAGTGCCAACATTGAAAAACTCATGCAGTTGCCCCCCACCCCTCTTGTCCCCTTTGGGATAGGGGATATATGAGGCTCATTCTAGCAGGCGTGACTCTGTGTGACTGTGATCCCCAGGGCCTCTCCTCTACCCATGTCTACCCTGGCAAGCCTGCATTAATGGGCACTGATGAGCCAGGCATCAACCAGAAAGTGTTCTTTACTCCTTAAGTTCTGCCCTAAGCCCAGGGCCTTTGGCCCACCTAGAATCACCCTTGTCAGTGGCTAAATGAGTGTGTTTGAAGTTGTCACTTACGATATTGGGGGGAAGAGGGCCCTGAAGTCACCCCTGTTGGGGCCCGGGCAACAGTAGCCTCTCTTTGTCCCCTCTGGTGGCTTGTCTGTAGCCTCTTTTTTTGTACTACCCTGTTGAAAGAGGATTAAAAAAAATGTTTACACAAAAAAATGGCAAAAAAATAACATATTTAAATGTTCATATCTGCTTTTTATTTAACTTCATGTTAAAAAAAAACAAATTGAGACAAAACATTATCTAGAATTTTAAAAACCTACTTGGAGAAAGTACATATATTGACAGCTAATTTACACATATACATATTATTTGGATACAAATATTGCTTACTTTTTTGATGATGTGATGGATGGACTCCATCTGCTCTTGCTCGCGGTGCTTTAAATCTGACCATCACTTTCGGATTTGGTCCTTCGTTCGTTTGATTGAAAATTCGACCTCCAAAACGGTAAGGACCTTCTCCAAAATGAGGTCTTTTCGGCTGTTGGACCTTTCATAGTTGTGCAGCTTACAATCGTAGTTGTGCTTCTCAAGGATACGCACCATCTCCACCATCTCAGCCTTGCTCATGGGGGTGGCTTTGTGCCTCCTATAAGATACACCCCCGCAGGGATGCCTGGAATCCTCGGAATCCGCCATGTTGTCACACCCTCGAATGTTCCGCTGTGTGTGTCGCATGCAGGAGAGAGATGGGCACGCCCCAGCGTCATGACGCACTGAGAGCAGAGTTTAACGCATGCACAGTGTATTTAAAGCCATAACGCGTGGCTGTTGTAATGGCCTTAGGAATGATCTGGGAGTGGAAGACGAACGATCAACATCGCCAAAACTAAAAATAAACTGAAGGTACAATTGTAAATTGGGGCATCAGTGGTTAGTGGCGTATGCTGCTCATAGATTGAGGATTATATTGGGACCAGCTTATTTATGAGTTTAGCCTGACATTAGGGTTTGTCTTGTGTTGTGTCTTGCAGGCACAATGGTGGATAAATTCACAGCGCCAGATTTTTTGGCAGATTTTATCTAGCAGTACCGGGAGCTGCTGTGTCTATGACAAGTCAAAAGTAGGGATTATTCCTATAAAATCAAGAGGAAGGCAGCAATGGAGAAACTGTTGGAATTGCCTCTGTATCCCATGGCAGACATTAATTATTTGAAGGCCAAAATTGGTAGCCTCCATAGTACATATAATAGGGAGCTCAAGAAGGTCATGGAATCCCAGAGATCGGGAGCAGCAGCAGATGACATATATGTCCCCAGGCTGTGATACTACAACAGCCTGTGTTTTTTGTCAGACCAAACAGAACCACGCCCATGACTCTCAATGCTTCCTTCCACATCAGCTAAGGCCACAGCTCCTGAGGTCCACTCTGGTCCTTCTACACAGGAAAAGGATGTGGAGGAGCCCAGCTTGACCCAGGTATAGCATTGTTAAACATATTTGTAGATAAACATTGAATGATGTTAACTAGATGTTATTGATCCCAAATTTCTTCCTTAACCAAGTGGTTTACATATCAATAGATAGTAGTGGCCAAAAATGATTGGGAAAAGAATGAAAAATGCTGGGGTCAGAATGATAGTCTTTTTTATTTGTTAACATTTAATTTGTAACAGTCATGAGTTCAAAATTGTGTGTGATTGATGACCAAAAACCTAAAAATATGTCCCATTTTCATACACAGGAAAGTCTCAGTCAGAAGGAGCCTGTGCCCAGCAGCCAGACTTATGCCCTGTACACACGGTCGGATTTTCCGACGGAAAAAGTGCGATCGGATTGTGTTGTCGGAAATTCCGATCGTGTGTGGGCTCCATTGGACTTTTTCCGTCGGAATTTCTGACACACAAAGTTTGAGAGCATGCTATAAAATTTTCAGACAACAAAATCCGATCGGTTAAATTCCGATTGTGTGTACACAAATCCGACGCAAAAAGTGCCACGCATGCTCAGAATAAGTTAAGAGATGAAAGCTATTGGCTACTGCCCCATTTATAGTCCCGACGTGCGTGTTTTAAGGTCACCGCGTTCAGAACGATCGGATTTTCCAACAACTTTGTGCGACCGTGTGTATGCAAGACAAGTTTGAATCAACATCCGTCGGAAAAAAAACATGGATTTTGTTGTCGGAATGTCTGATCAATGTCCGATCGTGTGTACAAGGCATAAGTCCCAGTTTCCTCCCCTACGCCCTCCAGCTAAAAGGGCCAGGAAAACAAGAAATTTGGATGATGCCACGGCTGCCTTCCTCAGGCATGCAACAAATGCCATTAGCATGGCAATAGATGTACAGGAGGCATTTGGATGCATGACCACCAATAAACTGAAGGATATGGAGGAGAGCCAACACAGTACGTGCGAGGAGATGATCCTGCAGCTCCTTAATAAGGGGAGGGGCCAAATTACCCCTAAAACCCACATATGCAAATTAGAGCACAATCCTCCACTACCTCCACCACCTCCACAGACACCACAGCCACCCCACCCACCACAGCAGCATGGCGGACCGTGGCAAATGCAGCCCCAACACTCCCAACAAGCCCGCTGGGCTGGGAATTTTCAACCCTACAATTTATAATTTTCTTTTTCTTTATTTTGAAAATTACGATTTGAGTTGTTCTTTTTTTTGTGCAGACAATGCATTTTTTATTTAGTTTAGTTTATTTGTGTGGAAGGAAGCGTTGCGAGCGATGGACTGGGTTCGGTCTGGTCTGGCAAAAAACGTAGGCTGTTGTAAGACCACAGCCTTGGGATATACAGTATCTCACAAAAGTGAGTACACCCTTCATATTTTTGTTAATTTTTTTTATATTTTTTCATATGACAACATTGAAGAAATGACACTTTGCTACAATGTAAAGTAGTGAGTGTACAGCTTGTATAACAGTGTAAATTGCTTTCCCCTCAAAATAACTCAACACACAGCCATTCATGTCTAAACCGCTGGCAACAAAAGTGAGTACACTCCTAAGTGAAAATGTCCAAACTGGGCCAAAGTGTCAATATTTTGTGTGGCCACCATTATTTTCCAGCACTGCCTTAATCTTCTTGGGCATGGAGTTCACCAGAGCTTCACAGGTTGCCACTGGAGTCCTCTTCCACTCCTCCATGATGACATCACGGAGCTGGTGGATGTTAGAGACCTTGTGATCTTCCACCTTCCATTTGAGGATGCCCCACAGATGCTCAATAGGGTTTAGGTCTGGAGACATCCTTGGCCAGTCCATCTCCTTTACCCTCATGTTGGAATACTGCCCTGCAGCCCAGTCTCCGAAGGAAAGGGATCATGCTCTGCTTCAGTATGTCACAGTACATGTTGGCATTCATGGTTCCCTCAATGAACTGTAGCTTCCCAGTGCCGGCAGCACTCATGCAGCCCCAGACCATGACGCTCCCAGCACCATGCTTGACTGTAGGCAAGACACACTTATCTTTGTACTCCTCATCTGGTTGCCACCACACACGCTTGACACTATCTGAACCAAATAAGTTTATCTCGGTCTCATCAGACCACAGGACAAGGTTCCAGTAATCCATGTCCTTAGTCTGCTTGTCTTCAGCAAACTGTTGCAGGCTTTCTTCTGCATCATATTTGGAAAAGGCTTCCTTCTGGGATGACAGCCATGCAGACCAATTTGATGCAGTGTGCGCCGTATGGTCTGAGCACTGACAGGCTGACCCCCCGACCCCTTCAACCTCTGTAGCAATGCTGGCCTCACTCATACGTCTATTTCCCAAAGTCAACCTCTGGATATGACGCTGAGCATGTGCACTCAACTTCTTTGGTCGACCATGGCGAGGCCTGTTCTGAGTGGAAACTGCCCTGGTAAACCGCTGTATGGTCTTGGCCACCGTGCTGCAGCTCAGTTTCAGGGTCTTGGCAATCTTCTTATAGCCTAGGCCATCTTTATGTATAGCAACTTCCAGTGACCAGTATGAGAGCGTGAGAGCGATAACACCAAATTTAACACACCTGCTCCCCATTCACACCTGAGATCTTGTAACACTATTAAGTCCCATGACACTGGGGAGGGAAAATGGCTAATTGGGCCCAATTTGGACATTTTCACTTAGGAGTGTACTCACTTTTGCTGCCAGTGGTTTAGACATGAATGGCTGTGTGTTGAGTTATTTTGAGGGGACAGCAAATTTACACTGTTTTACAAGCTGTACACTCATTACTTTACATTTTAGCAAAGTGTCATTTCTTTAGTGTTGTCACATGAAAAGATATAATAAAATATATACAAAAATGTGAGTGGTGTAGTCACTTATGTGAGATACTGTATATGTCATCTGCTGCTGCTCCCGATCTCTTGGAGTCCAGGACTGTATGTGCTCCCTATTAAATGGACTCCTCAGGTTACCAATTTTGAAATTCACATAATTGATGTCTGCCCTGGGGTACAAACGCTTCACCAATTCCAACTGTTTCTCCGTCATTGCTATCCTCTTGATGTTTATTTGACCTTGTGCTCCCTATTCAATAAAAAAAACATTTTTTTTAGAAAAATACTTAGCTATGTTTTTCTAAAAAGGACAGTTTGTAAGCAGGCAGGTACATTTAAAAAATACAATGTCAAATTAAAAAGGGACACCAACATAGTTGTATCTTTGAGCTTAAAAACTATGAGATAATAATGGTGTTGTGGTAACTTGAACCAAAAAAAATATATATATTATTCTGGAGATCACTAGAAAAAAAAAATTGAAATACGTTTGGCAGAACTCTCTCAATATCACCAGCAAAGCAGCTTCATTATTATCCCATTATAAAGAAGAAGAGAATGTGCGCTGCATTGAGAGATTTCATAATTTGGAATGTGATATCTCCATTACAAACGCTAGTTTTACAAGACCGACTGCTTCCGGCTTGTCCTAGCTTCCGAACATGCGTGTTTGTACTTTGGACTTTTGTCCGACAGACTTGTGTACACACGCTCAGAAAATCCAACAACACACATTTGTCTGCTGAAAATTTCAAAATCTGCTAGCCAACATTCATCTGCGGAAAGTCCGACAACAATTGTCCGATGGAGCATATACACGGTCGGATTTACCGCCAACAGCCTGTCATCGAACATTTCCAGTCGGAAAGTCTGATCGTGTGAATGCAGCTTAAGGCCTTATGCACGCTGGACATTATAAAGCCACCAATTGTGTTAGCTGTAGAATGCTGCGTTAAAAATGCGAGTTTTTCAGAGTTTTGCAGCATTTTTCCCTCCCTTCAAATCTTGAGGCTCAAAAATGTTCATAAATGCCAGATAGCCGTTTTACCATGTTTTCCAGTGTTTTTCAGTGTTAGAGCGTTTTTACAGCTGAAAAACTCCTCTTCAAATGCAGTAGTTCTGGGGGGTTTTTCCAGCCTTAATGGGCCCCTGCCAAAAAATGCTGATAACAGCCTATGTGTTCATGGACACATATGATAGCATGCTGGGGAGTTTAATGGCTGTGGAAAAAATGCCTGATGTCCAAAACAGCAGCTGTAAAAACACCCAGTGTGAATGAGGCCTAAAACTTTACAAAAAGGAAGCATTTAGGTTACTATAGGACAGTACCATAAGCAGCCCACTAAGTAATAACTCTTGTTTAAACAGATGCTGACCTCTGTATAGAAGTTTTACTGCTACAGGGTGGCAGCTCTGCACTAGATCACGTATATATACCTGATCCTGCATTTCTGTCTGCAGGGCAAAAGTGGCAGTTAGGGTATGATTGTCCGCCTCAATATCACAGTCCCACTATAAGTCGATTGCCACCATTATTAGTAAAAAATAAATAAAAAATAAAAATTCCATAAATATATACTATAGTTTGTACTTTGTAGACGCTGAAACGTTTATGTGAACCAATCAATATACACCAAAAATATACCAAAAACATATAGCAAAATAGATATTGGCCTAAATTCATGAAGAAATGTGATTGTTTACATTTTTTTATTGGATATGTTTTATAGCACAAAGTAAAAAATATATATTTTTTTCAAAATTGTCGGAAATTTTTAGTTTATAGTGCAATAAATAAAAAACACAGTGATAATCAAATACCACCAAAAGAAAGCTCTATCTGTTAGAAAAATTTTATTTGAGTACAGAGTTGCATGACCACTCAATTGTCAGTTAAAGTAACGCAGTGCCGTTTCCCAAAAGCAACCTGGTCATGCAGGGGGGTATACCTTCCGGAGGTCAAGTGGTTAATTAGCTTAATTATCACAAAAATTGAAGAAGAAGAAAGAAGAAAGAAGAAATGAAGAAATGAAGAAATGAAAGCTTTGCCCAATCAAGGCAAAGAACAGTTTCAGAGCCATAATTGAAGAAAGAAATGATGACTCTATCCATTCATGGCTCTTTACTCTTAGTACCGCCCCACACTATAAAAATATGCTCCTCATAGCGGCCATTTGCAGTGTGATATTGGCGTGGAAAGAGATAGAACAGAGCTCTGTTCAGTGCTACTAGTGAATTGGTGTACTATAGTGTGCTATTGTGATTCTATTGTCAGTATGGATGAGCCCGATGTTCGAGTCAAACGTAAGTTCGACTCGAACATCGGGTGTTTGCCTGTTCGCCTAATTTAGAACATTATGTGGTGTTCACGAGAAATTAGACCACCCGCAGAACGCCCAATAACGAACAGCGAGAACGTCAATGCACTGGGAGACTGAAGAGCATTGATGGCTGCTGATTGGCCAAAGCATGCACCTGACCTGTATGCTTTGGCCAATAACAATGCGCTCTGCCGTGAGAGCCATGGTTGGCCAAAGGCAGGGTGCCTTTGACCAAACATGGCTCAGGGGGCTGAGTCCACGCCCCACACTATGTTAGGCTGCTTACCTAGTGGCCGTACATAGTTTTATGAATGTGAGCAGCAAAATTACATTTGTAAAGGAAAAAATGTCATTTAAAACTGCATTAGTTCCCCCCTGTCCATTACCAGGCCCTTTGGGTCTGGTATGGATATTAAGGGGAACCCTGCACCAAAATTTAAAAAAAATGGCGTGGGGGGTCCCCCTAAAATCCAAATCAGGCCCTTCAGGGATTTGGGGGGACACCCATGCCAATTTTTTTTACATTTTGGCGCATGGCTTTTTAAAAAAAATTTTTATGTATATTGCCGGGACCTGACAATACATTACAACGGCGAGCAGTTTTAAATGAAATTTTTTCCTTTAGAAATGTAATTTTGCTGCGGTACTGTTCTAAACATGGAAAAGATGCGCTACTTTACAGGCAGACTAAGGACACCCCCAGGCACAGTATTTAAAGCAATATTTCATTTCTATTGTTTCACTTTAAGCATTATTAAAAATCACTGCTCCTGAAAAAACGTCAGTTTTTAAAACTTTTTTTTGCTTTGATACATGTCCCCTGGGGCAGGACCCGGGTCCCTGAACACTTTTTATGGCAATAACATGCATATACACCTTTAAAATGAGCATTTTTGATTTTTCATGTTCGTGTCCCATAGACTTTAACAGTGTTCTCACAAACACTGGGGGGGGGAGGTGTTCGACTCACCCCTAATTGTCAGTGTAGACTATCAGAATATAGAATATATTTAATGTGAATTCAGTGATGGTTCAGTGTGAGTGTAGTGTGACCTTTCATTTTTACTTTAGTGTCAGTTTTTGTGAGTGTAGCGTGACCATTCATTTTTACTTTAGTATCAGTTTAATTTGTCAGGGCAGGTTTCCATCAGTATATATCAGTGCGTTACTGAACGTTTAACGCAGTATATTTCAGTGCATTACTGCAGGTTTATTGCAGTATACATATATCAGTGCGTTACTGCAAGTTTAACGCAGTATATATCAGTGCATTACTGCACATTTAACGCAGTATATTTCAGTTTGTTACTGCACATTTAACGCAGCATATTTCAGTGCATTACCGCACATTTAACGCAGTACATATCAATGAGTTACTGCACGTTTAACGCAGTATATATCAGTTTGTTACTGCACGTTTAATGCAGTATATATCAGTGCCTTAGTGCACATTTAACGCAGTATATATCAGTGCTTTACTGCATGTTTAACACAGTATATTTAGGTGCATTACTGCACGTTTAACACAGTATATTTCACTGCGTTACTGCACATTTAATGCAGTATATATATCAGTGCGTCACTGCACGTTTACCGCAGTATATATCAGTGTGTTAATGCACGTTTAATGCAGGAAAAATCAGTGCATTGCTGCATGATTAATGCAGTATATTTCAGTGCATTACTGCATGTTTAACGCAGTATATTTCAGTGCGTTAGTACACATTTAGCGCAGTATAAATCAGTGCATTACTGCACGTTTTACGCACTATATTTCAGTGCATTACTGCACATTTAATGCAGTATATTTCAGTACATTAGTGCACATTTACAACAGTATATTGTAGTGTGTCAGTGTTGTGTGTCTGTGCAGTGAGTACTAAAGTTAAAGTGCATCAAACACCACTTTCCATTGATTAAAGTGCGCCCATGTACACATTTCCACATCTTTATTACATTGTGTTAAAAGCGCTCCTCCCATCATGTCTGGGAGGCCAACAAGGAGTGGGGCTAGCAGCGTATGTGTCCACATGGTCCGTCCTCAGGCAGGACATCATTTCCTCTGTTTAGTGTTGTTGCCCGTGCCATCGAGGCAGTATGCAGAGGAGGTGGTGAATTGGCTTACTAAACTATCATCAGCCTCCTCATCCTCTGTCACCCAAGCAGAGATTAGTGCGCAGTCCACTGCAGCTGCCAGAGTGGCTTATTCTGCCTCCTTGTCCACAGCTACTCCTGCCATAGCCCCAGCATCAGGCATGGAGGAGTCAGCTGAGTTATTTGAAAACAGCATCAGCCACTTGCTTCTTGACGATGCATAGCCATTACTTGATTCTGATGTTGGTTATGAGGCTGTGAAAGGTAGGAACATGAGCCTACAGAGAGGGGAAAACACTGGTAAACAACAAATTGGCAGTCATGCTCCCCCAACCACAGTGTATTACCAAGTTGTGATATTGAGGATGGAGGAGATGATGATGATGCAACTTGGATGCCGGATAGAGCAGAGGTGGATAGTGAGGGTGAGGCACAACCCCAAGGGGCAAGAAGGGGGGGTTAAAAGGTAACACTAAAAACAATCAATGGAGATCAGCCACGGTATATGAATTAATTATTAGAAGCTTTATTGGTGAAGTACAAAATGATTGACAGTGTTCCAATCCAGGCGGAATAACCCTACCCTGGTTGGATAATGTTCATGTAATTTGCAAAAAATTCATGAATCACTAATAAAATCACATTGTAATAAGACAATATTGTCACAAATTAAAAAGCGCTAATACATGAACCCTACTATATCAAGACTAATACCAAATACCAGGAGGAAAAATGGACTTGAAAAGAAAATGAGTTTCCCAAGGGTGACACCAAAGGTAATTGTAGCAAAGGTGTCTCCAGCTTTCAATTAACTGCAGAGATCTGCTGTTTTCTGTGATTGACGGATATATGTCATTAAATATGCATTAGTTGAAGATGATTAACATCCTATTGGCTGATTCAGTTAAGTTTGAAGCTGGATCAAGGGAAACAATGTAAACACCCAAAGGTAAAAATTTCCGTTTGTATTGTGTCAAATGTCCATAGTATAGGTGTTTATCAAAATGTATACGATCTCATATAGATAACAACCAAACTGATATCACTGCAGCGGAGAAATCATCAATAGCAGAATATGTAGCACTTGGCTCATCTGTTGGCTCCAAAGTATGAATCGTATCCACCGATAAACAAAGTATTAAACCCACTGCATACATCAAAACGGGAATGTAATTGAACAATATTGGCCCGTGTATGGGCGTCTTAACGCGATTGTATCGCAGTTATAGGTCTCTGTATGTCCAGGATGGATTTCCAGATTCAGTCTGCTGAGATGTCCTTTGGATCAGTTGATGATTTTGGGCTGTAGTTTTAATTCGGTTAATGTATGCAATTGTAGCTGTTGTATCATAAAAAGATAGTGCCTAAAACTGCTGGTATTTAGGGAGAGGATTCAATCATCCCAGGCATAGTTCAGGACACATGCAGAGATAGTGTCTGTGGAGTACGGCTTGGATAGTCCAAATAGCCTCCAGGTGGATATCAGGTGGATATCAAGTGAATTCCATTGATGGAGGGTAGCGCTAACATGCCCCCACATATCTCGATGACCCCCAAGTCCGAGCGATAAGGCAGAATTGCCTACCATTCACACTGGAGGTTTGGACTGATTAAACGGCTCATCTGACATTCACTTGATATCCACCTGATATCCACGATATTCACCTGATATCCACGATATTTCCGTTTTGATGTATGCAGCAGGTTTAAGACTTTGTTTATCAGTGGATACGATTCATACTTTGGAGCCAACAGATGAGTCAAGTGCTACATATTCTGCTATTGATGATTTCTCCGCTGCAGTGATATCAGTTTAATTGTCATCTATATGAGACCATATACATTTTGATAAACAGCTATACTATGGACATTTGACACAATACAAACGGAAATTTTTACCTTTGGGTGTTTACATTGTTTCCCTTGATCCAGCTTCAGACTTGACTGAATCAGCCAATAGGATGTTAATCATCTTAAACTAATGCATTTTTAATGACATATATCGGTCAATCACAGAAAACAGCAGATCTCTGCAGTTAATTGAAAGCTGGAGACACCTTTGCTACAATTACCTTTGGTGTCACCCTTGGGAAACTCATTTTCTTTTCAAGTCCATTTTTCCTCCTGGTCTTTGGTATTAGTCTTGATATAGTAGGGTTCATGTATTAGCGCTTTTTAATTTGTGACAATATTGTCTTATTACAATGTGATTTTATTAGTGATTCATGAATTTTTTGCAAATTACATGAACATTATCCAACCAGAGTAGGGTTGTTCCACCTGGATTGGAACACTGTCAATAATTTTGTACTTCACCAATAAAGCTTCTGTTAATTAATTCATATACCGTGGCTGATCTCCCTTGATTGTTTTTTAGGGTTACCTTTTAACCCCCCCTTTTGTCCTAGGCTGCACGCTTTCTAGGAGATATACCGCCCTAAGGGCGAATTGGTGGGTCAGTTTACCTTTATGGTTCACTAACCAATAATGTAGGATTCCCTTTTTGCCTTTTATAGTTTGTACAACCCCAAAGGGGCAGCCATCATGGAAGAGTAGAGAGTAGCCACCCTCTTCCACCAGATTGTGGAGCTGTTATCTCCTGGTCCACATCCCACAGCTCAGCACATATGCAACCGATTGCACTGTTGCAATTTGCAAACTTTGCCTCAAGCACATCAAGCATTGGCAAGAGCACCTGAAAGCCACACAAAAGGGATGCAATTCTGCTCCTCCTCACTCCTCACCTTTCCAGTCTACCCCCCTACACCTCATGACCTCTCAGCAGCCTCCACTGACAGGGATGATGATATACAGCAAGGTTACCTAGGTAAATAGCAGGCAAATTTCTCTGCCCCATCTGCTGCAGCAAAAAAAAAAAATACAGTCACTGTCAACCACATGCCCAGCATCTAAATTCAAGTGAGAACATGCAAACTACATGCAGGTAGTGTCTGGGTTGGGATTCATAATGAGAACCCTAGTGCTGCAAGGCAGGCATGCTAACCACCAAGCCACTGTGAGAAGTGGCTATGCAAAGCACTGAGTATTTGTATATCCTGTCTTTAAATATATATAATTGTTGTTTTGACACCGTGACATCAGTGTTACTTGTATAGTTAGCCTTTGCTTTACTATAATTAAACTTTTTCAAACTGGCACCACATCCCTTACAAAAAATTATTTATAGGCTTATTTGAAATGCCAAGCGCAAATGCAACTTTTCTTATAGATGATTTTCAAGTGGAAATTAATAATAAATTACTATGCCCTAGTTTACTAAATCATTCTTTTTTACTTGGCTGACACAATGACAAATGTTTTTCTGGGTAGGCACCTACACAAACAGTCATTAACTCTGGAAAGGAAAACAATCTTGTATATAGACATTAAATCAAATTATGGCATTTCAGATAGATCAAAGTATTCACTAAAGAATTGTGGTGCATTTATGGAAGGAATGTCACTCCTCAAGTTATGTAATGTGCAATGCTTTTGTATATAACATACACAAAAATATTCCTTACAGAACTTGCTTAGAAAATGGTGTAGTGCCATGGATGAATTTGCTTACATCACTGTTAAGTGTGTGCAATATATTGCTATTAATACTATACAAGATGTATATAAGGCCAGCAGTTTGTACAATGCTTTACAATATACAGTAAAGGGAGACAGTAGGTATTTATTACAGGTACTTATATAGCGCCATCAATTTATGCAGCCATTTACATATGTATTCTACATTCACATCAGTCCCTGCCCTCAAGGAGCTTATAATCTAAGGTCCCTAACTAATTCATATATACACATACTAGGGTTCATTTAGATAGGAGCCAATTAATAGGGATGAGGCGAACACCCCCCGGTTCATTTTGCACCAGAACATGACATCAGAGGGGGGTGGGGTCACCCATTTATGTCACTGGATGGCCCCACCCTTGGCTATATAACAGCTGTCACAGTGAAAAGGCTGCAGTCGGTGGGACACCTCCCATGGAGGTGGAATTTTTCTGTTTACTTTTGTTTTTTTCTCTGGACCGTCAGCGCCGTGATTGAGGATGGATGGAAATCGCGGGACACTTAATTTAAAATAAAGGAATTGTCAAAAACTGTCTGTTGTCATTTTTACTTTTTTGATGAAAGTATATAAGTAGTCTTTCAGGCACAGATACCAAATCCAGTGAGGTAGTGACAAACAGTGCAGTGTTTATTGGTGATATATACAAGTCTATATACGGGCCCTAACTACCAGGCTAAGCCTACAGCTTATCAGCTTCCACAGATACAGCTTAACAGCTTTTCACCAAACTTTTGCTCTCACAGACCAGTGTTGTCTGTGTTTCCCAGGCAGAGAGCAAAGGCTGTCTGCCACAGGTGAGTTTAAATTGGCCTGCAGGAAAGGATCAAGATCCAAACTGGATCAAGGATCGGAGATCCCTGAACGTGTATGAGAGGAGCTAGGAGACATATAAACCCTGAACAGGAGTTTTCTTGGCTCTCTCTGGGATGCTCTGCTACAATATATATATTTTTTATTTTTTATTATTTTATTTTAGGTACTTATATAGCGCTGTCAATTTACGCAGTGCTTTACATATACATTGTATATTCACATCAGTCCCTACCCTCAAGGAGCTTACAATCTAAGGTCCCTAACTCACATTCATACATACTAAGGACAATTTAGACAGGATCCAATTAACCTACCAGCATGTCTTTGGAGTGTGGGAAGAAACCTGAGTCCCCGGAGGAAACCTACGCAGGCACAGGGAGAACATGCAAACTCCAGGCACGTAGTGTCATGGTTGGGATTCGAACCAACGACCCTTCTTATTGCTAGGTGAAAGTGCTATCCACTACACCACTGTGCCACCCATATATATGTACTAGATTTTATCAAATACACTGCCATTAACAAACCTGCCTGCCTAATCTAGCTCAAACTATCTCTGTCCACACACTATACATGGCTGCTACGTAAGCAGCCTTATATAGTGTGGAGCATGGACTTAGTCCCCCTGAGCCATGATTGGCCAAAGGCCAATTATGGCTCTCTCAGCAGAGCGCGCTGTGATTGGCCAAAGCATGCAGGTCAGGTGCATGCTTTGGCCAATCATCATACAGCAATGCACTGCATTCTCGCCGTGCATTATGGGGCATTCTTCAGCGCTCGAATTTCCCACGACCGCCCCATGTGTTCGGTTCGTTTTAGAACAAACGAACACCCAATGTTCGAGTCAAACTTACGTTCGACTCAAACCGCAGGCTCATCCCTACCAAATAATCTACCAGCATGTCTTTGGAGTGTGGGAGGAAACCCTGGCAGGCACAGGGAGAACATGCAAATTTCAAGCAGGTAGTGCCATTGTTGGTTTTCGAACAAATGACCCTAGTGCTGCTAGGTGGAAGCAGGGCCAGTGCAAGGAACCTAATTTTGCTGCCCCCTTGGCTCCACCTCTGACCCCATCCCCTTTCCCAATGTTAAATGGTTTGTTTCAACCCTCTAACTGCTACATCTGCAAGAGAGCTTGTTCTTTTGAAAAACAACAGACTTACTAGCAGGATCGCCAGGTGAAAATAAAATAAGGAAAACCTTAAAAACAAAAGAAAAACAAAACAAAACAAATGCAGCCACCCATCTAAAAAATTGGTAAGCTGCAGTATGATACATATTTTGCTTTGCTTTAATACCACTTTAAGTGGATGTAGTTAAGTAATTATGTTATACATGAATGTATAGGTAGATGATTGGCTGTGATTGTCTGCTGGTTGTAAGCTAAACAGTGGGGACCTTGAGTGGAGAGTGAACAAGTCTTGCTTTTTGACTACTGGTGATTGCTGGGTAACATTTTTAGGTTATTTTTGGGGCTTTTCCTTGTAGCTTTTGAACACCTTTTTCTGACACTTTTTAAACAGCTTTTTTTTTCTTTGCTTCCTTTATCATACTAATTAAGGGGAGTGATTAATTGGTCACAGACGCTTGAGGCCTATATAACCTTGTGTAGAGCACATCTAAAATTGGCAGACTGCGGGGGGCGTGGCCGGATGTTGGTGTGAGTAGTTGTGTGTGAGCTCTCTCCGTGCTCCAGCTCCCTGCTCTAGCCCTCATGCCGTCAGCTCTTGTAGCTTAGCCCAAGCCAGCAGCTCAGCCCTGAATAGAAAGCACTCCTGTCCAGCTCTGCCTGCCTTGCCCAGCCCTGTCCAGCCATACCTGCTTCATCAAACCTCCGCAGCATCGGATGGGACGGAGGAGGTGGCGCTGAGCGAAGGCGTCCGCAGCTGAAGGGCAGCGGCGCGGTGAGAAGCCGGTTCCTTGCCGGATCTCCTGGGCGTCCAATCTCGCATCGTTTGCGCCTGCGCTCGCTGCCTCTGCCTTCCCCCGTAGCCTAGCAACGACCGGAGATCTCGCGAGTGCCGGAGGAAAACCACGTGACTCGGCGGCGAGCCGGCCCGGGATCCTGATCGGGCGGCTGAAGCCGACAGGGAAGAGGGGGGACGCGCCAGCCTTGTGTACCCAGAGACAGGTATGTGAACGCCGGTCTCAGTTGCGGGAAGCAGGATTTCTTCTTCATTCTACTGACTTTGCTGATTATAGTACTTGCTCAAAGTTAAGGAAGACAGGCAAGAACAGTGACTATAGTACCTGGCAGTGCAGTGTAAAAACAGTGTGGAGTAAAAGGTGATAAAACTAGCAACAAGTGGAACTGCTCTATCCCAGTGGAGGAGTTAACTACCTAGGCATTATACAGCGCTGTCGGTATGACTAGGAAGAAAGGTGAGGAGTCCCAGCAGCACCCCCAGCAGCAGCCCCAAGAAAACCCTGCAACACACTCTACCCGCCTGGCAAAGGAAAAGGGGAGCTTAGCAACATCAGCAACCACAGTCGCAGCAAAATTAGAAAAATACGCGCATACCCCCCTACACTCTCCATCTAAAGGCAACCAGTTGCCACATGAGAAGACACAGGCGGGACCCTCCGGGGATAGAAGGAGCGTGGGTAAAGCAACAGCTTCATCAACCACCCTTCCAGCCAGTATTAAAGTAACAAACAGGCATGGCCCTGATGGAGACCCCCTGGCAAAGGGCGCTGTAGATATGAGTGAAAACCCCTCTAACTTGAGTATAATCAGTGAACCAGAGCCTACATTGAAAGAGGTACTAACTGCTGTGAATTTTTGTAAAGGATCTCTGAATGACCTGTGTAACCAACTTAAGGGCCTCAAGGAAGAATTACATACTATGCACCAAGAAATCCAGAGGGTGGTAGAGAGGACCTCTGCTGTAGAGGAGAGACTGAGTCAAGTAGAAGACATATTATACCCAATAAAAAAGGAGTTTAAGAGTTTGCAAGCACAATTTGACACACATAGGCACAAGTTGGATGAAATGGAGAACAGGTCACGTAGGTGTAACGTGAGGGTGTTGGGCCTACCAGAGAGAAGCGAGGGCCCTACCCCTGAGGCGTTCATGGAAAACTGGCTTAAGGAGACCTTTGGGACTGAAACATTCTCGCATCTCTTTGCTATCGAGAGAGCACACCGTATTCCCACTAGGCCTACAGCACCGGGGGACCGCCCCAGGCCTATGATTGTCAAATTGTTTTTTTATAAAGACAAAGTAGCATTGATGCAAAAATCTAGAGAAAAGGGGGATGTTTTCTATAAAGGCGCCAGGATCTCACTATACCCAGACTACTCCCCAGACTTACAAAAGAGAAGGGCTGGATTCGTGGACATTAAACGTGCTCTACGGACATATAGCATCCCATACGCACTACTATACCCAGCACGACTGCGTATAGAGGTTTCAGGGACAGTTCTTTTTTTTGACTCAGTCGACAAGGCCACAACTTGGCTTGAGGAAAACAAAAGGAACTTATAAAGTTTGACTAAGGAAATGTCAAGTGGGGCCTTTTTTTTTTTTTTTTTTTTTTTTTTTTGAGCAGGGGCTGGAGGGAGAGGGGTTGGAGGGTGTGCGCTTCTGATGGAAGATGGCACATGGTTGAAGTTGTGGGTTGATTTTTTGTTTGGTGTTATTGGTTTGGTAGCACTTTTCATCGAGAGAGTGGGTTTAAGGGGGGTGGGGGAAGGGAAAAAAGGGCAAATAGAGGGAATTAGGGGGGGATGGTTGTTATTGGAGTGGGAGTGGAGGTATGGGTTAGAATGGGATGATGGGTACACAAGGGCCACAAAAAATGTCCCTAGGGCTAGCCGTGGTAGGCAAGGGGAGAGGGAGGGGGGTACAATGGGGGTAGGGTTAGCTATCTCACATGAAAGATTTAATTGCTACGACATGTTGACGCAGGGGTGGGAAAGGGGAAGGAAGATTTATAAAATTTGGAGTCACTTTCACATGTATGAGAAAAATAGAGGAATTCACGGGGGTGGGAGGGCCTGGAGGAGGGGGAACAATCGTTCCCCTCCCCCACCCTTCTCACCTCCCTTTATAGTATTGACACAACTGGGTAAGCTTGAAGCTACGGTAGAAAGGAATCACTTGATAAATGGTATAACAAGAAACTTGTCACATCTGCATGGGTGGTTTGGGTTAGGGGATGGTTTGTATACTGTATTATTTAAGGCGGTTTGTGTGAGACCACCCCTCTTCCCAGATTTGACTTATTTTCTTTTTGGATTATTAATTAGCCTAATGCTTTTTTGGGTTTTTTTTTCTGCACATATATACTGTTTTTTTACCTGATGCCTAATACAGCTGTAATAAGCTCCTGGAACATCAGGGGTATGGGTAATCCCGCCAAAAAGGCTGCAGTTTTTCTGGAGCTGGAGTCATACGACCCCGGGCTGATATGCTTGCAGGAGACACATCTGACTAACGAGTCCAAAGTATTAATGAAGGATAGAAGGTTTCAAACGCAATTTCACTCAGTCTACTCCTCTTATTCAAGGGGAGTGAGTATATTGGTAAAAAAAGGGATGGCGTTCTCCTGCAGGGATGTCAAAATCGACCCATTGGGTTGTTATATTTTTTTACATTGTTTGATAGAAGGTAGAGCACTTGTAATAGCTAACCTATATATACCCCCCCCATTTAAGTTGGAGATTCTTCACTGTCTGTTAGGATATATGGAGAGCAGGGCAGGCACCCCGATGATAGCGGTGGGGGATTTCAATGCGGTTCTTGATAGCCGTCAGGATAGGCTTCCTTCTGTAATGCGGACGGAAAGGCTGAGGGAGGGAAGGCTCGCTCAGTTCTTGGAGGAGATCGGCTGGTGCGATCTCTGGAGAATTCGTTACCCAAGTAGCAGGCAATTTTCTTGCTACTCAAGTACACACTGCACACTATCACGCATTGACTTAGCAATAGGTAACAAAGAAGCCCACGCACTAGTGAACATGGTAGAATATCGCCCAAGGGGGATATCAGATCACTCTCCCCTGAAGTTAGTAGTGAATATACATGATAAACAAACACATAGGCCATGGACAGTAAATCCAGCATGGCTAGAGGTAATAGGGGGAGCGGAAGAAATATCTCTTGGCCTGAAAGAGTTCATGGCCTATAATTCAGGAACTGCACCAACAGGGGTGGTTTGGGACTCCTTAAAGGCCTTCTTGAGGGGACTTCTAATCCAACATATAACAAGAGTAAAGAAGAGATCAAAAGCACAGGGAGAGCAAATTAGAAGCGAGGTTACGGAGCTTGAAAGACAATATGTACTGGATCCCAGCCCAGGTAAACGGGAGTTATGGACTAGGAAGCAACAAGAGTACAAAGAGGTAATAATCAAAAATGCTGAAAATAGAAGACTCTTCCAGAGGCAGAGATGTTTTGAGGAAGGGGAAAGAGTGGGCCGAATGTTGGCGCTACTGGTTAGTACTAACTCCCCCTCCTCAACGATCTCTACAATCAGGTCCCCAAAAGGGGAAATAACATCTGACCCCGGGAAGATTAAGGAGATATTTTTTGATTTCTACAGCACTCTCTATAAATCAAAAAGGGATGTGGAGAGAGGGGAGGTGGATAAATTTCTTGAGGGGGTTGAACTGCCGACCCTATCCGCAACTGACAGGTCCAATTTAGAATCCCCAGTAACTTTAGAGGAGCTGAAAAGTGCAGTGGCAGGTATGCCTAACCACAAATCCCCAGGCCCCGACGGGCTGCCCCTTGAGATCTATAAATACTATGGGGAGGCTTTGCTCCCTGTTCTTTTGAAAACATTAGAGGGGGCGATAGCAGAGGGTAGACTACCAGACTCGATGACAGAATCTAATATTGTACTTATACAAAAAGAAGGGAAGGACCAAATGGAAGCATCGTCATACAGACCGATTTCACTGCTCTGCTCGGACATTAAAATTCTTGCAAAGGTATTAGCAACTAGGTTAAGCAAATGTATCGCAAAATTGATACATACAGATCAGACAGGGTTTATCCCGCTCAGAGCTACTAGTGTAAACATTAGACGGGCGTACTTGAACCTCCAGGTCCCAGTGGAAAGCGGAGATTCCAGAGCTGTCATGTCCTTGGATATTGCCAAGGCATTTGACAGCCTGGAATGGGAGTACCTTTGGGAAATAATGGAGAGATTCGGATTTGGCCCCTTTTTCATTAACATGGTGAAAATCTTATATAACCGCCCAACAGCCAGACTTAAGATCAATAATGAATACTCAGGAAGTTTACCGCTCGAGAGGGGCACAAGGCAGGGGTGCCCTTTGTCGCCCCTGCTTTTTGCCCTGGCAATGGAGCCACTGGCAGAGGCCGTGAGAAGCGCATCTGGAATACAGGGCTTTAAGAGGAAAAACGGGGAGGAAAAGATCGCACTCTACGCCGATGACGTCTTGGTCTTCTTGGGGGATACAGGACCATCCTTAGCAAAAGCGATGCAGTTGGTAGAAGGGTTTGGGAGGATCTCGGGCCTTGTAGTCAATTGGGAGAAATCAATGTTGCTTCAGATTGACCCAATTGTCAGCCCCCTCCCGGAGGGTATGCCCGGGTTAAAAATCGTAGATAAAATAAAATACCTGGGAGTGGTAATGTCCAAAGATCCTAATCAATATATTCAAGATAACTTGGTCCCTTTATTTGAAAAACTAAAAAAAAAATGTGACATCTGGTGCAGACTCCCCTTGTCGATGGCGGGACGAACGAACTTGATCAGAATGATATGGCTGCCACAATTATTATACACCCTCCATAACTCCCCGATATGGATCGGGAGAAAGTGGTTTTCCAAAATGAATTCCCTGTTTCGGGAATTAATTTGGAAGAAAGGACAGGCTAGGATTAGCCTGCAAACATTGCAGGGCCCTATTGGTAAGGGGGGAATGGCAGTCCCTCACCCTTATAGTTATTACTTGGCCGCCCAACTACAGCATATCGGGGGGTGTGATGCTCCGGGAGAAATGCACGCTAGCAATAAAATTATGCTAGAGGGTAATCTGCACAAATCCCTTGTGGAAGCATTGGAAGCAGGCACACTTCAGCGTACACTGCCAACATATAAGCTAGTAACTAAAACCTGGCAGACAGTGAAGAAGATCATGGGGTATAAGGGCATTACTAAGTTCTCTCCCATATGGCATAACAAATTTCTGCGGGAGCTCTTGACCGTTGAGAAGAATGCTATATGGGAACGCCATGGTATAACCAGAGTAGCCCATTTGGTCAGAGATAATAATATGAAATCCTTCTTAGAATTGAGAACAGAGTACGAAGTCCCGCATAATACATTTTACAGTTATCTCCAGATTAGGCATGCAATGGGCGCACAATTTAGGACCCGCCCCATGGAGACGTGTAGGGCACCACTCCTTAATAAAATAGTCAAGGCTAAAACTTCTAAAGGTTTGATCGCAGCAGTGTATGCGCAGTTAGTGGATAAAATGATACCCACGCAAACAGCCACGGGGATCAGGGAGAGGTGGGAGGCGGACGTGGGGGAGTTGACGGATCACCAGTGGAAAAGAATTCTGGAACATAGTTTGAAGGTATCCGTCTCCCCCTCACAGAGGGCCTCGCACCTCTTCCTGCTTCATAGGGTGTATTACACCCCTAGGAGATTGTATAGATTTGGCCGTAGACCAGATGACAAGTGCCCTAGATGCTCAGGGACGGGAGACCTTATCCACATGGTGTGGAGATGCCCAAAATTAGCGAGATATTGGTCCGAGATTGTTAGAACTATAAACACTAGGTTCAAAGTTAAAGTGGAATTAGAAGCCAGGGAGTGCGTTTTGGGGCTGGTAGGGGGAGAAACGGGGAACCCCAATACAATCTCCACTATAGTAAAGTGCTTATATCAGGCAAGAAAGCTTATAGCGCAATCTTGGCTATCCGCAACACCCCCAACTCCAGAGGATTGGCTTAGGGCCATGAACTCTTTGATATGGACAGAAAAGACCATACATATTAGAAAAGGTAGCTACAATAAGTTTATTAAAATATGGAGACCCTGGATACAAGAGATGAGTACCCAACATCTCCTTTAGCATTTACTGTAAACCTACAGGGAGTGAGTCTTTAAGGCACCAAGACCCGGTTAACCAGATAGAGAACAAATGAAGCTGGATACGGTTCAATTTTTAAACTCAACAGAGTAACCCTTAGAGTTAATAACATGTGAGCAATCACTAAATGCTGGGGGGGAGGGTGGGAGGGGGGAATGTTCGGGGTAGGGGGGAGGGGGGGGGAATGGGAGGGAGGGGCTGAGATTTGGAAAAGAGTGAAAATAGGTCTTATACGACATTGCGAGTATAAAAGTTAGACAATGTGAAACGAGGTGAAGGTGGCAGAGCTCTGCTTACTTATTATGTATGTACTGTATAAGTGTATTGTACTTCGGATTTGGCTGCAAACTCTGTCTACCAATTTTGTCGCATTGTCTGTTTCTTGTTCTTTTAATAATTTTCAATAAAAAGTATTTAAATTTAAAAAAAAAATTGGCAGACTGCTGGTTGGAAGCTAAACAGTGGGGACATTGAGTGGAGAGTGAACAAGTCTTGCTTTTTGACTGCTGGTGATTGCTGGGTGGCATTTTTAGGTGCTTTTTGGGGCTTTTCCTTTTTAACACCTTTTTCTGACACTTTTTAAACAGCTTTTTTTTCTTTGCTTCCTTCAGCCTACTAATTAAGGGGAGTGGTTAATTGGTCACAGGTGCTTGAGGCCTATATAACCTTCTGTAGAACTCATTGTGAGCCTGCTCATCTTTGAGTCTGATGGAACTCTGTCCAAGTGGAACTGGTCTAAGTGGTGAGTTAAAAACCAGAGTTGAAAACAGAAGGTTATAACAGGGGTCATAGTACCTGGGTAGTGTGAGTACCTGAGTGTTGTCTGAGTAGTGTGTGTGGATCGTAAGTACTTGTGTATTGTGCACTATGTACTTGTGTATTGTGAGTGCACGTAGGTCTGCGAGTGCCTGTGTATTGTCTTATTGAGTACCTATGTATTGTCTTGTTGTGTACCTGTGTATTGTCTTGTTGAGTATTAGTTTAAGGAAGCTAGTTGTTATGTAATTTGGACAGGGTATAATCCCCAATCCTCTTTAAATTTAACAGGTATGATGCCCGGCGGGTGTGGTGAGGCGGCTCGGTGTACATCTTGTGGCATGTATGCGTTCCTTGATCATCCAATCAAGGGTGAATACTGCTGTGCAAAATGTAAGCGCATTGTTTCCCTGGAAGCCTAGGTTCTGAATCTGGGGAAGCAACTGTCAGCACTCAGAAGTCCCTCCATACTAAAGGAGAGGCAGGAACGTACACGGCAGGTGCCTGCAGGGGCCAGCACAGAGGCAGGTGGAGACAAAGAGGTGCAGGCACTAGCAAAGAGTAGATGGGTGACAGTCAGGAAGGGTAGAGGGGGAAGTGCCAGGGAGGCCAATCCAGGGCTAGAGCATCCCAATAAGTACACTCCATTGAGTGACATCGGAAAAACCAGTCAGGGACCAGCACTGCTGGAGCTGAGGGACTCTCCTAGCTGCCGGGGGAAGAAATCCTCCAGTGAGAGTGGGGGGGAAGCGAAGGGAAAGGAAAGAAAGTTTCTGGTGGTAGGGTACTCAATTGTTATGCCCCCTACACATGGTCGGACTTTGTTCGGACATGCCGACAACAAAATCCTAGGATTATTTCCGATGGATGTTGGCTCAAACTTGCCTTGCATACACACGGTCACACAAAGTTGTCGGAAAATCCGATCGGTCTAAACGCGGTGACGTAAAACTCGTACGTCGGGACTATAAACGGGGCAGTGGCCAATAGCTTTCATCTCTTTATTTATTCTGAGCATGCGTGGCACTTTGTCAGTCGGATTTGTGTACACACGATCGGAATTTCCGACAAAGGATTTTGTTGTCGGAAAATTTTATAGCCTGCTCTCAAATTTTGTGTGTCAGAAAATCCGATCGAAAATGTGTGATGGAGCCTACACACGGTCGGAATTTCTGACAACAAGGTCCTATCACACATTTTCCGTCTGAAAATCCGACCGTGTGTACGGGGCATAAGAAGGACAGAGAGAGCAATCTGTAACAAAGACATGAAGCGCCAAACTGTATGTTGTCTACCGGGCGTCCGGGTTCAGCACATCACGGATTTGAGGAAGACCCAGCTGTCATGGTGCACGTTGGCACCAATGATAAAATCAGAGGCAGATGGAGTGTCCTAAAGAAGGATTTTAGGGACTTGGGAGCTAAATTGAGGAAAAGGACCTCCAAAGTAGTATACTCTCAGGAATACTACTGGTGTATCGAGCCACACCAGAAAGGCAGAGGGAGATTAGGGAAGTAAACAAGTGGCTGAGAAGCTGGTATAGTAAGGAGGGTTTTGGGTTCCTGGAGGACTGGACCGACTTCTCAGTCGATCACCAGTACTATAGAAGGGACGGACTGCACCTAAATGAGGAGGGTGTAGATCAGCTGGGAATAAAGATGGCCAAAAATGTAGAGGTGTTTTTAAACTAAGAGATGGGGGGAGGGTCCAGAGGTAGAGATAATCAGCGCAGAACATATTCCAGAGGTTAGTATTGGGGGCATTAGTGGTAGGTTGACCAAAGCAAATAAAATCAAGGTAAGTACAGTAGCAAGTCCTAGTTGCAATCTCAGGAACACCCAATAAGAGGATAATATGCGACCAGTCTAAACTACGTGGCACCAATGCCAGGAGCCTGGTGGACAAGATGGGTGAACTAGACATACTGTTGTACGAGGAGGATTTGGATTTTGTGGGAAATTCAGAGACCTGGTTCAACAGCTCTCATGATTGGCTGGCAAACATTCAAGGGTATACCCTTTATCGCAAGGATAAAGAGGGTAAAAAAGGGGGAGGGGTATGCCTATATATCAAGAATAATGTACAAGTAAATGTGAGAGATGACATCACTAAGGGAGCTAGGAAGGTGGTGGAATCCCTATGGGTAGCGCTCCAAAGGGATAAAGCTAAGAGGAAAATAATACTGGGAGTATGCTATAGGCCCCCTAACTTGAGGGAGGAAGGGGAGACAGATCTCCTATCACAATTTGGATTAGCAGCAAGGATGGGAAGTGTTATCATAATGGGCAATTTTTACTATCCAGGCATAGACTGGGCGGAGGGAACAGCACATTCATCTAAGGTTTGCCAATTCCTAAATGTCTTGCAGGACAATTTTATGGGTCAGATGGTAGACGCACCAACTAGAAATAAAGCATTACTGGATCTACTGATTACCAACAATACAGACCTGTGGAAATATAGGTAACAGCGATCACAGGCCAATTGGCTTCAGTATAAATCATACAAATAGGAAACATAAGGGGAATACAAAGACACTGAATTTCAAAAGAGCCAACTTCCCTAAACTACGATCTTTGCTAGAAGGCATAAATTGGGATAAAATCTTAGGAACAAAGAACACGGAGGAGAGATGGATTTGCTTTAAGAGCATATTAAATAAGGGAATTAGCCAATGCATCCCATTGGGTAATAAATTTAAAAAAGCGAACAGGAGTCCTAGATGGCTTTACTACAATGTAAAAATGCATATAAAAGCAAAGGAGAAGGCCTTCAAAAAATACAGGGTTGGGGGATCATCATCAGCATTCAGACTTTATAAAGAATGCAACAAGAAATGTAAGAGTGCAATAAGGACGGCTAAGATAGTACATGAAAGATATATAGCGGAGGAGAGCAAAAAAAATCCCAAGAAATTCTTTAATTATGTAAACTGTAAAAAAGGGAGGACAAACCATATTGGCCCCATAAAGAATGAGGAAGGACATCTGGTTAAAAAGGATGGGGAGATGGCGAAGGTATTGAATTTATGCTTCTCCCCAGTCTTCATGAGGGAATCAGGGGGCTTTAGTAACCAAAACTGAAGTGTTTATCCTCATGACACATCACAGGAAGCACCTCCATGGTTAACAGTGGACAGAATTAAAATTAAACTTGGGAAACTTAACATTAATAAATCACCGGGACCAGATGGCTTTCACACGAGGTAACTTGGGGAACTCAGTCAAGTAATTGCCAGACCATGGTTCCTAATTTTTACTGACAGTCTACTGACTGGAATGGTACCAGCTGATTGGAGAAAAGCCAATGTAGCACCAATATTTAAAAAGGGCCCAAAATACATCCCTGTACATCAATAGTATGTAAACTCTTGGAGGGGATGATAAGGGACTAAATACAAGATGTTAGTAATGAGAACAGTCTCATTAGCAGTAATCAGTATGGATTCATGAAAAATTGTTCTTGCCAAACCAATCTATTAACCTTCTATGAGGAGGTGAGTTGCCATCTAGATAAAGGAAGGCCTGTAGACGTGGTGTATCTGGATTTTGCAAAAGCATTTGACACAGTTCCCATAAATGTTTATTGTACAAAATAAGGTCTGTTGGCATGGACCATAGGGTGAGTACATGGATTGAAAACTGGCTACAAGGGTGAGTTCACAGGGTGGTGGTAAATAGGGAGTACTCGGAATGGTCAGGGGTGGGTAGTGGGGTCCCCCAGGGGTGGGTAATGGGGTCCGCAGCATGTTGAAACCTTGCAAAAAGATCATAACAAATTAATGAGGTGGGAAACTACATGGCAAATGAGGTTCAATGTAGAAAATGTAAAATAATGCATTTGGGTGGCAAAAATATGAATGCAATCTATACACTGGTGGGAGAACCTCTGGGGGAATCTAGGATGGAAAAGAACCTGGTGGTCCTAGGAGATAATAGGCTCAGCAATGGCTTGCAATACATAGCTGCTGATAACAAAGCAAACAGAATATTGGCATGCATTAAAAAGGGGATTAATGCCAGAGATAAAACTATAATTCTCCCACTCTGCAAGACTGTGGTCTGGCCGCACCTAGAGTATGCTGTCCAGTTCTGGGCACCAGTCCTCAGGAAGGATGTACTGGAAATGGAGCAAGTACAAAGAAGGGCAACAAAGCTAATAAAGGGGCTGGAGGATATTAGTTATGAGTAGGGATGAGCTAAGAGCTCGAGTCAAACTCATGTTCGACTCGAACATCGGCTGTTCGCCAGTTCGCCGAACAGCGAACAATTTGGGGTGTTTGCAGCAAATTCGAAAGCCGCGGAACACCCTTTAAAAGTCTATGGGAGAAATCAAAAGTGCTAATTTTAAAGGCTTATATGCATGGTATTGTCATAAAAAAGTGTTTGGGGACCTGGGTCCTGCCCCAGGGGACAAGGATCAATGCAAAAAAAAGTTTTAAAAACGGCCGTTTTTTCGGGAGCAGTGATTTTAATAATGCTTAAAGTGAAACAATAAAAGTGTAATATTCCTTTAAATTTCATACCTGGGGGGTGTCTATAGTATGCTTGTAAAGGGGCGCATGTTTCCCGTGTTTAGAACAGTCTGACAGCAAAATGACATTTCAAAGGAAAAAAAGTCATTTAAAACTACTGATTTGCCGGTCCGACAATACACATAAAAGTTAATTGATAAAAACGGCATGGGAATTCCCCACAGGGGAACCCCGAACCAAAATAAAAAAAAAAAAATGACGTGGGGGGTCCCCCTAAATTCCATACCAGGCCCTTCAGGTCTGGTATGGATATTAAGGGGAACCTCGGCCAAAATTAAAAAAAAAATGGCATGGGGTCCCCCTCAAAATCTATACCAGACCCTTCAGGTCTGGTATGGGTTTTAAGGGGAACCCCGCGCCAAAATTGTTTTTAAAAATGGCGTGGGGTCCCCCCAAAAATCCATACCAGACCCTTATTCGAACACGCAACCTGGCAGGCAGCAGGAAAAGAGGGGGGATGAGAGCGCCCCCCCTCCTGAACCGTACCAGGCCACATGCCCTCAACATTGGGAGGGTGCTTTGGGGTAGCCCCCCAAAACACCTTGTCCCCATGTTGATGGGGACAAGGGCCTCATCCCCACAACCCTTGCCCGGTTGTTGTGGGGGTCTGCAGGCAGGGGGCTTATCCGAATCTGTAAGTCCCCTTTAACAAGGGGACCCCCAGATCCCGGCCCTCCCCCCTGTGTGAAATGGTAAGGGGGTACAAAAGTACCCCTACCATTTCACAAAAAAAATGTCAAAAATGTTAAAAATGACAAGAGACCATTTTTGACAATTCCTTTATTTAAATGCTTCTTCTATCTTCTTTCTTCTATCTTCTATCTTCTATCTTCTATCTTCTATCTTCCTTTGGTTTCTTCCTACTTCTTCTTCTGGTTCTTCTGGTTCTTCCTCCGGTGTTCTCGTCCGGCATCTTCCTCCATGGCGTCTTCTTCCCTTCTTCTCCTCGGGCCGCTCCGCATCCATGACGGCATGGAGGGAGGCTCCCACTGTGTGGCGCTTCTCCTCTTCTGACAGTTCTTAAATAAGGGGGACGGAGCCACCCGGTGACCCCGTCCCCTCTGATGCACGGGGACTTGACGGGGACTTCCTTGTGGCATTCCCCCTGACGTCAGAAGGGGCCGGGTCACCCGTTACGTAACCCCGCCCCCTCTGATGTCACGGGGATTGCCACAGGGAATTCCCTGTCAAGTCCCCGTGTGTCAGAGGGGGGTGGGGTAACCTGGTGGCCCCGCCCCCTGTTATTTAAGAACCGTCAGAAGAGGAGAAGCGTCACACAGCGGGAGCCTCCCTCCATGCCATCATGGATGCTGAGCGGCCCCAGGAGAAGAAGGGAAGAAAATGCAGTGGAGGAAGATGCCTGACGAGAACACCAGAGGAAGAACCAGAAGAAGAAGAAGATGGAGGATGAAACCGAAGGAAGATAGAAGGTAGAAGAAAGAAGATAGAAGAAAGAAGACGCATTTAAATAAAGGAATTGTCAAAAACTGTCTCTTGTCATTTTTAACATTTTTGACAGTTTTTTAGTGAAATGGTAGGGGTAAGTACCCCCTTACCATTTCACACAGGGGGGGCGGGATCTGGGGTCCCCTTGTTAAAGGGGGCTTCCAGATTCCGATAAGCCCCCCGCCTGCAGACCCCCACAACCACCGGCCAGGATTGTGGGGATGAGGCCCTTGTCCTCATCAACATGGGGACAAGGTGTTTTGGGGGGCTACCCCAAAGCACCCTCCCAATGTTGAGGGCATGTGGCCTGGTACGGTTCAGGAAGGGGGACCCGCTCTCTTATCCCCCCTCTTTTCCTGCAGCCTGCCAGGTTGCGTGCTCGGATAAGGGTCTGGTATGGATTTTTTGGGGGACCCCATGCCATTTTTTTTAATATAGCGCAGGGTTCCCCTTAAAATCCATACCAGACCTGAAGGGTCTGGTATAGATTTTGAGGGTGACCCCACGCCATTTTTAAAAAAAATGTTTGGCCGGGGTTCCCCTTAATATTCATACCAGACCTGAAGGGCCTGGTATGGAATTTAGGGGGACCCCCCACGTCATTTTTTTTTTTTAAATTTTGGTTCAGGATTCCCCTGTGGGGAATTCCCATGCCGTTTTTATCAATGAACTTTTATGTGTATTGTCGGACCGGCAATTCATTAATAGCCGCGAGTAGTTTTAAATGACTTTTTTTCCTTTGAAATGTCATTTTGCTGTCAGACTGTTCTAAACACGGGAAACATGCGCCCCTTTACAGGCATACTATAGACACCCCCCAGGTACGAAATTTAAAGGAATATTACACTTTTATTGTTTCACTTTAAGCATTATTAAAATCACTGCTCCCGAAAAAACTGCCTTTTTTAAAACTTTTTTTTGCATTGATCCATGTCCCCTGGGGCAGGACCCAGGTCCCCAAACACTTTTTATGACAATAACTTGCATATAAGCCTTTAAAATTAGCACTTTTGATTATTCATGTTCCTGTCCCATAGACTTTAACGGTGTTTGCGTGTTCGAACAAATTTTTTACCTGTTCGCAAGTTCTGGTGCGAACCGAACAGGGGCGTGTTCGGCTCATCCCTAGTTATGAGGAAAGGTTGCGAGCACTGAACTTATTCTCTCTGGAAAAGAGACGCTTGAGAGGGGATATGATTTCAATATACAAATACCATACTGGTGACCCCACAATAGGGATAAAACATTTTCGCAAAAGGGAGTTTAACAAGACTCGTGGCAACTCATTAAAATGAGAAGAAAATAGGTTTAACCTTAAACTACGTAGAGGGTTCTTTACTGTAAGAGCAGCAACGATGTTGAATTCCCTTCCACAGGCGGTGGTCTCAGTGGGGGGCATTGATAGTTTCAAGAAAATATTAGATAAGCACCTGAACGACTGCAACATACAGGGATATACAATGTAAAACTGATATGTAATCACACACATAGGTTGGACTTGATGAACTTGTGTCTTTTTTCAACCTCACCTACTATGTAACTATGTATGTAACTATGATGAGGAGGAAGGAGTTTAATAAACAGGCAGGGGTAAAGCTATTTCCAGTGCTGGCAAGGAGAGAGAGAGAGAGACAGAGAGAGAGAGAGAGAGAGAGAGAGAGAGAGAGAGAGAGAGAGAGAGAGAGAGAGAGAGAGAGAGAGAGAGGGAGAGAGAGAGAGAGAAGAGAGAGAGAGAGGGAGGGAGGAGAGAGAGAGAGAGAGAGAGAGGGCAGGGAGAGAGCAGAGAGCAAGAGGGGACAGGGAGAGAAAGAGAGGGGGCAGAGAGAGAGAGGGCAGGGAGAGAGTAGAGAGCAAGAGGGGGGCAGGGAGAGAAAGAGAGGGGGCAGAGAGAGAGAGGGCAGGGAGAGAGAAGAAAGCAAGAGGGGGGCAAGGAGAGAAAGAGAGGGGGCAGGGAGAGAGAGAGAGCAGGGAGAGAGCAGAGAGCAAGAAGGGGGCAGGGAGAGAAAGAGAGGGGGCAGGGAGACAGAGGGGGCTGGGAGAGAGAGAGAAAGCAGGGAGAGAGAGAGAGGGTCAGGGAGAGAGAGAGGGGAAGCAGGGAGAAAGAGAGAGAGTGGGGGAGGAACAGGGAGAAAGAGAGAGAGTGGGGGAGGGACAGGGAGAGAGAGAGGGTCAGGGAGAGAGAGAGGGTCAGGGAGAGAGAGAGAGAGGGTCAGGGAGAGAGGGGGGAGTCAGGGAGAGAGAAAGGGAGAGGGGGGTCAGGGAGAGAGAGAGAGGGGGTCAGGGAGAGAGAGGGTGGGTCAGGGAGAGAGAGGGGGTCAGGGAGAGAGGGGGGTCAGAGAGAGAGGGAGGGGGGTCAGTGAAATTGCTCACTCACTTGGAATGCTCCCAGAGCTCTCTGTCTCATTCCGCAGTTTTTCAGTGTTGCTGTCAGCTTGCCTGCTTCTTTTTAATCCTCCCACCCACCTCTACTTCACAGACGGAACACACAAGCAGGGAGGGAGGGGAGGAAAAGGGGACGTGTGTGAAGCTGCTCAGGGCAAACTACAGGCATGCTGGAGTGGATGGAGCAGTGTAGGGAATGGATCCTCTCCACCTAGGACAGTTGCCCTTCCCAAACCTTCACCCACACACAGTGACACACAGAGAGCAGAGGACGGAGCGGCCATTGGAGGAGGGAGGGGGAGGAGCAGGCGGATGTTTTTTCCAGGGGGCGACAACTAATTTCAGCAGCCCTCACTTACTTCTCCTACTGGCTTGTAACTCTTGCCGGATGGTTCCCCACCTCCTCCCTCCCAGGGGCCGTGGCTGCGCCCTAGGTGGCAGTGCGCCCTAGGCGACAGCCTAGTTCACTTAGTGGTAGCACTGCCCTGGGCAGAAGTACTAGCCACTGTGCTGCCATATAGTTACAATTGTCAGGGCTGGGCTCAGCCCTTCCTTCTCTGAGCTGGCCGCTCAGCTATCAGTTGATTGCCAGCTCCTATCTCTCCACAATGACTCACCTGTTGATGATATCCTGCTCATCAGTCCTCCTTACTTAGGCTGTCCAGCTCAGATCTTCTCTGCCTTCGCCTGGTCAACATCACAGAGACTATCTAATGTGTTCCTGTTAAAGACTTGCTTGGCTGATGTCTCTTCTGGTTCCAGATCCTGCTTGCTGTTCAACTACGCTGAATTTCTGGTTTGCTGATATCCTGGCCTGTTCTGAAGTACACTGATCACTGGCTTCCTTATTTCCTGGCTTGTCTGACTATCCGTTCCGGTTACCAAACTTTGGCTATGCTTTGACTACATTTGTTCTATTTACTTTTATTATTTAATAAACAAGTGTGATTTAACTGGACTTCTCTCTGTTCAGGCCATGAATTCAGAACATGCAGTTCATCCACTTGTTGGTAATATTTTCTCCAGATTGGATGACCAGGATCACCGCATGGATCAGTTTGCCATAGCGTTACAGACGATCCTGAGTCGCACGGCTCACCTGGAATCTCCCACTCTGGATGCTCCCGTGTTGCAGGCAATCCCTGCTGCTGCTCCATTCTCTGTGCAGACACCCCCTCGAGTATTACCTCTGTAAGAGGTATGTCTGGTTTTGCTCTGCTTTCAGATTTGGGGGTTATCTAGTTCAATGCAGAGGGTTTCTCAGCCAGGTTGAGATATACTTTGTGATGCAGTCCCAGGAGTTTCCCACGGACAGAAGCAAGGTAGGTTTTGTGATATCTTTGCTTTCTGAGAGACCCTTGACCTGGGCAAACCCTCTACGGGAGACGCAAAAACCCGTTGTCCTGGTTTACCGAGAGTTTGTGGCCTCCTTTAAAGGGGTATTTGACGTTCCCACACGCTCCACTTCTGCTGCCAAAAGCAACGTGTCCATCAAACAAGGTACGAGAACTGTTGCCGATTACGCCATTGACTTCCGTACTCTGGCAGCAGAGGTTACGTGGAATAATGAGGCCCTCGTGGCTGCTTTTTCTCATGATCTCTTGGATAACGTCAAAGATGAGATAGCAGCCCAAGACATACTCACTTGATCTCGTTTACCATTCTTATTGACTCCAGATTCCGAGAAAGACTATCCATTAAGGAGTGCTTGCAGAAGCCTCCTGTACTTTCGGCTCCGAGCTTTGAGGTCCCACCCTTGCCTTCCTCACCTCCCATGCCTCCTGGTACCGAGTCGGTCAGAGAAAGTGAACCCATGCACTTGGGCTTCACACGTCTCTCAGCGAATGAGAGAGCCCTTAGGAGGAGGGAGAGATTGTGCCTTTATTGTGGCCAGGCAGGTCACTTTTTGAAGTCTTGCCCTACCCGTCGAGGGAACGCCCGAACCTTGAGGTCCTGTCACGGACAGACCTTAGGTGCCATTGTTTCGTCCCCAGCTATCCAGAAGGATAAGCCCCTGGTTCTGGTTACCCTTCCTTGGGCTGAGTCATCCGTTGAGATACAGGCTCTAATTGACTCTGGGGCTGCAGGCCTGTTCATTGATGCTGCCTTTGTATTGAAGCACTCAATTCTGTTGCAGCTGCGTGCCACTCCACTTGCCATTGAGGCTCTTGACGTGAGACCTCTACAGCCTGCCCATGTGACTTATGAGACTGCTCCGTTGTCCATGGCCATAGGGGCTCTTCAACATGAGATAATCCAATTCCAAGTTATTTCCTCACCTAAATTTACGCTGGTTATTGGTTATCCTTGGTTACAGAGGCACAACCCATCTTTTCATTGGCTTCATGCTGAGGTTCTCTCCTGGTCGCCACAATGCAGTAAGACATGCTTTCAGAATGTGGCTAAGGTCCTGTGCACCTCTTCACTCTCCTCCCTGTTGGAGGAGTACCGCAATTTTAGCAATGTCTTTGACAAAGGTCAAGCCAGTAGTTTGCCTCCACACCGGTCATATGATTGCGCAATTGAACTTAAGTGTGTGTTCACACCAGACACAGTTCCGTGCACTTTTTTTCTGCACAAAATGCATGCACAGTGTTTTCAATGTATACCAATGGCTCTAATTCACACCATGCAATCAGTTTCTGGTCAGTTTCTGCACCTGAAACTGACTGCATGGTGTGAACTAGAGCCATTGGAATACATGGAAAACACTGTGCATGCATTTTTAGTGCAGAAAAAAGCACACGGAACTGAACGAACTGCATCTGGTGTGAACTGGCCCTCAACCTGGTGCCATACCCCCTCGTGGCTGGGTTTACTCTTTGTCGGTCTCGGAGGATAAGGCCATGGAGGAGTATGTTGAAGACGCACTTTCTCAAGGTTTTATCCGCAAATCATCATCTCCTTCTGGTGCTGGTTTCTTCTTTGTGAAGAAGAAGAGTGGTGAACTGAGACCTTTTATGGATTATAGGGGTCTCAATTGTTTCACGATTAAGATTGCTTATCCAATTCCATTGATCACAGAGTTATTTGACCGCCTCAAGGGAACAACAGTTTTCACAAAGCTTGATTTGAGAGGGAAATACAATGCATGCATTTAATACCAGAACAGGCCATTATGAGTACCTCGTAATGCCATTTGGCCTTTGTAACGCAGTTTTCAGGAATTTATTAACAGTGTCCTCCGAGATTTGTTTTAGTTATGTGTGGTTGTTTTTCTCGCAATATCCTCATATTTTCCAAGTCCCTAGAGAGCCACCACACAAATGTCTGTCGTGTTCTTCAGAAACTAAGAGAACAATCTCTATTGTAAATTGGAGATGTGCGAGTTCCAACGTGAACAGGTTAAATTCCTGGGTTATGTAATTTCCACTGCTGGTTTTTCGATGGACCCAGAGAAACTTTCAGCAGTTCTACAGTGGCCCCAACCCTTGGGGTTACAACTTCTGCAATGTTTTCTTGGCTTTGCCAATTATTATCGGAAGTTTATTCATAAATTTTCATCTCTGGTCAAGCCCCTGACTGATATGACCAGAAAGGACGGTAACTAAAAGAGTTGGTCTCCGGAGTCAATTAAGGCCTTTGAGAGTCTTAAGGCTGTCTTTGTTTCTGCTCCTGTGTTGACACATCCTAATCCTACGTTACCTTTTTATCCTTGGGGTTGATGCTTCTGAGACTGGAGTTGGCGCCCTTCTGTCTCAACGCCCTACCTCTGAGAGCGCTATGCATCCTTGTGGCTACTTTTCCAAAAAATTGTCACCTGGTAATGCAATTACGAGATTGGGGACAGAGAGTTGTTAGCAATCATTTTAGCCCTGAAAGAATGGAGACATCTCCTCGAAGGTACCAC
The DNA here is from genome assembly GCA_037952925.1 of Lithobates clamitans. Classification (NCBI taxonomy): domain Eukaryota; kingdom Metazoa; phylum Chordata; class Amphibia; order Anura; family Ranidae; genus Lithobates; species Lithobates clamitans. The sequence goes on from JBBGZY010000438.1 coordinate 8,821,121, forward strand.
TGTGCCGATTCTCATTTTTACTGACCATAAGAATCTCACATTCTTGTCTGAGGCTAAACGCCTCTCTCCCAGAAGGGCGCGATGGGCTCTTTTCTTGTCAAGTTTCAATTACATTGTCTAATTTTTACCCGGAACTAAGAATGTAAGGGCTGACACTTTGTCGCGACAATTTTCTTCTTCTTCCAAGATGGAGTAGGTTCCGGTTCCTGTGATTCCTCCTGATCGTTTTCTGGCTACGGTTCGCACCAGTCTCACTTATCCTTTTGCGTGACAAAATTTTTGCCGCTCAGGTCCATGCTCCTCCTGAGAAACCTTGTGACCGCTGCTTTGCCCTCAGAGTCTCCATACTGCAGTGCTCAAGACTTACCATTCTCCAAAGGCTGCTGGTCACCCTGGGAAGAATCAACTCTTTTGGGCCATTTCCCCAACAATTCTGGTGGCCTAGTCTATGTTCTAATGTAGCCGCCTTTGTAGCTGCTTGTTCTGTGTGTGCTAAGAGTAAGACTTAATGACACCTTCCAGTGGGTCTCCTACAACCTATACCCAATGGAGAGAGGCCTTGGACCCACCTGTCTATGAATTTCATTGTGGAGTTACCCAACTCCCAGGGCAACACAATTATCCTTATGGTGGTTGACCGGTTCTAGAAACTGTCTCATTGTATTGCACTTAAGAAGTTGCCCACATCTAAGGAACTGGCTTCCATTTTTGCTCGTGAGATCTTTTGCTTACATGGGCTACCCAAGGTGATCGTCTCGGACAGGGGTAGTCAGTCTGTGTCCCGTTCTGGTGAGCCTTTTGTGCACAGTCGGGAATTTAGCTTGCTTTCTCCTCTGTACGGTATATCAACCACAGTCTAATGGGTCCACAGAACAAGCCAACCAGTCCTTGGAGCAGTTCCTACATTGCTATATTTCTGACCATCATAACAACTGGGCAGACCTCTTACCCTGGACAGAGTTTGCTCACAGTAGTGCCTTGAATTATGCTTCCTGATTGCCCCAGTTTATGGCGAACTATGGTTTCCAACCTTCCACGTTGCCTGACTCATTTGATTTGTTCCGCAGAGCATTCCTGCTCTTTGTTCAACTTGGGCACAAGTCCAGGAGGCTTTGTGACATGCTAATTATAGGTACAGACTCCATGCTGACCGCAGACGCCTGCCTGTGCCTTCCTACCAGGTTGGGAACAGGGTCTGGCTGTCATCTTGCAACCCCTGATTCGGTGTTTCCTTTCTGAAGTTGGCACCCTGGTTTATTGGGCCTTTCCTTATTCTCCACAGGATTAACCCAGTGGCTGACGCTTTAGACCTTCCTTCTAATATGCGTATCTCAAAATGTATTCCATGTCTCCTTATTAAAACCTTTGGTCTTCCAACACTTTACCACCTCGGTGCCAAATGGCGTTGTCACATGATGCAGCATGTCGTCATGTGATCGGAGCTCTGTCCCTAATGGCTATGCGATCAATAGGTTTGGGGCAGGCTATTAGAGGGAGTGGAGAGATGCAGTGGGCAGTGTCAGCATGCTGAGTGCACGTTCTTGCACCTCCATCAGCGTACCACCCTAGGCAAGGCGGGGGGAGGATACAAGCAAGCCGCCGCATAACATGGCAGCGAGTGACATAATAACGTAGCGACGATCATCGCTCCTGCGCCACATCACATGTCCGCAACCATACAGAGTGAAATGTAAACACAAGTAGAAAGGGGAGGAATTTGGGACTTTAGATGAGGCACGGTTAAGCGCCTCCATCCCTATATCAAATATATGAAGGGGAATTTGGGACTTTAAATGAAGCAGTTGAAATGTGGAGGTGAGAGTAATAAATATTTTATTCATAACAAAATGAGTAAAAAAAATATGAATTTATATATATATAGATATAGGCACATGGTGTAGACATGATAATACAAAGGTATAAATAAATACATGAATCAAGATAAATGCATAATGATCAATTGATAATATGTACAACAGCAATATGGCCTACAAGTGCCAAAAGCAGCATGCCCGGCACCCATGTTAATAATCGCATGGTATGAATATAAATATACTAAATTAATGTTGATGACATCATCAGGGCATAATAAGTATCTCTGTAGCATCAAGTATAGTCGACACATTTCGTGGATGTTTCTCCACTCATCAGGAGCAGATGCGACAGATTCTTGTGAAGCATACAAATATAATAATAATAATAATATAATAAAATATAATAAATATAATAATATCCCCTGATGGACAATCTCACCCATAGTGCATCTGCTTCCTGCTTGAATAGTTTGTCATTGGAGTATATTCTGCACAACCTGAGATACTGGGCTTGGGGATACTATTAATAAGAGGGGTGGGATGAAAACTGCTAGCGTGTAGGAGGGTATACACCGCTTCTTCACCGCTGCTGCCCATTGAACTGAATGGGCACCGCTACCGAACTGCTGGCAAAGCATAGTTTTAATCCTTTTCGGCCGCTAGCGGGGTTTAAAACCACCCCGCTAGCATCCGAAAACCCCCGCGAAAACAATGATAAAGCATCGCTAAAAATAAATAAAAATGTGAAAGGGGCCTTAGACCGAAAACTCCATCATTATGGATGTCTGTCTAATCTTGTGAGGTGTGCCTATACTCTGAGTTACAGATTTACCGCATATATGTTGTTATGTATGTCTTGATGCTAATATGTACCTTTTCTGGATATATGATGAAATAACTACTGCTGTACTTATACAGTTATATATATCATATGTAATACTTATACACATTTCTCTACTTTGTTTTTAAATATACCAGCACCTACCCAGTATCTGTCCTGAGGAAGCTAATATTTAGTGAAATGCATCGATGAGCAAGTTTTGGAGGCGTTTTTGGATCAATTTTCTTTAATAGACATATCATTAAGTCAATCTTTATACTTTCGATCCAGCCTTCTGTAACTGTACTATTGGGTAACTGGTAACTGTGTCTTTATAGGGTGTTGATTGTATGTTTTCTATATGTTTTTTAATTATGTTGTAATACAATTTATAATTTTTTAATGATTTCTCCTCTCATTATGCACCCACAAAGTCAACCTATTTTTTAAGTTTCTCAATCCTTATATATATATTTTGGATGTTGGCATGGTGAGGGTCCTCCCTTCCCGTGTATAATAGTGGTATTGCTACAGTTATTATACATGTCATCTTCCAGCTGTCTATGGTTGTTAAGTGCTTGCCGACCACCGCTGCCTGTACATTGTACATGGCACGAACAGGCAAATAGGCGTACAGGTACGTCCCTTTAAATTTGCCGCCGTGCCATCGCGTGGGTGCACGCTCCCGCTGTGAGCTCCGTGAGTGTGATCGCGAGTCCCGCGGACTCGATGTCTGCGGGGATACCTGCGATCGTCTCACGGAGAGGAAGAACAGGGAAATGCTGATGTAAACAAGCATTTCCCAATTCTGCCTAGTGACAGGACACTGATCACAGCTCCCTGTAATCGAGAGCAGTGATCAGTGTCGTGTCACACATAGTCCCTCCCCCCACAGTTAGAATCACTCCCTAGTACACACTTAACCCCTACAGCGCCACCTAGTGTTAACCCCTTCACTGTCAGTCACATTTACACAATAATCAATGCATTTTTAATCGCACTGATCGATATATAAATGTGAATGGTCCCAAAAAAGCACCAAAAGTGTCCAATGTGTCCGCCATAATGTCGTAGTCATGATTAAAAAAGCCATAAAACTATCCCCTATTTTGTAGACGCTATAACTTTTGCGCAAACCAATCAATAAACGCTTATTGCAATTTTTTTTACCAAAAATATGTAGAAGAATACATATCGGCCTAAACTGAGGAAAAAAAAATGGGTTTTTTTTATATATTTTTGGGGGATATTTATTATAGCAAAAAGTAAAAAATACCGTATATACTCGAGTATAAGCCAAGTTTTTCAGCACTTTTTTTGTGCTGAAAGTGAAACCCCTCAGCTTATACTCGAGTCACTGCCATCTCTGCATACCTGATCAGCCCGTGTCATGCTCAGACAGCAGCCGACCAGTGTAAAAAAGCCGCGCCTCCACCTTGTCCTCGTCCGTGATGGGGGAACACTCAGTTTCCCAGCAGTGAGTCAGTGTTCAGTGTTACGCCTTTCACGGACGTCCTCTCGTCCTCATCCCACGGATGAGAGGATGTCTGTGATAGGCAGAACACTAACACTGACTGCTTAGAAAATGAGTGTTCCACCTATCATGGATGAGGACAAGGAGGAGGAGTGGCTTTTGTGCACTGGATGGCCGCCCTCTGACTGCATGACACAGGCTAATCAGGTAGGCAGATTGTCACAGGGAGGCTGCAATAGACACAGGGATGCATGTAATGGACACAGGGAGGATGCAATGGACACATGGATGCATGTAATGGACACAGGGAGGCTTCAGTGGACACAGGGATGCATGTAATGGTCACAGGGAGGCTGCAATGGACACAGGTATGCATGTAATAGACACAGGGAGGCTGCAATGGACACAGGGATGCATGTAATGGACACAGGGAGGCTGCAATGTAATGGACACAGGAATGCATGTAATGGACACAGGGAGGCTGCAATGGTCACAGGAAGGCTGCAATGGTCACAGGGAGGCTGCAATGGACACAGGTAAAGCATGCAATGGACACAGGGAAAGCATGCAATGGACACAGGGAGGTATGCAATGGACACAGTGAGGCATCCAGCTGCAGATGGGCATTGTTGACCCTCTTTTTCCACTCACAGTAGCTGCTGCATTTCTCACCCTTGGCTTATACTTGAGTCAATAAGTTTTCCCAGTTTTTTGTGGTAAATTATGTGCCTCTGCTTATATTCGGGACGGCTTATACTCGAGTACATACGGTAATGCGTTTTTTTTCAAAATTATCACTATTATCAAAATAAAAACCGCAGAGGAGATCAAATACCACCAAAAGAAAGCTCTATTTGTGGGGGAAAAAAGGACGTCAATTTGTCGACACGACCACGCAATTGTTAGTTAAAGTGACGCAATGCTGAATCGCAAAAAGTGCTCTGGTCTTTGGCCAGCCAAATGGTCCGGGGCTGAAGTGGTTAAGGAATATCACAGGTGCAGGCACCACCAAGTCCATAACAAATGACAATGCACTAGCATTGACCATTCACTTGCATGGTCCCCTTTCTTGGTCTGTCAAACTGCATGCACAGATAAATGTTCTGGTATGGAATTGGGGTGACCCCCATGTCATTTTCCATGTCATTTGCATAGGAGTCCCCCTTAAAATCTGTACTGAATCTGAGAGTCTGGCATGAATTTTAGAGGGATCCATTTAATTTTTTTTGCTTGCGGTTCTCCTTTAAAATTCATGCCAGATTTTAAGAACCTGGTTATTTATTTGGGCAGGACCCCATGTCATTTTTTTGTGGCCTCACCCCCAAAAAACCACCATACAACCCTCCCCACCCAGTGCCCAGGCGCCCAAAGCATTAAAATGGAGACCATTATTTGATAAATTTAACTTCTCTTGACTTCAATGAGGTTTGGATTCAGGATCAGAAATCCCACTTTGGCTCAGGCCTTTGTGCCGCACACTGCTGCATCCTTTGAAAGGAAAAAAAATAAACACTAAGGGCAAAATTAGCATGCACTAAAATCACCTGACGTTATCACTCATGTTCAATGCACTCCCTATTGTCATAGTATAAATAAAAGTTAGGCATACACTAGTTAGGCCTATTATCCCTGCATAAAACCATCCATCTTTTTGCCAATTTTACACTGCTGTATCCTTTGTAGTATCTATTTTGTAATATAACCCATACCTGTGCTTTTTGTCTCTAGTAAGTGTGGCGCTAGTCTAGCTCATTCAAACAGTAGTAAACCGCTTTTTTTTTTAAGCCTGTAAGACAATGGCATAATGCGCTAATATGAATCGCATACTAGCACATTATAAAATACCTTAGAACTAAGGCCTCCAGAAACATACTGTCACCGCTGAAGACGCTTCCATCTTCACCAAGTCTTCATTCCGGGTTCATGTCCTCTGATTGGCCGCGATGACATCACTCCTGTGCATGCAAATGGCCTGACATCCAAGAAGAGTGGGACACTGAAAGCTGTTGCAGCTATCTGAGGATGATAAAGGGCTGATCCTATGTGACTCAAGTATATATGAAGTGATTTCCTGGATGCAATTCTGAGATGGGTTTCACCTATATTGAGTACTCCAGCACTTTGGAATTTTATTGCACACGGGGCACCTTCACCTAAATAGACTATTATTTGATGTTTCATATTTGTGCCAATTTTGTTTATAATCTTGCTTTGAGGACATTCAAGGTCCATATCATTGGTTATTTTACACATTGGTTACTTTGCACAATATTTTTTATCTGCACTTTTTGAAGATAATTAAGGTTCAGAGTATTTATTTACTTTGCACATAGCAGATTTTGTACATTTGTGTTTGCACTTTATCGTTAGGAGATAATCAAGGTCCATAGTGTTTGCTTATTTTTCACATTGTTCATTTGCACAGTGTTTCTAATTTTTTTTTCCATAAAATTTTTGTTTCTAATTTTATATGTGTATCGATTATATGTAAGTTCAAGGAACAGCGCACATATTTTTTGGAAAACTTGTTTATTTGCCCAGTGTTGGGATATATAGGTTGCAACAGTCCCATCCGGATTATCTTTTCATTTAAACCAGGGATATGCAATTAGCGGACTTCCAGCTGTTGAAAAAATACACGTCCTATCATGCCTCTGCCCCTGGGTGTCATGCTTGTGGCTAGGCCTCATGGGACTTGTAGTTCTGCAACAGCTGGAGGTCCGCCAATTGCATATCCCTGATTTAAACCTTGTTGGCAGTAGCATTGCTAGGGGGTGGCTTCTGGGGCCCATAGCCCTGAGTCTTTTATCAGGTGCAGCTGGGGTTCTGCCACTGTGTGGAGGGGGGCCCAAGACCTGCTATCTCCCCCTGCACCACTTGTTGGTGCACCAAGCTTAAGATCTTTTAATTTTAACTACAGGCTTTGGCCTGTAGGCATCCACTAGATGAAGCTAAGTATCAAAGGAATTTTCTTACTTAGCATCGTCTAAAGGCCAAATGTGTTATTTTCCCTTTTCAACTAATGAAAAACATTCAACTACCACAAGAAATAGCCTCAGTTTTCCCCCATTCCTATATATAAATATTAGTGCAAAAACGTATAGAAACTAGACCCAAAACCAATGATAGCTTTCTTTTAAAGGATAAGTTCACCTTTGTTCACTTTTTTCTTCTAAATTCCAGCTCCCCTATGTATCAATAGAGCATTCATGTACTTTTTTTGCAAAAATATTAACGCTTTCCAGTAATTCTACATACACTTACTTTACTTGTCCTCATCCATGTTTCCAGATATATCCATTAGTAATCTATTGCTTCCTGATTAGACTATGGGTTATGACACAGGAAGGAGTTGATCAACTGACCTCATCAGCAAACACCCTGCATCATCCACCCACCCACTCCCAGCTGCATGTTTTTTAAATGAAATGGAATCAGTGATCACCCTTCTCACTAAATACACAATATACAATCAGATTCCATAGTGTATGGCCATCTTCATACAAGTACAAAGAAGGGAGTGGACAGAAACACTCAGCTGTCAAGCCCCATTCACATCTCTGCAAAGCGGGAACTCGCATTGCCACATGTGTCTTTTTTTAGCGAGGTGGGGATGCGTTTTTGGAGCATTTTCACTCATCACACATAAGGCAGCCCATCCACTTGAATGCCCTACACACAGCAATTGCCCCAAAGAAGCTTCAGAACTTTTTTTTAGAGCAGAGCTTGGTGCGTTTTTTACTGTGATTTTTGGTGTAGCGCATTTCTGAAATGCAAGGAAATGCACAGATGTGAATGGAGTCTCGTTGTTCTTGTGTTACTGCACCAATTTCACTTTCAGGCCCCATTTACAACTAGTATAGTGGGAGCGCACATTTTGCCATTAACCACTTGCCGACTGCCTATTGACGATATACATCGGCAGAACGGCACGGGCAGGCAAAATCACGTACCTGGTACGTGATTGCCTTCCCGCGGGCGGGGGGTCCGATCGGACCCCCCCCCGGTGCCCCAGGCGGTTGGTCTGGGAGCGTTCAGTGATGAGGGGGAGGCCATACATTTGTGGCCCCCCCCCTCGCCATCGCTCCCAGCCAATCAGAATCTTCCCCTGCCTCTGTATAGTACACAGAGGCAGGGGATGTGACGTCATCTCTTCTTGGCTCGGCATTTTCCGTTCCGGCGCAGAGAAGAGAAGACTGCAATGTGAGTGCACAACACTACACATCCCAGTAGAACATGCCAGGCACACATAACACCCCCCTTTACCCCCCGATCACCCCCGATCACCCCTCCCCCCCGTCACACTGACACCAAGCAGTTTTTTTTTTTACTGCATGGTGTCAGTTTGTGTCAGTTAGTGTGGTAAGGCAGTTAGGGTTAGCCCCTTTAGGTCTAGGGTACCCCCCTAACCCTCCCTAATAAATTTTTAACCCCTTGATCACCCCCCTGTCGCCAGTGTCACTAAGTGATCATTTTTCTGATCGCTGTATTAGTGTCACTGGTGACGCTAGTTAGGGAGGTAAATATATAGGTTCGCTGTCAGCGTTTTATAGCGACAGGGACCCCCATATACTACAGAATAAAGGTTTTAACCCCTTGATTGCCCCCTAGTTAACCCTTTCACCAGTGATCACCGTATAACTGTTACGGGGGATGCTGGTTAGTTCGTTTATTTTTTATAGTGTCAGCACCCGCCGTTTATTACCGAATAAAGGTTTAGCCCCCTGATCGCCCGGCGGTGATATGCGTCGCCCCAGGCAGCGTCAGATTAGCGTCAGTACCGCTAACACCCACGCACGCAGCATACACCTCCCTTGGTTGTATAGTATCTGAACGGATCAATATCTGATCCAATCTGATCTATACTAGCGTCCCCAGCAGTTCCCAAAAACGCAGTGTTAGCGTGATCAGCCCAGATACCTGCTAGCACCTGCGTTTTTTCCCCTCTGCCCGGCCCAGCCCAGCCCACCCAAGTGCAGTATCGATCTATCACTGACACTTACAAAACACTAAACGCATAACTGCAGCGTTCGCAGAGTCAGGCCTGATCCCTGCGATCGCTAACAGTTTTTTTGGTAGCGTTTTGGTGAACTGGCAAGCACCCGCGGCCTAGTACACACCGGTCATAGTCAAACCAGCACTGCAGTAACACTTGGTGACGTGGCGAGTCCCATAAGTGCAGTTCAAGCTGGTGAGGTGGCAAGCACAAGTAGTGTCCCGCTGTCACCAAGAAGAAGACAAACACAGGCCCGTCGTGCCCATAGTGCCCTTCCTGCTGCATTCGCCAATCCTAATTGGGAACTCACCACTTCTGCAGCACCCGTACTTCCCCCATTCACATCCCCAACCAAATGCAGTCGGCTGCATGAGAGGCATTTTCTTTATGTCCTCCCGAGTACCTCTATCCAACGAAAACCCCCAAAAAAGATGTAGTGTCTGCAGCAAGCGCGGATATAGGCGTGACACCCGCTATTATTGTCCCTCCTGTCCTGACAATCCTGGTTTTTGCATTGGTGAATGTTTTGAACGCTACCATTCCAGTGGCGGCCCGTCCATAGGGGGCGCCAGGGCGCCGCCCCCCCTCCTGTAGTCAAAAAAAAAAAAAAAAAAAAAAAATTCAAAAAAAAAATAAAAAAAAATTTTTTTTTAAAACGGCCCCTTTAAGAACAAAAAAAAAAAAAAAAAAAGAAAAAAGTCCTTTAACAAAGTGCACTGTGGCGCCGGACGCCAGTGCACTATGGGAAGCGCCACGTCAATGCAATCACGAGATTGCAGACGCGGCGCTTCATTTGCGGGCTTTTAACCCGCCTTGTGGCGCAAACGAAAACGCCGATTAGCTTCCGCTTGTAGAATCAGTGTGATTCTATGGGCGGGAGCATTGCTTTTCAAATCTTGAGGTCACTTCCGGCTTTCGTGAAGAAGCAGACGAGAGCCGGAAGTGATGTCGGCAGCTCCGTTCTTCGGCTGAGCGGAGCTGCAGGAGGAAGGTAAGAAGAGTATGAGGGACGGGTTGCTGTCTGGCAAGGAGGGTGAGCTCCAGCACAGCACAGCTGCATGTATCTGTCCCTCTCTTCCCCATTCCCCCCCTCCCTCCTGTCTCACTACACACGGACTGAAGACACCTCCTATACACAGACAGAGGGGGAGGGGGAGGAGAATGGACACATACACAGGACATGAGGGGCAAGTTATCAAAGAAAGATAATGACAGTGATTTGGGGGGCTGGGAGAGGATGCTTTATGTGCTAGGGGCCACTTTGGGAGCAGAGAGGATTTGTGCTAGAAGGGGGGTTGAATATAAAATTAGACCTCCCCCCAGCACAAATCCTCTCTGCTCCCAAAGTGGCCCCTAGCACATAAAGCATCCTCTCCCAGCCCCCCAAATCACTGTCATTATCTTTCTTTGATAACTTGCCCCCCTTCCCCCTTGTTCAAAGAGATGCTGGCTGCTATTAAGGAGACAATCATGGTTTCTGGGATTAGTGGACACAGTGAATGCGTTTTTTATGATACAGTGAATGCATTTTTGATGACGCAGTGGATGCGTTTTTGATGACATAGTGAATGCGTTTTTTTATGATACAGTGGATGCATTTTTTATGACACAGTGGATGCGATTTTTTATGATACAGTGAATGCGATTTTTTATGATACAGTGGATGCGATTTTTTTTATGATACAGTGAATGCGATTTTTTATGATACAGTGAATGCATTTTTTATGATACAGTGGATGCGATTTTTTTATGACACAATGGATGCATTTTTGATGACACAGTGGCTGCATTTTTTATGATACAGTGAATGCGTTTTTGATGACACAGTGAATGCGTTTTTGATGACACAGTGAATGCGTTTTTGATGACACAGTGGATGCATTTTTTATGATGCAGTGAATGTGTTTTTGATGACACAGTGGATGCGTTTTTTGATGACACAGTGAATGCGTTTTTGATGACACAGTGAATGCATTTTTGATGACACAGTGAATGCGTTTTTGATGACACAGTGAATGCATTTTTGATGACACAGTGGCTGCATTTTTGATGACACAGTGGCTGCATTTTTGATGACACAGTGGCTGCATTTTTGATGACACAGTGGCTGCATTTTTTATGATACAGTGAATGCGTTTTTGATGACACAGTGAATGCGTTTTTGATGACACAGTGGATGCATTTTTTATGATGCAGTGAATGTGTTTTTGATGACACAGTGGATGCGTTTTTTATGATGCAGTGAATGTGTTTTTGATGACACAGTGGATGCGTTTTTTATGATGCAGTGAATGCGTTTTTGATGACACAGTGAATGCGTTTTTGATGACACAGTGAATGCATTTTTGATGACACAGTGAATGCATTTTTGATGACACAGTGGCTGCATTTTTGATGACACAGTGGCTGCATTTTTGATGACACAGTGGCTGCATTTTTGATGACACAGTGGCTGCATTTTTGATGACACAGTGGCTGCATTTTTGATGACACAGTGGCTGCATTTTTGATGACACAGTGGCTGCATTTTTGATGACACAGTAAATGCGTTTTTGATGACACAGTAAATGCGTTTTTGATGACACAGTAAATGCGTTTTTGATGACACAGTAAATGCGTTTTTGATTACACAGTGGCTGTATTTTGATGACAGTGGCTGCGATTGATGTTTTTTTTTCAGAATTTTTCAGTTTGTTTGCGCCCCCCCAAAAATTTTGAGCACCAGCCGCCACTGTACCATTCACTAGTTGAGTATTAGCGTAGCGTACAGCAGACTAGGCACACTTTCACAGGGTCTCCCAAGATGCCATCGCATTTTGAGAGACCCGATCTTGGAACAGGTGAAAGTTTTAAAAGTTACAGTTAGAAAAAAAAGTGTAAAAAAAAAAATATAAAATAAAAAATAGTTGTCGTTTTATTGTTCTCTCTCTCTCTATTCTCTCTCTATTGTTCTGCTCTTTTTTACTGTATTCTATTCTGCAATGTTTTATTGTTATTATGTGTTATCATGTTTGCTTTTCAGGTATGCAATTTTTTATACTTTACTGTTTACTGTGCTTTATTGTTAACCTTTTTTTGTCTTCAGGTACGCCATTCACGAGTTTGAGTGGTTATACCAGAATGATGCCTGCAGGTTTAGGTATCATCTTGGTATCATTCTTTTCAGCCAGCGGTTGGCTTTCATGTAAAAGAAATCCTAGCGGCTAATTAGCCTGTAGACTGCTTTTACAAGCAGTGGGAGGGAATGCCCCCCCCCCCACTGTCCTCCGTGTTTTTCTCTGGCTCTCCTGTCTCAACAGGGAACCTGAGAATGCAGCCGGTGATTCAGCCAGCTGACCATAGAGTTGATTAGAGACTAGAGTGGCTTCAAACATCTCTATGGCCTAAGAAACCGGAAGCTACGAGCATTTCATGACTTAGATTTCGCCGGATGTAAACAGCGCCATTGGGAAATTGGGAAAGCATTTTATCACACCGATCTTGGTGTGGTCAGATGCTTTGAGGGCAGAGGAGAGATCTAGGGTCTAATAGACTCCAATTTTTTCAAAAAAGAGTACCTGTCACTACCTATCATAGGGGATATTTACATTCCCTGAGATAACAATAAAAATGATTTAAAAAAAAAATGAAAGAAACAGTTTAAAAATAAGATAAAAAAGCAAAAAAATAATAAAGAAAAAAAAAAAAAAGCACCCCTGTCCCCACCTGCTCTCGCGCTAAGGCGAATGCAAGCGTCGGTCTGGCGTCAAATGTAAACAGCAATTTCACCATGCATGTGAGGTATCACCGCGAAGGTCAGATCGAGTGCAGTAATTTTAGCAGTAGACCTCCTCTGTATATCTAAAGTGGTAACCTGTAAAGGCTTTTAAAGGCTTTTAAAAATGTATTCATTTTGTTGCCACTGCAATTTTAAAGCATGTCATGTTTGGTATCCATGTACTCGGCCTAAGATCATCTTTTTTATTACATCAAACATTTGGGCAATATAGCGTGTTTTAGTGCATTAAAAATTTTAAAAAGTGTGTTTTTTCCCCAAAAAATGCGTTTGAAAAATCGCTGCGCAAATACTGTGTGAAAAAAAAAAAAATGAAACACCCACAATTTTCCTTTGGTAATAGTATTTTAGGACGGCGCCACACTCACTCCTCATTTCATATTTACCCTTTTGCTTACTCCACTTCGGTGGAGATTGCGTGTGTGAGGGCAGCAGTCCAACACTTTGTATTTTGTATTTTAACATTTTGTCTTTTACTTAATTCCGTTGCGCGGATTCCCCATTCAATTTTTGCCATTTATCAAATTTGGTTTTATTGTACCAAATAGCAATCTGCTTCAATGGACATTTTTAAAAAACTTAATAATAGAAATATCAATCTAACGGAGGTATTCAATTAGGAATAAGTCGTAAATAAAAAAGATATGGATAGCCTTTTCAAACAATTAAGACACACCATAGAGAAGCAAATTAGAGTCTGGTGGGACATAGCCACAATTAAAATGTACATTACTGAAAAAATCACCCCCAGGAGGCTTAGATGGGATGTCTCACTGAATGATACAATTAATGACAAAGGGCTAATGGAGGAATGGTATAGATTTTTCAATGATAGTGAAAACGCACTACTACGCAAAATAGTGGTGCGAAGACAGCATAAATTAAAAAACATCGAATCAGAAATATTGCAAATCAGAGATCAGTTAATACCATTCCTCGACTCAAGAGAGTATAAAGATGAGGAAAACATCTTACAAGAAACAGTAAAGAAGTACGACAAAGAAATACAACTAAAAAAACAAAAAAATTTAAAAGAGATGTACTAGATTACAAGAATCAACAGGTATATAAGTGGCAAATGGATGAAACATATACGGAAGAAGACCATAACATCTCAATGATAGATGAGTCTGGTGACAGCTCAACGGAAGAAGACACATCAACATGGCAGGAAACGAATACTGCACCAAGTAGGACCCGAAGGGAATCGCTAGGACAAGTACCAACATCTGAACATAGAAGGCAAGGGTATAGCCCTGAATATAGGAGCCGCAGACAGCAGGAGATACACGAAAACAGAATACAACAACAAGAAAGTGTCCCATTCACACCAAGAACACCTAGGTATAGAAACAGATATTCACCTTTAAGGTATGAACAGGAATATACCCCCTATGCTGAACCTCAGCATAGAAGGGGTTTTTTTCCCAGGGAATACCGCGGAAGACCACCGGTCTTCAGAAGAAGACCGTCACCACACAGGGGAGAAAGAGACCCCCAAGGATGGAGACCTTTCAGATTTCCAGACAGGAACCACAACAACAGGTACCCACGGCCAGGGTGGAATCCAAGGATAACAAGAAATACAGATATGAGAATGAGGAACAGAGTACAAGAGGGCACCCAATGGGAAGAAAGAATGAATCAGGGATACAGAATGCTGAGAGGAGGAAGAGAAAACAGGCAAGAGGAAAGAGAGGAGGGGCAAAGAAAAAGAAAAAGAGAGTATTAGGCAGAGGTATCTTCAATCTTAGCGAGGCCACTTTAAACAAGGAAGAAATGAGGGTACTTGATTTGGGGCTAAAATACGCACCGGAAAAGAGTTTAGACCCCTTCGAAGTATTCATTGACCTGCAGAAATTCATTAGGAAGTATATAAATATCAGAAAATTTTTTGCATTAAAATGGGAACAAGAACTACATAAAGAAAAGAACGACCCAGTCTATAAGCACTCGCAACTGAAGAATAACTCCACATTTAATCCTAACACTCAACAAAAGAAAGCCTCATAACTTTTAAGAAAATGGTGGAACAAGACATAAGAAGGATGAAACCAAAGAAAATAAAATCGAATGTTTGGAAGACTATCAAAGAAATAGAAAAGAAAAAGAATATCGTTATACGTCCAGCGGACAAAGGGGGCGGCCTAGTCATATTAAATAAAAAGGATTACGAACTGGAAATGGGGAAACTATTAAGCATTTCAAATACATACAAAAAACTGAGGGGCAATCCAAAGGTGGAATATAACAAGAAATTGAAAGCCTATATACATAAGGGGGAGAAAAAAGGAATTTTAAGTAAAAAAGAAGCAAGATATCTGGTCCCCGAAGCAGCTAGAACTCCCGTCATCTATTATGTCCCTAAAATCCACAAAAATCAAGCCAACCCCCCAGGAAGACCCATAATAAGTGGCATTGATGGACTATTTTCAAGGTTGGGGGCCTATCTAGACGGATATCTACAGCCACTGGTGGTTAGAGGTAAATCCTATCTGAAAGATAGCAAACAGTTGATTACTGAGTTAAAAAACTTTGACATCAAAGAAGAAGATATACTTGTGACGATCGACATCAATTCATTATACATCAATATCGTACAAGCAGATGGCCACAGTTGAGCAGAATGGGCATTATACCAACAAACGGATTTGAAAGAGGAGCAAATAAAATACTTATTAGAAGGGTTAAAGCTAGTCAAGAGTCACAACTATTTCTGGCATAAGGGAGACTTCTACACCCAAGTGAAAGGGGTAGCTATGGGGGCTAAGTATTTCCCCCGAGTGTAGCCAACCTGCTCCTTAACAAATGGGAAGAAGAACAAATCTACAGTACCAACAGACCCCATCTGAAATTATACCGACGGTACATAGACGATATCGTAATAATCTGGGGAGGCACTGAGGAAGAGTTACAAGTATTCTTTGACGAAATAAACCACAACATCTATGCTCTATCTTTCTCTGGGAACTGGAGTAAACAGAACATAAATTACCTCGACCTCCAGATATACAAAGAAAATGGACACATAGTTACATAGTAGGTGAGGTTGAAAAAAGACACAAGTCCATCAAGTCCAACCTATGTGTGTGATTATGTGTCAGTATTGCATTGTATATCCCTGTATGTTGTGGTCATTCAGGTGCTTATCTAATAGTTTCTTGAAGCTATCAATGCTCCCCGCTGAGACCACCGCCTGTGGAAGGGAATTCCACATCCTTGCCGCTCTTACAGTAAAGAACCCTCTACGTAGTTTAAGGTTAAACCTCTTTTCTTGACACCTTAGCACAAAAATGCACTTTAAAGGCACAGACAGGAATGGTTACATTCCCACTAGTAGCTGCCATCACCCAAAGTGGATTGGGAATATCTCAAAGGGACAATTTATGCGAATACGCAGAAATTGTAGTAACATAACCGACTTTGAAGAACAAACAGATATCCTAATCAAGCGGTTCATGGACAAGGGATACAAAATGAAGGACCTCATACTACTGAAAGAAAAAATAAAGAATATGGACAGAAATAGGCTAATGGAAGGCACACAGAATCCCCATAAACAAGAAAGAAACAAACAACTGGGCTTTGCCTTTCTAACTGGATACAACAGACAATATAAAACTATGGAATCTATAGTTAAGAAACATTGGCCCATTTTACAATCGGATCAAGTTTTAAAATCAGTACTACCAAGGAAACCTATCTTCATTTATAGAAAGGCCTCAACCCTTAGAAATAAACTAGTGCATAATGCACTTGATCCCCCAAAACAAATTAAAATAGGCAACAACCTAAAAGGCTTTTATAAATGTGGGAAATGTCTGCCTTGCAGAGTGAGCAAAAAAACAAATAAAAAGACAACTAAGTTTAAGTCAACAGCAAATGGAAAAGAATATACAATCAGGGACCTAATAACGTGCAACAATACGCACGTCACTTATGTATTAGAATGCCCGTGCCGTAAACAGTACGTGGGACGTACTACTAGGAAACTACATATAAGAATTAGGGAACACATCACAAACATAAAGAATGGTTTTACAAAAAATTGTGTATCGGGGCACTTTAGAGAACACCACAACAGAGACCCCAAGGGTAGGATTTTTTTATGCCATTGATAAAATCAAGGGACACTGGCGGGGTGACAATAAAAAAGTAAAAGTGTCACAAAACGAAACTAGATGGATTTTCCAGCTGGATACACTCCAACCATCAGGAATGAATATAGATGTTGACCTTAACTGTTTCCTTACCAATTACTAAAATAAGTATATTAATTGCTCTTAGAAATATCATTTGCCCCATCTTTACATGTAAAATTTTTAAAATATTGATTTTTAAGATTGAAAACCAGCATGCATCTATATGTGCCTATATGTACCACCAGACTGGAAATATATTCCCCTTTTTTTCCCCCATGTACATTATAGAAGTCTTTAACATTCAACCTCCTTTTTATCTCTTTTGTAATTGTTGGAGCATTAATACACAAATAATTAAAATGCAGGGCCCCATGAAATCCAACAAAATTTGTTTAATATAGATTTTTCTCGCACAACATTCCCCCTCATTTATACAATAAAAGCCCCTCTTGGTTTCTAGAATACAGATTTAATAATATCTATCCCCATATTAAAGGTTTATATACCCCCTTTTTAATCAATTTTTATTTTTATTTTATTTTTACACTTTTTATATCTTTCTATCTCAACTAAATTCTTTTTCTGTTGTCTATACCTAATAGTTTTACATTTATTATTTTTAACATATTATTTTTAACATTTTTAATATTAAATATATACCTTTTAATATAAATGTATTAAATATATAAGGTTGCAGTATTGATAGCTTTTTAAATAGCTTTTTTTTTTCCTGGTTTCATCAGTCTATCAATTAAGGGGTGTGGTTAATTGCTCACAGGTGCCTATTTAACTGGTTGTAGGACTCAGTCTGAGCGTGCTCAGTCTGAAGCTGTGGAGCTTGGTGTAAGTGGAGCTGGATTAAGTGGCAGTTAAAAACAAGAGTTAGAGTATACAAGTCTTGGTGTTTGTTTGCTGTTTGCTGTCTGTTGCTGTGCAATTAGGGGGTTAAACCTTTATAGGGTAATAAATGGCGGGTGCCCTAAAACTATAATAAACTGTAATAAACTGTAATAAACTACAAAAAACAAACTAGCTAACCAGCGTCACCCGTAACACTTATACGGTGATCGCTGGTGAAAGGGTTAACTAGGGGGCAATCAGGGGGTTAAAACCTTTAGCAGGTAGTATATGGGGGTCCCTGTCGCTATAAAACACTGACAGCGAACCTATATACTTACCTCCCTAACTAGCGTCATCTGTGTCACTAATACAGCGATCAGAAAAACGATCACTTAGCGACGGCGGTGACGGGGGGTAATCAAGGGGTTAACTTTTATTAGGGGGGGTTAGGGGGGGTACCCTGGACCTAAGGGGGGGTACCCTAGACCTAAAGGAGGCTAACCTAACTGCCCTAACACTTGTAACTGACACAAACTGACACCAATGCAAAAAAAAAAAATGCTATTGGTGTCAGAGTGACAGGGGGTACAGGGGGGTGATCGGGGGGTGATCGGGGGGTGATGGGGGGTGACAAGTGTGCCTGGCGTGTTCTACTGTTAGTGTAGTGTTGTGCAGACTTACTTGATGTCTTCTCTCCTCGGCGCGGCGACTAAAAGACCGGCTCAAGGAGGGATGACATCACTTCCTTTCCCTCTGTTTACATTACAGAGGGAAAGGAAGCAATCTCATTCGCCGGGAGCGATCGGGAGGGGGTGGCCAACAATGGATGGCCACCCCCTCACCTCTCATCACCCGGGAAGAAATGGCGACTGCCTCGGGCACCGGGGGGGGACCGATCGGACCCCCCACCCGCGGAAGGCAAATCACGTACATGTACGTGATTTTGCCTGTCCGTGCCACCTTGCCGACGTACATCGGCGTGAGGCGGTCGTCAAGTGGTTAAGGGGTGTGGTTAATTGCTCACAGGTGCCTATTTAACTGGTTGTAGGACTCAGTCTGAGCGTGCTCAGTCTGAAGCTGTGGAGCTTGGTGTAAGTGGAGCTGGATTAAGTGGGAGTTAAAAACAAGAGTTAGAGTATACAAGTCTTGGTGTTTGTTTGCTGTTTGCTGTCTGTTGCTGTTTGCTGTCTGTTGCTGTTTGCTGCTGTTTGCTGTCTGTTGCTGTTTGCTGTCTGTTGCTGTTTGCTGTCTGTTTGCTGGGTTGCATTTTGGGGGCTTTTCCTTTTAGTTTTTAATTTGCCTTTTGCTGTCACTTTTTAAATAGCTTTTTTTTCCCCTGGTTTCATCAGTCTATCAATTAACCACTTGGGCCCCGGACCATTATGCTGCCTAAGGACCAGAGGTCTTTTTCCAATTTGGCACTGCGTCGCTTTAACTTTTAATTGCGCGGTCATGCAATGCTGTACCCAAACAAAATTTGCGTCCTTTTCTTCCCACAAATAGAGCTTTCTTTTGATGGCATTTGATCACCTCTGCCGTTTTTATTTTTTGCGCTATAAATGGAAAAAGACCGAAAATTTTGAAAAAAAATGATATTTTCTACTTTTTGTTATTAAAAAAAATCCAATAAACTCAATTTTAGTCATACATTTAGGCCAAAATTTATTCGGCCACGTGTCTTTGGTAAAAAAAATGTCAATAAGCGTATATTTATTGGTTTGCGCAAAAGTTATAGCGTCTACAAACTAGGGTACATTTTCTGGAATTTACACAGCTTTTAGTTTATGACTGCCTATGTCATTTCTTGAGGTGCTAAAATGGCAGGGCAGTACAAAACCCCCCCAAATGACCCCATTTTGGAAAGTAGACACCCCAAGGAAATTGCTGAGAGGCATGTTGAACCCATTGAATATTTATTTTTTTGTCCCAAGTGATTGAATAATGACAAAAAAAATAAATATTTACAAAAAGTTGTCACTAAATGATATATTGCTCACACAGGCCATGGGCCTATGTGGAATTGCACCCCAAAATACATTCAGCTGCTTCTCCTGAGTATGGGGATACCACATGTGTGGGACTTTTTGGAAGCCTAGCCGCGTACGGGGCCCCGAAAACCAATCACCGCCTTCAGGATTTCTAAGGGCATACATTTTTGATTTCACTCCTCACTACCTATCACAGTTTTGAAGGCCATAAAATGCCCAGATGGCACAAAACTCCCCCAAATGACCCCATTTTGGAAAGTAGACACCCCAAGCTATTTGCTGAGAGGCATGTTGAGTCCATGGAATACTTTCTTTTTTGACACAAGTTGCGGGAAAGTGACAATTTTTTTTTTTTTGCACAAAGTTGTCACTAAATGATATATTTCTCACACAGGCCATGGGCATATGTGGAATTGCACCCCAAAATACATTTAGCTGCTTCTCATGAGTATGGGGATACCACATGTGTGGGACTTTTTTGGAGCCTAGCCGCATACGGGGCCCCGAAAACCAAGCACCGCCTTCAGGATTTCTAAGGGCGTAAAGTTGTGATTTCACTCCTCACTGCCTATCACAGTTTTGAAGGCCATAAAAAGCCCAGATGGCACAAACCCCCCCAAATGACCCCATTTTGGAAAGTAGACACCCCAAGCTATTTGCTGAGAGGCATGTTGAGTCCATGGAATATTTTATATTTTGACACAAGTTGCGGGAAAGTGACAATTTTTTTTTTTTTTTTTTGCACAAAGTTGTCACTAAATGATATATTGCTCAAACATGCCATGGGCATATGTGGAATTACACCCCAAAATATATTCTGCTGCTTCTCCCGAGTACGGGGATACCACATGTGTGGGACTTTTTGGGAGCCTAGCCGCATACAGGGCCCCGAAAACCAAGCACCGGCTTCAGGATTTCTAAGGGCGTTAAGTTGTGATTCCACTCCTCACTACCTATCACAGTTTTGAAGGCCATAAAATGCCAAGATGGCACAAACCCCCCCCAAATGACCCCATTTTGGAAAGTAGACACCCCAAGCTATTTGCTGAGAGGCATGGTGAGTATTTTGCAGCTCTCATTTGTTTTTGAAAATGAAGAAAGACAAGGAAAATGTATTTTTTTTTCTTTTTTCAATTTTCGAAAGTTTGTGACAAAAAGTGAGGTCTGCAAAATACTCACTATACCTCTCAGCAAATAGCTTGGGGTGTCTATTTTCCAAAATGGGGTCATTTGGGGGGGGGGGTTGTGCCATCTGGGCATTCCATGGCCTCCGAAACTGTGCTAGGCAGTGAAGAGTGAAATCAAAAATTTACGCCCTTAGAAAGCCTGAAGGCGGTGCTTGGTTTTCGGGGTCCGTGCACGGCTAGGCTCCCAAAAAGTCCCACACATGTGGTATCCCCATACTTAGGAGAAGCAACAGAATGTATTTTGGGGTGTAATTTCACATATTCCCATGGCATGTTTGAGCAATATATCATTTAGTGACAACTTTGTGCAAAAAAAAAAAAAGATTTGTCTCTTTCCCGCAACTTGTGTCACAATATAAAATATTCCATGGACTCGACATGCCTCTCAGCAAATAGCTTGGGGTGTCTACTTTCCAAAATGGGGTCATTTGGGGGGGGTTTGAACTGTCCTGGCATTTTATGCACAACATTTAGAAACTTATGTCACACATCACCCACTCTTTTAACCACTTGAAGACAAAGCCCTTTCTGACACTTTTTGATTACATGAAAAAATTATTTTTTTTTGCAAGAAAATTACTTTGAACCCCCAAACATTATATATTTTTTTTAAAGCAAATGCCCTACAGATTAAAATGGTGGGTGTTTCATATTTTTTTTTTCACACAGTATTTGCGCAGCGATTTTTCAAACGCATTTTTTGGGGAAAAAACACACTTTTTTAAATTTTAATGAACTAAAACACACTATATTGCCCAAATGTTTGATGAAATAAAAAAGATGATCTTAGGCCGAGTACATGGATACCAAACATGACATGCTTTAAAATTGCGCACAAACGCGCAGCGGCGACAAAATAAATACATTTTTAAAAGCCTTTAAAAGCCTTTACAGGTTACCACTTTAGATTTACAGAGGAGGTCTACTGCTAAAATTACTGCCCTCGTTCTGTCCTTCGCGGTGATACCTCACATGCATGGTGCAATTGCTGTTTACATTTGACGCCAGACTGACGCTTGCATTCGCCTTTGCACGAGAGCAGGGGGGGACAGGGGTGCTTTTTTTTTTTTTTTTTTTTTTTCTTTATTATTTTTTTGCTTTTTTATCTTATTTTTAAACTGTTCCTTTCATTTTTATTTATTTTTATTTAATTTTATTGTTATCTCAGGGAATGTAAATATCCCCTATGATAGCAATAGGTAGTGACAGGTACTCTTTTTTTAAAAAATTGGGCTCTATTAGACCCTAGATCTCTCCTCTGCCCTCAAAGCATCTGACCACACCAAGATCGGTGTGATAAAATGCTTTCCCAATTTCCCAATGGCGCTGTTTACATTCGGCGAAATCTAAGTCATGAAATGCTCGTAGCTTCCGGTTTCTTAGGCCATAGAGATGTTTGGAGCCATTCTGGTCTCTGATCAGCTCTATGGTCAGCTGGCTGAATCACCGACTGCATTTTCAGGTTCCCTGTTGGGACAGGAAAGCCAGAGAAAAACATGGAAGACGGTGGGGAGGGGGGGCATTCCCTCCCACTGCTTGCAAAAGCAGTCTAGAGGCTAATTAGCCACTAGGATTGCTTTTACATGAAAGCCGACCGCTGGCTGAAAAGAATGATACCAAGATGATACCTAAACCTGCAGGCATCATTCTGGTATAACCACTCAAAGTCCAGCAACATACCAGTACGTTGCTGGTCCTTGTTAGGAATATATTGTAAACTTTTTTTCATGCAGCCTGTGGGCTGAACGAAAAAAAGATATTGATCGGTGGGTATGCCCACCATTAGAATACCTCCCTTCATCCACCCACTTCTAATGATGGGCATACATGCACCATTTATATATGCCGAAGCATGGGGGCATCCTCCCGCAAAAGGCAGGAGCAAATTGCTCCTCCACCCACTGCTGCCCCCACGCTTCGGCATATATGCTGAAGTATGTAACTGTGGTGGTGAAATCACCTCCGACAGCGCTGGAGTCACGGCTTTATATATCGTGGGAGCAAACGCTGTTGCTGTCAAGATAAATAAATCCGCGCTGCAACTGAATGGTGTACCTGCTAAGCAAATGATGATTAACAATAAAACAAAGTAACATTACAGTATAACAGTAAGACTTACCATACCTGCAAAGCAAATACAAAAAAAAAACATAGTAAAAAATAAAACATTTAACGCAACTGTGCCTAAAATATATATATGCCGAAGCATGGGGGCATCCTCCCGCAAAAGGCAGGAGCAAATTGCTCCTCCACCCACTGCTGCTCCCACGCTTCGGCACATATGCTGAAGTATGTAACTGTGGTGGTGAAATCACCTCCGACAGCGCTGGAGTCATGGCTTTATATATCGTGGGAGCAAACGCTGTTGCTGTCAAGATAAATAAATCCGCGCTGCAACTGAATGGCGTACCTGAAAACAATAAAATGGTTACCAACAAAACACAGTAAACGGTAAAGTATAAAAAATCTGAAAAGCAAACATGGTAAAACATAATAACAATAAAACATTGCAGAATAGAATAGAGTAAAAAAGAGAAGAACAATAGAGAGAGAATAGAGAGAGAGAGAACAATAAAACAACAACTATTTTTGTTTTTTTTATTTTATATTTTTTTTTGTGTTTTTATTTTTTTTTATTTTTTTTTATTTTAATTTTTTTAAACTTTTTTTTAGTAACTTTTAACTTTTGTAACTCGTTCCAGGTTTGGGTCTCTCAAAATGCAATGGCATCTTGGGAGACCCTGTGTTAGTGTGCCTAGTCTGTGCAGTGCTGAACGTTACGCTAATACTCAACTAATGTATGGTAGCGTTTAAAGCATTCACCCATGCAAAGATCAGGATTGCCAGGACAGGAGGGACAATAAGACCGGGTGTCACGCCTAAATCCGCGCTTGCTGCAGACACGACATCTTTTTTGGGGGGCTCGTTGGGTAGGGGTACTCGGGATGGCATAAAGAAAATGCCGCTCATGCAGCCGGCTTACTGCATTTGGTTGGGGAAGGTGAGGTAGAGCACCGTCTGGAAACAGAAGGGCTCTGACGATCTCTTCCTGGAATTTAAGGAAGGATCCAGTCTGTCCTGAAGCTCTGTATAGCACATGAGCATTCAGCAAAGCCAATTGAAATAAGTATACAGACACCTTTTTGTACCAGCGTCTGGCCTTACGGGCAACTAGGTACGGCGCCAACAACTGGTCGTTGAGGTCCACCCCTCCCATATTAAGGTTGTATTCGTGGACACAGAGGGGTTTCTCCACAACACCAGTCGCCGTAGGAATTTGGGTCGTCGTGTCTGCATGAAGGGAGGTGAGAACGAAAACATTCTTCTTATCCCTCCACTTCATAGCGAGCAAATTATTATACTTCAAGCAGGCTCTCTCCCCCAGCCTAAGACGTGAATCTACAAGCCGCTGGGGAAAGCCCCGGTGATTAGGTCGCACGGTGCCACATGCTCCAATCTGCTGATCAAACAAGTGACTAAAAAGTGGCACGCTCGTATAATAATTGTCCACGTACAAGTGGTACCCCTTTCCGAATAAGGGTGACACCAAGTCCCACACTATCTTGCCAGCGCTTCCTATGTAGTCAGGGCAGTTTGTCGGCTCTACGTGACTATCTTTGCCCTCGTAAACCATAAATCTACATGTATAGCCTGTGGCCCTGTCACAGAGCTTATACATATTGACCCCGTATCTGGCACGCTTGCTGGGAAGGTACTGTTTGAATGACAAGCGGCCAGAAAACTTAATCAGGGACTCATCAACGCAGACAACTTGATGGGGGGTAAACAAGTCTGCAAAACGTTGGTTGAAGTGGTTTACGAGGGGCCGAATTTTGTAGAACCGATCGTATGCAGGGTCTCCACGAGGACGACAGAGTTCATTGTCGTTGAAGTGCATGAACCGCAAAATCTGCTCGTATCGTCCCCTGGCCATGGAAGCAGAGAACAAGGGTGAATGGTAAATTGGGTCAGTGGACCAATATGACCGCAACTTACTCTTTTTATTCAACCCCATGAGGAGGGAAAGGCCCAGAAAGGTCTTAAATTCGGAGACCGTAATTGGTCTCCAATCTCTGGCAAGGGAGGACTGGGGATTAGCGGCGATGTGTTGACCAGCGTATAAATTGCTTTGGTCCACAATAGATCTATAGAGATCTTCGGTGAAAAACAGTGAATAAAAATCCAGTGGCCTAAAGTCAACTGTTTTCACCTGAATTCCGGGTTGGCCAGTGAAAGGGGGAAGTACAGGTGCTGCAGAAGTGGTGGGTTCCCAATTCGGATTGGCCAATGCAGCTGGAAGGGCACTATGGGCACGACGGGCCTGTCTTTGTCTTCTTGGTGGCAGCGGGACACTACTAGTGCTTGCCACCTCGCCAGCTTGAACTGCACTTATGGGACTCGCAACGTCACCACGTGATACTGCAGTGCTGGATGTACGACCAGGGTGTACTAGGCCGCTAGTGCTTGCCAGTTCACCAGAAGGAGTAGCGGCGCTAGTACTTCTCTGCTCCATACGAGAGCCCTGCGGTTCTTGCACTTCAAGGACAGAAGAAGATTTGGGTCTGGTACGCCTGACCTTAGCAGGGACCACAACTCTGTTATCTGTCATGGAGCCGCTGTCCTCTACAGGTTCGTATTCTGAGCCTGAACTTGACAGATGAGTGACTTCCTCTTCACTATCTGTCATACTCAGAAACGTGTAGGCCTCTTCACTAGTGTACCTTCTATTTGCCATTTTGGGCTCTAAATTTAGGGGTACACTAGTGAGACTCACAGGCAAAAAAGCTCCTGACTGTCAGCGACTGTATCAAAGCGCTACCAAAAAACTGTTAGCGATCGCAGGGATCAGGCCTGGCTCTGCGAACGCTGCAGTTATGTGTGCTTAGTGTTTTGTAAGTGACAGTTATCGATCGATACTGCACTTGGGTGGGCTGGGCAGGGCTGGGCCGAGGAGCAAAACGCAGGTGCTAGCAGGTATCTGGGCTGATCCCGCTAACACTGCGTTTCAGGGAAACCCTAAACTGCTGGGGAGTATAGATCTGATCGGATCAGATATCGATCCGCTCAGATACTATAGCACTAAGGGAGGTGTATGCTGCGTGCGTGGGTTTTAGCGGTACTGGCGCTAACCTGACACTGCCTGGGGCAACGCAGACCTTATCTGATCCTAAAAACTTAACTTCTATCACCGCCGGGCAATTAGGGGGTTAAACCTTTATAGGGTAATAAATGGCGGGTGCCCTAAAACTATAATAAACTGTAATAAACTGTAATAAACTACAAAAAACAAACTAGCTAACCAGCGTCACCCGTAACACTTATACGGTGATCGCTGGTGAAAGGGTTAACTAGGGGGCAATCAGGGGGTTAAAACCTTTAGCAGGTAGTATATGGGGGTCCCTGTCGCTAAAAAAAACACACACAGCGAACCTATATACTTACCTCCCTAACTAGCGTCATCTGTGTCACTAATACAGCGATCAGAAAAACGATCACTTAGCGACGGCGGTGACGGGGGGTAATCAAGGGGTTAACTTTTATTAGGGGGGGTTAGGGGGGTACCCTGGACCTAAGGGGGGGTACCCTAGACCTAAAGGAGGCTAACCTAACTGCCCTAACACTTGTAACTGACACAAACTGACACCAATGCAAAAAAAAAAAATGCTATTGGTGTCAGAGTGACAGGGGGTACAGGGGGGTGATCGGGGGGTGATCGGGGGGTGATGGGGGGTGACAAGTGTGCCTGGCGTGTTCTACTGTTAGTGTAGTGTTGTGCAGACTTACTTGATGTCTTCTCTCCTCGGCGCGGCGACTAAAAGACCGGCTCAAGGAGGGATGACATCACTTCCTTTCCCTCTGTTTACATTACAGAGGGAAAGGAAGCAATCTCATTCGCCGGGAGCGATCGGGAGGGGGTGGCCAACAATGGATGGCCACCCCCTCACCTCTCATCACCCGGGAAGAAATGGCGACTGCCTCGGGCATCGGGGGGGGACCGATCGGACCCCCCACCCGCGGAAGGCAAATCACGTACATGTACGTGATTTTGCCTGTCCGTGCCACCTTGCCGACGTACATCGGCGTGAGGCGGTCGTCAAGTGGTTAAGGGGTGTGGTTAATTGCTCACAGGTGCCTATTTAACTGGTTGTAGGACTCAGTCTGAGCGTGCTCAGTCTGAAGCTGTGGAGCTTGGTGTAAGTGGAGCTGGATTAAGTGGGAGTTAAAAACAAGAGTTAGAGTATACAAGTCTTGGTGTTTGTTTGCTGTTTGCTGTCTGTTGCTGTTTGCTGTCTGTTGCTGTTTGCTGTCTGTTTGCTGGGTTGCATTTTGGGGGCTTTTCCTTTTAGTCTTTAATTTGCCTTTTGCTGTCACTTTTTAAATAGCTTTTTTTTTCCTGGTTTCATCAGTCTATCAATTAAGGGGTGTGGTTAATTGCTCACAGGTGCCTATTTAACTGGTTGTAGGACTCAGTCTGAGCGTGCTCAGTCTGAAGCTGTGGAGCTTGGTGTAAGTGGAGCTGGATTAAGTGGGAGTTAAAAACAAGAGTTAGAGTATACAAGTCTTGGTGTTTGTTTGCTGTTCGCTGTCTGTTGCTGTTTGCTGTCTGTTGCTGTTTGCTGCTGTTTGCTGTCTGTTGCTGTTTGCTGTCTGTTGCTGTTTGCTGTCTGTTTGCTGGGTTGCATTTTGGGGGCTTTTCCTTTTAGTTTTTAATTTGCCTTTTGCTGTCACTTTTTAAATAGCTTTTTTTTTTTTTTTCCTGGTTTCATCAGTCTATCAATTAAGGGGTGTGGTTAATTGCTCACAGGTGCTTATTTAACTGGTTGTAGGACTCAGTCTGAGCGTGCTCAGTCTGAAGCTGTGGATCTTGGTGTAAGTGGAGCTGGATTAAGTGGGAGTTAAAAACAAGAGTTTAAAACAGGAGGTTCTAACAGGGGTCATAGTACCTGTGTAGTGTAAGTATCTGAGTGTTGTCTGAGTGGTGTGTGTGGATCGTTAGTACTGTATTGTGTTAGTACACAATACAGTGTATTGTTTACCTGTGTCTTGTTGTGTACCTGTGTATTGTCTTGAGTATTAGTGCCAAGAAGCTAGCTGTTAGGTAATTTGGACAGGGTAAAATCCCCAAATCCTCACTAAATTTAATAGGTACGATGCCCGGCGGGTGTGGAGAGGCGACTCTTTGTACATATTGCCGCATGTATGCGTTCCTTGATCATCCGATCGAGGGCGAATACTGCTGTGCAAAATGTAAGCACATTGTTTCCCTGGAAGCCCAGGTTCTGAATCTGGGGAAGCAACTGTCAGCACTGAGAAGTCCCTCCATACTAAAGGTGAGCCAGGAACGTACACGGCAGGTGCCGGCAGGGGCCAGCACAGAGGCGGGTGGAGACAAAGAGGTGCAGGCACTAGCAAAGAGTAGATGGGTGACAGTCAGGAGGGGTAGAGGGGGAAGTGCCAGAGAGGCTGATCCAGGACTGGAGCATCCCAATAAGTACGCTCCATTGAGTGACATTGGTGAAACCAGTCAGGGACCAGCACTGCTGGAGATGAGGGCCTCTCCTAGCTGCCAGGGGAAGAACTCCTCCAGTGAGAGTGGGGGGGGGCAGCAAAGGGAAAGGAAAGACAGATTCTGGTGGTAGGGGACTCAATTCTTAGAAGGACAGAGAGGGCAATCTGTAACCAAGACCTGAAGCGCCGAACAGTATGTTGTCTACCGGGCGCTCGGGTTCGGCACACGGATCTTGTGGACAGATTACTGGGAGGGGCTGGGGAAGACCCGGCTGTCATGGTGCACGTTGGCACCAATGACAAAGTCAGAGGCAGATGGAGTGTCCTAAAGAACGATTTTAGGGACTTAGGAGCTAAATTGAGGAAAAGGACCTCCAAGGTAGTGTTCTCAGGAATACTACCGGTACATCGAGCCACACCAGAAAGGCAGAGGGAGATTAGGGAAGTAAACAAGTGGCTGAAGAGCTGGTGTAGTAAGGAGGGGTTTGGGTTCCTGGAGGACTGGGCCGACTTCTCAGTCGGTAACCGGTACTATAGAAGGGACGGACTGCACCTAAATGAGGAGGGTGCAGATCTGCTAAGAATGAAGATGGCCAAAAAGTTAGAGGGGTTTTTAAACTAGGCGATGGGGGGGAGGGTCCAGAGACAGTGATAGCCAGCGCGGAAGATATTCCAGAGGGTAGTATTGGGGGCATTAGTGGTAGGTTAACCAAAGCACAAAAACGCAAGGTGAGTATAGTAGCAAGTCCTAGTTGCAATCTTGAAACACCCAATACGAGGACAATATGCGACCAGTCTAAACTATGTGGCATGTTCACCAATGCCAGGAGCATGGCGGACAAGATGGGTGAACTAGAGATACTGTTGTACAAGGAGGATTTGGATTTTGTGGGAATTTCAGAGACCTGGTTCAACAGCTCTCATGATTGGCTGGCAAACATTCAAGGGTATACCCTATACCGCAAGGATAGAGAGGGTCAAAAAGGGGGAGGGGTATGCCTATATATCAAGAATAATGTACAAGTGAATGTGAGAGATGACATCACTGAGGGGGCTAGGGAGGAGGTGGAATCTTTATGGGTAGAGCTCCAAAGGGATGAAGCTAAGGGGAAAATAATACTGGGAGTATGCTATAGGCCCCCTAACCTGAGGGAGGAAGTGGAGACGGATCTCCTATCACAAATTGGATTAGCAGCAAGGATGGGAAGTGTTATCATAATGGGGGATTTTAATTATCCAGACATAGACTGGGCGGAGGGAACCGCGCATTCATTTAAGGCTCGCCAGTTCCTTAGTGTCTTGCAGGACAATTTTATGGGTCAGATGGTAGACGCATCAACTAGAAATAAAACATTACTAGATCTACTGATTACCAACAATACAGACCTGATAATAGATGTGGAAATACGGGGCAATTTAGGTAACAGCGATCACAGGTCAATTAGTTTCAGTATAAATCACACAAATAGGAAACATGAAGGGAACACAAAGACACTGAATTTCAAAAGAGCCAACTTCCCTAAACTACAAACCTTGCTAAAAGGCATAAATTGGGATAAAATATTAGGAACAAAGAATACGGAAAAGAGATGGGTTTGCTTTAAGAGCATATTAAATAAGGGCATTAGCCAATGTATCCCATTGGGTAATACATTTAAAAGAGCGAACAAATATCCTGGATGGCTTAACTCCAATGTAAAAATGCATAAAAAGAAAAGGAGAAGGCCTTCAAAAAATACAAGGTTGAGGGATCATCCTCAGCATTCAGAATTTATAAAAAATGCAATAAGAAATGTAAGGGTGCAATTAGGATGGCTAAGATAGAACATGAAAGACACATAGCGGAGGAGAGCAAAAAAAATCCCAAGAAATTCTTTAAGTATGTAAACAGTAAAAAAGGGAGGACAGACCATATTGGCCCCATAAAGAATGAGGAAGGACATCTGGTTACAAAGGATGGGGAGATGGCAAAGGTATTGAATTTATTCTTCTCCTCAATCTTCACAAGTGAATCGGGGGGCTTCAGTAACCAAAACTGCAGTGTTTATCCTCATGACACAACACAGAAAGCACCTACATGGTTAACAGAGGACGGAATTAAAATTAGACTTGAGAAACTTAACATTAATAAAATACCGGGACCAGATGGCTTGTATCTGAGGGTACTTAGGGAACTCAGGCAGGTGATTGCCAGACCGTTGTTCCTAATTTTTACAGACAGTCTATTGACTGGAATGGTACCAGCTGATTGGAGAAAAGCCAATGTAGCACCAATATTTAAAAAGGGCCCAAAAAACATCCCTGGGAATTACAGACCAGTTAGCCTAACAACAATAGTATGTAAACTCTTGGAGGGGATGATAAGGGACTATATACAAGATTTTAGTAATAAGAATGATATCATTAGCAGTAATCAGCATGGATTCATGAAGAATCGTTCTTGCCAAACCAATCTATTAACCTTCTATGAGGAGGTGAGTTGCCATCTAGATAAAGGAAGGCCCGTAGACGTGGTGTATCTGGATTTTGTAAAAGCATTTGACACAGTTCCCCATAAACGTTTACTGTACAAAATAAGGTGCGTTGGCATGGACCATAGGGTGAGTACATGGATTGAAAACTGGCTACAAGGTTGTGTTCAGAGGGTGGTGATAAATGGGGAGTACTCAGAATGGTCAGGGGTGGGAAGTGGGGTTCCCCAGGGTTCTGTGCTGGGACCAATCCTATTTAATTTGTTCATAAACGACCTGGAGGATGGGATAAACAGTTCAATCTCTGTATTTGCAGACGATACTAAGCTAAGCAGGGCAATAGCTTCTCCGCAGGATGTGGAAATCTTGCAAAAAGACCTGAACAAATTAATGGGGTGGGCGACTACATGGCAAATGAGGTTCAATGTAGAAAAATGTAAAATAATGCATTTGGGTGGCAAAAATATGAATGCAATCTATACACTGGGGGGAGAACCTCTGGGGGAATCTAGGATGGAAAAGGACCTGGGGGTCCTAGTGGATGATAGGCTCAGCAATGGCATGCAATGCCAAGCTGCTGCTAATAAAGCAAACAGAATATTGGCATGCATTAAAAGGGGGATCAACTGCAGAGATAAAACGATAATTCTCCCGCTCTACAAGACTCTGGTCCGGCCGCACCTGGAGTATGCTGTCCAGTTCTGGGCACCAGTCCTCAGGAGGGACGTACTGAAAATGGAGTGAGTACAAAGAAGGGCAACAAAGCTAATAAAGGGTCTGGAGGATCTTAGTTATGAGGAAAGGTTGCGAGCACTGAACTTATTCTCTCTGGAGAAGAGACGCTTGAGACGGGATATGATTTCAATTTACAAATACTGTACTGGTGACCCCACAATAGGGATAAAACTTTTTCGCAGAAGAGAGTTTAATAAGACTCGTGGCCACTCATTACAATTAGAAGAAAAGAGGTTTAACCTTAAACTACGTAGAGGGTTCTTTACTGTAAGAGCGGCAAGGATGTGAAATTCCCTTCCACAGGCGGTGGTCTCAGCGGGGAGCATTGATAGCTTCAAGAAACTATTAGATAATCACCTGAATGACCGCAATATACAGGGATATGTAATGTAATACTGACACATAATCACACACATAGGTTGGACTTGATGGACTTGTGTCTTTTTTCAACCTCACCTACTATGTAACTATGTAACTATATAGTGTATTTTTGCTGTACCGTCAGGCAACTAAATGTAACCGGATATACTGTGCGGTATAAATAGGTAATAGTACTTGGTCATAATACAAAATAATACATTTAATTTGACCCGAACACTGGTGACACAAACATAAAATGGCTTATTTGCCCGCGTGGTGTCACTTTGCGGCCCTTTGTGATGAAGCTTTGGCTTGGATAGATCGGCGCGGTCTTCGATCTAAATTCCGGCCGTTCCACGCTGTTAAAATCACAGGGAAAATGGCCGCGGTCTTCGGTCTGCAATATCTCAGATAATATGGCCGCTGGAATGCAAACACATACAGATAAAATGGCCGCTGGAACGCAAGCACATTACACACCGCACAGTATAAAAGGGAGGGGAGATGACGCAAGGGTCACGCTCCCGTAGACATCCTCTGACGAAACGCGCGTAGGGCGTGGCCTATTCTGATGCCTTGCACCATCTCCTCGTATCTGACGCTTCTTGG
Source organism: Lithobates clamitans (assembly GCA_037952925.1). Classification (NCBI taxonomy): domain Eukaryota; kingdom Metazoa; phylum Chordata; class Amphibia; order Anura; family Ranidae; genus Lithobates; species Lithobates clamitans. The sequence goes on from JBBGZY010000438.1 coordinate 8,853,841, forward strand.
ATAACTTACTGCTTATTTGAAACCACTATAATTTGAGTACCACTTGTCATCTGACCTAAATAAAAGTGTTAATGGCTTTACACTATGGAATTCTCTTCTCTCCTTCATGTTCAAATGACATCCCGATCCTGATCCTGCCAAGAATTGCCGCACAGTGGCACACACTGTCACTGCACGCTACCCCTGTAGGGGCTAAAAAGCTGGTGAGTGTCTGCACGATCACAGCGCGAGCCACAAGCACTCGGTCACCACAATATAGCAGCAGACACAAGTGGAATATGCCTTGGTTTAAAGGGAAACACCAGGAAATTTTATAGAGACTGTTGATTTTCACCTACTGTGCACTGAGCACATATCACGGCTGGCTTAACCAGCATATTATTAAAAAGTGACCACAACAACACCATTTACATAGTCTGTTTAAATATCACCTATTATATTACCTATGTGTGATCACATAATATTATTTTAAGTTTTATGTCATTATCATCATAAGTTGCATGTCACGTGTTATATATTTTATCTTGCTTATTTTATTTATATAAAACTTTTTCTCTTCTTTACGAATCATAGCACATGTCACTTTAACACCTTTTTCGGGTTTACAGTCAATTACTAGGGAGGTATTTTCTTTTGGTAATAGTATTTTAGGACGGCGCCACACTTACCCCTCATTTCATATTTACCCACCATTTTAATCTGTAGGGCATTTGCTTTAAAAAAATATATAATGTTTGGGGGTTCAAAGTAATTTTCTTGCAAAAAAAAAAAAATTTTTTCATGTAAACAAAAAGTGTCAGAAAGGGCTTTGTCTTCAAGTGGTTAGAAGAGTGGGTAATGTGTGACATAAGCTTCTAAATGTTGTGCATAAAATGCCAGAACAGTTCAAAACCCCCCCAAATGACCCCATTTTGGAAAGTAGACACACAAAGCTATTTGCTGAGAGGCATGTCGAGTCCATGGAATATTTTATATTGTGACACAAGTTGCGGGAAAGAGACACATTTTTTTTTTGCACAAGTTGTCACTAAATGATATATTGCTCAAACATACCATGGGAATATGTGAAATTACACCCCAAAATACATTCTGTTGCTTCTCCTGAGTACGGGGATACCACATGTGTGGGACTTTTTGGGAGCCTAGCCGCGTACGGGACCCCGAAAACCAAGCACCGCCTTCAGGCTTTCTAAGGGCGTACATTTTTGATTTCACTCTTCACTGCCTATCACAGTTTCCGAGGCCCAGGTGGCACAAACCCCCCCCCCCAAATGACCCCATTTTGGAAAGTAGACACCCCAAGCTATTTGCTGAGAGGTATAGTGAGTATTTTGCAGACCTCACTTTTTGTCACAAAGTTTTGAAAATTGAAAAAAGAAAAAAACATTTTTTCTTGTCTTTCTTCATTTTCAAAAACAAATGAGAGCTGCAAAATACTCACCATGCCTCTCAGCAAATAGCTTGGGGTGTCTACTTTCCAAAATGGGGTCATTTGGGGGGGGGGGTTGTGCCACCTGGGCATTCCATGGCCTCCTAAACTGTGATAGGCAGTGAAGAGTGAAATCAAAAATTTACACCCTTAGAAATCCTGAAGGCGGTGATTGGTTTTCGGGGCCCCGTACGGGCTAGGCTCCCAAAAAGTCCCACACATGTGGTATCCCCATACTCAAGAGAAGCAGCTAAATGCCTTTTGGGGTGCAATTCCACATATGCCTGTGGCCTGTGTAAGCAATTTATCATTAAGTGACAACTTTGTGCAAAAAAAAAAAAAAAAATTGTCACTTTCCCGCAACTTGTGTCAAAATATAAAATATTCCATGGACTCAACATGCCTCTCAGCAAATAGCTTGGGGTGTCTACTTTCCAAAATTGGGTCATTTGGGGGGTTTTGTGCCATCTGGGCATTTTATGGCCTTCAAAACTGTGATAGGTAGTGAGGAGTAAAATCAAAAATTTACGCCCTTAGAAATCCTGAAGGCGGTGATTGGTTTTCAGGGCCCAGTATGCGGCTAGGCTCCCAAAAAGTCACACACATGTGGTATCCCCATACTCAGGAGAAGCAGCTGAATATATTTTGGGGTGCCCATAGCCTGTGTGAGCAATATATCATTTAGTGACAACTTTTTGTATTTTTTTTTTTTTGTCATTATTCAATCACTTGGGACAAAAAAAATAATATTCAATGGGCTCAACATGCCTCTCAGCAATTTCCTTGGGGTGTCTACTTTCCAAAATGGGGTCATTTGGGGGGGTTTGTACCGCCCTGCCATTTTAGCACCTCAAGAAATGACATAGGCAGTCATAAACTAAAAGCTGTGTAAATTCCAGAAAATGTACCCTAGTTTGTAGACGCTATAAATTTTGCGCAAACCAATAAATATACGCTTATTGAATTTTTTTTACCAAAGACATGTGGCCGAATACATTTTGGCCTAAATGTATGACTAAAATTGAGTTTATTGGGTTTTTTTTATAACAAAAAGTAGAAAATATCATTTTTTTTCAAAATTTTCGGTCTTTTTCCGTTTATAGCGCAAAAAATAAAAAATGCAGAGGTGATCAAATACCATCAAAATAAAGCTCTATTTGTGGGAAGAAAAGGACGCAAATTTTGTTTGGGTACAGCATTGCATGACCGCGCAATTAGCAGTTAAAGCGATGCAGTGCCAAATTGTAAAAAGTGCTCTGGTCAAGAAGGGGGTAAATCCTTCCGGGGCTGAAGTGGTTATAGGTGATCACTGATTGATTGCATTACATTTAAAAAATGTGCAGCTGGGAATGGGTGTGTGCTAATGAGGTCAGCTGGTCAACTCCTTCCTGTGTCATAACCTATGGTCTGTTCAGGAAGTAAGACATTACAAATGGATACGTCTGGAAACATGGATGAGGAAAAGTAGAGTAAGTGTCTGTAGAATTAATGGATATTTTTGCAAAAAAAAGTACATAAATGCTATATTGGTACATAGGGGAGCTGCAATTTAGAGAAAAAAAAAAGAACAAAGGTGAACTTATCCTTTAACTATTAAAAGAAATTAAGTGCACTGCCCTTCATAAAACAGATACGAAACACTAGTTTAATAAAATAGAAAACCCATTGTAATTTACTTCAATAAAAAAGAGAAATAAAGCATACTGCCATTCAGAAAACATGTTGATGACATCCAGTACCTTCAGCATAAATCTTTAGTGGCTAACTGTGTTTTTATACTTCTCCACACCTGGCATGCACAGTATGACAGCTAACCAATATATAAAAATCACATGGCATTTAAACTTTCTGGAGAAATAAGTTGGGAGGTGTGCTAAAATTCCCTGTAGATTGTGTGCACTGTGAGAAAAAACAGTCAAACAATTGGCATCCCTGCTTGTTTGGATCCTTAAAAGAAAGGTCAGTGTAGAGTGAATAGAGATATTGAGCTCTTCTTTCAGGCTATAGAAGTGGTCCCTTTAGAAATGGTCTTGTTACCAGCATGAACAAAGCTTGTTTTATCTCAAATATTTTTTTCCATTTACAAATAATAATAAAAAAGAAATGAAGACATAGATTCCTCTGTGTGATGGCACACAGTTATACAAAAAGCAGAAAAAAGAAACTCTTATCTGGGCATAGAGAGGTCTTTTGCTTTACTAGTACAATGACCACCAGGAAAACTAAAAAGAAAGTTTCAGACATGTGGCAGAATCTTCTGTTTGCTTGACAATAGGATAAATAAAACCGTACAGTGCTGACACTCTTGACATTTAAATAGACACCGCTCTTAAAGGAAAGTTCCAGTCAGACATGAAAATGGAAAGCATTCAAACAGATTTAGTGGATAGTTTAGTTGTGGAAAGTCACTATTTTTAACCCTGGTACTTATTCTCAACTACCAAGTAGCTAAATCCTTAGATTAATGACTAAATTAACCTGAGTTTATGATTCTGAAAATTTATGCCAAATGTTCTGAGCACTTTTTGAGTCCACTGACTTTTTTTTTAAACATACAATCAGTAGTAATTTGCAGCAAAGATTTGTGGACAGAGAGCTTGCACTCTGCATAAGATATTGATTGTATGTAACCTTCAGCCTTTATAACCACTTTAAATGTATCATTTGGTACAATTTGCTTTTGAAAGGTGCAATGATTTTATGGGAATAAAGATTATCAATAATCAGTCATACTGTAGCATGTGTGGCCAGCACAACACAACACACATTATTCTATTTTAGGTGAATTTATTTCATTTTCTACATTACCTCATTACAGTGACCAAATGGACATTCATAGTCAAAAAAATCAATTTGTTGAACACTTTCTAAACGCTTTTATCTCTATAGTGTCACTATGACATAGGGCATCTTTAGAACTCCCTTGATGGTTTGAACATGCTAATATGTAACCAAAGTTTTGTGTCAAGGGTACTCATTTCACTGCTGAATAAAGCCTTACAAAATGTGTGATATTGCATTGCCTTATGGAAGTGCATCTTGACTCTTTGGGACATTATACTGACATAAACACTATTTGTTATGTGCTGATGTTTGATCTGTTGCCCTGTCAACTTTATAAAATACTGTCAGTTTTGGTCTGTAACTCCAACTGTCACAGAGTTAATGGAGATTTACAGAGCAAGCCACTGAGGTGCAGAATTGTGCGTCATTGGTAAATAACATGCATCTCAACTCTAGGTCATGATTTATGTCTCATGAGTAAAGAAGTATGGATGCTTGGAGTTCCTGTTTGCAGTAAATGGTCATGAATATTTCTTATTATGTGCAGTCATAAATTGACTGCACTCACTGTACACTTTTGTCAGAAATTGAAGACATTTGTTTGGTTTATTGAACATTTTTTTAAGGGTAAATATTTCTATTTATTATTCCCCTTGTCTTTTTACTTGACATATGCTTGTGCATTCATTACTACATTTTAAAGTCTCATATATCCTATAAACTACATTACTTAGGGGCTGTTATTTTATGTTAAAGAGTGTGTATAACCTAACAATGAACTTCTCTTGTTTGCTCGCTTTCTCAGTTTTGGGTTGTTAAATAAACCCTTTAAAGTATTTTGATATAACTCTTCAATAAGTAAAAAAAAAAAAAAAACAACTACCGTATTTTTCGGCGTATAACACGCACTTTTTTCCCCTTGAAATCAGGGGAAAATCGTGGGTGCGTGTTATACGCCGATCCCCGCCGATCTCCGCTGATTGTGAGGAGCGAAGCGAACGAAGCTGACATGCACAAAGCCGAGTGTACTTCGGCTGGACTCGGCTCCTTTCAGAGTTCCGCCCATCTCCACTGATTGCAAGAGGAGAGAAGCGAGCGCCGAAATACACAAAGCCGAGTGTACTTCGGCTAGACTCGGCTCTACTCACAGTCAGGGGCGGGACTGCAAGAGGAGAGAAGCGAGCGCTGCCGACATTCACAAAGCCTAGTGTACTTCGGCTGGACTCGGCTCCTCTCGCAGTCCCGCCCCTGACTCTGAGCAGAGCCGAGTCTAGCCGAAGTACACTCAGGTTTGTGCGGCGCTCGTTCCTCTCCTCCGATCGGTGCCAATTTAAAAAAAAGACACAAGGCTGCAAAGACAGACTGCAATGACACAGGGAAGGCTGCAAAGACAGACTGCAATGACACAGGGAAGGCTGCAAAGACAGACTGCAATGACACAGGGAAGGCTGCAATAATGACACAAGGCTACAAAGACACTGGGGAAGGCTGCAGATGGACACTGATAAGGCTGCATTGATGGGCATTTAAATGTAAGTTTTTTTTCCCCTAAACTTCCCTCCTAAAAGTTATTTTCCTTAAAATTCCCTCCTAAACTTGGGGTGTGTGTTATACGCCTGTGCGTGTTATACGCCTATAAATATGGTAGCTGATGCCTTTAGAAATTCAAAACTCCAGAATAACATGCTCAAAGAGTCATTGGGAACTTTTAGACTTGCATGTGTAGTCAGATGAAGGAAAATTTCTAACAAATGCAATAGCTCTGGCGTAGCAGCTCCCACACAAGACTTCCCTCCATGGGCAGTCAACAGTAGTTCAAACCATAGAAATACAGAAAAGAGCTCCAGACCAAAACTAGATGAAATGGTTCAAGATAATTTTAATTGTTGGTTAAAAAGTCACATAAAAACACATTTTGGGGGCAACATCACTCCTCCTTCACCAGGGGCTCCACATGGGTAAAACACTTGGGACCAACACACAGGAAAGAATATACAAATATCACACTTTAGAGAATATTTTATTTCTCAAAATTTTATTTTTCGGTTAAGAAATAACATACATTTAGAAAATGAACATCAGAATAGCGATAATAGAGTTTTGCATTACAATATAAGAGTATCTCCAAAAAAGAGCACTAGAGCTCAGCAAGTTGATTACAAAGACATATCGAAGAAAAAATAGGCAAATGTAAGACCGTAAGGTATGTTTTTGAACCCAGAGCATGAACCAGATTGATTCAGAAGCATATGTACCCCCATCCCACCATGTATCCGCAGCCGCGACCGGTACTATGGCTGGACTTAATCGCAACTGAAGAACCAAAACTTCTAACTTTCAGATAAAGAGGAACTTTCTGACACCCCAAATATTTGGGGATTATCGAGAGAAAGCAGTAGGATAGGTAAAGATGAGTAAAGAGAGAGAAAGGAGGGGTGAGAGAACGTATTCGGAGTGTGAGGTTGCCTTTCTATGGGTTTTGCAGAAGTCTCATTCAGGCTTAGTGCCAGGAGAGAGGGAAATACCCATATATTGGGCCCGGGGTTCCCATGTGGCTTCAAATTTGCCTACCGTGTTCAGAAGAATGCTGGATAACTTTTCTTGGGACATTATCCATGATATTTTCCTGAGGGTTGCTTTGATCAAGATTTTTGGTTGTTTCCAGGCCTTTGCTATAGTTAGTTTTGCACTCACAAGAACAAAATGTATTAGCCTTCAAGTGTGTTTGTGAATTTTTGGGATCACTCCATTGAGGACAGCGACCATCGGAGACCTGGGTACCTGGCTGCTGGCGAGCTTATCGTTTATGTTGAAAAATTTCCTCCAGAATGGATGTTTTCTGGGACACTCCCACCATATGTGGGCCATTGTTCCTGACAGTCGGCAGCCTCTAAAGCACAGAGGATCTGCCAATTCATACATTGCGGCCAGTCATGATGGTGTGTAGTACCATCTAGAGAGAACTTTCAGGCTGGCTTCTACGAAGGAGGTATTTATGATGCCCTTAAATGATTTGAAGCATGCCTACTGACAGTCCTCCAGGTCCCAGCTGAATTGGAAATCCGATTCCCATGCTGACATAAAGGGGAGTTGCACTGTTGCACTGGTGACAGGTAAATGATCGAGATCCCTCCCCTCTATTTCAGTCCCTGACCACACCATAGTTCGTAAGGAGTAAACCTAGGCAGCATCGGTTTTTCCGGCCAGATAGAGAGTAAATAATGTGATATTTGAGGGATTCTGAATCGCTCTGAGAGGGGTAATTCCAGCTTATGAACACAGTGATTGAAGGAGATAGGGCCTGAGGATGTGAAAAAATGTCCGATCCGGTACAGTCCTTTGTGCAGCCACCATTTGAAAGCTACTATGTTCATACCTGGGGGGAAATCAGGGTTAAATAAATAAATGTGATAGCGGTGTGCTCGCTTAGGTCAGGGTTGTCGCTGTGCGCAAATGGTCCCATAGGGCTAAAGAATGAGACAGGGTCGGCGCCATTATCGATGGACGGGCTTTTGGTGGCCACCACAACAAGAAGTCGAGAGTGTGACGGGGGACTGCTTGTCTTTCAATTTGGATTTAGTCTGGTTTTTCGTATTTGGAATATATTGTTGAAATCTGTGCTATCCTGGCTGCATAGTAATACTGAAGTAATATAGGTAGACCCAATCCTCCCCTTTTATTTAGAGAATATTTTAAAGAAAGTCTACATAACAGCAAAGACATGCACATCAGTTGAGCTATTTATTACTAAACCATGCCATTTAAACACTGCATATGTTGAAAATAAACAGATTGATTGGATATTTAAATTTGTTGTTGGCATTTTAGGCATCACTCAATATATGCACTGAACAGATGAACTTGGAAAGGGTATAGAATGCAGCACATTACACCTTTATTAAAAAGGGAAAAAATCTCTGGTTTCAGGACATTCGTTTTTCTAATTTGGCATTCACACGATCTGCTAAAATCTACACAATAGAGTGATCTGTCTTGACAACTGCTTAATGGCCCATGGACTTCCACCAAAGTTAGCAGTTTCTTGAAGAGAAAGGATTCGGCAGGTAGGGTCAGGAAAATAGATCTTCATACAAACTACAGACTATGAGAAAAAATAGTGAATTATGAAAGCCATTGTGAAGCTCTTATATCGAAGAAATTACCACGGACACCATATAACCCGGTTTAAAACAGGTTTATTGGAAATATATGTCATTGTTCAGTTACAATTCTGCACTGACAATAAACACACTAAAACTTTGGAAGGCAAGCGGTATAAATAAATGAGAAGAAAAAGGAACGATAAAAGAGTGACTTCATAAAAACCCAACAAGTAAAACACTAAATGCTCTAAAGATCAGAACCATATAAATAGCAGATTTCTGTTTGAATGAGTATTTTTAAGAAGAAATAGCTGTATACTTTTCTTACTGCATTACACCAGTGTTAGCTATTTCTTAAAGCCCCACTCCAGGATAAAACTAACTTTTTACTGATCACCTATTGCGGTGCAGGGGAGGGGAGGGGGGCCACCACCCTCTTCTGTCCCCCATTTTTTATGTCAGTCCTTTTCTCTCTCCTGGGAGGACCCTTTTAGCAGCCATTTAATAGAAAATGCCCACATCACACAGGCAGTGACATGGACACCTAAAGAAATACCTCAAACAGGAAGTAAACAGAACAGAGGACTTAAGGCTGCAGCCTCACTTGACCATAGGTAAACCCTCACATATACCCAGTGAAGTGAACAGCCTCAGATGGTACACAGAGATGAAACAAATCTCCCTACATACGTTTTACATGTACATCTGCTGTCTTCATCTGTATATATCCTTTAGAAACTGCTCTTTATGTTAAAGTTTTGATCTTCCTGTTCATCACCTTTGAGTGTATTATTGGCATACAGCCAAGACAGCTTATTGGAGGAAAGGCAGATGCCCCCTCTCCTTATAGACAAAGGAAGAAAGGAATGTGCACAGCTCTGCTCTTAGACGGCAAGCTGACTGCTAATCTATTTATAGCAACCTTCCCCAACACACACTTCTATCCCCCGTCTATGAGAATGTGTGAGAGCTATGGAGCAAGAGACAGCTACGGGACAAGAGAGATAACAATACATTACAGATATGCATGCCCAGCTCAAATTTCATGAATTGGGTTTACATCCTCTTTAACCGCTTCGATACAGGGCACTTATACACCTTCCTGCCCAGACCAATTGTCAGCTTTCAGCGCTGTCGCACTTTGAATGACAATTGTGCAGTCATGCTACACTGTACCCAAACAAAATTTTTATCATTTTGTTCCCACAAATAGAGCTTTCTTTTGGTGGTATTTGATCACCTCTGGGATTTTTATTTTCTGCTAAACAAATAAAAAAAAGACCGAAAATTTTGAAAAAAATATTTTTTTTTGTTTCTGTTACAAAACTTTGTAAATAAGTAAATTTTCTCCTTCACTGATGGGCACTGATAAGGCAGCACTGATGGGCACCAATGAGGTGGCATTGATGGGCACCGATGAGGTGGCACTAATGATGGGCACTAATATGCGGCACTGATGGGGCACTGATAGGCGGCACTGATGGGCACTGATAGGTGGCACTGATATGCAGTACTGATGGGCACTGAAAGGCGGCACAGATGGGCACTGATAGGTGGCACAGATGGGCACTGATAGGCAGCATGGATGGGCACTGATAGGCGGCACAGATGGGCACTTATAGGTTGCACGGATGGGCATGGATGGGCACTGATAGGTGGCACTGTACACTAATAAATGGTACTGATGGATGCCAAGAACAATGCCTGCCAATCAGTGATGTCCATTGTGGGCACTGATTGGCATCCATTGTGGGCACTGATTGGCATCCCTGGTGGTCTAGGGTGGCATACCTGGTGGTGACTAGTAGTGGCATCCCTGGTGGTTCTAGTGGTGTCCCTGGTGGTTCAGTGTGGACATCCTCGGAGGGGGGGGGCTGCGCTGATAATCGATCAGCACAGACTCCCCTGTCAGAGGAGCAGCCGATCGGCTCTCCTCTACTCTCGTCTAACAGATGCGAGTGAGGAAAAGCCGATCACTGACTCTTCCTGTTTCCACAGGATTGGCTTCTCTTCTGGTGAATTTTCCTCTACCATCTCTTATTCCTGCCAGGGCTCTAAAAAGTGTGAACCGGAAAAGAAGTGCCGCCAGCTGAATATGATGACACCTGCGGTAAATTACCACACAGTTTAATGTGGAAAATACTGCAAAACATGAGCAAATAACTCATGCAGTATTTTAGGAGCGTTTTTTGGTAAATGGCAAAAAAAATTTTTGAAAAATGCTAAACGGTATTTTAGGCCTGGTTCACAACTATGCATTTTTTATTGCGTTTTACGTTTTGCAGAAACACACTACAGCAGTGGTTCTCAACTCCAGTCCTCGGGACCCACCAACAGGCCAGATTTATTACCTTGGGGAGTTGCAGACTAGAATACTGCAATCACTGAGCAGCAAGTGATATCACCTGTGATGTATTTCAGCTATCTTGCAAACCTGGCCTGTTGGTGGGTCCTGAGGACTGGAGTTGAGAACCACTGCACTACAGTCTATTTAACATGGTTTCCTATGGATATAGTTCACAACACATCTGTGCATTTTATAGAAAGGGCCACATACTTTTTTCTGGTTTTTGGTTCCATAGACATCAATGGATCAAAAGCGTGTATTGAAAAACGCAAAATGCACACTGCAACCAGCATAGGTGTGAATCAGGCCTTACCGCAAGTTTAAAGGTAAAAATACTGCTTTGTGAATGGAACCCATTGTTCTGTAACACACCACACACAGCCTAAAGTGGTGGTAAAAAATCACCTTGTAAAATACCCCATTCAGTTTAAAATAGAAATTAAAGGCAACATATTTTTGTGTAGATATAAAAAAGCATTATAAATACCCTTTTTCCTTTTTTTATAATTATAATTCATTTATAAATTATATATATATATATATATATATATATATATATATATATATATATATATATATATATATATAATTACATTCCCTCTTTTCTCAGCTGCATAAGAGCTGGGGGGAGGAGAAGCAGCAGCAGCTTCCCAGCGAATGTCTGTGCAGTGGGGGGGGGGGTCAGGACAAGTCTGATTACTGGAGCAGAGCACACTGAGTTCCCAGCATAGCTAGAGAACTGACCACAGTGCTGTCCTGCTAGGTGTGGTCAGTTTTTAATAGGAAAGCAGAGGGACTGGCAGGAAAACCAGGGATTTCACATAAAAGAAGCAATACAAAGAGAACAGGAGGATTCTTTCCCATACACGTACATGATACAGCAGACACATATCAGGAATTATGAAGTGTTGCAGTAACAAACACTTTAAAGACATCTTCCAAGGATATAAAGATTGATGTTTTTCCATGACTCCATAGATGTGGCATTAAAACAGGGACTATTTCCATGTTGTATAATATAGTTTGCTTTGGTGAATTTCCTTTATGGCAATGTCCAGCTCACCAATAGCTTGCTAGTTAGTATTGAAAAATGGCCAGAATTTAGTATCACAATTTGCTTCCCTCATAGACTTTAAAGTAATTTGCTGCTAGTATATTTTTTTGTGAGTTTTAAACAGAATTTGACTAGCCCCTATGGATTTAAACATGGACACATTCTCCTATCCTTACTATGCATGTGAGAAGTTTCCAGCTGTATAAAGGCACCTACCCTGTTTCCCCGAAAATAAGACCTAGCGTAAGTGTCGGTGATGGCTGCAATATAAGCCCTACCACCCAAATAAGCCCTAGTTAAAGTCCTTGTAGGTCTTCTTTTCAGGGTAGGGCTTATTTTCAGGGAAACAGGGTAGCTCTTATTTGGGGGTAAGGCTTTTATTGCAGCCATCACCGACAATCACGCTAGGTCTTATTTTCGGGGAAACAGGGTAACACCATTGTTTAACACAGAGATGGAGACATCACACTCCAGCAGTAGGAATAAGCAAACTGGCCAGATATGGTTTGAAGGAGCTTCAGCAAACCCTGTTGGATGTCACTGAAACCCAAACTTAGCAGCAAATCCCACTGAAGTCTAGGAGAGGTAAAATTAGCTAATATTTCAGTCCATTTTCAAGGCTAATAGGAAAGCTATGGTTGAAAACAGGGCATAGTGAGCTGGGCACTGCCAAGGTGAACATGTACAAATGCAAAACATTTTTTAAAAATACCATTGTGGGAAGATTCGCTTAAAGGGCAAAATTTAAAGTATCCTTACAGACATGTTGCCTTATAAACCAAATTACTTTAAACGTGAAGGGGGTACCTTACAAGGAACCTAGTCCCAGTGTTGAGAGACAAGTGCTTCTTCCACACATTTTGTCCCTAAAAAGATGTGAAGGTTTGTTGGATAACATATACAAATTTGGAAGTCCCCTCCCATTACAAATGCATGCCCACCTAGGCTGCATGCCTGGATAAGGGCCTTTTATGAATTTTTAGGGAGATCCCACCAAAAAAGTGTACTGTCATTTTAATTTATGAAACAAAAATAAGTGTAATGTCATTTTAAGAGAAAACATTATGGGGTTTCCCTTACAATTCAGACTAACTGGGCATGCAGCCTGGGCTGCCAGAAAAGGGGGTGAAGCAAGTGTTCTGTGAGGCAGGGGTCATCTCGCATGACTTATTACACTAAAAAAAAATCTAAAAATGTAAATATGGTCATAGCCATATTGTAAACCTTCTTACAAGTGGTTAAACGCTAAGCACTCTGTTTATTGATGCCCTGGTAATCTTTCTCAGTACACATTATATGCGTACCATGTGCTTGGAGCTGCACCCTACTCCAAGATCCTTCTCTTCCCTCTCCCCACTCTTGACTTCCTCTCTTCTTTTCTGCTCCTCTCCCCTACTCCTCTCCCTTTTTCCATTCCTCTTTTGGTTCAGATCACAGTATTTACGCCGCTACCCTATGGATTCACAGTACCACACCCCTAAGCTCCAATGAGCTCCACCCACATGGTTAATCTCCCGATAATCCTGTATGCTTATATTCCTAATAATTTGGGCTAACTGATTGTTCAATGTTCTGTTATGCTATCCTATATTTTGGTCTTTCTTGACTATTATCGGGAAACAACCGCTCTATGGAGCATACGGTTTATTTTCGTCCTATGTACAGATACTCCAGTCTCTGCTGTGGAACTCTGCAGCTCCTCCAGGATTACCTTAGGTCTCTGTGCTGCCTCTCTGATTATTGCCCTCCTTGCACGGTCTGTGAGTTTTGGTGCACGGCTGTCTCTTGGCAGGTTTGCTGTTGTGCCATGTTCTTTCCATTTGGTTATGATAGATTTGATGGTGCTCCTAGGGATCATCAAAGATTTGGATATTTTTTTAAAACCTAACCCTGACTTGTACTTCTCAACAACATTGTCCCTTACTTGTTTGGAGAGTTCCTTGGTCTTAATGGCAGTGTTTGGTTAGTGGTGCCTCTTGCTTAGGTGTTGCGGCCTTGGTGGCCTTTCAAAAATGTGTGTATATGTAATGACAGATCATGTGACACTTAGATTGCACACAGGTGGACATCATTTCACTAATTATGTGACTTCTGAAGGTAATTGGTTGCACCAGAGCTTTTTATGGGCTTCATAACAAAGGGGGTGAATACATAAGCACATGCAAAGTATCAGTTTTTTATTTCTGAAAAATAGTTTTATGTATATATTTTTCTAATTTTACTTCACCAACTTAGACTTTTGTGTTCTGATCCATCACATATAATTCAGATTAAAAAAACATTGAACTAGGGGCCTGGCCTAGCGATGGCTGAGTAAGGACATGCTTCTAAAGAGCTCCTGGCTTCCCCCTACCTACCACGACCAACCGACAGCTATTCACCCATGTGAATACGGCATGAGCAACTCCAAATGATACAGAACCAGACTGGTGACCCGTGGGAACCGTCCCAAGTCCTCCCAGACTGGTATCCAGAGATTCCTCCGAGGCCCACAGCAGACCTCACCAGGTGCCATTGCAGTAACTCCACGTGCACCTCACATGGAAGACAGTGCTCATACTACTCTGCATGACTCTCCCATCCCACTCACAGAGCCTGCACACCTCTCGGGGATCCCGACAGCCTTTATGTCTGACATGGCTGGTCCCTTGCAAACCCCGGAACGCCTGGAAGAGGACCTCCGCAGTATGCTTCAGGCTCTCCCCACGAGGTCCGACATTGAAGCCCTAATCCTTCGTATAGAGGAGGCACATAGCAGAGATATGGCGGCGGTGAGAACAGACCTGCAATCTCTCACAGAGCGCATGTATACAGAGGAAGGCTCTCCTCCTCCCTGGAACTCAGGGTGTCAGCCCTGGAGCGATCCCAGGCATTCCAAGTCATCAGGGCCAGAGAGATGCAGCTACACTTGGAAGAATTGGAGGACCGCAGCCGTCGAAACAACTTACAGCTGCGGGGACTCCCAGAGGCTACTGGTGTGGAAGATTTGGCTGCCACTATTATGGCTATATTTCATAGCATTCTGGAGGCCCCCCGCCAACACTGGAGATAGATCGGGTGCACAGAGCCCTTGGACCTAAATCTACAGATCCAGGACGTACTGTGTAGACTGCACCGGTACTCGCAGAAAGACACCATCCTCTGTAAGGCCTGGGACCATGGCCCGATTGAATTTGATGAAGCAAGCATTCAAATTCTCCCTGACTTATCGAGGGAGACACTGCAGAGAAGAGCTCTTCTGAAGACAGTACTGGAAACAGCAAGAAGACATGACTGCACTTACAGATGGGGGTACCCCTTAGCGGTGATATTCCAAAAGGCACAGAGGTCATTCATGCTCCGCTCCCCTGCAGACCTGGCAGCACTCTTCACATTTATGGATGCTGAACCCGTGCAAGTACAGAATTGGCTACAGATCATCAGCCATTCAGCCACACATGCCCCTCTACGATTCCCAGCCTACCTGCTTCCAGAGATCCAGGAGGCATTTACGGGGACCGCCAGTGGAGCAGACACGTGAGTCATAAAGTACCCCCTCTTCCCGAGCACAGATTTCCAATTCCCCCGCTAGTTGACTGTTCACCCCACCACTTTTTGCCCCCCTTCACACTCCTGCACTTTACTATGCACTTACTACCCTTCTGCTACCTCCATCCGAGAAGCCTGGGATTGCACAGAAACTCCCAGGCCTAGTCTGTGGATGTTACCTTTGCTCCCCGCCTTGAGAAGTGCCCGGGTCCCTCCTTCTGGGGCCAGTGCCTGAATCCCTACCACAGTTTGAATCAGAAAGAACTCATTAGTGCTGGTTGAGCAATGCCAGGAGAACAAGTTTCTACATGACCCGTATGGCCCTCCCCTCCTAAGATCCGGGTCTGGAATATATTCCCCAGATAGAACTACCAGACACAGGGGGAACAGCAGTGCCCACGCTCCTAAGACCGTCAGATTGGATGCCATTTCATATAGATGCCGGACACATGTGTAATGAACAGTATAATTTAACGCTGCATTCCTTCCTAGGTACGAAATACAGGGGAACAGTTCTCACAAACTCAAATATATCTGGGTGTCTTAGTGCTCCAATTTTTTTTCCCTCCCTGTACTGGCGCCTCCCATGGGAGGGGGTGGACTGGGGGGTATACTGACCTTTAACTACAGGGGGACGCCCCAGCGGCGGCCAGGGGGGGGCTGATGGTTCCGGCCCCATCGGGACGGCTATGGCGACTCCCCATTAACACTTGTTTCTTCCAACAGATAGCCTTGGGGCATTAATGTTTTTTACAGGCCTGCTGAGGACAGAACTGAGGGATGATGCCAGGTCTCCCTGGATTATTTCTACCCCTCCCCGAGAGACAACTTTCTCCCCCGGTGGGGAGACACAGGGACAGAGCTAGAAGTGACTGCAGCGGTGAGGTAAATGGTATGATGAACCCAACGGTGGGGAAATGTTCTAGGAGGATTGTAATTTTGATCTTGCTTTGAATGTTATTATGTACTATAAAGTTGAAAAAACAAAATAACTTTGCGCTAACTCAAACGTGTAAGCTGCTAACACTGCAAATAGAATTTTTGCTGTAAACCATAGAATATATAAATAAGTGCAGCGCTATAATTTATGCAAAAGCGAAATGACAATTGTGAATATCAACATATAGAAACCTCATAATAATAAATGTCCATTATCAATAAGTCAAAGTCCATTTTTTTGTGAAAACCTTAAAATCACCACGTGGATATATGACTAAAATAGTGATTAGACAATCCCCAAGGTAATGAAGGCATACCATAGATTTTGGACCTAAAAACAGCATATGCTACATAGGTCAACACAAGCCTTCACTGCCCAATGGCAATGGTATAGAAGATGAGGACCAAAGGAAGATCAACGGTCTTGGAAGCTTTCTCAGGGATTTGTGAAAAACCACACTTGTGCAAATACCACCACCCATATGAATGGAGGCTTACCGAAAGGTTGGG
The DNA here is from genome assembly GCA_037952925.1 of Lithobates clamitans. Taxonomy (NCBI): domain Eukaryota; kingdom Metazoa; phylum Chordata; class Amphibia; order Anura; family Ranidae; genus Lithobates; species Lithobates clamitans. Next base: position 8,870,535 of record JBBGZY010000438.1, read on the forward strand.
ACCCAAAACAGCATATGCTGGATGAGTCAAACAGGCTTAAAACTGCCCACTGGCAATGGAGAGGAGATCCTAATGGTACACTGGAGAAGAGATCCTGGGGGTGCCTCACCGGGGTGCTTTCTCCATGTGGAAGTTAAAGACGTCCTCGAACATGCCCCACATAGGATAAAAAAGGGGCCATATAGTGTAATTCTGTAAAATTGTAAATTTTATTAAAAAAGAAAAAACACTTACATTTAAGAAGTAGTCAAGTGCTTGTATATAATAAAAATGGTGGCAGTGGAGTCCTCCCGACGCATTTTGTCACATAGGACTTCATCTGGGGTACTTGCCCACTGCAGCCAAACTCCTTTATTTAGGCACTGAGACCCCTGTAATGAGAATTCAGCTCCTAAATTTATGTCATCTGCACTTCCGGGTTCGGCCAAAATGGCGGACCCGCGTGCGTTCCAAGCCTCGTTCCCATGCGTTCCACCTTCATTAATAAACATAGGCGAAGCTTCCTGGTATAGAGGTATTCATGTGTTTCTATCTAAATATGTTTCCGCCGGCCACTCGCTGTAGCATAAGCCAACAGCGAGCAGAGTGTCCTGTGGAATTCGTGTCACCATGCGTTCCATCTATTGTTGTGCAGTGCGCACGCGAGCGGCACGATGCCACCACCACGCCGTCACGATGTCAACATCACCCATTGCTGTGCAGTGCGCACACGCACAGCGCAATTTCGTCACCGCGCCGTCACACATGCGCACACCGCAACGTCAATCACACACTGTCACATGGCAGCTTCGGAGGGTCACATGATGATAACAAAACCTTGTAACCAAAGAAAGGGTGGGTCTAAATGGAATTAACATCTCGTAGACCGGAAATATTAGCGAAGTGTATGCAATGGATGGAATTTTAAATCACAAAGGGGTTACTACAAACGGAAATGTTTTATTGTTATTTGCTTTGTTATTTCCGTATACAGTGGCTTGCGAAAGTATTCGGCCCCCTTGAACTTTTCAACCTTTTGCCACATTTCAGGCTTCAAACATAAAGATATAACATTTTAATTTTTTGTGAAGAATCACCAACAAGTGGGACACAATTGTGAAGTGGAACGAAATCTATTGGATATTTTAAACTTTTTTAGCAATTAAAAAACTGAAAAGTGGTGCGTGCAAAATTATTCGGCCCCTTTACTTTCAGTGCAGCAAACTCACTCCAGAAGTTCAGCGAGGATCTCTGAATAATCCAATGTTGTCCTAAATGACTGATGGTGATAAATAGAATCCACCTGTGTGTAATCAAGTCTCTGTATAAATGCACCTGCTCTGTGATAGTCTCAGGGTTCTGTTGAAAGTGCAGAGAGCATCATGAAGACCAAGGAACACACCAGGCAGGTCCGTAATACTGTTGTGGAGAAGTTTAAAGCCGGATTTGGATACAAAAAGATTTCCCAAGCTTTAAACATCCCAAGGAGCACTGTGCAAGCGATCATTTTGAAATGGAAGGAGTATCAGACCACTGCAAATCCACCAAGACCTAGCTGTCCCTCTAAACTTTCAGCTCAGACAAGGAGAAGACTGATCAGAGATGCAGCCAAGAGGCCCATGATCACTCTGGATGAACTGCAGAGAACTACAGCTGAGGTGGGAGAGTCTGTCCATAGGACAACAATCAGTCGTACACTGCACAAATCTGGCCTTTATGGAAGAGTGGCAAGAAGAAAGCCATTCCTCAAAGATATCCATAAAAAGTCTCGTCTAAAGTTTGCCACAAGCCACCTGGGAGACACACCAAACATGTGGAAGAAGGTGCTCTGGTCAGATGAAACCAAAATCAAACTTTTTGGCCACAATGCAAAACGATATGTTTGGCGTAAAAGCAACACAGCTCATCACACTCAACACACCATCCCCACTGTCAAACATGGTGGCAGCATCATGGTTTGGGCCTGCTTTTCTTCAGCAGGGACAGGGAAGATGGTTAAAATTGAGGGGAAGATGGATGCAGCCAAATACAGGACCATTCTGGATGAAAACCTGTTGGAGTCTGCAAAAGACCTGAAACTGGGACGGAGATTTATCTTCCAACAAGACAATGATCCCAAACATACAGCAAAATCTACAAAGGAATGGTTCACAAATAAACGTATCCAGGTGTTAGAATGGCCAAGTCAAAGTCCAGACCTGAATCCAATCGAGAATCTGTGGAAAGAGCTGAAAACTGCTGTTCACAAACGCTCTCCATCTGAACTCACTGAGCTCGAGCTGTTTTGCAAGGAAGAATTGGCAAGAATTTCAGTCTCTCGATGTACAAAACTGATAGAGACATACCCCAAGCGACTTGCAGCTGTAATCGCAGCAAAAGGTGGCTCTACAAAGTATTAACGCAAGGGGGCCAAATAATTTTGCACGCCCCACTTTTCATTTTTTTATTAGTTAAAAAAGTTTCAAAAATCCAAAAGATTTCGTTCCACTTCACAATTGTGTCCCACTTGTTGGTGATTCTTCACAAAAAATAAAAATTTTATATCTTTATGTTTGAAGCCTGAAATGTGGCAAAAGGTTGAAAAGTTCAAGGGGGCCGAATACTTTCGCAAGCCACTGTATATTAACAGAATGAGTTCATTAAAAGTTCCCAGATATTAAATATGAGCAAGCTTAGGAGATGGATTCTCTACATCTCTGGTACCTTAGAACTATCAATCTCATGTACGTATATACACCAGATCCTATATCCCATAAAATAACAATTTGCATATATGATTTGGAGACAATGTAACAGTCTTTCAAAACCAAACTATAAAAAATACACTATAAGAAATATATACATATTTGCATATATAATTTGAAAAAGGTACCACTACTGTAGTCTCATTCAACGCAAACTGCATAAACAAAGATGTAAACAATAAAAATGAAAAATAGAATAAAAATTAAAAAAGAATATATGAAAAATGGTCCTGCACTTATCCCTTATGATTCATCTATAAAGGCATTGATATCTACCTCTACGTTCATGCCCTGTGGGAAAAAAGTCTGTAATTCATGTGCCCAGAACATCTCTAGACGAGAAACCCCTCTGATTCTGGCTCCCCCCCTCCACGGTGGGACATACTTGTCTATGATGATAAATTGGGACCCAGCAGGATTACTATTGTGAAATTGTTTGTAGTGTCTGGGTACTGTGTGTTTAGGGTCCCTACCCTTGATTAGGGCTATGTGTTCCCCCACTCTCGTAGTGAATGTTCTAGTAGTACGCCCTATGTTCTGCTTGCGGCACGGGCAAGTAATAAGGTACACTATGTATCTTGTATTGCACGTGCAAAACGATTTTACTGTATATCTTTTCCCAGTAGTAGTAGATGTAAACTCTGTGACCTTACGTCTGTCTAGAGTGTTGTGTTGGCATACAACACACTTTCTACCAGGGTAGAAATCTATCATGTTGTGAAAGAAGGAGGGACAGGACAGTGGATTGATCACATTGGGGGCTACCTGGCCCTGTAAAGATGGTGCTCCCCTAAATATGACTTTGGCCTCCCCTGGTAAAAGTTTGCCCAAAATGTTGTCCTGTCTTAACACTTCCCAATGTTTCTTCACAATATTTTGGATTTGTTTATGCTGAATTGAAAAAGATGTCAGCATGGCCCATTTAAATTTTTCGTCAGGATCTTTCTTTGGCTTTATCTCAAGCAGAGTTTTCCTCTCGATGTTCATGGCTCTTTGGATCTCATAGTCCAAACTAGCATTGTCGTAACCTTTGTCGACAAATTTTTGTTTCAAGACACCTGCTTGTACGGTAAATACATCAGTATCTGTACAGTTCCTGCGGAGCCTCAGAAATTGGCTCCGCGGGACTGCACTCAGCCAAGATCTGTGATGGCAACTATTTACAGGGATGAAGCCATTGTGATCAGTGGGTTTGAAATACGTATTGAATCTAAACTTTTTTTCCACTATTTCTATTTGTAGATCCAGAAAATGAATCTTGGTTTCGCTGGCTTCATACGTTAAAGAAATACCCCTGTCGTTGGAGTTTAAACTTTCAAAGAACTGCTTGAGTGTGTCTGATGTGCCATTCTATAGGAGGAGGATGTCGTCTATGTACCTAGCCCATAGAACCAATGACGTGGTGTCATGGGCATAGACGACATCCTCCTCCCACTTGGCCATAAACAAGTTCGCAAGGCTAGGTGCGAACTTTGCACCCATGGCCACTCCCCGCTGTTGAAGGTAGTAGCCCTGGTTAAACCAAAAGTAATTGTGTTTGGTTGCAAACTCCAGCAGTTCTATCAGATAGCCACGTTGAAATGGTGCAAGGGAGTGTTCGCGGTTCAGAAAATGTTTCACCGCTTCTAACCCTTTTTCATGCGGTATACAGGTGTATAATGATGCCACGTCCGCTGTGGCCATGATGTAACCCTCCTGTATATCGATATTTTCAAGAAGTCTAATAGTAGAACCGGTATCCTTTAAGTACGAAGGTGTTTGTTTCACCAACGGTTGTAGGTAGAAGTCTATATATTTACCTATTCTGGCCGTGACGGAATTGATGCTAACTACACTAACAATAGGTCTCCCGGGGGGACATACTGGGTTTTTGTGGATTTTAGGTAAATAATATATTGTAGGGATTCTAGGTGCCGTCGGGACCAAAAAGGCTTTTTCTTTTTTTGCTTTAAATTTTTTAATCATAACCCTTTAAAATAAGTTTTTGTAATTGTTTTTTATATAGACTGGTGGGGTTATTGGGGAGTGTCTGATATGTACCTGGTTCATTTAAGATTCTAAACATCTCCTCTTCATATTGATTCTTGTCCAGAACCACTATCCCACCGCCCTTATCCGCAGGACGAACCACCAAATTTTTACGTGCACGTAAGGATTCTAATCCATTTTTTGATAATGGAGAATGTCGAATGTATTTAACTGGTAGTTTGGAGAGGTCGCTAAGGACAAGATCTCTGTATATTTTTACTGCTGGAGCTACAGGAACAGGGGGATAAAAAAGGGAAGGGTTGGTCAGTCCTGAATGGACCGTTCCTGAAGTGGCAGCAGGAAAATCTGTACGTATAGGGTTGGAAACCAGATATCTCTGAATATTAATCTTGCGTATATATTTGTGAATATCAATGAAGGTGTGGAATTTATCTAGTTTTTTCGGTGGAGCATATTTAAGACCTTTGTCTAACACGGATAATTCTGCTTCCGTAAGTGTCTGTGAACTTAAATTGAACACACCCTGACCAGTTATGTTCTTTTTCTCTTTTCTCCTTTGTACTCTCCTCCCCCCTCTGCAGCCTCTCTTAGATCTGGACCTCGCTTTCTTGTGCGTCGGTCCTCATGAAAACCCTGATTTTCATGGTAGTTGGAATTATGTGTATATGGAGATTGATCATAATTTTCTCTCCTGCGTTCCGGGCTATACATCTCTCTAAGGGGTGTATAGCAATTGTACGTAGGGACTGGGGGGGGGTAACAATAATGTAAATTATCCCTATGGTACATGTCTGAGCGTGTCTCATACCTTCTCGATGGGGAAGGATAGGACTGGTTATTGTAGTTCTGATACATACGGGTTTCTGAATGATGTACATTGCCCCTAGGGTTACCTCTCCCTCTTGTATTACCCCTGTGGTTGCCTCTCCACCTATTAGGGTTCCTAGGGGTTTGGGGGTTCACATGATGTATCCTCTGCTGAGAGAGGTACGGTACATCATCATGTTTCTCCCTCCCCCTGAGGGTATCACGACCACGGGAATCCCCTCCTTTAGAATTAGGTTGTGCCACCCTGGTTGATAATGAAGGTGGAGTACCTATCTGGGTGTTACCTTCTATGGTGCTTGGGGCCACTTCCATAGGAGGGGTAGTTGTATAAAGTTTTTGCCACCCAAACACCATATTGGTTCTATAGTCACCCACATCTCTGGAGTATTTTTTCTGTTTTTTGTGTTTTTGATCTCTGTCCTCCTTCTCAAGATGACTCTGGAGGTTGGAGGCGTACATAGGGAGTACTACTGGAACATTCACTAGGAGAGTGGGGGAACACATAGCCCTAATCAAGGGTAGGGACCCTAAACACACAGTACCCAGACACTACAAACAATTTCACAATAGTAATCCTGCTGGGTCCCAATTTATCATCATAGACAAGTATGTCCCACCGTGGAGGGGGGGGAGCCAGAATCAGAGGGGTTTCTCGTCTAGAGATGTTCTGGGCACATGAATTACAGACTTTTTTCCCACAGGGCATGAACGTAGAGGTAGATATCAATGCCTTTATATATGAATTTATAGGGGATAGGTGCGGGATCATTTTTCATATATTCTTTTATAATTTTTATTCTATTTTTCATTTTTATTGTTTACATCTTTGTTTATGCAGTTTGCTTTAAATGAGACTACAGTAGTGGTACCTTTTTCAAATTATATATGCAAATATGTATATATTTCTTATAGTGTATTTTTTATAGTTTGGTTTTGAAAGACTGTCACATTGTCTCCAAATCATATATGCAAATTGTTATTTTATGGGTTATAGGATCTGGTGTATACACGTACATGAGATTGATAGTTCTAAGGTACCAGAGATGTAGAGAATCCATCTCCTAAGCTTGCTCTTATTTTATCTCTGGGAACTTTTAATAAACTCATTCTGTTAATATATACGGAAATAACAAAACAAATAACAATAAAACATTTCCGTTTGTAGTAACCCCTTTGTGATTTAAAATTCCATCCATTGCGTACACTTCGCTAATATTTCCGGTCTACGGGATGTTAATTTCATTTAGACCCACCCTTTCTTTGGTTACAAGGTTTTGTTATTATCATGTGACCCTCCGAAGCTGCCATGTGACAGTGTGCGATTGATGTTGCGGTGTGCGCATGCGTGACGGCGCGGTGACGACATCGCGCCACGCGCGTGCGCACTGCACAGCAATAGGTGGAACACATGGTGACACGAATACCGCAGCACACTCCGCTCGCTGCTGGCTTATGCTACAGCGAGTGGCCGGCGGAAACATATTTAGATAGAAACACATGAATACCTCTATACCAGGAAGCTTCGCCTACGTTTATTAATGAAGGTGGAATGCATGGGAACGAGGTTTGGAATGCACGCAGGTCCGCCATTTTGGTCGAACCAGGAAGTGCAGATGACGTAAATTTAGGAGCTGGATTCTCCTTACAGGGGTCTCAGTGCCTATATAAAGGAGTCTGGCTGCAGTGGGCAAGTACCCCAGATGAAGTCCTATGTGACGAAACGCGTCGGGAGGACTCCACTGCCACCATTTTTATTATATACAAGCGCTTGACTACTTCTTAAATGTAAGTGTTTTTCTTTTTTAATAAAATTTACAATTTTACGGAATTACACTATATGGCCCCTTTTTTATCCTATGTGGGGCATGTTCGAGGACGTCTTTAACTTCCACATGGAGAAAGCAACCCAGTGAGGCACCCCCAGGATCTCTTCTCCGGTGTACCATTGGGATCTCCTCTCCATTGCCAGTGGGCAGTTTTAAGCCTGTTTGACTCATCCAGCATATGCTGTTTTGGGTCCCAACCTTTCGGTAAGCCTCCATTTATATGGGTGGTGGTATTTGCACAAGTGTGGTTTTTCACAAATTCCTGAGAAAGCTTCCAAGACCGTTGGTCCTTCCTTTGGTCCTCATCTTCTATACCATTGCCATTGGGCAGTAAAGGCTTGTGTTGACCTATGTAGCATATGATATTTTTAGGTCCAAAATCTATGGTACGCCTTCATTACCTTGGGGATTGTCTAATCACTATTTTAGTCATATATCCACGTGGTGATTTTAAGGTTTTCACAAAAAAAATGGACTTTGACTTATTGATAATGGACATTTATTATTATGAGATTACTATATGTTGATATTCACAATTGTCATTTCACTTTTGCATAAATTATAGCGCTGCACTTATTTATATATTCTATGTACTATAAAGTTACTAGAGAAAATATTTGAATTCTATAAAAGCATGCTCTAGATTAGGGATAAGCCGAACACCCCCCCGGTTCGGTTCGCACCAGAACCCGCGAACGGACCGAAAGTTCGCACGAACGTTAGAACCCCATTGACGTCTATGGGACTCGAACGTTCGAAATCAAAAGTGCTCATTTTAAAGGCTAATTTGCATGGTATTGTCCTAAAAAGGGTTTGGGGACCCGGGTCCTACCCCAGGGGACATGTATCAATGCAAAAAAAACGTTTAAAAACGGCCGTTTTTTCGGGAGCAGTGATTTTAATGATGCTTAAAGTAAAAAAAAAAAGTGAAATATTCCTTTAAATATCGTACCTGGGGGGTGTCTATAGGATGCCTGTAAAGTGACGCGTGTTTCCCATGTTTAGAACAGTCCCTGCACCAAATGTCATTTTTAAAGGAAAAAATCTCATTTAAAACTGCTTGCGGGTTTAATGTCATGTCGGGTCATGGCAATATGGATGAAAATCAGTGAGACAAACGGCATGGGTACCCCCCAGTCTATTACCAGGCCCTTTGGGTCTTGTATGGATATTAAGGGGAACCCCGCACCCAAATTAAAATAAGGAAAGGTGTGGGGCCACCAGGCCCTATATACTCTGAACAGCAGTATACAGGCGGTGCAAACAAGACAGGGACTGCAGGTTTGTTGTTAAGTAGAATCTCTTTGTAATTTTGAACATTTTTTACGTGTTTAGCTCCAGCCAAAAAATCTTTTCTAAGCTTTTTGGAAAACATAGGGAAGGGTTATCACCCCTGTGACATTTGTTTTGCTGTCTTTCCTCCTCTTCAGAAGATTTCACCTCACTTTTTTGTCCCAATGAAAAATGTTTTTTGAAAATTTAGGTTTTTTTGTGGAACAAGGATTGGAAAGCATCAGTGGAAAGGAGAAATTGTTTTCCCATATTAACTCTTACAGGAGAGAATTTCCCTTCCTAGGGGTAGATTTCATCTCACTTCCTGTTGTCTCCTTCCGTTTGCAAGTAGGAGTCGTTTGTAAGTTAGATGTTTGAAAGTAGGGTCCTGCCCTATATACTCAGCAGAAATTTGGGCCTTAGGTGTTGCTGTGGCCACAACACTGTAAGCCCTCACAGGGCCCTGCTGTGAAATATTAGATCAAGAATTGTAATTACATGCCCCTGTTGAACAGGAGCTGAAAAATTAGGCCTTAGGCACTGGTGCTGGTGCCACAACACTGCAACCCCTCACAGAAACTCTAGTTGGAACGCAGGAACGAGCCCTGCTGCAAAGTATTGCTTCAAAAATTGTAATTACACGCCCCTGTTAGACAGGGGCAGAAAAATTGGGCCTTAGGCACTGGTGCTGGTGCCACAACACTGCAACCCCTCACAGACACTCTAGTTGGAACGCAGGAACGAGCCCTGCTGCAAAGTATTGCATCAAAAATTGTAATTACACGCCCCTGTTAGACAGGGGCAGAAAAATTGGGCCTTAGGCACTGGTGCTGGTGCCACAACACTGCAACCCCTCACAGACACTCTAGTTGGAACGCAGGAACGAGCCCTGCTGCAAAGTATTGCTTCAAAAATTGTAATTACACGCCCCTGTTAGACAGGGGCAGAAAAATTGGGCCTTAGGCACTGGTGCTGGTGCCACAACACTGCAACCCCTCACAGACACTCTAGTTGGAACGCAGGAACGAGCCCTGCTGCAAAGTATTGCATCAAAAATTGTAATTACACGCCCCTGTTAGACAGGGGCAGAAAAATTGGGCCTTAGGCACTGGTGCTGGTGCCACAACACTGCAACCCCTCACAGACACTCTAGTTGGAATGCAGGAACGAGCCCTGCTGCAAAGTATTACATCAAAAATTGTAATTACACGCCCCTGTTAAACAGGGGCTGAAAAATTGTGCCTTAGGCACTGGTGGTGGCGCCCAGAACCAAAAATGTTCTTACAAGCTATCAGCGTGATGATTGAGGAGGAAGAGGATAATTACTCAGGGATAGTCACTCAGCATCAGCATAGGCAGTCTTTGAAGGGATCTGAGATTTCAAAAAAAATTATTCGGTTACATCAGCATCAGGTGCTTGGTAGCTGGTGGTGATCATGCCTCCAGCAGCACTGAATGTGCATTCCGAAAGAACGCTGGATGCAGGACAGGCCAGTAGCTCAATTGCATACTGTGCAAGCTCTGGCCAGTGATCCATCCTCAAGACCCAGTAACCCAGAGGATTTTCGGTGGGAAAGGTGTCCAAGTCTGATCTTGCCCCTAGGTATTCCTGCACCATGTAAAACAGACGCTGGCGATGGTTGCTGGAACCGATCATACCTTGGGGCTGCAGACCAAAAAATTGTCTGAACGCATCAGTCAGACAGCCATCTTCTCCACCGCTCCTTCTTTGACTGACCGAAGCCTCAGCAACACGTTGTCCAGAAACAGGAGTTTGTAACCTCCCAGTCTCTGGGAACGCGTTGCACAGACCTTTCTGCAAGGCCTCCCGAAGATGTTTCATCCTCTGCTCCCTCTGCGATGGCAAGATAAGGTCCGCAACCTTACCCTTGTAACATGGATCAAGGAGGGTTGCCAGCCAGTATTGGTCCTTCTCCTTGATACCACGAATACGAGGATCCTTACGCAGGCTTTGCAGGATCAGGGAGGCCATGCAGCGTAGGTTTGCTGAGGCATTCGGTCCGGAGTCCTCTGGGTCACTAAGGACAACAACGTCCGCAGCCACCTCCTCCCAGCCACGTACAAGTCCATGTGTTCCTTGGGACTGATCCCTTAAAGACTGCTGCTGATGCTGAGTGCCAGGCTCCACCTCCATACTGACACAATCTTCCTCCTCCTCCTCCTCCTCCTCCTCCTCTTCCTGTGTGATCGGCGGGCACGCAGGAACACTGTCTGGATAAAGAGGGCCTTGAGAGCTAAGGAAGTCCTCCTCTTCCTGCCTCTGTTCTGCCTCAAGTGCCCTGTCCATTATTCCACGCAGCGTGTGCTCCAACAGGTGGACAAGGGGGACAGTGTCACTGATGCATGCACTGTCAGTGCTCACCATCCTCGTGGCCTCCTCGAATGGTGACAGGACAGTGCATGCATCCCTGATCATGGCCCACTGGCGTGGGGAAAAAAAAACAAGCTCCCCTGACCCTGTCCTGGTGCCATAGTCGCACAGGTACTCATTGATGGCCCTCTGCTGCGTGTGCAGCCGCTGCAGCATGGCCAACATTGAGTTCCACCTGGTGGGCATGTCACAGATTAGGCGGTTCTTGGGCAGGTTAAACTCCTTTTGGAGGTCCGTCAGCCGAGCACTGGCATTATATGACTGGCGGAAATGCACACAGACTTTCCTGGCCTGCCTCAGGACATCCTGTAAGCCCGGGTACCTGCCCAAGAACCACTGCACCACCAAGTTAAGGACGTGAGCCAAACAGGGCACATGGGTCATTTGTCCCTGTCGGAGGGCAGAGAGGAGGTTGGTGCCATTGTCGCAAACCACCATTCCTGCCTTAAGTTGGCGTGGCGTCAACCACCTCTGAACCTGCCCCTGCAGAGCTGACAGAACCTCTGCCCCAGTGTGGCTCCTGTCCCCCAAGCACACCAGCTCAAGCACCGCATGGCATCTTTTGGCCTGCGTACTTGCGTAGCCCCTTGAACGCCTACGGAGCACCGCTGGTTCCGAGGAAGAGGCCATGGAGGAAGAAGAAGAGGAGGGGGTGGAGGAGAGAGGTGTGTCACAATCAGCATTTTGGAGGCGTGGTGGCGGAACAACCTCCAACACTACTGCACCTTGTCCTGCATCCTTCCCAGCTGCCAGCAGAGTCACCCAATACCCTGTGAAACTTTGGTAACGTCCCTGTCCATGCCTGCTGGACCATGAGTCAGCGGTAATATGCACCTTACCGCTGACCGCCCTGTCCAGCGAGGCATGGACATTGCCTTCCACATGCCGGTAGAGAGCCGGAATCGCCTTCCGTGAGAAAAAGTGGCGTTTGGGTACCTGCCACTGAGGAACCGCACATTCCACAAACTCACGGAAGGGGGCAGAGTCTACCAACTGAAAAGGCAGCAGTTGAAGTGCTAGCAATTTTGCCAAGCTAGCATTCAACCGCTGGGCATGTGGATGGCTGGGAGCAAACTTCTTTCGGCGGTGCAGCAGCTGGGGCAGGGAAATTTGCCTGGTACAATCTGACGTCGGTGTACCAAAAGCAGTTTGCCCACAAGTACTTGGCTGTGACACACCTAATTCTACACCTTCATTCCTCTCACTGCAGGTCTCAGAGAGGACTGAAGGTCTAGTGGGGTTGGAAATCTCAGCTGATGAGGAGCAAGGAGAGATCCTCTTTGTTCTTTGGTGTGGGTCTTTTAGATACGCTTGCCAACGAACTGCATGGCAGGTCAACATATGTCTGGTCAAGCATGTGGTACCCAAGCGGGAGATGTTTTGGCCACGCGAGATACGCTTGAGACATATGTTGCAAATAGCAGCGGTGCGATCTGATGCACTCGTCTCAAAAAAGGCCCACACCAAAGAACTTTTTGAATAACGCGCAGAGACAGCAGCGCCCTGCACATGTGGAGCTTTGGGGTGTGATGCAGTCAATGTGCTGCCCTTAGGCTGGCCCCTGGAGGGCATCCTGCCTCGTTGGTGATGTGCCGCCTCCTCCTCCTCCTCCTCCTCCTCCTCCTCCTCTCTCCTATCAGGCACCCACGTTGAGTCAGTGACCTCATCATCCCCTCCCTCCTCATCACTGGAGCAAACCTGGCAGTATGCTGCAGCAGGGGGAGCATGACTGCCAGATTGCTGTCCTTCTTGGGCACCCCCTCTGTCCGTGCTCATGTTACTGCCTTCATCAAGCTCAGTATCATCATCAGAGCCTTCCAAACGCTGGGCATCCTCCTGGAGCATGTACCCAACACTGTGGTCAAACAGTTCGTGGGAATCATCAGGAGGACATGGTGGAGCTAGGGAAGGAGTCACTGATGACATTGAGCTGAGGGAAGAGGCCGCTGCTTTGCCAGACAAAGCACCCTGGGCATGGGTGAGAGAGGATGAGGAGGATGAGGACGGCTTGGTCATCCACTCGACCAAGTCTTGCGCATGTTGCGGCCCAACACGGCCAGCTGCCGAAAAAAAGGCCAAGCGTGTCCCATGGCCACGTGCTGATGAGGATGCACCGTCTCCACGACCAACACTAGACACAGAGCCTGCTTGCCCTCTCTTATTGGCTTGTGACTGTCTGCCTCTCCTTCTTGGCCTTCCAGACATACTAATGGCCTGTAGCTGCACTAAGCTGGGATAGAACACCTGTAATTTTCTTCAGGTAGCTTTATATACTGTAACCAGACAAGCCTGCCTGTGAGTAGGAAGATAACAGGAACGGATCTAGCTGAACACTGTGAGCAGGACGCACTGTACTAAATGTAAATAGTCTAGCTGCCTGACCGTGGTACTAATAGGATCAAATAGAACACCTGTAATTTTCTTCAGGTAGCTTTATATACTGTAACCAGACAAGCCTGCCTGTGAGTAGGAAGATAACAGGAACGGATCTAGCTGAACACTGTGAGCAGGACGCACTGTACTAAATGTAAATAGTCTAGCTGCCTGACCGTGGTACTAATAGGATCAAATAGAACACCTGTAATTTTCTTCAGGTAGCTTTATATACTGTAACCAGACAAGCCTGCCTGTCAGTAGGAAGATAACAGGAACGGATCTAGCTGAACACTGTGAGCAGGACGCACTGTACTAAATGTAAATAGTCTAGCTGCCTGACCGTGGTACTAATAAGATCAAATAGAACACCTGTAATTTTCTTCAGGTAGCTTTATATACTGTAACCAGACAAGCCTGCCTGTCAGTAGGAAGATAACAGGAACGGATCTAGCTGAACACTGTGAGCAGGACGCACTGCACTAAATGTAAATAGTCTAGAAGATAACAGGAATGGATCTAGCTGAACACTGTGAGCAGGACGCACTGCACTAAATGTAAATAGCAGGAACGGATCTAGCTGAACACTGTGAGCAGGACGCACTGCACTAAATGTAAATAGCAGGAACGGATCTAGCTGAACACTGTGAGCAGGACGCACTGCACTAAATGTAAATAGCAGGAACGGATCTAGCTGAACACTGTGAGCAGGACGCACTGCACTAAATGTAAATAACAGGAACGGATCTAGCTGAACACTGTGAGCAGGACGCACTGCACTAAATGCAAATAGTCTAGAAGATAACAGGAACGGATCTAGCTGAACACTGTGAGCAGGACGCACTGCACTAAATGTAAATAGCAGGAACGGATCTAGCTGAACACTGTGAGCAGGACGCACTGCACTAAATGTAAATAGCAAGAACGGATCTAGCTGAACACTGTGAGCAGGACGCACTGCACTAAATGTAAATAGCAGGAACGGATCTAGCTGAACACTGTGAGCAGCACGCACTGCACTAAATGTAAATAGTCTAGAAGATAACAGGAACGGATCTAGCTGAACACTGTGAGCAGGACGCACTGCACTAAATGTAAATAGCAGGAACGGATCTAGCTGAACACTGTGAGCAGGACGCACTGCACTAAATGTAAATAGCTGGAACGGATCTAGCTGAACACTGTGAGCAGGACGCACAGCACTAAATGTAAATAGCAGGAACGGATCTAGCTGAACACTGTGAGCAGGACGCACTGCACTAAATGTAAATAGCAGGAACGGATCTAGCTGAACACTGTGAGCAGGACGCACTGCACTAAATGTAAATAGCAGGAACGGATCTAGCTGAACACTGTGAGCAGGACGCACTGCACTAAATGTAAATAGCAGGAACGGATCTAGCTGAACACTGTGAGCAGGACGCACTGCACTAAATGTAAATAGTCTCGATAGAAGATAACAGGAACGGATCTAGCTAAACTGAATACAGTGTATATATATATATGCAACACCTGGGATGCATATATATACACAATACACTGTAAGTGCAGCTAACTGACTGACTGTTCTGCCTAATCTATCTAACTCAAATCAAATGACACTGTCTCTCTCTCTCTCTATCTCTCAGCACACCGGAACACACACTACACAGGGCCGCCGTGCAGGCGGCCTTATATAGTGTGGGGCGTGTACTAAATCCCCTGAGCCATAATTGGCCAAAGCCACCCTGGCTTTGGCCAATTACAGCTCTCTCTACTGACGGCGCTGTGATTGGCCAAGCATGCGGGTCATAGTGCATGCTCGGCCAATCATCAGCCAGCAATGCACTGCGATGCCGCAGTGAATTATGGGCCGTGACGCGCCACACGAATTTGGCGCGAACGGCCCATATCGTTCGCAATTCGACGGACGGTCGAACAGCCGATGTTCGAGTCGAACATGGGTTCGACTCGAACACGAAGCTCATCCCTACTCTAGATAACTACATGTTTGTTTGCATGGTTTGCTCATGTTCGTATGACAGTTTTTTTACCTATTTTGGTCGGGGGGTCGGGGGAGGCCAGTGGGCTGCTTTTCGGCCTCCGCTGACCACACTCCCACATAGGCCAACACTTAACCCCCAGTCTGTTGCTGGGAAGCGTTTAAGGAGTATTTTGCTGCAAAAAAGGTGATAGCTTTTCCTTTTTCCATTTCCAAAGGAAGTGGTGCCCAGTTTTAAGGTATCCACCTCCCTTTAATACTCCTCCCTTTTGGAAATTTCGACAGGGGAACTTCTTTCTCTTCTTCTCAGCTCTACTCCTTCCTCTCTCTCATCCGCTTCCTCTCCTCTTCCCCCCGCCCCCCCTCCTCCTACCGTTCCCACTCCCTCCTTTACCTACCCCTTCCCATGGAGGTTCTGAATGTGATCTCGCTTAACGCTAAGGGCCTTAACACACCCAAGAAAAGACTGATGCTTTTACAGGATATGCATCGCCTTAAATCAGATATGGCCTTCATACAGGAGACACATTTTAGGGATTACAAATTACCCATTCTTAAAAACAAGTCATTCCCGATGGTGCACCACTCCACCAACCGGACAGCTAAGTCAAGGGGTGTTTCTATTTTCCTTTCAGGCAGAGTACCATGGTCGCTTATAGACTCAATTATTGACCCTGGTGGTCGCTACCTGTTTGTAAAGGGCATGGTCAGTGATGTCAAAATTACATTAGCAAATCTCTACGCTCTAACGAACAACAAGAGGCTTTTTTGGGAAGGACACTTGTGAAGCTGACCAATTTCACAGAAGGCCACCTTTGTGTAGGTTGTAGGAGGAGACCTGAACGTCCCATTAATTCCAGCAGAAGACACATCATCTGGTCTGTCATCCATCTCCCTTGGCTCCTGAAAACGCATTGCTCATTCCCTGTGCGAAAGCCAACTAATTGACGTATGACGTCTTCTTCATCCCACGGAAAGAGATTTCACCTTCTACTCTCTCCCTCATAAGACATACTCGTGCATTGACTATTTCCTTGTCCCCCACGCCCAGCCACATGCGGTACATGCCTCAACCACAGGCTCCATTACCTGGTCCGATTTTTCTGTCCTATGCTCTTCATGACTCCATGACCACCAGGACTAACCAATGGAGACTGAACGAAAGTCTTTGTCTTACAAGACAAAGACGTCCTAGCAGACGTTACTAGGTAACTGAATTGCTACTTTAGAATCAATGACACCCCAGACTGTGACCTTGGCATAACCACAAGGTGGTTCTTTGTGGCATGTTGATTAAACACGGGGCCAGGATCAAACGGAAATGAACCGAACAACTTAAGACCCTACTTACAGATCTTGCTGCCCTAGAGATCCATCATAAATGGACAGAGTCCCCATCTCTAGAGGGAGACCTCCTTGTCAAACGTACACAAATCATGGATCTCCTACAATTTAAAGCCAAGGCAACACTGCAGATATGCAGGAAATTTTCATATGAATCAGGAGATAAATGTGGGAAGCTGCTGGCCAAAACTTTGCGAGAACAGAGACTAGCAACATATATCCCACAACTAGTACCCCCCCATCAGACCAATGGTTACGAAAATATACGATATAACAAGAGAATTCCGGGAATTCTATAATTCCTTATATAATCTGACGACCAAGCCCAATGGCCCGATTATAAGACGCAGACAAGGACATCCTTGAAGACCCCATCACTATAGAGGAACTCCAGGGGGCGGTTGGTGCCACTAAACAGGGTAAAGCACCTGGCCCAGATGGCCTTATGGCCCAATACTACAAGACCCTACTTCCTTCTCTTGCCCTGTACATGGTCAAGTTGTTTAATGCACTAGGCTTGACTGCAACATTCATGACCGACACTCTACTTGCACACATCTCGGTGATCCCTAAGGAGGGGAGAGATCCAACATCATGTGGAAGTTACCGGCCGATCTTGCTGCTTAATTTGGATCTTAAACTCTTTACCAAGATACTGGCGAAAAGGATTCAACACCTTATCCCGCCTGATCCACTTGGATCAAGTGGGCTTTGTCCCTACAGGGGAGGCTGGGGACAACACTACGAAAGTACTGAATTTACTTCAGGCAGTAAACCAATCACAGACACAGTGTGTGTTTCTTAGTACCGACGCAGAGAAGGCCTTTGACAGGGTGAACTGGAATTTTATGCTTACAGCCTTACGACATGCTGGCTTCAGCATAAAAATGCTACAATGGATTTCCACAATTTACTCCTGACCAGCAGCAAGAGTACGGGCCAACGCTGTTCTATCAGACATCTTTGGAATTACTAACGGGACACGCCAGGGGTGCTCACTGTAACCACTCCTTTTCGCCCTGTCATTGGAACCATTTCTCTGTGCAGTCCGACGTAACCCGGCTATTGAGGGAGTTAAGATAGGAGACTCCCAACACAAAATTACGGCCTACACCGACGACATGTTATTCTCCCTTACAAACCCTCTGGTCTCACTCCCTAACTTGATGACAGAGTTTAAGGGATACGGAGCTCTCTCAAACCTCCAGATTAACTTCTCCAAGTGGGAAGCAATGGGGGTTAATTTTCTTTATTCTTGGTTAGGTTGCTGCAACATTATTGAAATGAGCATCCTCCCCAAGTTTCTCTATCGTCTACGGGAAATGGACCGCTCCCGGTCCATATCCCATCTAGCTATTTCAACCAGATTCAAACGACATTCTTTGACTTCATCTGGGCACACAAATGTCCATGGTTACAGCGTAACCAGTTAATGCTACCTAAGCAATATGGGGGACTGGCAGTACCGGACATATAAAAGCACTACCAAGGTATACACTTGAGTAGGCTGGTAGACTGGACTATGGGTTTGTATCAATTTCAATCGGATGTTCCTCTTGGTGGAGCCCCCTGGTGTTATACCACCCTTTTCAAGAGAGATTAAGAACCACCCTCTAATAGGCAACACAGCCAAACTATGTTTAGTTCTACTTTCATCCACCCCCATATACTCAAAGACGTCACCTTTGTACCTAATTCTGGGGAATCCCCTTTTCCCCCCGGGAATTGGCGATGCCAACTTCCGGAACCTGAAGGACATGGGAATGTGACCTAGGGAAAACTTTCAGTACAACACAACAACACATTCTCAGGTTCACGTACAAATCTTTTATTTGCATGAGAACACAGATGACCAATTTTAAAATTCTCACCAGGTGGTACAGAACCCCAGTGAGACTGAAGAAAATCTTTCCAGACACTTCTGATCAATGTTGGAGATGCCAGGGAGATAAGGGCACCATCATACATATTTTTTGGACCTGCCCCAAACTACAACACTTTTGGACGGAGGTCCAACACATTCTCCAAAAATTCACAGAACGCAAAATATCGAATGACCCAGCATTCTTTCTCCTACATGCTTCCAATATACCAGGGAAGATATGCAAAAAATCTATTATCCTTCACCTTCTTGACGCTGCTAAGGCCTGCATCCCCACAACCCCCACAATAGTGGAAATCCCCACAACCCCCGACAATAGGAAATGGGGATTTGAAAAGTATAGGAAATAAGTAAGGGCATTGTTTCAGGCACCCTCTACATGGAATATGAGAGACGCCTCAGATAGCAGAATGCCATACTGTCCTTTGGATGTAATAATGTACTCTCGTATACAATGTATACCTGCAATGTGATGTAAGACAACAAATTGTGTGTACCCAGATGTCTGTCTTTGACCGTGTTCTTTGAATAAATAAAATAATTGGAAAGAAAAAACATTGAACTAAAGGCTGTAATGTAACAAAATAGGTAAAAAGCTAGGGGGGTGAATACTTTTGCAAGGCATAAGTGGAAATCCCCACAACCCCCGACAATAAGGATGTGGATTCGAAAAGTAAAGGAAATAAGTAGAATGGGAGATCTAGTTCTGACAGCGTGACACCAACAGGAGCGATACTCCAAGACCTGGTCGCTCTGGAACGTCTTTATCTTTTCTGACGAAGGAAGAACCCTCCTTGACGGTGACCTGAATGACTAAAATCACCCCACTAACTAATGACCCTACCAGCTACAGAGCATCCAGGGGCCTTCCCTTGTTGCCCCCGCGTTCGGCGGGTCCACACAAAGTTAACCTCCATATTCCCATCCCCCTCCTCCCCTCACCCCCCCCGCTCTCTCTCCCTCCACCTCTCCTCAATCCCTTTCCTCTAACTTCTTTCCTTCCTCTTTTCTTCTTTTCTCCTCCTTATTCCTTTACTATTCTCCTCTCTCTCCTCTTTCCTAGTTCTATGGACCCGAATTTCTGTGTTCCAAAACTTTTCTAATATATAAAATTTAAAAAATGGATTAGGGCTGGTCCGAAACCCACTAAGGGGCAGCATAACTGCACCTCTAGTCTTGCCACCTTGCGTACACCCAGTACCAAGGCATTGTTTCAGGCACCCTCTACACAGAATATGAGAGATGCAGATAGCAGAATGCCATACTGTCCTTTGGACGTAATAATGTGGTCTCGTATATAATATATATCTGCAATGTGATGTCTGTCTTTGACCATGTTCTTTGAGTAAATAAAATAATTGAAAAAAAAAAACAAAACCATTGAACTAAAGGCTGTAATGTAACAAAATAGGTAAAAAGCCAAGGGGGGTGAATGCTTTTGCAAGGCACTGTATCAGTGACCATCAGTGCTGCCTATCAGTGCCACCTATCAATGCCACCTATCAGTGCCCATCAGTGCCACCCATCAGTTCAGCCTCATCAGTGCCTCCTGATCAGTACCCATCAGTGAAACTTATCAGTGTCCATCAGTACCACCTATCAGTGCCACCTCATCAGTGCCCACCAGTGCAGCCTCCTATTTGCAATTACCTGTTTGCAAAATGTTATAACAAAATATAAAAAAAAGTTTTTTTTTATTTAATTTTTTTGTTTGTTTAGCAAAAAATAAAAAAACCCAGTGGTGATTAAATACCACCAAAAGAAATCTCTATTTGTGTGAAAATAATTTTACAAATTTCATATGGGTACAGTGTTGCATGACCGTGCAATTGTTATTCAAAGTGTGAGAGCGCTGAAGGCTGAAAATTGGCCTGGGTAGGAAGGGGGTATACATGTCCAGTAAGCAAGTCGTTAATACAATAACAGGGTCATATGGTGCTAAAAGTCTGGTTCCTAAATTATGCAACAGACTTCAAGTAGTGGTGGTAGGTGACATAACTAAGATTGTTTTTATTATTACAAATGAGAATATTACACCTATTATGAGAAGAAATACATGTGCAGAACTTTCACTTCTACACAAAGTTGTTACAGCAGGCACAAAGGCACTTGAGTCAAAAAAGGAAATAATATCAAAATACTGAGCTTTTTTAAAAAATATGTCTCGCTGGGAAGTTATTGCAGTGGAGGGATTTTGCTTATGGTCCCGAACGTTGTGTGTCCTCACATGTGCATAGATACAAAAGGTATTCCAAACAAATAAGAAGCCAACGACTGATAAAAGCTACTTTCTCTTACTCCTGGATCAAGATGAACTGTAACTATTTGATTCAAAGCCAAATTAGTTCCATATTTCTCCTTCCTTGAAATGTTTTTTTCTCCTCCTCTGAGCAATACTTCTTTATTAAGCCAAAATAGAGTTGCTTTTGTGGTATAAAATGTGCTGCTCCAAATACAATTTCTGTACAAATTGTCCTTTCTCACAGGGTTTACTGACAGCTTTTCATCTAGTCTTGTCTGTTGCTGGTTTGCCTGCTCTCTGAGTCAAGTCTCCAAGTACTAGTGTGCACTTGTAGTGAAAGATGCTAATCTTATTCTAAGGTTAAGGATACAAACACAGCTCTGCAATCAAAACTTATCTTTATGCACTGAATGCTGTAAACGTTTCAGAAATGTTGGAGAAACACATACTTGAAATGTTGAAAGTTCTGTGTTACATATATACCACAACTGAAAAAAAGAAGGGGAAAAAATGGGAAGGGGGAAATTGGGACTTTATATGATACACAGCACCTGGATAGAATGAATCAACCAAAACGGTAATCAGAATATTTATTGTTAAACATAACTGGGCATGGTATACAGGTAATATTATTAGTAAACCAATCAGTACAGTACAGAATTATGAAGAACATAGTTAGTAAATCATATAATAATACAAGTAGCATGATAAACATTATTGCACATAATAGATAATGAACCAACAACATACCCAATATATGAAAAAACATGATAAGAAATAAAATTTGATTAATAGTTATATGATTGATTCAGACAAATAAAACCCATAGTGTACACATGATTGCTGTGGCATAGCATCAAATATGAATGCTCAACGCGTTTTGTGGGTTGTTTCCACTCATCAGGAGCAGCTATACATTGGAGGTATCTATAATGAATTAAAAATTATTCATCAATGGTAATTGATAAAAGAATAGGAAGAGAGGGAACACACAGGCAATGATCCTAGCACTCTTACATATGGGTAGCTTGTAAAAAACGTAGATGGTAATGATAATGATGATGTGCAGGAGGTACTAGGAGGCAAAAAACAACCCTCCTGGGAGCTGAGGTGAGGGCTATGCAGGCGACAAGAGGGTCAAGAGAGTAGGAATAAGAGAACATCACCTGAGATGGCCCTTCAACAAATATGTAGTGATAGGTATGAGCCCAATGGGGCTTCTGTAGCAATAATTAAATGAGAGGTATTAGCATCAGAAAAACAAATCAGTAAATGTAAAGAACAGATGTGAAAGGAAAGTGCAGGGTAATAAGAAGTGGAAAAAAATGCAGGAGGCACCCGAAGTGAATGGGGAAGGAAAATAGGAAAGTAGTGAAGATTAAAGGTGCAAAAAGGGTAAACTTGCCACCATAAGGCCAGAGGTAGAATCCATGGGATATAAGTTACCAGAGGCTAAAGTAAACATAGTGAACTCCAGTGATAAATAAAAGTGCCAACCAAGATAAACCAAAATCAGACCGAATCTGGTGTAGACCGAAGAGGAATAAAAAAGGAAGAGCAGCCCGTCCGCCAACAGAGCCCCACCAACATCACGTGGCATGCTAGGAGAGAGGGGACGACCATGTCAGAGTGGCAAGCGCTCATAAATGGGCGCCTAGCCTCCCTCGTGGTGCACGCAGCTGGAAAACATGTCTGCGTACGGCGTCAAGAATGACGTTGCTTGTAAGATGTGTGGGCGTGGCGTCGACCCACAGCGCATGCGTGCCCCCAACCCCAGCAATCATGGCGATCGGGAGGGGGCTGGGGGATGACCGTGGTGTGCGTCAATAAATACTCTAATTATCATTTTGGTTGATTCATTGTACCCAGGTGCTGTGTATCATATAAAGTCCCAATTTCCCCCTTCCCATTTTTTCCCCTTCTTTTTTCAATTAATAGAGATGGAGACCTGTGTACGGTATAGTCATGGTCTCATATAAAGTCCCAATACTCTTTTTTGGTTTATATATACACCACAACAAAATATGGAGATTTGCATATAGCCAATTTCACTTTTGCAATATTAACCACAAACACAACATAGAAACACAATTTAAAAAAAAGCCTGCTGTTTTTCTCCCTGAGAAAAAGTAAATCTGTCATTACATTTAACACCTCACAATAATGTAGAAATCATGGCACAAAAATGACCTTCGTGCCACAAATAAAAGCTCCATCAAATTACTTAATGCCTGGGCAAAGGTTAAATGATCACTGGTTAGCACAAGCGTCTTTGGGGTTCCCAGGTCACCAACATGACCCAATGTAGAAGGCAGAAAGAATGATCCATTCACAAGAGTTCATTGGCTCAGCTTAAGAAATGTAAACCAGAAAAACAGACTAAACACAACTATGTGAATCATTTCTAAAAGGGATGTAAATCCTGCATTTTAAGAGGCAAATATAAAAGGGAATACGAGTGCACAAGCTCATGGTGCAATAATGTCTTTTATTGGATATAAAATTATAAAATCTATACACTCACAAGTGAAGGTGAATAAGCATCAAACAGTTCCTCCAATAGAGAGCCTTAGCGAGGGACACATCCGTGCTTCAGAGTAGATGAGAAGACTGCTGTATGATGGATGGGCTGGCTCCACAGACACAGGCTCATCAAGCAGCTGCCGACAGGCTGCGAGTGAGCCGCTCACTGGCTGAAGAGACACTTGTCCCAGGGAGAGCTCTGGTGAAGCCAACCGATAGAGAATGCTGTAGTTGTCAGGATAACATATTTCGGAGGGCGCAGCCTCCTTCCTTAGATCCCTGGCCGTCTCTTTAGTCAGTGAGCGGCTCACTTGTGGCCTGTCGGCAGCTGCTTGATGAACCTGTGTCTGTGCAGCCAGCCCATCTATCCATACAGCAGTCCTCTCATCTACTCTGAAGCATGGGAGTGTCCCTCGCTAAGGCTCTCTATTGGAGGAACTATTTGACGCTGTTTATTCACCTTCACTTGTGAGTGTATCGATTTTATTATTGTAGTGCACTACCCCCGTAGGAGCTACTGGGTAGTTCATTCCTTTTCGCTAGTGTGGTTCTGTTACCCCCCCCTCCTTGAACTAATGACACAGCAGACAGTCCAAAACAGTTAAACATGGAACTTTATTCTTTTCCCTTGGTGCATAGCAGAAAAGAATGTGCAATATGTACAGTCTATATCCTCAGGAAGTATGATCTGCCTCTATAATCTTTGGTTCCTGTAATGGTAGTTATATCCTTTTCCCTTGGTGAACCAACAGCGCCCCTCTGAAAGACACCTTGGGACTCAGATTTTTAAGAAGTGCTAGGCCTCACCTGCCCATCTTGACTCCCGCAATCCTACCTGGTCAGTTTAGGAAAAGTCAGTTAACTCCCCCGATCTACCGCATCCTCTTGACAGTCACTTCCTGCTCCGCATGTTCAGAACCATCCCA
This sequence comes from Lithobates clamitans, assembly GCA_037952925.1. Classification (NCBI taxonomy): domain Eukaryota; kingdom Metazoa; phylum Chordata; class Amphibia; order Anura; family Ranidae; genus Lithobates; species Lithobates clamitans. Next base: position 8,894,836 of record JBBGZY010000438.1, read on the forward strand.
TACAGTAATGTCTGATCCATAACTCCTGGAGATTCTTTAAGTGTCTTTAGCAAATTAACCATCCAGCACTGAGGTCTCTGAACCCTCAGGCCTTCAGGTACATGATCTGGTGCTATCCAGCGCTGAGAGAATTAAACCCCCAGGCCTAAGGGTCACATTCTTGCTGCTTCTCTGGGTTACAGTCCCATCTCCAGCCACCTCCTTTCCCGCATGGCACGTTCCCCCCCCCCCCAGAGGGGAGAGCTCCTGAGCTGCACCAACTTCTACATGCTGTCTTCTTCTGCAAATCTCTCCCCCTTGGAGCATGTGATCCTCAGTTTATATAGGCTTAATAGCCCCTGCCCACTCAAATTAACGATTGGTTCAGGGTAGCCCATACAAACTAACTGCATCCTGTTTCCAAACCACCTTCCCTCCAGCACCTCTCACTGGAAGAACAGGGCATCACTGGCAATTTTACCTAACACTAACCCTCACTAACTAGTTAGCACACACCTAAGTAGGTGGGCGCTGCACATTAACCACTTGCTTACTGGGCACTTAAACCCCCTTGCTGCCCAGACCAATTTTCAGCTTTCAGCGCTGACGCACTTTGAATGACAATTGTGCAGTCATACAACACTGTACCCAAATGAAATTTTTATCATTTTTTTCCACAAATAGAGCTTTCTTTTGGTGGTATTTAATCACAGATGGGATTTTTATTTTTTGCTAAACAAACAAAAAAATAGAACATTTTGAAAAAGAAAAAAAGTCATGTTTTATATTTTGTTATAAAATTTTGCAAACTGGTAATTTTTCTCCTTCATTGATATGCGCTGATGAGGCGGCACTGGTGGGCACTGATAGGCTGCACTGATGGACACGGATAGGCACATTTAAGGCGGCACTGATAGGCACAGTTAAGGCAGCACTGATAGGCACAGATAAGGCGGCACTGATGGGGACAGATAAGGCGGCACTGATGGCCACTGATGGGCCCTGATAGGTGGCACGGATGGGTGGCACTGATAGGTACCACTGATAGGTGGCACTGATGGGCGGCACTGATGGGCACTGATGGGCGGCACTGATGGGTGGCACTGATGGACACTGGTAGGTGACACTGATGTGCAGCACTGTTGAGGCACTGATTGTGGGCACTGATGTGTGGCACTGTGGGCACTGATGGGTGTCACTGGTGGGCACTAGTAGGCGGCACTGCTGCCTATTGCTAGGTGGCACTGGCAGAGGGTACAGGTGGGCACTGAGGATCTGGTGGCGCTCGCTGTGATCGGGACTGATGTGATTGTCTTTTTTTCCTCCTCACGCTGTCAGCGCAAGGAGAAAAAATAGCCTATTACCGGCTCTGTTGATGTCACACGATCAGCTGTCATTGGCTGACAGCTGATCATGTGTTAAAGGGTCGGGATCGACCCCTTACTCCGATCTGTGATCAGGTGAGTCTCATAGACTCGCTGATCACAGAGCGTGCCGCACGTGCCCTGCAGGGGGCGCGCAGGCCGCTCGTGCACGGGGAAACGTCAATGGACGCAGTCCCGGCAAAGCAGGACCACGCTGTAGCCATCATTCGGCTATAGCGCGGATCTCTAGTGGTTAAATATCCAATAAAAGACGTTATTGTATCATGAGCCTGTGCGCTCATATTCCCTTTTGTTTTCACAGCTATCAATTTCTCGTTGATCGCTGAGCTGCAAGGAGCATGATGCTGGCCAGATTGTTTCACATTAAGCATTCTCATTAAGGCATTCCTTGGTCAGTGTGTTATCACTTTGGATTGGACATTTCTAGCGCAAAGACTATTTTTGTTGTATTTTAAGAGGCAAATATGGCTGCCATTATGTACATGTATATTACACCCTATTGCTGAAAGCAAGGTTTTTAAATATTAACACACACACTTCAAAGATAATGATTCTAAAACAATTACCTTTTATACAATTTTTATGTATGATTTAAAGGGAGACTGTAAAAGTTTGATGTCAAATGTACAGAATTTTATTTTATTTTTTTAATTTTAGGTGTAGAAATTTGGAAATGTATGATTGTTTTTTTATTCGCTATTTATATAACATATTAATTTTCCAAAAACGATTAATACAAATTTCACCCATGGAAAAGAATTTACTGAATAGTGTAGATATTATAAAGTAACAACAGAAACTGTTTGTTTTCAGATTCTTTTTGATTAGAACTGGATCCACACACACATGGAAATGAGGCTGGTCTCTGCCAGGTATTAAGGAAATAACAAAGACATGAAGCATGTCAGCACATGGGCGGGGGCCTCTTGCATATGCACACAAATGATGCAGGTCTCTACAAGGCCCCAGATACCACAGAACCTATGGCATATGTGCATACGTGCATGAATCTCTGATGTGTGCACAGAAGAGAATTTCACCTGATTGAAGCTCCTCCTTAACCACTTGCTTCTTGGGCACTTATACCCTCTTCCTGCCCAATCCAATTTTTTTTTAGCTTTTAGCGCTGTCACACTTTGAATGACAATTGCGCGGTCATGCAACACTGTACCCAAACAAAATTTGTATAATTTTTTCACACAAATAGAGCTTTCTTTTGGTGGTATTATAACAATTTGCAAACAGGTAATTTTTCTTCTTCACTGATGTGCGCTGATGAGGCTGCTCTGATAGGCAATGATGAAGTGGCACTGATGGGCACTGATGAAGCTGCACTAATGGACACTGATGAGGCAGCACTGGTGGGCACTGATGAGGCAGCACAGATGGGTACTAATAGGCGGCACTGATGGGCACTGATAGGTACTGGTAGGCGGCACTGATAGGCAGCACTAATAGGTAGCACTGATGATGAGGCACTAATGGGCACTGATTGGCAACACTAATGGGCACTGCTAGGTGGCATTGGTGGGCACTGATTGACAGCACTGGTGGGCACTGATAACTGACACTGGTGGGCATTAATGGGCACTGATAGGTGACACAGGTGGGCATGGATTAGCAGCAATGGTGGGCACAGACTGGAACCATGTCCCTGTAACAAAAGCCAGTTACTGGCTTTCTTCTTTTCTCCTCACATTGACCGTGAGGAGAAAAAAAAGTCAACAACCGGCTTCTGTACACTTCAATGATCAGCTATCATTGGCTGACAGCTGATCAAATTGTAAAGGGCCTCCATGAATGGCCCTTTACCCTGTTCTGTGATCAGCTGAGTCCGAAAGACTCGACAATCACAGAGCCCACCACCTGCTCACTGCAGGGGGTGCACGAGCAGCGAGATCATACGAGGGTGTTTATTGACACCCTCCTAGCAATGGAAGCCTGTGCTGTAGCTGTCTTTCGGCTATAGCGCGTATGGAATGTGGCTAAACTTACAGATGGCTTTATTGGTCACTCTGATTTATACATTTCTGTAAACTTGACCTTGAGCTATTAAGCTCTCCAACAATAAAATGGAGCCCAAAGCTCCACCTTGTGGTAAATTTAAAAAAATAATATGCAGCGTTTCATATGTATCTGACCTACAGTGACTAACAACTTTAACTATGCAAACAAAATATTTTCTTTCCATTGATATGCACTATATTTTATATTTTGCATCGGATATTTATAACTAAAGAAAGATATACAGTCAGTGGAAAAGCAAGACAAACATGGCCTGGTAGTACAAAAATTAAATCAATAGAGTTTCCTACATAAGGGAGAAAGTATGGGCAAACTGACATGTAGCTACATGTAGGGCTTGTTTGATCACATTATTTGATGCCTACGGAAGATAGCTATTTGTAGCTATTGCTACATATATTCATGGTCATATCATTATATGAGATAGCAAAAAGTAAAGCAGTTATAAGTGGGATAGCTGCAATCTGGCTCTGGTGTAATTGCTAAGAACTATTTGGCTACAGTACAATTCCAGGGAGCAGAATACTGTCATTACAGTGAAAACCAAATTAACAGATTAGGAATAATAATGAGAACACTGGAAATGATATATTCCTATGCTGGACTGAAATTAGTACTATGATATCCAAACTCATTTTACAGAAGTCTTTCTCCTAAGAGTTGTCATGCTGCTATATGTATACCTCTTTACTGGTTCCCTATTCTATGGGGCTTCCAACTATTTCAGGTCATTTAGCACAGAACAGAGGATGGAGGATGGCATTAAAAAACTTTGGATCAGGTTGGAGAGCTCAGTATAATGCACATAACTGCACTCATCTAATCCTAAATCAAAGATCTAGCATACCTAGAATACATAGAATAGTCCATTAGGGAAGATAGTAAATACATTTTTTCCTGAATTACTTCCCTAAAACATTCCTCTTTTTTATCTTTTATTTCTGATTCTATTTAATACATGTATTACTGGTTTTCTTATAATACAGTATTTCTTTGTAGATAATTGAGACTTTTTTTTTCTCTAGAGCTATCAACAAAACATGACTTTCTTAATTTCCAAAGTATTCTACACAGTATCCCTTTTAATTATGTATTTCAGGATGTTTTGCCTTTCTTTAACCTCTTGACTCATAGATATTTAAGATTTCAACACTTGCAGATACTACTATACCCCTGTGTGTTAAGTAAGTTTGGTAAGCTGTCTTATTCATAACCTGCTTATTCATAATTCTAATTTAGATATTGCCTTACTGTACAATTCCATCAAGGTTATTAACTCTTTAAAAGGTCAGTCCTGTTCACTGTATGTAAATGTAATTTATTGATGCTTTTCATGGTAATATTTAATATAATGTTTTATTGTGCAAAAAGAAAGAACTTTTAATTTTCTATTATGCGTCTTAAGAAATCACTTTTGCTTGCACATAAAATGCAAATTAGGCATTATTATAAAGGATTTGCTGGAACGGTGGCTGTTCATATATTCTGAGTAATATTCACAGTGATATTTAGTAATGTTCAAAGTACCTTTGTCAAAATGTATTTAATCTTCAATGGGAAAGGTACTAACTGTAAAATTTGCTCTGTGTATATTAGGGTGAATTTATTTAAACTTTTGCCAGACTAAGATGGTAAAACATTACATTTTAATGAAAAGACATTGTTAATGGAGACCACACTAAGTAACTTGTTTTTACATTTTTTTTCTTTAAAAAAAAAAAAACACAATGGTCATTTCCCTTAAGACCTATTGGTCGTTTTTAAAGCCTAACAGTCTCATTGTAATGAATGTATTACCTGTTCCTTTCCTTGCCTAAACCAGCCTACATGTCCTTCAGCTTGTAATAGTTACATTGTTGGACTAATAACAAATAAAATTTTACTCCAATGATCTCACAGAGAACATCACAGAAACATCACAGAAACACTCCCCCAAAAATTCCTACACATTAAAATCCAGCACTTGTTGAAGATCACCTTCGCTTCTCAAGAAAAAAAGTGTAAACATTGTATTTGCGCTTAGAAAATAAAACAAAACAGATACCAGGCACAAACAACATGTAAATAAGAAGTGCAGTGCTAAAAATACTTGCAATATATAACAGGTGGAAAGATTACTAAAGTGCATTCAGTGCAATCAGTAGTGTATGAACAATATAGGAAATCAATGGCAAATATTGCATAAAAATATGCAAAAAAATAAAATAAAACGTACTAATTAAAGTGCAATAAGTGCCATCAATTGTGCAAAACCTAAAATTCAGCTAGAGATGAATTTCAAACATAAATACCAGTACGATATATAAAAAGGGTGCAGATCTCTGCAAAAAATCATGTAGGACTACAGCTCATGTGTAAAATCGATTGCTAAACCATGTTGAAATGATAACCAAACACCCAGCTGTGTGACACCCATCAACAAAGTAAAAATGGAGGCTTACCAGAAAGCCTGCAACCCCCCCTTACAAAGGGTGGTCATACAGCACTTGACTGGATCTATGATCCACTGAAGAAAAGCCTAGCAATCGCACATGCACAGTAGCGTGTGTACGTATCAGTCCCAACGATCGTTTTGTCATAAATGACATCATCAGGGATACCCCTGATGACGTCATTTATGACGAAAAGATCATTGGGACTGATACGTACACACACTGCTGTGCATGCATGATCGCTATCTGGCCAGTTACAAGGGATTTGTTTGGATTTATGTATCTATCTGCCTGCATTCTTCTAATCTGATGTAAGTGCATTACTTTTTATTTAATTCAAAGCTGATACAGTATCACACTATGTGGAGTTTTGTGTTCCATATATACTTCAGCTAGCTGATCTACTGATGGTTTTTGCCACTACTTCCTGGTCTGTTGAGAGCCTTTTGGTTTACCAATTAAGGACACCTGAGAGAGCACCTGCGCTTTTCTTCAGTGGATCAGAGATCTGGTCAAACGCTGTATGACCTCCCTAAATAAGGGAGTAAGGGTGGGTCACAGGCTTTCTGGTAAGCCTCCATTTTTACTTTGGTGATGGGTGTAACACAGCTGGGTGTTTGATCATCATTTCAACATGGTTTAGCAATGGACATTACACATGGACTTTAGTCCTACATGATTTTTTGCAGAGATTTGCACCCTTTTTATATATTGCACTGGTATTTATGTTTGAAATTAATCTCTAGCTGAATTTTAGATTTTGCACAGTTGATGTCACTTATTGCACTTTAATTAGTACATGTTTTATTTTTTTTCAAAAAAAAAAAGATAAAGATGCAAATGGGTGAACCCCCAGATTCGTGTTGTTTCAACAAATGCGTTACGCAGATTGGGGCTGATTACATTTAGGCAATGCAATGATTGCCTAGAGTTAATCGCCAAACTGATGTAACTAAAGCTTACCGTATATACTCGAGTATAGGTCAATCCGAATATAAGCTGAGGCTCCTAATTTTCAACAAATAACTGGGAAAACGTATTGACCCGAGTATAAGACGAGGGTGAGAAATGCAGCAGCTACTGTAAGTGGAAAAGAGGGTCAACAATGCCCATCTGCAGCTGCGTGCCTCCCTGTGTCTATTGCATACCTCCCTGTCTCCTGTGCATACCTCACTGTGTCTATTGCATACCTCCCTGTGTCCTGTGCATGCCTACCTGTGCAGATCTGCCTACCTCACTGTGTCCTGTGTATACCTCCCTGTGTCCATTGCAGCCTACCTGTGCCAATCTGCATCCCTCTTGTGCTGATCTGCAGCCTCCGTGTGCCGATCTGCATCCTCGGTGTGCCGCTCTGCATCCACCAATTAGCGTGTCATAAAACCATATAGCAGCCATTCCATTGTTCAAAAGCTGCACCTCCTCCTCCTCTGTGATAGGCAGAACACTCAGTTTCCCAGCAGTCAGTGTTCAGCCTATCATGGACATCCGCTCATCCTCATACCACGGTCGAGGATGAGAGGATGTCTGTGATAGGCTGAACACTGACTTCTGGGAAATTGAGTGTTCTGCCTATCACAGACAAGGAGGAGGCGCAGCTTTTAAACACTGGAATGGCCGCCGTATGTTTTTATGACACGCTGGCCACCGTCTGTTTGCATGACACCCTGATCAGGTAGGCAGACGGTGGTGACTCGAGTATTAGCCAAGGGGGGCACTTTCAGCCTGAAAAAAAGAGCTGAAAATCTCGGCTTATACTCAAGTATATATGGTAACAATAAAGGGTAAGATTGGTGGGCACATGACAATGCAACATGGACTAGATGTTTTTGTAAAAGTTTTGTTTGGCTTTTTCGTACAGAAAAAGGAAAAAGTCAGTAGAAAACAGCTGACATGAATAAAAAGGAGTGAGTTAGCAGGTAATTTGCTTGTGAGATTATTTGGAGGTATGGTCTTTAGATCTATGTGCATTCATTTCTAACAAGCCACAATATATTCAAGCACAGTGTCCATGCCTGTTTCTAGTAAAGGACAGTAACTTAACTTAAGGCAGCAGTGAAGTTTTGTTTTTTTATATCAAATACTTTTTTTTTTCCTTTGTTTAAGTTAGCGTTTTCAGATATATGAACTTTGAAAGGTTGATTGTTTAGCACTGAAACTCCATAGAGCGTTTTTCTTATTCTTCTGTGTTAAGTTCTCATTCACCTGCCCTATTGTTTATCACAGTTGTTTAAGCAGAAAATAGCTTAAAACATCAGATGTCTGTCACCTAGAAGTTCAGTGAAGAAAAATAAGTTATTAAAGATTCATATGGGAAAATGACTGTTAAGTGTAGTTCTCCAAAAATAGACTAGCTTTTTATTCAAGGTGTTAATGGACCAATCTTGTCTTGTCCCCAGCATAATACTCCCTGCTTACAATACAGTAACTATATTCCCTTAGGACCCCATTTGGTAGCAAAAAGAGAAGGAAAATAAGTGAAAAAGTTGAGTTGTTGCCCAAAGAGATCTATCAAGGTTCGTCTTAGGAATAAAAAGTAACACATTGTCTATGCTCTATGCTTATTACTCCTTAAAACACCCCAAAACCACTTAGTACAGAAATCTCTAACACAATGACTACAATATCCAAAATATATGTATATACAGTATATATACAGAACAGTTCTATGAGAAAATCTATATTATTAGATCCCTGCATAGTGTAAACCATTGTAGATATAGCAGGATGATAATATCATTCCACAAGCTTAAGCATTATTACAGACCATAAAAAAGGACTTACATACTATTGTGCATTTGAGTTCTTGCTCAACACAATACAGCATGCAAAAACCCCTCAAAAGCCATTATCTTCTTATTACCCTGCATGAAAGATAATGTCATTAAAGTGGAGTTCCACCCAAAAGTGGAACTTCCGCTCATTGTACTCCTTCCCCCCTCTGGTGCCACATTTGGCATCTTTTGGGGGGGGGGACAGGATACCTGTCTTTCACAGGTATCCTGTCTCGACCTCCGGGAGCCTCAGCCACTGGTATTTGCATCATCACTGGGGCTCCCTCCTCATCCCCCCTCCTTCCCCAGTCACCGGGCCAGTAGGAGAGAGGAGCGGAGCCTCGCGCATGCACAGTAGGGTTCCCGGTGTGAAGCTGTAAGGCTACACTGCCGGGTTCCCTTACTGCCCTTACTTCTACGGTGCCCCGTAGAAGACGTCACGTATGACGATACGTGTAGGGCGTGGCCTCGCAGTGCTTGCCATCACGTGTTTTGAATTTCTTGTTTGCACGGGCGTTCAGCCTCTGTTTTATGCCGGCTTTTTTAGAGAAATATTCTTTCCTATTGGAACCTTTTATATGTACATCTGTGGTTTATTTTAACCAATAAATCCCCAACGTTATTACACTATTAGAGTTCTTCCCCTTGCTTTTTTCTTGATATGGACTCTTCCACTCCTGAGTCCCCCCTCTGATGTGGGAGCAGTTGGATCGGCCGGACCATATTGGAGTCGGTGGTGCACGCTGACAAGACCCGGATATCAACATTCTATCTGTCCCTGCAGAGGGCTATATCTGCAAGCCCATACGACCTTGCCATAGAGGAGGTCCAACGATTGGGGTAAGCGTACATCTATTACTGCTTTTTCTGCAATCGATGTGTATTCGGAAATAGTCTTTTCAGCTCATTATATTCCTGATTTTGTGATGAGATACACCAAATGGACTTTTTTCTTTTTACCTTATTTTTCTCAGTTTATTCATGGACTGATTATAGGTGTTCTTTGGATGTGTGATTATTTATAAATTATTTTCAGAATATGCAAATTTTTTTTTTGGATCTTTGAGAGAGGAATTTATGCACTTGTTATTATCATTTTTGTTGGGATTCATATATAAATTGTGTCTCCTAGGCATTTTTTCCCAATTATATTATTGCTAGCGCACAAATTTTTATTTATGGGTTCCCTTACTCGCAATGGAGGCGGCATACACCCGACAGCTGATGTAAACATCAGCCTCGCTGCCGACATCGCTGGACTACAGGACAGGTAAGTTGTCCGATTATTAAAAGTCAGCAGCTGCAGTATGTGCAGCTGCTGGCTTTTAACTTTTGAAGCGATGGGTGGGTGGACCTCCGCTTTAACTCTTCCTATGCTTGTCATTATGACTTTATCGGCAACAAAGCAAACAACATACATTTTTTTCAAAGAGCCCTTTGCACTGCCCGCACACTAAACCACAGTGGTTTAAAGTGGTTGTAAACCCTCTCATCTACTCAGTGAAGTGAATAGCTTCAGGTGATACACAGAGATTAAACCAATCCTCCTACATATGTTTTACTTGTTTATCTGCAATAATGATGGTCCTGATGTTCGAGTTGAACGCAAATCCGACTCGAACATTGAGGGTTTGTTTGTTCGTAGAACAAACAAACATATGGGACACTCCCAGGATGTTCACGCGCCAACCAGCGCCCCATAATGCACTTCATTCATGTCATTGCACAGAAGCACAGTAGGGTGCCCTAAAATACAGCATGTCTGGGCTGCAGTGCAGTATGAACTAGACACATAGAAAACAATTATTTTTTGTGTGTCCAAGCCGTGACCTGCATTCATCCAGTGCGGTAAAATGCAGGTCACAGCACTATATATGAACAGGGCTTAATACACAATGTTACCACCTAATACACTATTACCACAGTGATAATCAATAATATTATTGTTGATCCTATATCTAATAGCCCACAAATTGACCTACCATTAACAATGTTCAACAAACATGGTCATACCTTTGTTCATGTTAAATAAAAAAAAAAACACTATACTGTCTAGAAAGCTTTATCCATCATTATTTGAAGCATACTCAATCAAACAGATCCTTTTTACACAATGTCCTCCGTATATTCATACCTCTCCAGTGTTTACAGAGCAACACAGTAACTTTATAATAAGTATTGACATGTATTTCAATCATCCGTGCAGCACTAAAATGGACCTGATTTTGATGACCTTGTAGTAGGGACAAATTCTGCCACACTTGTTTGGCATGTGATGGAGTAAGGCCTCAAGTAGTATGTAATGGTTGGGAATGGGATTGGTGATACTTTATCCACTATTTACCTATAGCCACAGAACTAGATCAAAGTTGATACATTTGCTTTGATTTACTCTGTTGTCTGACATATAATTGAGACATGCTTGGCAGATGCTGACTATGCTGTAGACATTTCCAGCATGCCTTCTGTGTATCCCACTGAGTTTGAGAGACACAGCAGATAATCCACCTCTATATAGAGGTGGATTACTTTATTATGTTTGACATAATGATCAAATGTAGCTCTAAGGACAATTTAGAGTGGATTCTCTGCAGGGGATAGTGAAAAAGGCACTATTGTGATTCATCTACAGTTACTTTAAAGCCTTTCAAGGTGTATTCTTACTGTCCCATGATGATCCTCATCTGTCAATATGCTGTCGCCAATAGGGATGAGCCGAACACCCCCTGGTTCGGTTTGCAGCAGAACATGCGAACAGGCAAAACATTTGTGCAAACACCATTAAAGTCTATGGGACGCGAACATGAAAAATGAAAAGTGCTAATTTTAAAGGCTTATATGCAAGTTATTGCCGTAAAAAGTGTTTGGGACCCTGGTCCTTCCCCAGGGGACATGTATCAATGCAAAAAAAAAGTTTTAAAAACTGCAGTTTTTTCCGGCAATATAGATGAAAGTCATTGAAAAAAACGCCATGGGTTTCCCCCCAGTCCATTACCAGGATCTTTAGGTCTGGTATGGATATTAAGGGGAACCCCGCACCCAAATTTAAAAAAAATTGCGTGGGGGGGGGGTCTCCCCAAAATCCATATAAGGCCCTTAAGGTCTGGTATGGATATTAAGGGGAACCCTGCGACTAAATGTAAAAAAAAGGGATCCTCCCAAAATCCATATCAGACCCTTATCCGAGCACGTAACCTGGCAGCCATAGGAAAAGAGGGGGGACGAGAGAGTGCTCCCCTCTCCTGAATCATACCAGGCCACATGCCCTCAACATGGGGAGGATGCTTTGGGGTTGCCCATGTTGCTAGGGACAAGGGCCTCATCCCCACAACCCTTGCCCGGTGGTTGTGGGGGTCTGCGGGTGGGGGGCTTATCAGAATCTGGAAGCCCCCTTTAACAAGGGGACACCCAGATCCCACCCCCCCCCTGTGTGAATGGGTTTCGGGTACATTGTACCCCTACACAGTCACCAAAAAAGTGTCAAAATATTAAACATGATAAGAGACAATTTGTCCCGCGATGTCCATCCATCTTCGATCACAGCATCCGGCGACCCAATTAAAAAATATAATAAACACGGAAAAAACGCTAACTGAAGCTTCTTCGCGATGACAGCTGTTATATAGCTGAGGGCAGGGCCACCCGGTGTTGTAAATGGGTGATGCTGTCCCCCTCTGATGTTATGTAACATCACGTAACGTCAGAAGGGGGTGGAGTCACCCATTTACGTTACGGGGTGGCCCCGCCCTCAGCTATATAACAGCCGTCTACTGTCATTTTTACCATTTTGACAGTTTTTTTGGTGAATGAGTAGGGGTACAATGTACCCCATACCCATTCACACAGTGGGGGGGTTGGGATCTGGGGGTCTCCTTGGTAAAGGGGGCTTCCAGATTCATATAAGCCCTCCGCCCGCAGACCCCCACAACCACTGAGCAAGGGTTGTGGGGATGAGGCCCTTGTCCCCATCAACATGGTGGCAAGGTGCTTTGGGGGCAACTCCAAAGCATCCTCCCCATGTTGAGGGCATGTGGCCTGGTACGGTTCAGGAGGGGGGCCGCTCTCTCCCCCCCCTCTTTTCCTGAGGCCTGCCAGGTTGCATGCTTGGATAAGGGTCTGGTATGTATTTTGGGGGGGACCCCTAAGCCATTTTTTTTTTAAATTTGGCGCAGGCTTCCCCTTAATATTCATACTAGACCCAAAGGGCCTGGTAATGGACTGGGGGGGACCCATGCCGTTTTTTTCAATGATTTTTATCTATATTGCTGGGACACGACGATACATTACAGCCACAAGCAGTTTTGAATGACTTTTTTTCCTTTAGAAATGTAATTTTGCTTTGGTACTGTTATAAGCACTGAAAAATGCGCTACTGTACAGGCATACTAAGGACACCCACAGGCATGATATTTAAAGGAATATTTCATTTTTATTGTTTCACTTTACGCATTATTAAAATCACTGCTCCTGAAAAAACAGCCGTTTTTAAAACTTTTTTTGCATTGATACATTCCCCTGGGGCAGGACCCAGGTCCCCAAACACAATGGCAATAAAAAGCCTTTAAAGGCTTATGAGCATATAAGCCTTTAAAATGAGCACTTTGGTTTTTCATGTTAGTGTTCCATAGACTTTAATGGCGTTTTGCGGCTTTCAAATTTGCCGCGAACATCGGGCTCATCCCTAGTGCCAAACATGGATTAGGTGTCCCTGTTGAAGGGCAGAGAGAAGGTTGGTGTCGCATACCACCATTCCTGGCTGAAGCTGGCGTGGCGTCAACCACCTCTGAGCCTACCCCTGCAGAGCTGACAGAATCTTTGCCCCAGTGTGACTCCTGTCCCCTAGGCAGACCAACTCAAGCACCGCATGCCATCTTTTAGCCTGACTGCTTGCATAGCCCCTTAAACGCTTACAGAGCACCGCTGGTTCAGAGGACAAATCTACAGAAGAGGCCATAAAGGAAGAAGAAGAGGAGGGGGTGGAGGAGAGAGCTGTGGCAGAATCACCACTAGCATTTTGGAGGCGTGGTGGTGGAACAAGCTCCAACAACACTGAACCCTGTCCTGCATCCTTCCCAGCTGCCAGCTGCCAGCAGAGTTACCCCGTGCGCCATGAAGGAAAGGTAACGTCCCTGCCCATGCCTGCTTAGTCAGCGGTAATATGAACCTTACTGCTGTCCGCCCTGTCCAACGAGTCCAAAACATTGCCTTCCACATGTAGAGAGCCAGAATGGCCTTCCATGAAAGAAATGGTGTTTTGAAACCTGCCACTGAGGTACAGCACATTCCACAAATTCACAAAAGGGGGCAAAGTCTACCAGTTGAAAAGACAGCAGTTGAAGTGCTAGCAATTTGGCCAAGCTAGCATTTAGACGCCAAGCATGTGGATGGCTGGGAACTAATTTCTTTTTACATAAATAAAGGTAAGTACCCCCCAATACTAAAAGGGACTTTAAGGGCAAACTTTTTTGAAAGAAATATACTAATATTTAGAAAAATAGAAAAATGTATTACATAAAAACCCTGTCGTAAGCAAACGTGACAGTGATGTAGAAAGTAGTATACAATATCCATGTGTAGCATATGAGCAAAACAACAGAGCACTTCTCCTGTAACCCGACGCATTTCGGGATGTTCAAAATAAATCCCTTCTTCGGGGGCATGAAGGAGACAATGGTTGGAAATGCTCTGAAACAGAGAAATGGATCAAATCTAGACTTACAGAAAGAGAAAAGGCAAAACAATGTTGAGTTTGGAAAACATCACGGCTTATAATGTACATAGCAATGTTTTTTATATGAAATTTTAACTGTGATGATAAAATATGATACCAAACAGGTGTAGAGACAAATAAGATGATTACCTGAGTGGAAAACTAGATCCTCGAAACAGGAAAGATTCCTCACAAGGGTCCCCAAAGGTAAAGTAGGTCCTCTCAGCAAAAAAGGAGGGTGTAGACTGATGTATAGCTACACTTATTGAGGAGAACAGTCCTATGGAACAAATAACAAAAAAATGAAAAAATAGGCTCAATATTTTCCAAAAGGAAGGGGCAGAGCAAGCGCATGTAACATGCATCCAGCAGTGCCCTCATTTAAATTAAAAAAATAAAACTTGCTACCTCTCATAGAAGAGAGGAAAAAATAAACAAAGGAGCAGATTGATGGTGATGTAGTAAATATGAAAGGAGGACTGTACCTTGATGAGAAAAAGGCGGTGTTTATCTCACAACACAATCTCGGAAGGTAGCAACCGCATGGAGCAGATGCGCCATCCGGGATTATATAGGAACACCGGCGCATGCGCAGTTTGAGACGTGATGACGTACCACGTCATCGAGGCGGATCACATGACAGGCGTGATGACGGCACGTCCCGCAATCATCGCAATCACATGATCAAAGCAAATTGTCTAGGCTTGAATGCAGAAGGACCGGAACGGACCCACTAGGACTGGAACACACAAAGATCAACAAGGCAATTACTTCAGCCCAGATGAAAAATAAAAATAAAAAAGGGGGAGAGGATAATGATAAAAGCAATAGCTGAAAAGAGTTATTATCAAAAAAAAATTCACGTAGGACATACATGGGGAGCCTCAGAGCAAATTTTGCACGGTGCGACCCCAGGTCACCCGACTAAAAAGCGGGGGCTGGGGAGGCGTCATGCAAAAGGAGCTCACCGGCGCGAACAGGGGGTAAAGGCATGGAGAAATGGGAAGGCACCAAACTGACCAAACTGTGCTGGGATCCCCTCAGATCATCGGCCACACCCCACAAAACAGAGGCTTACCCCCAGGGACTGGGGTGACGCGCCCCTGCGCACTGGTGGAGGGACCAACAGGCCACGAGGTTAAGGAAGAAAAGATCAAAAGAGATTATTCTTATTTATCCTGACTTTGTGAGGAGTCAGGAAAACACCTGGGTATGGTCAACAATGGTTACCTAAAAATAAAAATACAAAATATGAATGATAGAAATTAGGAAATTAAGTTTTAGGTGTGTACATAAAAAGCATCATGATGCATACATAATCGACTTACATGTAATTTACCAGAAAAATGGAGCAGGCTGGCTAGAAGTACAAAGGGATAACAAGATTAATAATTCCAAATATCATATAACACATGTTACATAGCAAGAACAGACAAGGACTTTCTTCAGTACCAACTTTTAAAAGAGAGCAAGTCACTAGATGAGTTTATTCTTTCTCAGATCCTCCTGAGACAAAGCCTTCTAGGAAAGAATGATAGCTTAACTGTGTGTTGAGGCCTGGAAAGGAGGTGGCGTTTAGCTCAACAATCAAACACACTTCGCGTTGGAGCAGGAGCTTGTTTCAATCGCCACCTCTATTATCAGGGTGCACCCGATCTAGGATAGTGAAGCGTATACGGGGAGGTCGGCCTTGATGGCAATCTCTGATATGATGTCCTAAAGGGAGGTCAGGACTAGCATTAGACATACTGTTTATATGTCTGGCGGCTCTTCTCCAAAATTCAAGTTTGGTTTTTCCTACGTAAAAACTTTGGCATTGACATGTTAACAGATAAATAACCCCTACAGTTTTACAGTTTGCAAAGCACTTTGGCTTATAAGGTTTTCCATTGGGTAAGGAGATATTAGTTTGTGTGTTCATATATCTGCTGAATGAGCAGCCCCCACAAGTGAAGGTGCCTAAACTTTTACAAGAATCAGACCTAAAAGTACCTACATATTCACTATTAACAAGTTGTTCTTTTAAAGAACGAGTTCTATTATATGTAATGGCAGGACTGTTCGGTATGTGTACGTTCAAGGTGGGGTCAATCTGTAATAGATGCCAGTGTTGACCATACCCAGGTGTTTTTCTGACTCCTCACAAAGTCAGGATAAATAAGAATAATCTTTTCTTCCTTAACCTCGTGGCCTGTTGGTACCTCCACCTGGCGTGCGGGGGCTTGTCACCCCAGTCCCTGGGGGTGAGCCTCTGTGTCGCAGGGTGTGGCGGATGATCTGAGGGGGTCCCAGCACAGTTTGGTGCCTTCCCATTTCTCCATGCCTTTACCTCCTGTTAGTGCCATTGAACTCCTTTGCATGACGCCTCCTCAGCCCCCCACATTTTAGTTGGGTGTCCTGGGGTCGCACCGAGCAAACTTTGCTCTGAGGTTCCCCATGTATGTCCTCTGTGAATTTTTTTTATAATAACTCTTTTCAGCAATTGCTTTTATCATTATCCTCTCCCCCTTTTTTATTTTTATTTTTCATCTGGGCTGAAGTAATTGCCTTGTTGATCTTTGTGTGTTCCAGTCCTAGTGGGTCCGTTACGGTCCTTCTGCATTCAAGCCTAGACAATTTGCTTTGATCATGTGATCGTGATGATCTGCCGCGATGATGCGGTACATCATTATGTCTCAAAGTGCGCATGCGCCAGCGTTTCTATATAATCCTGGATGGGGCATCTGCTCCATGCGGTTGCTACCTTCCGGGATTGTGTTGTGAGATAAACGACGCCATCTTCTCATCAAGGTACAGTCCTACTTTCATATTTACCACATCTCCATTAATCTGCTCCTTTGTTTATTTTTCCCTCTCTTCTATGAGAGGTAGCAAAAAGTTTTATATTTTTTGTTTATATGATAGCACTACCAGATGCATGTTACATGCTCTTGCTCTGCCCCTTCCTTTTGGAAAATATCAAGCATATTTTTTCATTTTTTGTTATTTGCTCCATAGGACTGTTCTCCTTAATAAGTGTAGCTATACATCAGTCTACACCCTCCTTTTTTGCTGAGAAGATCTGTTTTTCCACTTGGGTAATCCTCTTTCCCACCTGGATTATTTCTCTACACCTGTTTGGTATCATCTTTTATCATTAAAGTTAAAATTTCATGAAACAACATTGGTATGTACATTTTTAGCGGTGATGTTCTCCATGCTCGACATTGTTTTGCCTTTTCTCTTTCTGGAAGTCTAGATTTGATCCGTTTTTTTTGTTTCAGAGCATTTCCAACCATTGTCTCATTCATGCCCCCGAAGAAGGGATTTACTTTGAACATTCCAAAACGCGTTGGATTACAGGAGAAGTGCTGTGTTGTTTTGCTCATATGCTACACATGAATATTGTATACTACTTTGTACATGACTGTCATGTTTGCTTATGACAGGGTTTTTATGTAATACATTTTCTATTTTTCTAAATATTTGTATATTTCTTTCAAAAAATGTTCGCCCTAAAGTCCCTTTAAGTATCGGGGGTACTTACTTTTTTTATATATAATATAGCGGGACGGTGGCAACAACAAATGGAGTTCTACCTCCATAATGGTTCTCCCCTAAGAATTTCTTTTTACGGTTCAGCAACTTGGGTAGGGAAATTTCCCTGCTAAAATCACTTGGTGGTGTACTGCTAGCAGATTGGCTGCAAGTATTAGGGACATCCTATTGCTATACCTTCATTCCTCTCAGTGCAGGTTTTTGAGAGGACTAGAGGTATAGTAGGGTTGGAGATCCCAGATGAAGAGGAAGGAGAAGTCTGCCTTTTTCTTTGATGTGGGTCTTTCAAGTGCTGTTGCGAACGGACTGCATGGCAGGTTGTCATATGTCTGGTCAAGCATGTGGTGCCCAAGCGGCTGCTGTTCTGGCCATGCTTGATCCGCTTCAGACATAGCCTGCAAACAGCAATGGTGTGATCTGCTGCATATGTGTCGAAAAAGGCCCACACCAAGGAACTTTTAAAAGCACAAAGCACCTGCGGAGCTCTGTGGTGTGATGCAATAGGGTGGCTGCCCCTAAGCTGCCCCCTAGAGGACAGGGGGCAGGTTAAGGGCCTGCCTCATTGAAGTTGTGCCTCCTCCTCCTCCTCCTCCTGTCTTCTCTCAGGCACCCAAGTACAGTCAATGACCCCATCATCCCCTCCCTGCTCGTCACTGGAGCAAACTTGGCAGTATGCTGCAGCTGGGGGGGAACATGACTGCCAGTTCCTTGTCCTTCTGTGGCACCCCCTCTCTCTAGGCTTACATTACTCCCTTCCTCAACCTGGGAACCAACATCAAAGCCTTCAAATCGCTGCGCATCCTCCAGCAGCATGTACCCGACACTGTGGTCGAATAAATCTGGGGAGCTTCTCCGTGCATGATGTTGGGGCTATGGAAGGAGTGACTGTGGACAAGGAGCCGGTGGAATAGGCCACTTTGGCAGCTGCGTTGGAGAGCAAACTACTCTGAGCCTTGGTGACAGAGGATGAGGAGGATGAGGACGGCTTTGTTATGCACTCCAACAACTCTATTGGTATTTTTTGTTTTGCAACACCACATACTGTATTAAATACTGTGTACATGGCTTGAAGTGTATTAGAAACTGTACACACTGTATTAGATACTGTGTACACCACCAGAAGTGTAGTAGAACCTGTACGCACTGTATTAGATACTGGCACCGCCTGAAATGTATTGGAAACAGTACACCATGAATGCACTGTAGATATAGGCTACACTATATAGACTATATAGGCTACACGAGACTGTATATACAGTGGGGGTGGAAAGTATTCAGACCCCCTTAAATTTTTCGCTCTTTGTTATATTGCAGCCATTTGCTAAAATCATTCAAGTTCATTTTTTTTCCTCATTATTGCATATTGTTGACATTTTTGCAGATTTATTAAAAAAAGAAAAACTGAAATATCACATGGTCCTAAGTATTCAGACCCTTTGCTGTGACACTCATATATTTAACTCAGGTGCTGTCCATTTCTTCTAATCATCCTTGAGATGGTTCTACACCTTCATTTGAGTCCAGCTGTGTTCCAAGCCACACACCTGTCTATATAAGACCTTACAGCTCACAGTGCATGTCAGAGAAAATGAGAATCATGAGGTCAAAGGAAGTGCCTGAAGAGCTCAGAGACAGAATGGTGGAAAGGCACAAATCTGGCCAAGGTTACTAAAAAAATTTCTGCTGCATTTTAGGTTCCTAAGAGCACAGTGGCCTCCATAATCCTTAAATGGAAGACGTTTGGGATGAACAGAACCCTTCCTAGAGCTGGCCGTCCGGCCAAACTGAGCTATCGGGGGAGAAGAGCCTTGGTGAGAGAGGTAAAGAAGAACCCAAAGATCACTGTGGCCAAGCTCCAGAGATGCAGTTGGGAGATGGGAGAAAGTTGTAGAAAGTCAACCATCCCTGCAGCCCTCCATCAGTCGGGGCTTTATGGCAGAGTAGCCCGACGGAAGCCTCTCCTCAGTGCAAGACACATGAAAGCCTGCATTAGGTTTGCTAAAAAGCACCTGAAGGACTCCAAGATGGTGAGAAATAAGATTCTTTGATCTGATGAGACCAAGATAGAACTTTTTGGCCTTAATTCTAAGCGGTATGTGTGGAGAAAACCAGGCACTGCTCATCACCTGTCCAATACAGTTTGTTGTTAAGTAGAATCTGTTTGTAATTTTGAACTGGTACATTTTTAACGTGTTTAGCTCCAGCCAAAAAATCTATTTTAACCTTTTTGGAAAACATAGGGAAGGGTTATCACCCCTGTGACATTTGTTTTGCTGTCTGTGCTCCTCTTCAGAAGATTTCACCTCACTTTTTGTCCCAATGACAAATGTTTTTTGAAAATTTGGGGCTTTTTGTGAAACAAGGATTGGTGATAAAGCATCAATGGAAAGGAGAAATGTTTTTCCCATATTAACTCTTACAGGGGAGAATTTCCCTTCCTAGGGGTAGATTTCATCTCACTTCCTGTTGTCTCCTTCCGTTTGCAAGCAGGAGTGGTTTGTAAGTTGGATGTTTGAAAGTAGGGGCCTGCCCTATATAATCAGCAGAAATTTGGGCCTTAGGTGTTGTTGTGGCCATAAAACTGTAAGCCCTCTCAGGGCCCTGCTGTGAAATATTAGATCAAGAATTGTAATTACATGCCCCTGTTGAACAGGTGCAGAAAAATTGGGCCTTTGGTGGTGGTGGTGGTGCTGGTGCCACAACACTGTAAGTCCTCACTCTCTCTTGGTGGGTGCAGAAACAGGCCCTGCTGTGAAATATTAGATCAAGAATTGTAATTACATGCCCCTGTTGAACAGGGGCTGAAAAATTGGGCCTTAGGCACTGGTGCTGGTGCCACAACACTGCAACCCCTCACAGATACTCTAGTTTGAACGCAGGAACCAGCCCTGCTGCAAAGTATTGCATCAAAAATTGTAATTACATGCCCCTGTAAGACAGGGGCTGGAAAATTGGGCCTTAGGCACTGGTGTTGGTGCCACAACACTGCAACCCCTCACAGATACTCTAGTTGGAGCGCAGGAACGAGCCCTGCTGCAACGTATTGCATCAAAAATTGTAATTACACGCCCCTGTTAAACAGAGGCTGAAAAATTGGGCCTTAGGCACTGGTGCTGGTGCCACAACACTGCAAGCCCTCACAGATACTCTAGTTGGAATGCAAGAACAAGCCCTGCTGCAAAGTATTACATCAAAAATTGTAATTACACGCCCCTGTTAAACAGGGGCTGAAAAATTGGGCCTTAGGCACTGGTGGCGCCGCCCAGAACCAAAAATGTTCTTACAAGCTATCAGCGTGATCATTGAGGAGGAAGAGGATAATTACTCAGGATAGTCACTCAGCATCAGCATAGGCAGTCTTTGAAGGGATCTGAGATTTCAAAAAAAAATATTCGGTTACATCAGCATCAGGTGCTTGGTAGCTGGTGGTGATCCAAGACTGATTCATTTTTATGAAGGACAGTCGATCGACCGAGTCGGTGGACAGACGCACCCTGTGATCGGTTACAAAGCCTCCAGCAGCACTGAATGTGCGCTCCGAAAGAACGCCGGATGCAGGACAGGCCAGTAGCTCAATTGCATACTGTGCAAGCTCTGGCCCGTGATCCATCCTCAAGACCCAGTAACCCAGAGGATTTTTGGTCGGAAAGGTTGGACAAGTCAGATCTTGCCCCTAGGTATTCCTGCACCATGTAAAACAGACGCTGGCGATGGTTGCTAGAACCGATCATACCTTGGGGTTGCGGACTAAAAAATTGTCTGAACGCATCGGTCAGACGGCCACCTTCTCCACCGATCCTTCTTTGACTGACCGAAGCCTCAGCAACACGTTGTCCAGAAACAGGAGTCTGTAACCTCCCAGTCTCTGGGAACGCATTGCACAGACCTTTCTGCAAGGCCTCCCGAAGATGTTTTATCCTCTGCTCCCTCTGCGATGGCAAGATAAGGTCCGCAACCTTACCCTTGTAACGTGGATCAAGGAGGGTTGCCAGCCAGTATTGGTCCTTCTCCTTGATACCACGAATACGAGGATCCTTATGCAGGATTTGCAGGATCAGGGAGGCCATGCAGCATAGGTTTGCTGAGGCATTCGGTCCGGAGTCCTCTGGGTCACTAAGGATGACATGGTCCGCAGTCACCTCCTCCCAGCCACATACAAGTCCATGTGTTTCTTGGGACTGATTCCTTAAAGACTGCTGCTGATGCTGAGTGCCAGGCTCCACCTCCATACTGACACAATCCTCCTCCTCCTCCTCGTCCTCTGCCTGTGTGATCGGCGGGCACGCAGGAACACTGTCTGGATAAAGTCCTCGCTCGCTCTTGGTGGGTGCAGAAACAGGACCTGCTTTGAAATATTAGATCAAGAATTGTAATTACATGCCCCTGTTGAACAGGGGCTGAAAAATTGGGCCTTAGGCACTGGTGCTGGTGCCACAACACTGCAACCCCTCACAGATACTCTAGTTTGAACGCAGGAACGAGCCCTGCTGCAAAGTATTGCATTAAAAATTGTAATTACATGTCCCTGTTACAGGGGCTGGAAAATTGGGCCTTAGGCACTGGTGTTGGTGCCACAACACTGCAACCCCTCACAGATACTCTAGTTGGAACGCAGGAACGAGCCCTGCTGCAAAGTATTGCATCAAAAATTGTAATTACATGCCCCTGTTAAACAGGGGCTGAAAAATTGGGCCTTAGGCACTGGTCCGCAGCCACCTTCTCCCAGCCACGTACAAGTCCATGTGTTTCTTGGGACTGATTCCTTAAAGACTGCTGCTGATGCTGAGTGCCAGGCTCCACCTCCATACTGACACAATCCTTCTCCTCCTCCTCTTCCTGTGTGATCGGCGGGCACGCAGGAACACTGTCTGAATAAAGGGGGCCTTGAGAGCTAAGGAAGTCCTCCTCTTCCTAACTCTGTTCTGCCTCAAGTGCCCTGTCCATTATTCCACGCAGCGTGTGCTCCAACAGTCGGACAAGGGGAACAGTGTCACGGATGCATGCACTGTCACTGCTCACCATCCTCGTGGCCTCCTCAAATGGTGACAGGACAGTGCATGCATCCCTGATCATGGCCCACTGGCGTTGGGAAAAAAAACAAGCTTCCCTGACTCTGTCCTGGTGCCATAGTCGCACAGGTACTCATTGATGGCCCTCTGCTGCGTGTGCAGCCGCTGCAGCATGGCCAACGTTGAGTTCCACCTGGTGGGCATGTCACAGATTAGGCGGTTCTTAGGCAGGTTAAACTCCTTTTGGAGGTCTGCCAGCCGAGCACTGGCATTATATAACCGGCGGAAATGCACACAGACTTTCCTGGCCTGCCTCAGGACATCCTGTAAGCCCGGGTACCTGCCCAAGAACTGCTGCACCACCAAGTTAAGGACGTGAGCCAAACAGGGCACATGGGTTATTTGTCCCTGTCGGAGGGCACAGAGGAGGTTGGTGCCTTTGTCGCAAACCACCATTCCTGCCTTAAGTTGGCGTGGCGTCAACCACCTCTGAACCTGCCCCTGCAGAGCTGACAGAACCTCTGACCCAGTCTGGCTCCTGTCCCCCAAGCACACCAGCTCAAGCACCACATGGCATCTTTTGGCCTGCATACTTGCGTAGCCCCTTGAACAACTACAGAGCACCACTGGTTCCGAGGGCCAAGCACAGGAAGAGGCCATGGAGGAAGAAGAAGAGGAGGGGGTGGAGGAGAGAGGTGTGTCACAATCATTAGTAGTGGCATTTTGGAGGTGTGGTGGCAGAACAACCTCCAACACTACTGCACCTTGTCCTGCATCCTTCCCAGCTGCCAGCAGAGTCACCCAATGCGCAATGAAACTTAGGTAACATCCCTGTCCATGCCTGCTGGACCATCAGTCAGCGGTAATATGCACCTTACCGCTGACTGCCCTGTCCAGCGAGGCCAAGACATTGCCATCCACATGCCGGTAGAGAGCCGGAATCACTTTCCGTGAGAAAAAGTGGCGTTTGGGTACCTGCCACTGAGGAACCGCACATTCCACAAACTCATGGAAGGGGGCAGAGTCTACCAACTGAAAAGGCAGCAGTTGAAGTGCTAGCAATTTTGCCAAGCTAGCATTCAACCGCTGGGCATGTGGATGGCTGGGAGCGAACTTCTTTCGGAGGTGCAGCAGCTGGGGCAGGGAAATTTGCCTGGTACAATCTGATGTCGGTGTACCAAAAGCAGATTGCCCGCAAGTACTTGGCTGTGACACACCTAATTCTACACCTTCATTCCTCTCAGTGCAGGTCTCAGAGAGGACTGAAGGTATAGTGGGGTTGGAGATCTCAGCTGATGAGGAGCAAGGAGAGGTCCTCTTTGTTCTTTGGTGTGGGTCTTTTAGATACGCTTGCCAACGAACTGCATGGCAGGTCAACATATGTCTGGTCAAGCATGTGGTGCCCAAGCGGGAAATGTTTTGGCCACGCGAGATACGCTTGAGACATATGTTGCAAATAGCAGCAGTGCGATCTGATGCACTCGTCTCAAAAAAGGCCCACACCAAAGAACTTTTGGAATAACACGCAGAGACAGCAGTGCCCTGCAGCTCAATATCATCATCAGAGCCTTCTAAACGCTGGGCATCCTCCTGGAGCATGTACCCAACACTATGGTCAAACAGTTTAAGGGACTCCTCAGGAGGACATGGTGGGGCTAGGGAAGGAGTCGCTGATGCCATTGAGTCAAGGGAAGAGGCCGCGTTGGCAGCTGCTTTGCCAGACAAAGTACCCTGAGCATGGGTGAGAGAGGATGAGGAGGATATGGATGGCTTGGTCATCCACTCGACCAAGTCTTCCGCATGTTGCGGCTCAACACGGCCAGCTGCTGAAAAAAAGGCCAAGCGTGTCCTACGGCCATGTGCTGATGAGGATGCACCGTCTCCACGACCAGCACTGTTGCCTCTAGACACAGAGCCTGCTTGCCCTCTTTTATTGTCTTGTGACTGTCTGCCTCTACTTATTGGCCTTCCAGACACACTAATGGCCTGTAGCTGCACTAAGCTGGGATATATATATATATATATATATATATATATATATATATATATATATATATTGATACTGCAGCTAGCAAAATCAACTGCCTGCCTGTAGTATGAGAACACCACCAACCTTCTACAGGTAGCTTTAGCTGAACACTGTGCAGAGCTCGCAAAAAACTAACTTGTAGCTTATTTAGCAGCTTTCGGTAGTGATAGGATCAGGAAAACACCACCAACCTTCTACAGGTAGATTTAGCTGAACACTGTGCAGAGCTCAAAAAAAATGTACTTGTAGCTTATTTAGCTGCCTGCGGTAGTGATAGGATCTGGAAAACACCACCAACCTTCTACAGGTAGCTTAAGCTGAACACTGTGCAGAGCTTGCAAAAAACTAACTTGTAGCTTATTTAGCTGCCTGTGGCTTTAGCTGAACACCCTTCAGAGGACGCACTACACTAACTTGTAGCTTTAGCTGAACACTGTGCAGTGGTCACACTACACTGACTTGTAGTTTTAGCTGAACACTGTGAGGAGGACGCACTACACTAACTTGTAGCTTTAGCTGAACACTGTGCAGAGGTTGCACTACACTAACTTGTAGTTTTAGCTGAACACTGTGAGGAGGACGCACTACACTAACTTGTAGCTTTAGCTGAACACTGTGCAGAGGTTGCACTACACTAACTTGTAGTTTTAGATGAACACTGTGAGGAGGACGCACTACACTAACTTGTAGTTTTAGCTGAACACTGTGAGGAGGACGCACTACCCTAACTTGTAGCTTTAGCGGAACACTGTGCACTACACTAACTTGTAGTTTTAGCTGAACACTGTGAGGAGGACACACTACACTAACTTGTAGCTTATTTAGCTGCCTGCGGTAGTGATAGGATCAGGAAAACACCACCAACCTTCTACAGGTAGCTTTAGGTGAACACTGTGCAGAGCTTGCAAAAAACTAACTTGTAGCTTATTTAGCTGCCTGCGGTAGTGATAGGATCAGGAAAACACCACCAACCTTCTACAGGTAGCTTTAGCTGAACACTGTGCAGAGGTCGCACTACACTAACTTGTAGTTTTAGCTGAACACTGTGAGGAGGACGCACTACACTAACTTGTAGCTTTAGCTGAACACTGTTCAGAGGACGCACTACACTAACTTGTAGCTTTAGCTGAACACTGTGCAGAGGTCGCACTACACTAACTTGTAGTTTTAGCTGAACACTGTGAGGAGGACGCACTACACTAACTTGTAGCGTTAGCTGAACACTGTGAGGAGGACGCACTACCCTAACTTGTAGCTTTAGCTGAACACTGTGCAGAGGTCACACTAAACTAACTTGTAGCTTTAGCTGAACACTGTGAGGAGGACGCACTACACTAACTGTAAATAGTCTAGCTGCCTGACTGTGGTGCTAATAGGATCAAAAGAACACCAGCAATTTTCCTCAGGTAGCTGTAAATACTGGAACAAGACAAGCCTGCCTGTCAGTAGGAAGATAACAGGAACGGATGTAGCTAAACTGAATACAGTGTATATATATATATATATACAACACCTGGGATTCATATATGTACACAATACACTGTAGGTGCAGCTAACTCACTGACTGTCCTGCCTAATCTATCTAACTTAAATCAAATGACACTGTCTCTCTGTCTATCTCTTTCAACGCCGGAACACACACTACACAGGGCCGCCGTGCAGGTGGCCTTATATAGTGTGGGGCGTGTACTAAATCCCCTGAGCCATAATTGGCCAAAGCCTCCTTGGCTTTGGCCAATTACGGCTCTCTTTGCAGACGGCGCTGTGATTGGCCAAGCATGCGGGTCATAGTGCACGCTTGGCCAATCATCAGCCAGCAATGCACTGCGATGCCGCAGTGAATTATGGGCCGTGACGCGCCACACAAATTTGGTGCAAATGGCCCATATCATTCGCAATTCGGCGAACGGGTGACCAGACAATGTTCGAATCGAACATGGGTTCGACTCGAACACGAAGCTCATCCCTACGGAACACCCTTTAAAAGTCTATGGGAGATATCAAAAGTGCTTATATTAAAGACTTATATTCATGGTATTGTCATAAAAAGTGTTTGGGGACCTGGGTCCTGCCCCAGGGGACATGCATCAATGCAAAAAAAAGTTTTAAAAACGGACGTTTTTTCGGGAGCAGTGATTTTAATAATGACTTTTAATAATCCTTAAAGTGAAACAATAAAAGTGTAATATCCCTTTAAATTTCGTACCTAGGTTGTCTATAGTATGCTTGTAAAGGGGCGCATGTTTCCCGTGTTTAGAACAGTCTGACAGCAAAATGACATTTCAAAGGAAAAAAAGTCATTTAAACTACTCTCGGCTATTACTGAATTGCCGGTCCGACAATACACAGTTCATTGATAAAAACGGCATGGGAATTCCCCACAGGGGAACCCAGAACCAAAAATTAAAAAAAAATGACGTGGGGGTCCCCCTAAATTCCATACCAGGCCCTTCAGGTCCTTCAGGTCTGGTATGGATATTAAGGGGAACCCCGGCCAAAAAATAGATAGAAGAAAGAAGAAGCATTTAAATAAAGGAATTGTCAAAAACTGTCTCTTGTCATTTTTAACATTTTTGACAGTTTTTTAGTAAAATGGTAGGGGTACTTTTGTACCCCCTTACCATTTCACACAGGGGGAGGGCTGGGATCTGGGGGTCCCCTTGTTAAAGGGGGCTTCCAGATTCCGATAAGCCCCCCGCCCGCAGACCCCAATAACCACCGGCAAGAGTTGTGGGGATGAGGCCCTTGTCCTCATCAACATGGGGACAAGGTGTTTTGGGGGGCTACAATGTTAAGGGCATGTGGCCTGGTACAGTTAAGGAGGGGGGGCGCTCTCTCGTCCCAGGGTCTGGCAGGGTCTGGTATGGATTTTTAGGGGGACCCTACGCCGTTTTTTAAAAAAATTTTCCCCTTAAAAACCATTCCAGACCTGAAGTATAGTATACAGTATAGATTTTGAGGGGGGCCCCACTCCATTTTTTTTTTATTTTGTCCGGGGTTCCCCTTAATATCCATACCAGACCTGAAGGGCCTGGTATAGAATTTAGGGGGACCCCCATGTCATTTTTTTTTTTAATTTTGGTTTGGGGTTCCCCTGTGGGGAATTCCCATGCCGTTTTTATCAATGAACTTCTATGTGTATTGTCGGACCAGCAATGCATTAATAGCCGCGAGTAGTTTTAAATGACTTTTTTTCCTTTGAAATATCATTTTGCTGTCAGACTGTTCTAAACACGGGAAACATGCGCCCCTTTACAGGCATACTATAGACACCCCCAGGTACGAAATCTAAAGGAATATTACACGTTTATTGTTTTACTTTAAGCATTATTAAAATCACTGCTCCCGAAGAAACGGCCGTTTTTAAAACTTTTTTTTGCATTGATCCATGTCCCCTGGGGCAGGACCCAGGTCCCCAAACACTTTTATGACAATAACTTGTATATAAGCCTTTAAAATTAACACTTTTGATTATTCATGTTCGTGTCCCATAGACTTTAACGGTGTTTGCGTGTTCGAACAATTTTTTGCCTGTTCGCATATTCTGGTGCGAACCGAACATGGGGATGTTCGGCTCATCCCTACACACGACCGCCGTGTAAGCAGCCTTATATAGTGTGGGGCGTGTACTTAGTCCCCCTGAGCCATGATTTGGCCAATTATGGCTCTCTCAGCAGAGTGCGCTGTGATTGGCCAAAGCATGCAGGTCAGGTGCAGATATCACCCTAATCGTCCCCTCGGCTCCTCTCAGGACCTCCTGCTCTCTAGCTCCCTTGTTACCTCCTCTCATTCTTGCCTTCAGGACTTCTCCAAAGCCTCTCCCATCCTCTGGAACTCCCTGCCCCGGTATATCCGACCAGCCCCTAACCTGTCCACCTTTAGGAGATCCCTGAAAACTCACCCGCCTAACAACTGTCCCCGAGCCACCCCCATCAAATCATTCCCCGCATCCATTACCTTTTGTACCACCACCCTCTCCCTTTAGAATGTAAGCTCTACGAGCAGGGCCCTCCTGTGCCTTCTGTATTGAACTGTACTGTAATTGTGCTGTCCCCCTCTACATTATGAAGTGCTGCGTAAACTGTTGGCACTATATAAATTGTGTATAATATAATATAATAGTCATACAGCAATGCACAGCGATCTCGCAGTGTGAACGCCCCATAATGTTTTCTGTTCTCATCCCTATACAAGATCCACAACAGTATGTGATTGAACAATGAAGGAGCAAACTTATGCCGCGTACACACAATCTGACATCCTGACAACAAAATCCATGTTTTTTTTTCGACGGATGTTGGCTCAAACTCGACTTGCATACACATAGTCCCACAAATCTTGTCGGAAATTCCGAACGTCAAGAACGCGGTGACGTACAACACGTACGACGAGAAGTTCAATAGCCAGTGCGGCTCTTCTGCTCGATTCTGAGCATGCATGGAATTTTGTACGTCGGAATTGTGTACACGCGATCGGAATTTCCTACAACAGATTTTGTTGTCGGAAAATTTGAGATCCATATCTCAAATTTTGTTTGTCGTAAATTCTGACAGAAAATGTCCGATGGAGCCTACATACGGTTGGAATCTCCGACAACTAGCTCCCATCAAACATTTCCCTTCGGAAAATCCGACCGTGTGTACGCGGCATTACAGTATGTGTTGTAGTAGTGCTTTAACCACTTTTTTTTTTTTTTTTTTTTTTTTTTTTATCCACTTCAGCGAAAGTTTTCCGAGAGACATTATTTCAACTTTGTGTCAAACTTTATCTCTTCTCCTTTTTCACATCATTGTGGATTGTTTCCGTCACATCTTTATTATTTTTCCTTTCTAGGATATTCTTAAATATTTTTAAAAACCGGCGACAAAACGCCTTCTATAATTATAAACCCTATTATTATCTTAGTCTCTCTCAGTCCCTCTTATTTCCCCCCTCCCCCTCCCCCTCCCCTGTGTCTGGTCCGTTCCTTTATGTTATTTATTTATCCACTTGGCTCTGCACCTGTTCTTTCTTTTATCCTATCTAAATAAATATCCGAGACTTTGTAGTTTTTCCAACTTTCCCATCTACTATTATCCCCTTTCTCTCCTCCTTCCATTTTGTAGTGATAATCTATTTCCTTTAGCCAGTCTCTAATGTCTGGTTTTCCACTTTGTAGCCAATTCTTGGGAATTAAGGCCTTGGCCGCATTCAGGAGGTTAGGTATTATTGATTTTCTATATTGTTTCTTAGGTTTATTGTAGATATGGAAGAGGCAAGTCCAAATATTTTGTTCTATTTCTTCTCCAGTTATTTCCTTTATGTTATTTAACACTTCCTTCCAGTACTCCATTATTATTGGGCATTCCCACCATATGTGTGTGATCGTTGCTATTTGGCCACATTTTCTCCAACACAAGGAGGTTCTATCTTGATGGAATCTGTGTATTCTTACTGGGGTCATATACCATCTTGATACTAGTTTATAATTCATTTCTATGGTCTTCATGTCCCAAGCCTTATTATATCCCATTTCTATCATTTTTTCCACTTTTTGGTTATCTATTTTTAAATTCATTTCTTTTTCCCATTGATTTATATATTCTGGTCTTTCTTGTGCTTCCAAATCTGTCAGTATACTATAAATTTTTGATGTTCCGTTTTTTAATGGTGTTTCATTGCTACATAGCTTTTCCAGTGCAGTTAATTTTGTTTCATCTCTCAGTGGGTGTGGTATTGTGCTTACTAGGTGCCTTAGTTGAGTATAATTCCATTCATTCATCTTCCATCCATTCCTTTCCTCTATTTCTACTCGTGTTCTTATTTTGCCATTTCTAGTGATATCTTTCAGTCGTGGGTTACCTATTCCTTGGATTTCAAATATTTCCCTCCCAGGGGTGAAGAGATTCGATCCTGTGAGTGCTAATAGTGGTGAATTATATTTCCATTCATTCTTTAAGTGAATGGTGTCCCAAATTTTAAATACATTTTTTGTTATTTCGTGCGTGTCGGTGTCCAATAGTCTATATTTCCGTGGAATCCAAATATTCTTATGTAGTGTGGCTCCACTTATTGTGTTTTCCATTTCCACCCATTTTTTTTCATTTTTCTCATTTGTCCACTCTAACATTCGTGTTAAAACTATGGCTTTATAGTACCTACTTATATCTGGGAGGGCAAGACCCCCATGCTCCTTTTTCCTTGTGATCAGCGTGTATTTAATTCTTGGTTTTTTATTAAGCCATATGTATTTTAGCAGGATTGTTTTAATTATTTTAAAAAAGCTCTGCGGGATTTTTACTGGTAACATCTGTAATCTGTAGTTTATTTTAGGTAATATCGTCATCTTAAACATATTTATTCTTCCAATCCATGAAAGTG
The DNA here is from genome assembly GCA_037952925.1 of Lithobates clamitans. Lineage (NCBI taxonomy): Eukaryota > Metazoa > Chordata > Amphibia > Anura > Ranidae > Lithobates > Lithobates clamitans. Next base: position 8,926,073 of record JBBGZY010000438.1, read on the forward strand.
GCTGTATTCTTAACTTTTTCATTTCTTCTTTGACCTCATTGATCAGTGGAATAAAGTTTGCCTGATAAATTTTTTCGACTCTAGGAGTTATTTTAATTCCAAGGTAATTTAGTTCTTTTACCCAAGTGAATGGGAATTCTTTTTGTAAAAACTGAACTTCCTTTTTCTCTAGACCTATGTTTAATATTTCCGTTTTTATTGGATTAATTTTGAAGTTTGACAGTTCTCCGTATTTTTTAATTTCTTTCAGTATGTTTGGGAGTGACACTCTTGGGTTGGATACGTACATCAAGATGTCGTCCGCGTAGGCAGCGATCTTATGCTCTTTTCCTCCTAGTTTCGCTCCTTCTACCTCTTTGTTATTGCGGAGTGTTGCTAATAGTGGTTCTAAGGCCAATACATATAATAGTGGAGACAATGGACAGCCTTGCCGTGTTCCATTCTGCATCTTAATTTTTGGAGAGAGTCTACCATTTACTTTTACGACTGCTGTCGGGCCATTATACAAATTTGTTATCCACTTCATCATTTTTGTCCCAATACCCAAGTGCCGCAATGTATCCATCATGAAACCCCAGTCTACCCTGTCAAATGCTTTTTCTGCATCCAATGACAGGAATAGAACTGGGGTCTCATTCTGCACCTTCTTGTGCAACATCAATAATGATTTTAGGCTGTTGTCCCGCCCCTCTCTCCCCGGGACAAAACCAGTTTGGTCCGGGTTGATCCACAGTGGGATTAGTTTTTTTATCCTAGTGGCCAGGATCTTGGAGTACAGCTTCGTATCAGCGTTCAATAGGGCTATTGGCCTGTAACTTGAGCAGTTAACTTTGTCTTTCCCTTCTTTTGGTAGTATTGTAATATGAGCTAATAACGATTCACTTCTTATTTCTTCATCTTCCCCTAAGGAATTCATATATTCTAATAGTTTTGGAGTCAGCTGTTCTTCAAATTTTTTATAGTATTTGACCGTAAACCCGTCTGGTCCTGGGCTTTAACCACTTAAGGACCGAGCCTCTCTTTGAGATGTGTTGTTTACAAGTTAAAAACAGTTTTTTTTTCTAGAAAATTACTTAGAACCCCCAAACATTGTAGTTTTTTTTGCTTACACCCTAGAGAATAAAATGGCGGATGTTGCAATACTTTCTGTCGCACCGTATTTGCGCAGCGGTCTTACAAGCGCACTTTTTATGGAAAAAATACACCTTTTTTGAATTAAAAAATAAGATAACAGTAAAGTTAGCCCAATTTTTTTTTTGTGAAAGATAATGTTACACCGAGTAAATTGATACCCAACATGTAATGCTTCAAAATTGTGCCCGCTCGTGGAATGACGACAAAATTTTATCCTTAAAAATCTCCATAGGCGACGTTTAAAAAATTCTACAGGTTGCATGTTTTGAGCTACAGAGAAGGTCTAGGGCTAGAATTATTGCTCTCGCTCTACCAATCGCAGCAATACCTCACATGTGTGGTTTGACCACCATTTTCATATGCGGGCCCTACTCACATATGCGCCCGCTTCTGTGGGTGAGCTCAGCGGGACAGGGCACGTTTAAAAAAACAAAAAATTCTTATTTATTTTACCTTTTATTTTTTATTTTTACACAGTTTTTTTTTTTTTAAATTGCGTCACTTTTATTCCAATTACAAGGAATGTAAACATCCCTTGTAATAGAAAAAAAGCATGACAGGACCTCTTAAATATGAGATCTGGGGTCGAAAAGACCTCAGATCTCATATTTACACTAAGATGCAATATAAAAAAAAATTGCCATTTAGTAAAAAATGAAAAAAAAAATGGCCCTTTAAAAGCTATGGGCGGAAGTGACGTTTTGACGTCGCTTCCGCCCTGCAATGCTATCGAGACGGGTGGGGGCCATCTTCCCCTCACTTGTCTCCATGCCCAGCAAGGGTAAAGATCTGATCCCCTCCGCCACTACCGATGGCTCCGGTATGCGGCGGAGGGCACTGGGGTGGGACCTCTCCCCCCGCCGCTATAAGTGATCTCGCTGTGAATCCACCACAGAGTCCACTCTTAATGGAAAGCGGACCGCCGGCCGAAGAAGAGGATACTGGGGTTTTGGCAGCTAGCTGCTTCCATAACAACAATATTCCTCTTCAAAGAAGGACGTATATAGGCATGCTACAGTCCGGAAATGGTTAAAAAAACATGTGATGCCTTGCAGTACTGTTTTGGACCGAACCAGAATCGTTCGGTACTTTTGTTTCTGTCCCCCTGGCCAAATTAACCTTCAATGTAAAAGTGTGCACACTCGACACAAATCACTGACACATACAACGTTTAGTAAATTGGTACTTCTGCTTTTATTATTTCCTGGACCCCGGCTAATATACCGTGAGCCGGATATTTTGTTATCAAATCAAATATCAAATAAGACAAGCGTATGCAGACCGCAAGATATACATATTCATTATTGTGACTAAATATAAGCTTTTAGCTGGGTTATATCTATATAAGGGAATAGCAGACTATCATAGCTAAATAGAGTGTCTTGTTTCCAGTTCTTGAAAACAGGCGCAGTTTTCTTTTAACTTGCTCTTAACTCTTGCAATTCTGTTCCACAAAAAGGGGGAAGCTGGCAGACATCTAATTGAGAATGGTTAAGGCTAATAGCTGGTTATATGAGATAAGCACTTATATCTATGCGATTATATTAGAAATAGGCATTTCATCATGGCACTCATAATTACATCCACTACAGTACAATTCATTTAGAATGGCATTCACTGCAGCACACCACAGGTGTTGTGTGCTGCATTTAAATAAAAGGTGTATATCAACATTTTTGTTCCATTTGCATACATTGATAATATAGTATAAGTGTCCATTCACATTGGCACACTTAACAATGGGGTATGCATTTTGCAAAAACACATATTGTGCTTCTAATGCATTTTGATGCATTTTCTGGACTCCTGATTCCCACCATGCACCTGTGAAACTTGGACATGTAACTCAAAAAATAGACCAAAAACACTGCAGATGTGTTTTTGATGTGTTTTTGTGTGTTTCCTATAGATATCAATGGGAGCTGTGTTTTTGATGTTTTTGAAACAGGACACCAAAGATGCCGCATGCAAGACTTTTTAAAAATGCACCACACCCTCAGCACATGTGATGTGAAGAGCTCAATAGGATTTAAAGGGAAATCTTTTTATTGGGTATTGGTACCCTTTATAGCTGCATTTTAGTAGAGCTAATGTTCATCAGTGTGGAAGGGGCCTTAGCAAATAGGCTGCCCTAAGTCAACACAAAAAAGATTGCACTATAATGAGCATGAAATAATGCACCAAGGCAAAACAAGCAAATGTAAAGTGAAGAAGCCCTTACACTAGTGTAAATTCCCATGCTAATTCTATCTATCTATACCTGTGCTAAATTTGAAATAAGCCCATAAAGGGGGAATAAATAGTGAGATACATACTATATATATATATATATATATATATATATATATATATATATATATATATATATATATATAGTGGGGACAGAAAGTATTCAGACCCCCTTAAATGTTTCACTCTTTGTTATATTGCAGCCATTTGCTAAAATCATTTAAGTTCATTTTTTCCTCATTAATGTACACACAGCACCCCATATTGACAGAAAAACACAGAATTGTTGACATTTTTGCAGATTTATCAAAAAAGAAAAACTAAAGTATCACATGGTCCTAAGTATTCAGACCCTTTGCTCAGTATTTAGTAGAAGCACCCTTTTGATCTAATACAGCCATGAGTCTTTTTGGGAAAGATGCAACAAGTTTTTCACACCTGGATTTGGGGATCCTCTGGCATTCCTCATTGCAGATCCTCTCCAGTTCTGTTAAGTTGGATGGTAAATGTTGGTGGACAGCCAGTTTTAGGTCTCTCCAGAGATGCTCAATTGGGTTTAAGTCAGGGCTCTGGCTGGACCATTCAAGAACAGTCATGGAGTTGTTGTGAAGCCAAAGCACTCTGGAGAAGGTTTTCATCCAGGATATCCCTGTACTTGGCCGCATTCATCTTTCTCTCAATTGCAACCAGTCGTCCTGTCCCTGCAGCTGAAAAACACTCCCACAGCATGATGCTGCCACCACCATGCTTCACTGTTGGGACTGTATTGGACAGGTGATGAGCAGTGTTTGGTTTTCTCCACACATACCGCTTATGCCCCATACACACGGTCGCATTTTCCGATAGAAAATGTCCGATTGGAGCGTGTTGTCGGAAATTCCGACCGTGTGTGGGCTCCATCGTACATTTTCCATCGGATTTTCCGACACACAAAGTTTGAGAGCAGGATATAAAATTTTCTGACAACAAAATCCGATCGCGTCAATTCCGGCCGTGTGTGGCCTGTTCCGACGCACAAAGTGCCACGCATGCTCAGAAGAAATTCCGACACGGAACAGCTTGGTCTGGTAAAATTAGCGTTCGCAATGGATACAGCACTTTCGTTACGCTGCAATGTTAAAAATGGTTTAATACAGCGCACACTCTTCTTCTTTATAATGTGACAAGAATTAAGTATTTTTTCTGTTCATACAGACTTCTCACAAACGTATTTCTTTACTATTCATCGGGATTCCCTCAATATATTTTGATTTGTCACATCTGACATCATTATTTTGGTGTTGTTTTTTTTTTTTTTTTTTTTTAAGGCCGATTATTTTTTTTTTTCAAGGCTTATTTTTTGTTTTTGTGATTTTTATTTGTACTCCTGAAAATTTTTGTGTGTGCTTTTTGTGTCAAGTTACCACAACACCATTGATATGTTGTTCTATTTAATCTGTAGGAGATTGTTTGGTGTTGTTGTCCCTTGTTAATTTCACATTTTATGTTAGAAATGTACCTGAATCGTCACCAACAAACTGTCCTTTTTGATGAAAACACACATAGGAGAGTATAATTTTCCAAAATAAAACTTTGATTAAGGGCTCACAACTAAACAAAGAGGGAGGCAACGCTGGAGAAACTGCAGAAATTGGCAAAGCCTTGGACCCCCAGGGCAGACATCAATTATTTTCAAGCAAAATTGGTGGCCTGAGGAGTCCTTATCTAAGGGAGTGCAGTCTGGTCCAGAAGTCTCAGAGATCCGGAAAGCAGCAGATGACATCTGTGTCCCCAGGCTGTGGTCATACGAGAGACTGCAGCTTTTGTCAGACCAGACTGAACCCAGGGTCATCACTCTCTGGTCTTCCTTCTACGCTTCCTTCCACGCGGTGGCTCTGGTGGTAGAGTTGTGGCAGCAGGAGGAGGAGAAGGAGGAGGATGGTCCAACTCAATCACGTCGGTCTTGGGTGTTAGTTCCCCACTCACCCCCTTAGTTAGGACTTTATAAATAAGGTGCTCACACAGGAGGCGTTGACCCTCCTGCATGCCCTGCAGTTTGGTGGCAGCCATGCAGGCAAAGGCCTCTTCAGGAGTGGGTAAGGCTAGGAGGGACGCAGAAGCCTCCTGAATGAGCCTGAGCGCTGAATCCTGCATGGGAGTTGCCTTCCTCTCTCTTTTATATGGAAGGTGGAGGGGAGGAACCTGCGATTCAGTCAGGCTGCGACTGGTCCCAGGCTTCTCTTGGCTGAGACTTAGCCCCGCCTCCTCCTGGCTGCCACTAATCCCAGCCTCCTCCTGGCTGAGGTCTTCCTGTGTATGAAAAAGGGACATAGTTTTAGTTTTTTATTCATCAATCACACACAATTTTCACCTCCTGACTGTTGCAAATTGAATGTTATCAAATATAACAGACTATCCTTCTGAGCCCAGCATTTCTCATTCTTGTCCCAATTATTTTTGCCCACTACTGTCTATTGGTATGTAAAACACTTTTTTCCTTGTCAAAAGAAGTTTATTGAGTATACAATGTTATAAAGATACATAAAGTAAGTTTACAAGGATCTATAAAGTAAGCTCATTGTTTTACAGTGGGGTTTATATAGGTAAATATCATGAAATTTCAAATATTAAACATTGGGTTCACGTAAACCTAAATTAAAGATATATGTCATTTCCTTAGTTACTTTTGTAGGTATTTAAATGATTTATACCTACTATACATATTGTTTACAGGTAGAGTGTATATAGGTCAAATAAATTCTGATAATGAGCTTTAATCGTAAGGTGGAGAAAAGGAAAGAGAAAGAAGAAAAAGGGTAGAAAGGTAGAGGTATGGTCCACAAGGTTGTCCCGCTCGTCAGTTTATTATTCTTTTTAGTTCTCTTTGAAGCCCTAGAATGGGTGTCTCTGTAAGTCATTTAATCTGTTACCATGGCAACAGGACAGAGTCATTGAAATTTGACAGGAACTGTTGTTTTATCCAAGGATGCCAATGTTTTTCAAATTTTGGAATTTGATTTTGATCGATGGCTACCATCTTAGCATGGGACATTGTATTATTCATTCTGTGAATTGTTTCTGCTAGTACCAATGTAGGAGATTTCCATGCCTTGGCCACTGTTTGTTTTGCAGCCGTTATTAGTTGGATCATAAGTTTGAATTGAGAGAGTGTTAACCATTCCGGTTTTAGATTGAGTAAAGTTATATATGGATCTGGTTGTATTATTTTTTAAAATATTTTAGATGCAATCACGAAGACTTCCTTCCAAAAGGTTTGGATTACTGGGCACGTCCACCATATGTGTAAATGTGTGCCTATTTCTGGGCATCCTCGAAAACAAAGAGCTGAGGTATTAGGTGAATATTTTGCCACTCTAGCGGGTACAAGGTACCAGCGAGTTAGGACTTTATAATTTGTCTCCAGTGCTAAGATGTTGGGTGAAGATGACTTACATGTGAGCCATATGTTAGACCAGTCCGTGTCTTCTAAAGTTTGTCCCAGGTCCTCCTCCCACCTCTGAACGTAAGAGGGTCTATTAAGATTTGCTACTCCATATAATTGATTATAAAGTGATGAAATTGTACCTTTAGCAAATGGATCTTTTGTACAGATTGATTCAAAAATGGATAATTGGGATAATGGTGTATCCCCCTTTAGGAATGGTGTATAGAAGTTTTTGATTTGGAGATATCTAAATATCTCAGAGTTTGGTAGATCATATTTTTCTCTAATGGCAATGAAAGGAATGATTTAGATGCTATGAAGTCATTTAGTGTCTGAATGCCTGATGTTGTCCAAGCTTTAAAAGAATTTGGGTAGATCCATGCCGGATAAAAGGCCGGATTTCTGATAAAAGAAAGGAGAGGATTGTGTGGAGATTGTAACTGATATTTGGTTTTTAGTTTATCCCAGAGAGATAAGAAGTGTTTAGTTATGGGATTATGAATTTTAAAGCGGTCTTTAGGATCAAGCCACAATAAGTTTGATATTAATAGAGGGTCATTTTCTGAAGCCTCTATAAATACCCATAATAGGATTTCCTGTTTTGCATGGTATTTGGACAGACTGGCCAAATGTGCTGCTCTGTAGTAGTTAGTAAAATTAGGGTATCCCAGGCCTCCTTTATTTTTGGGAAGATGTAGTGTGTGTATAGGTATACGTGGTTTAGAAGAGCCCCATATAAACGAAGTTGCTCTTTTTTGTACTATTCTCAAAAAATAGGAAGGAATTGGAATAGGGAGGACTCTGAATAGATAAAGCAATTTGGGTAGAATAGTCATTTTGATTGCATTAATCTTCCCTATCCAGGATAAAGGAAGTTGCGACCATTGTTTTATTAGGTTTGTGATCTGTCTTAATACAGGAGGATAATTGGTTGAGAATAAGTCAGAATGAGATGCTGTTAAATGAATTCCAAGATATGGGATTGATTTTTCTGCCCATGTGAATGGGAGTGCAGCCCTAGCCGGGATCAATTCCATGTTTGTGAGTGAAATATTAAGCACTAGGCATTTCTTAGGATTAATCATAAGGCCGGATAGGGCTGCAAATCCATCAAGAGCTGGTATTAAGTTAGGACCAGAGACCTGTGGTGATGATAGAAAAAGTAATATATCGTCTGCAAATATACATAATTTGTGTGTAATACCTCCTACTTCAATGCCAGTTATAGTTTGGTTTGTTCTGATGTATTGGGCCATGGGTTCGAGTATAAGGGCAAATAATAAGGGAGATAATGGGCAACCCTGTTGGGTACCTCTTTCAATATTAAAGGCATCAGATTTGTATCCAGCATATTTTATATAGGCTTTACTATATAATGCTTTAATCCATGTTGAAAAGTGGGGTCCAAAACCCCATTTTTGTAATGAATATTGCATATAATGCCAGGATACTGTGTCAAATGCCCTCTTAATATCGAGAGATAGAAAACATAAAGGGATTTTCCGTTTTTTAGCAATATGTGCCAATAACACTGCCCTGCGTATATTATCGCCTGCCTGTCTATTTGGCATGAAGCCTACTTGATCTCTATGTATTAATTTTCCTATAATGCTATTGAGGCGTTTTGCTATTATTTTTGCTAATAATTTAATATCAAGGTTTAACAGAGAGATAGGCCGATAATTCACACAGGAAGTATCATCAGAAAGGGGTTTGGGGATCATACAAACAATTGCCATTAATGTTTCTTGCCGAAAAGAATGTCCATCTGGAAGTTTGTTAAAAGTTTCAGTGAGAATGGGAGAGAGTATTTCTGAGAATGTTTTATAGTATAAAGCCGAGTAGCCGTCTGGGCCTGATCTTTTATTAAGTTTTAGGTCTTTTATGGCGTTAGCAACTTCATCTATAGTTATAGGCTCATCCAAACTGCTTTTTTGATTCTGAGATAACTCAGGTAAGGTTATTTTTGAGAAGAAGGATTCAGCCTCTGTAGGATTAAATTCATTGTTTGTCTTGTATAAAGTTGCGAGATGTGAGTGAAATTTATGGACTATTTTAACTGGATTACAAGTATAAACATTTTTTGATAATTTCAAACGTATTGGTTTGAAAGATTTGTTAGTTGAATTTAATGCCCGAGCCAAATATGTACCTGATTTGTTTGTATTCATGTAGAAATTGTGTTTGGAGCGTTTGAGGGATTTATCAACTGACTCAGTGAGAAATAGATCGTATTCCAATCTAGATTTTTCCAGATGAGATTTTGTACTCTGAGATGGATTATCTTGGAATGATATGTAGGCTGCATTAAAATTGAGTTCTAGTTTTTTTTTGCTAGATTTTTGCGTTCCCGTTTAAATAGTGCCATTTGTCTTTGTATTGTACCACGCAAGACAGGCTTATGAGCTTCCCACAATGTTATTGGGGAGATGTCTGTTGTATTATTAATTGATATGTATTCCTTTAAAGCTTGTTTAATGGCCATCTGATGTAGTGGGTGTTTGAGCATTATGTCCGGTAAGTACCACGTTGGGTCATGCGCTTTTGGTATGGCTGAGGCTATAGTAGTGTATACTGCATTATGGTCAGACCACGGAATCGGAATTATATCTGATGCAATAATTTCTGGTATCATTCCTATTGTTAGAAAAATATGATCTATTCTGGTGAAGGTTTGATTAGGGTGCGAGAAATAAGTGAATTTCTTTTTCATTGGGTTACTCTCTCTCCACGAATCTACCAGATTGTATTTGGAAAGAAGTTGAGAAAAAGGTAATCTAGAGGTTATTTTGGATGGTGTAAACACATTATCACTGTTCCTATTTTGTGTGTATTTTTTTTTTTCATTAAAGAGATTTTATTGAAAAGTTCTATACAACTTACAATCAAAGTCATATATTACAAAAAAGAAAGAATATATATATCACAGGTTTTCGTGTACAAATATTTCTGGCCTACAGCAGGAAAGTAACATCTCACTACTACTAGATGTTTTCGGGCCAATGTGTGATATTTGGTTCATCTAGTCTTTAATTTATAATACATCAAACAATGTCTTATTAGTTATCATATAGTATTCATTGTATCACTGTAATTTCTGTTATTATAAACAACTTTGATTCCATGCGTTTGAAAAGGATAGTACAGTTAGAGAGTAGAGAAGGGTTTTTGGGGTGGGGTATTATAGTCTGAGATTGTTTGCTTTAGTTGTTTGTTTATTACTTCTGTTATGTTATATATCTCGTCTGGTGGAGAATGGTCGTTATTACTAATATGCGGTTTATGTTTCTTTGTTATAACCTCAATTTGAATTTCTCATTGCGTCATCAGCTCGTCATACGTTTTAGAGAATATGAAAGCAAACCACGGAGACCATGTTTTTTGGTACTTTTCTGCTTTGTCTGTGGACTGCGCTATGGTGTCCTCCATGTGGCAAATTTCGTCAACTTTTTTTAACCAGGCTTGTATGGAAGGAGGTTTCTTATTTTTCCAATAAAGTGGAATTAAGATCTTAGCCGCATTGAGTAGGTTCTTTGTCAGTGATTTTTTATACCGTCTAAGCGGAAAATTTGAAATATGGAGTAGACAGCAAGGTGCGTCTAGTTGCAAACTTGTCTCCGTGATTAGCTTCACTAGATCCCTGACCTTGTTCCAGAATTCTCTTAGAACAGGGCACTCCCACCAGATATGAATCAGAGTGCCTCTTTCCTCCTCACACCTCCAACATCTGTCAGAGGACTGAGGAAACCATTTCGAAAGCTTGTCAGGTGTTATGTACCAGTGTGTCAGGAGTTTGTATGACGTTTCTTGTGTTTTGGTATTTACGGAACATTTGTGTGACAAAATGCAAGCTGTGTTCCATTGTTTGTCAGTGTTCTCTATTTGTAAGGCCTTGGACCAGTCAGCTTTAAATCTATCGCCTGTTAACTCTTTTGTCTTTTGTAGCCAGCTATATGTGATTGAGGTTGCTCTACCTAGTTGTGTGCCTTTTAGACAGATGTCCTCTAGTTCTGATAGCTGCCTAAAGCAAAGTGTGTTTCTGGGTTTACTGGTGAGGTAACTGCGTATTTGGAAATATGACCATGTGGGTAATTTCCGCAGTTCACTGTCTACTTTAAGTGAGTTGATGTCTTTAATGATGCCTTTGTGAATACAATTCATGGCGAGTAGTGGTTGTTTACCTTCAGGTGTCTGTAAAGTCTTATTTTTAATTCCTGGAGGGAAGTCAGGGTTGTCCATCAACGGTGAGAGTGGGCTGGGGACTGAGGTCAAAGTCGTGGTGTTTGCTACTTTCTGGAATAGGTTGAGCGTGGTGCCTGTCAGCGGGTGGTCTTTAAGTTTTGGGTTTTGAGTCTTCCAGGGTATCCAAGGGGAGAATTTCAGTGGTGTTTGGTGTAGTGAGGTTTCCAGTGATACCCAGTTTTTGGAATCAGTGTGACAATGCCAGTCGTTCACCCTAGTGAGGTGAGAGGCCAGATAGTAGTTATAGAAGTCCGGTAGACCCATACCTCCCTGTTCTTTCGGTCTGGTTAGTAATTGGAATTTGATTCTGGCTTTTTTGTGTCCCCAGAGAAATTGAATAAGGATGGATTGTAAGTTTCTGAAGAATATCCATGGTAGCTTAATTGGTAATGATCTGAGTAGGTAAAGCAGTCTAGGGAGAATGACCATTTTCAGTATTGCCGCCCTCCCAAACCATGAAAAGTATTTATTGTGCCATTTTTTAAAGTCCTTTTTTATTTCTTGCAGTAGAGTTGGGAAGTTACGTTCATACAGGGATGATATTTTTGGTGTCAAGTTAATTCCCAGGTATTTGAGGGATTTAGTTTCCCACCTAAAGGAGGAGTTGTTTTTGGCTTTGGTCAGGGTTTCGTCCATGAGGGATAGATTCATCGCTTCAGATTTTGTATAGTTTATTTTATGGTTTGACAAGTATCCATAGTGTGTGAATTGTTTCATCAGATTAGGGATTGTGACGTGGCGGTTGGTCAGGAAGAATAGCAGGTCATCAGCGTACGCCGCTATCTTGTATTCCTTGTTTGCTACTTTAAATCCTGTGATTGAATTGTCTAGGTTAATCTTTCTGATAAATGGTTCTAGAGAAAGAATGAATAGTAAAGGGGACAATGGGCATCCCTGTCTGGTACCGTTTGTGATCAAGACCCTCTCTGACAGCGTACCGTTGATCTTCAACTGAGCTGACGGTTTGTCATAAAGAGCTGAGATCCATTTCATCATCTTCGGACCTAGCCCAACATATATACATGTGTCTAGCATATAGTCCCAAGAGACTCTATCGAAGGCCTTCTCCGTGTCCGTGGACAGGAGAAGGCCCTCGCACTCCCCATTGGTGGCTGCATGTGTTAGTAAAAGGGCCTTGATCACATTGTCCCTTGCCTCTCTATTGGGCATAAAGCCCACCTGTTCCGGGCCTATAATGGAATGTAGAATGGACATTAATCTATTTGCCATTACTTTTGCTAAAATTTTTAAGTCTAAATTCAATAGTGAGATGGGTCGGTAGCTTGTGCAGTCAGTGGGGTCTTTCCCTGGTTTTGATATTACAGTAATGTGCGCAGCTAGGAATTCGGTTGGTGCAGTGGAGGTTGTGGATAGAGCATTTAAAGCTCTATGTAGGGGGGGCGTTAGGATTTGGTCAAATGTTTTGTAGTAAATGGATGTAAAGCCGTCCGGGCCCGGACTTTTCCCTGCTTTGAGGTCCTTTATTGCTGATTTAATTTCTGATTCTGATATTTCATCTTCTAATGGGGAGGTGTCTGTGTCACTGAGTTTGGGGAGTCCACTTTCAGTGAGGTAGTCTTGTATTGCTTGTTGTCTGTTTACCATTAAGTCGTGTGGTTTGTGTTGTGTGGGTAGATTATATAATTGTGAGTAAAATTTTTGGAAGTGTGCTGCTATTTCCTCAGTTGTGACATCTAGTGTTCCCTTTTGAGATCTGATCCCAGCAATGTTATTCTTTGAATTAGCTTCTTTTAATGCTCTGGCTAGTATTCTGCCTGTTTTGTCCCCAGTCTCATAGAATATTGCTTTTTTAAAGAATAACATTCTTTTAGTTTTGCGGTCAAAGAGTTGTTGTAGTGTCTTGCGAGTGTCAAGTAATTCCTGAGCTGATTTCATTGATAGTGACTGTTTATGACTGTTTTCCAACTTATGTATTTTGTTTATCAGTGTATTTACTTCTTGTTCTTGTTTTTTCTTTCTTTGGGATCCTAGTTTAATTAATTCTCCTCTGATGCAGCATTTGTGCGCCTGCCAAATTGTCATTGGATCCATTTCGGTGGTAGTGTTATTTCTAAAGTAGTCAGTTAGTGTGGCAGTTATTTTGGGCGTCAGTTCTGGGTCTGTAATAAGTGACGAGTTAAGTCTCCATATGTTTGATCTAGGGGTTGGTGTGCTTAAGTCTATTTGCAGAGATATGGGTGCGTGGTCAGATAGTACTTGGACCCCTATTTGTGCGTCTGTAACATTAGGTAGATCTCTCTGGGTTATGAACAGTAAATCTATGCGGGAATATCTATTGTGTGGGACTGAATGATGGGAAAAGTCCCTGTCACCAGGGTGAAGGAACCTCCATGTGTCCACTAATTGTAGGGAATTAAGAAGGGTCTTAATTTTTTTAAGGGCACTGTATTTGATGCAGGATTTTCCTGAGGAGGAATCAACTGCTGGGTCTAATGGGACGTTAAAGTCACCTCCCAATATAAGTAGTCCTGATGCGAACCCTGACAGTTCATGTACTATTTTTTGGCAAAAAGTAACTTGTCCTGAATTTGGGAAATATACGTTTGCCAGTGTGATGGGTCTGTTGTAGTATAGACCTTTTAGAAATAAGTATCTGAGGGTAAATGGGGCATCTCTGCTCACCAGAGTTGAGACTCCTTTGGTTTTAGCGTTATTATTCGTTGCATGGTATGCCTCAGTGAAATAGTTATTGGTGAGTCTATGAACGTGGCCTGTTTTAAAGTGTGTCTCCTGGAGGAGAACAAAGTGAGGCTTACCCTTTTTCAGCTCCCATAAGAGTGATGTCCTTTTTTCTGGGATATTGAGACCTCGTATGTTGTGTGAAATCACCTTGGGGGATTTCCCCAATGTCGAATAAGCCATCAGTATGTTTGGATATCTGGAATCGTAGCTTAGGACCTGTAAAAGATTCTAATGTAGTAGTTAACGACCAATCTCCACTGTAGTTAAATATTGTTTGATAGGGGGGTGGGGGGAAGAGGTAGACAGAAAGGTAAAGGGAGAGAGAAGAGAAGCTATGAGAAGATAAGGCAACACAAGGTGAGTACACCTCCAAAAAGAGTAGTTGTATTTACTTTTGTTAGTTAATTCACCACGCTAAAGTAGTTAAGTAGTGTATCAGAGTCAAGAAAACTCAGCTCCGGTACACTTTTGAGGGTACGTGGGAGGTCAACGAACGAAAAAATATAAAAAGGAAAAAAAAGAAAAAAAAAATAAGTCTCAAAAGTAACACTTGTTGTACACTAGAGAACTGTTGGAACAAGTATAACGGAGGGAAGATGAACAACGTTGCCTCTTTCTGGCTTCAACTGCGTTTGGATCCCGGGGAGACATCTTGTTCCTGCAACCTTCTCTTAAGTTCACGACTGATGGTAGCTCCTAGTCAATGAATCACGCTTTGGGTCACAACCTACCCTCAAGAGTCATCGTCAGCTGTTCGGGTTTTATAAAAAGAAGAAAAAAAAAAAAGGGAAATAACCCAAAAATTGCTTGTTCGACCTGTGGCCTATGGTTGTTCATAGCTAGCGATTTAAATGCAAAAAAAAAAAAATTCTGAACAGTTATTGTCATGCACCTCTTATGAACTTGTGGCTCCGTTTCAAGACAGTGTCATGGTGCGTCCCTTCACAAGGTAGATAATGTGGTATGCCGCTTCTAGACCATAACTGCATATAACCAATTTTGTAACACGAACTCTGGTTACTTCTGCTTTGGTCGTTAACTGCGATCGTAGATGTAGGGCTGATTGGTTTATCACAAGTCCGTTAGTTCCCGGGGATAGATAGTGACCATGATCAGTCCTGTTGTTAAATCCTTATTGAAGTGAGATCTTAGAGAGGTTCCGGGGTAAAGTTCACTGGTTTAGTTAAGATTGCGAAATCTAGATAATGTGGAGCGTGTGTTGGGAGTCCCCCTTGTTGAGCCCCCTCCCCTTCCATGTTTCATTTTTTTAGAAAGTTGTTTCTCAGGTGTTGATAGCGGGGAGTTGGGCGGGCTTCCAGTGTGGGGAGGCAAGGAAAACTCCTGATACCATTCGGGCAAATCAACTAGGTCTAAATCCAGTGCAGCACAGAATTCAGGGAGGTCGTCTGGTGTGCGCAGGATAAGCTGTTTCCCTGCAAATGTGGTCACTAGGGCAAAAGGAAAACGCCAAGTGTAACGAATGTCTTTTTCTCTCAGCTTATCTAGGAGGGGTCGAAGCGCCCTGCGGTTTCTCAATGTGATCTGTGAGAGATCTTGGTATAACATGATGTTTGCCCCATTAAAGATTATGTGTTCATTTCTCCTTGCCTTCCTCATGATTTCTTCCTTGAGGGGAAAACTCTGCATGCAGCATATGATATCTCTTGGAGGAGCAGTGTCTGGGCCTCTAGCTCTGAGTGCTCTGTGAGCTCTAACAAATTCTATGTCAGAGTCCTCCTGCTTTTCTAAGAGGCTGTTGAAGACACGCTTCAAGGCAGGTATTATTTGTTCACTGTCCACTGACTCAGGGATCCCTCTCACCCTTATATTGTTCCTTCTTCCTCGGTTATCGAGGTCCTCAATGTGTCGGTTCATTTCAATAAAATGTGAGACCTGTGTGTCAGCGATCTTGTCCAGTCTGAGGAGGGCTCTGTCTCTATGTCTTCCCTGCACTTCTGCTGCCTCCATCTTATCTGAGAGTACTAGCAGGTTAGACTTCAGGTCTGTGATGGCTGCTGAGAACGTTGCTTTAATGTCTGAAGCAAAGACAGACATGTCAGAGTAGGTTAGGGGTTTGTTCAAGCATTTCCCACTCCTACCTGTGTCCTCCAGTGCGGATTGCGAGTCCTCGCTGTATTCGTCCTCCTCCTGCTGTGTGCCCACCATCTTGGGTTCCTTCACGTTGCCGCGGTCTGCGGGTTTAGTTTTCATGAACTCTGAGATGCTTCTGGAGGCGGCCGAGGCTGGGGTATGGCGTGTTTTGAGGTGAGGGGTCTGGTGAGTCAGTCTGCCCATCTCCCAATCCAGGTACTCAGGGTAATGTGCTTTCGGATACGTCTATCCACGGAGCTCCTCTAGTGTGCTGCCATCTCGTTCGCTGGCTAAGCCACGCCCCCCTATTTTGTGTGTATTATTCACTTGTAATATATGTGAGAGGAATGGTGTAGGTTGTTTGTTAGGAGCGTAGTAGGAAATCACCGTGATTGCTGTATCCATTATATAACCCCTGAGTATCAGGTATCTACCTTCTGGGTCATTAATTTCTGATGATAAGGTGAATGGTGTGGATCGGTGAAATGCAATTAGAGTTCCCCTTTGCTTGGTACAGGCAGAAGCCGTGTAAATTTGTTGATAAAAAGGAGAAATATATTTTGGAGTAGAATCTTTGGTGAAGTGTGTTTCTTGGAGGCATACTATGTGAGCCTTCTTGTTATGGAAAGTACGGAAGGCATTGGTCCTTTTTTGAGGGACATTTATTCCCTGAACATTCAGGGAAAGTATATTCAGTGGTGCCATGGCAACAGATCAAATAGTTTTGACTTACTTTTTGTTATGCAGAGCTGACTGCACAGATCAACCTGTGTGGACTGAAGAGATGAAAAGATAGAAAAGAAACCAGTGAATTCTGGAGTAAAGAGTAAACAAAAAACATATGAGATTAGATGATACATTGTATAAATTATTTTTTGCAAGTAATCACAATTTACCCGTGAAAGAGAATAAATATCTCTCTCAGGGGAATAAGTGCCTTCGTCACACTCCCACATAATATGGTTGGGAGAATGAGGAGGGCTAATGGGGGTACACGGATCTTCCGCTTACAGGAGAGAAGTGCTATGTCAAAAGACATCAAAATGATGTTTCATTAATTGGAGTGCAAAATATAGTTTTTGTTGAAATTATTTTTTCCAGGGTGGTTGTATATGGTTAGTCTTGCCCTAGGCTAAATAATTCAGTTAGAAAGGTACTGTTAATAACTTTGGTATTGATGAAGATAGTTTGAATTATTTTGGGATTTTAACCCTTTTAGAGTAAACAATTACATATTTTATTCATATGTAACTGTTTAGATATGTTAACTAATAAAATTGAGGTTGTATTGCTTCAGATTAGAATAAACAAAAACATAATTCTAGGAACTAGTTAGGTAATAATATATTTGTTTTAAGAAAAAACAAGAAAAAGCTTCCATTACTTCTGGATTATTGAACATATTTGTCCTAAAAAGTAATAAATCTATTGTTATTACCTGATAATATATAACTGAACAAGGATTTCCTTATTTCACTTATATATTCTAAGGCTTTATGAATCAGAAGCAATAAGAAATATAACTGGAATGTAACATGATCCCACACAGTGTGTGACTATCAGAATGCAGTTACATTCAGTTATAAATACAGTTTTTTTTTTATAGAGAACCATCTCTTAGTATAATAAATGAAGAGATATCAGGAATTAGGATGTCAGTCCATTGAATCTTCTTGGTCCATGGATGATGTGGCATAACGGCCTCTTATGTGAGAATGATGATTCCCATTTTGTTCTGATATTTTCTGGGTGCTGCCTGAAGGTGAAGATGATGCCATTCTTCTGCGTGTGGGAGAGTTGCTGCTTGTGGGTTCTGTCAGATTTAATTTTAAAAGGGTTTGTTGTAGTTCATCTGCTGATCTGCTTCTGTAAATTGTACCTTGGTGGTTAAATCTGACTGAAAAGGGGAAGCCCCATTGATACATAATGTTGTGGCGTTGCAGTTCCATTAGTTGGGGTTTCATGGATCGTCTTTTAGTAATAGTAAGTTGGGATAGGTCAGCAAAAATTTGATAATTGTGTCCTTGAAAATTAAGTTCCTTTTTTTCTCTTGCAGCAATTAGTATTTGTTCTTTCGTTCTGTAATAATGAAATTTTGTGATTATATCACGTGGCTGTGAGGGCTCTGTGTACTTTTTGGCTGTGAGGGCTCTGTGTACTCTGTCCAGTTCTAAACGTTCAATAGGGATATCTGGCTTTAGTTCTTGTAATAGAGCAGTAATAGTAGATTGCAGGTCTGTCACAGTTTCAGGTATTCCCCTTATGCGCAAGTTTGAACGTCTGGCTCTATTTTCGTAATCTTCGAGCTTAGTTTGAAGTATTAAATTCTCTTCTTTTAATTGTTCCAATTCTGTTATATTTTCTTGGGTTGTAATTTCTATTTCATCCATTTTTATTTCTAAGGCTGCGGTGCGGTTTCCCAGCTCTCTTATTTCTTTGGTTAGGCTTTTTGTTATTTGGTCTGAGGTTTGTTTTAAAGCCTTATGAAGTATCTTTTCAAATTGTAATAATATTTCTGGGGACACTGAGGATGCTTGTGGAGAAGTTTGTGAGAGGATTTGTTCTGTATCTGACTCAAATGGAGAGTCTTGCTGTGACATTTTCTGTCTGTGAGAGCGCCCTGATGCTGTATCTTGTGAGGTGACTGGAGCTGCTTCAGCTGCAGTGAGTGCCTGTGAGCTCTTTGTGAGGTGATTTTTATTTCTGCCACGGTTTCTTCCCAGTACCATATTTCCTGCCCAAACTTTCACAGTTTGTTCCCAGGGGCAAAAAGGTTCAAATGGATACCTTTTGAGCCTGCAGGCTCCGCTTTGTCCTTCTCTTCTCTCCTCAGCGGTGTGGAGCTCTAACAATGCATGTCTGCTCCGCTAGGCTCCGCCCATCTCCCCTGTAAAACACTTTTTTCAATCAGCAATTAGTGATCAATAATAACATCTAGTAAACATCATTTCTTTATTGTTCAGAAATCTGTAGAGGAGTGCTATACCTGACTCCAGCTGGGCTCCTCCACTTCTTCCTGGCTGGAAGGCCCAGGTTGGGCATCGGAAGCCTCAGCTGGGGTAGAAGGAAGAGTGGAAAGAAGGGTTGGGTGGGATTCCCTGACTTCAGTGTGGTCTGACAGAAATCGCAGTCTCTCATAGTACCACAGCCTGGGGACATAAACATCATCTGCTGCAGCTCCGGACCTCTGGGAATCTGTGACCTTGCGCTCCCTAAGATAAGTGCTCCTCAGGCCACCAATTTTAGTTTTTAAATAGGGGATGGTTGCTGTGTGGACCGCCGGCTTCATCAACTCCAGCAGTTTCTCCAGTGCTGCCTGCCCCTTTTGTTTATGATTATAATGAGGATGTCTCACCTGCCACAGACAGGTAAGCTCCCTGTATTTGTTTATGAACAGGGGGAGGAAATTGTGGTCATTGAAGCTATCCATTTTCTCTGCAAGACACAACACAAGACAAACCCTAAGGTCAGGCCAAACTCTCCTAATCTTGTTACAATATAGGCTTCAATTTCGAAGCAGTATAGGCCCAAGTTTAGATCTTACCTTCGTTATCACGATCGGCACTTTCGATGCTCTCTCCTCCGCTCACAGATCGTACGTAATACGCATGCATGTTACGCTTTATACACACTTCGCATGCGTGTAACTCCGCCCGCCCCTGATGTTCTTTCTAGTCTATTCCCCGCCCCTTTTCGTTCTGCGCAGTGGGGGAAGAGCACATGGCGGATACACAGCAGGTGCGTGCTAATTATAGCAACGAGGAGGAGGAAGAGGAAAGCCCGGAGCCTGAAACGTCACGATCCAGAAGGAGATTTAAGGCCTCAAATATGTCCTTTGGGGAGATGTTGGAGATGGTGGATATCCTGAAGAAGGCCGACTATGATGGAAAGTGTGAACCTTACCCAAACCCCAATGTCAGAAAGGCCAAGATAATTGCAAAAGTGGTCAAGAGTCTGCACCGGAAATTCAGGGTACGACAATCGAAAGATCAGCTCAGGAAACGGTGGACGGACCTGAAATTACGAGAACATGAGCAGTACAGAAAGATCCGGAGAGTGCTGCAAAAAAGTAAGTAGTTGTCCTGTGTTCCTTTTCCTTATGTTTCTTACGTTCATGCTGCTCCATGTGCTTTTCTTACATGTGTACATTTTTAAATGGCAAATTTCATGTTCATGGGTACATTATTCGTTCGTTTCAAACATTTTTCTTTCGGCCTATAAAATACCATTGTTTAGGCCATATGCATTTGGCCACAATTTTTACGCCCTACTTGTCAGAAACTATTTTGGTTGTGTAGATGGCTTTGTTACTAGAATGAAATGCAAACTAGATTCTGTGTAAGGAGAGGACACTCAGCAGCTGTTTTCACATCTGGACACTGGAGCACTAGTGTGGGACACAAGAACACCATTTTTATTAGGGGGCCACACAGGTGCTCCAGTGTATACTATAGGGGGGCTACATCTGTGAAGCTTGTACCAAACAGGTAAAGTATTGAAGCTTGACAAAGGACACTGAAAATGCAACATTTTGGAACTCTGCCAAAATAGACAATTGTACCCCACTTCCAAGCAATGTTTCCTATTTATAGTTCTGCCATCAAATCACTGTGTGCTAAGTATAACATTTTTGTTTTACATAGGGGAGAAAAGACTCGGAGGACACCCCTCATCCGAGGAGACCAGAGACCCCCCACCTCTGGAAGAAGGGGAAATACCCCCAACCCAAGAAGTGCAGGAGGAGGAAGAAGATGTGGTGGAACTAGTCACCACAACAGGTGAGTGTCTGCGACCACAGGCTCAGGTAAGAGATGGATGCCGGCATATTTTTGATACCTTTTTTTTTTGGGTTTCTCTCTTTTTACGTGAATCGTGATGTTGTGGATCCAGATCCTTTCACATCAGAAAGTGCCCAGATCCTGATCAGGGAGATCATGGGGTGTAATTTACAGTTGGAAAACCTCAAGAAAAACATCAATGATGTTATTCAAAAAAATAAAAACATCATTGATGTTTTGGGGCGAGTTTAAAACTCCTCCCAATCCCTTTGTTTTTTTGTGTGCTCCAAAGTTCAAAATGTTTTAAAGATTTGTAGAAAAGCCTAATTTGGAGGATGCACACAGTGTGCCAACATGTGCTATCTGCCATCACGGGAGATCAATGGACGCGTTTTGGGGGTGCAACCCCTTCCTCAATAATAAAGTAGCTGAGAGGAAGGGGTTTCTCCCCCAAAACACGTCCCTTGATCCCCCGTGATGGCAGCTAGCACATGTTGACATTGGGAAATTTGTGTGCATCTTCCAAATTTGGCTTTTCCTGGGGTGACTTCACCCCATCTGAACGCAATATCAAACACAGTTCCTAAATACTCATGTCTGATATTGCCTTCAAGTTCTACCAAATGGGAACTTTGTAAGTTCAAGATTTGTGTCTTTCTTGTTGTTTTTACACATGCCTGTTTTATCTTAAATGGACATTTATCTGTTTTATAATGCTACCCCAAAAATTGTTATACAACAAACATGTTGGTTTGTTAGAAAAACCTTTTCTAAATGCACATGTGATTGTGCAGGTATTAAAGAGATTGTTAAACAAGAATGTGTGGATTATTGTGTCAACGCTAAAACACTTTGTTGGTGATGTAATTGGTGTTTTCTGTGAAAATGGAGGTTATTTCCTAAGGGCAAATCCTCTTTGCACTACAAGTGCAGTTTCAGTGCACTTGTAGTGCAAAGTGTCTTTGCCTTTAGTAAATAACACCCAACAGTGCTTTGTATAAGGTTACACAATCACGCCATTTTTTGGACTCAACACATTTCTGTCAGGGTCAGCTAAAATAAACACAAGCAGTAAATGGTCACAAAGATTTTCTTGTTTTCTTTTTTTATTTGATAAAGGCTTCACAAATTTGCTGGCATATTGATGGCCCCCCTACCCGCAAAGAACTCCAGGTATCGTAACCGGACATCACGGGCACTCAGGGAGGGCAAGCCAGGACGGCTACTTTCAAGCGCCGTCAGTGTTGTTTCATGTATCATTCCGGCCTCAGGCCCAACTGAGCCAGCATAGTTGGCAGAATGTTTGCGTAAAAAGTTATGGAGAATACAGCACGCCAGGATTATATGATTAAGTTTATACTCCGCCATATGGATGGGTGTCAGAAATAGGCGGAACTGGCTGGCCAGGATTCCAAATGTGTTCTCCACCACTCTTCTGGCTCTGGCCAGCCGGTAATTAAAAACCCTCTGTTCCGGGGTGAGGGTCCTCATAGGGAATGGCCGCATAAGATGGTCCCCCAGCGCAAACGCTTCATCAGCAACGAAGACAAATGGGAGTCCTTCCACATTGTCCTCTGGAGGTGGCGATGACTCCACCATCGGACATCCGGCCATTCTTCCCCACGTCCACATACAAGAAGTCGTAATTAGCCGACACCACCGCCAACATCACAATACTATTGAACCCCTTATAGTTAAAATAGTACGACCCCGAGTTGGGTGGTGGGGCGATGTGGACGTGTTTCCCATCAATTGCCCCTCTGCAGTTAGGAAAGTCCCACCGCTGGGCAAAGTGGGAGGCCACAGTCTGCCATTCCTGTGGCAGGGAAGGAAACTGTTGAGGAAAACAAAAATAAATTAATATTTTTGCACATAAACATGGCAAGCAGATTAGAAAACAAACATTCTTGGCCAGTCTCCAGATAGCATTTATTAAGGGGAATTTAACAACACCAAAGTATAAGGTACACCTATCATATCCCCCCCCCTCTCATGGGCCATTTCTAACATTATGGGGGTGGGTAAATCTTGGACAGGTAACCCTCTCCACTTCATTGAGAGATGAATGCCTAAATACAGGGTATTACTTGGAACAGCCCCTCCTTAGTTACACTATTGGCAGCCCACTGGACAGGTAAGAAGTGTCATAATACAAAGATATAAATACACACTGTACACATTTGAGGACATTTGGACATTCTGCTATTACCTGTCAAGATAATAATAGGATATAAAAACTTTAAACAGTACCACTACATGCTTTGGGTAATTCATCCATAAATCTGAGCACAAAAGAGATGGGTTTGGTGTGTATGGGTTTGGCAAAGTCAGCAGATAGATGATTGAGGATAGATAGAGAATTGGGATCAGCTGACTTAGCAGTTGGGGGGAGGGAGGATTAATAAAAATGATTTGGGGACACCACAAAAAAAGTCTCTGGCACTCTGAATTTAAAGCACAAATCACATTTCTAAACACAAGGGGGTGTTTGGGGTAAAGCACTACTATGGAGCTGATAAAATACATTGTTAAGTGACTACATGAGGTGAATATAGGGGCAGGAGAACATGCTTGGGAGGTTATTGAAGGCCAATCTGTATGAAGGACTAAAAAATTAATTACATAAAAATCCAGCATGCATGAGGACAAAGGGGACATTCACAGCATATTCCAATCATGGTAATTAGGGAATGAGGAAAGAAATACAATTTATTATCAATCATTAAATACAAAAAAATGTGAGATTAAAGGATAAAAATCTTACCTTCCTATACTCCTTCTGCAGGACCTGTATGATGGCAGAACAGGTCTCTGGGATTATGATCCCCAGAGCCTGGGGGGAGATGCCTGTCGAGAACTTCAAGTCCTGCAGACTTCTCCCTGTCGCCAAGTACCGCAGGGTGGTGACCAGCCTCTGCTCTGGAGTGATGGCTTGCCTTATGCAGGTATCCTGCCTGTTAATATATCTGCTAATATAAGGGGTCAGCGAAGCCAGCAGACGGTGAAACATGGGGTCCGTCATCCTGAGAAAGTTCCTGAAATCATCAGGATTATTCTCACGGATCTCACGGAGCAAAGGCATATGAGAGAACTGGTCATGCTAAAGCAACCAATTCTTGGTCCATGAACTCCTCCCCACCCTGTTCATGGACTGGACTTGTGTCAAGGTCAGGACCCCAACACCAAGCCCCCGCACAGCACGAACTCTACGAGGAGTACGTATACGCAACATGGCTAGAAAACGGTCAGCTGCTTAGAACGAAGTAACAGAATGCACTGAAGAACAGCAAGGCCTGTGAAGAGTGACCTGAAAAACAGTAACGAACGAACAAGAACACAATGACTACTTAAAGTCACGCGCAACTTGCTTGCACGCACTGAAGAGCAGATACAAACCCACAAGCACAAACTGAACCGCAGAAAACGATCTGAAAGCCACGAGTCTGAAAAAGCGCGAATCGTCTCTCACCAAACTTTTACTAACACGAGATTAGCAAAAGGAGCCCAAAGGGTGCCGCGCTTGGTTCTGAACTGGCCTTTTCTAGTCTCGTCGTACGTGCTTGACGTCACCGCGTTGTTGGCGATCGGAAATTCCGACAACTTTGTGTGACCGTGTGTACACAAAACAAGTTTGAGCCAACATCCGTCGGAAAAAATCCTAGGATTTTGTTGTCGGAATGTCCGAACAAGGTCCGACCGTGTGTACGGGGCATTAGAATTAGGTCAAAAAGTTCTATCTTGGTCTCATCAGACCAGAGAATCTTATTTCTCACCATCTTGGAGTCCTTCAGGTGTTTTTTAGCAAACTGCATGTGGGCTTTCATGTGTCTTGCACTGAGGAGAGGCTTCCGTCGGGCCACTCTGCCATAAAGCCCCGACTGGTGGAGGGCTGCAGTGATGGTTGACTTTCTACAACTTTCTCCCATCTCCCGACTGCATCTCTGGAGCTCAGCCACAGTGATCTTTGGGTTCTTCTTTACCTCTCTCACCAAGGCTCTTCTCCCCCGATAGCTCAGTTTGACCGGACGGCCAGCTTTAGGAAGGGTTCTGGTCATCACAAATGTCTTCCATTTAAGGATTATGGAGGCCACTGTGCTCTTAGGAACCTTAAGTGCAGCAGACATTTTTTTGCAACCTTGGCCAGATTTGTGCCTTGCCACAATTCTGTCTCTGAGCTCTTCAGGCAGTTCCTTTGACCTCATGATTCTCATTTGCTCTGACATGCACTGTGAGCTGTAAGGTCTTATATAGTCAGGTGTGTGGCTTTCCTAATCAAGTCCAATCAGTATAATCAAACACAGCTGGACTCAAATAAAGGTGTAGAACCATCTCAAGGATGATCAGAATAAATGAACAGCACCTGAGTTAAATATATGAGTGTCACAACAAAGGGTCTGAATACTTAGGACCATGTGATATTTCAGTTTTTCTTTTTTAATAAATCTGCAAAAATGTCAACAATTCAGTGTTTTTCTGTCAATATGGGTTGCTGTGTGTACATTATTGAGGAAAAAAAACGAATGAACTTAAATGATTTTAGCAAATGGCTGCAATATAACAAAAATTTAAGGAGGTCTGAATACTTTCCATCCCCACTGTATGTATATAATATCTCACAAAAGTGAATACACCCCTCACATTTTTGTAAATATTTTATTATATCTTTTCATGTGACAACACTGAAGAAATTACACTTTGCTACAATGTAAAGTAGTGAGTGTACAGCTTGTATAACATTGTAAAGTTTGCTGTCCCCTCAAAATAACTAAACGCACAATCATTAATGTCTAAACCGCTGGCAACAAAAGTGAGTACACCCCTAAGTGAAAATGTCCAAATTGGGCCCAATTAGCCATTTTTCCTCGCGGGTGTCATGTGATTCGTTAGTGTTACAAGGACTGAGGTGTGAATGGGGAGCAGCTGTGTTAAATTTGGTGTGATCGCTCTTACTCTCGCATACTGGTCGCTAGAAGTTCAACATGGCACCTCATGGCAAAGAACACTCTAAGGTTCTGAAAAAAACAATTGTTGCTCTACATAAAGATGGCCTAGGCTATAAGATGATTTCCAAGACCCTGAAACTGAGTTGCAGCATGGTGGCCAAGACCATACAGCAGTTTAACAGGACAGGTTCCACTCAGAACAGGCCTCGCCATGGTCGACCAAAGAAGTTGAGTGTAGGTGCTAAGCGTCATATCCAGAGGTTGTCTTTGGGAAATAGATGTATGAGTGATGCCAGCATTGCTACAGAGGTTGAAGGGGTGGGGGGGTCAGCCTCTCAGTACTCAGATCATATGTTGCACATTGCATCAAATTGGTCTGCATGGCTGACGTCTCAGAAGGAAGCCTCTTCTAAAGATGATGCACAAGAAAGCCCGCAAACAGTTTGCTGAAGACAAGCAGACTAAGGATATGGATTACTGGAACCATGTCCTGTGGTTGGGGGGGGGGAGCTATTATTAACTTGACTACTTAAAATCAACGAACAAGTTTTTTTTTCCTAGTTTTTCCCTGTAATTTATTCATTAGGCATTTAGGCAAGGTTCTGTAAATGCCACCTCTTCTTTAAGAAAAAAAAAAAAAAAAAAAAATATATATATATATATATATATATATATATATATATATATATACTTGTTTATATTTCATATGAAATCTGTAAGCTTGTGAAGCTAAATGTTCATCATAATGTAATTAAAATGGATAATAGTAAATAGGTGCTAACACATTTATCAACATCTGCACCATTTCCTAGTATTCGCAGGCTGTATTCCACAGACTCATACTGCCCCGAGCAGGATTTGCTTCTTTTGTTACCTATCCATATCTGCAGCCAAATTCTTCCAATATGTGTCACTTTTATTTCTGGTCCAAATAGAACAGTCAATTCATAATTGTCTCTCTCTTGCGGAAAATGTAATCCTCCTCAACTCAATTCTTAGCTGACAGCAAGGACGAAACATGCATAGAACTCTGATTTTCTGGTCTTTCTATGTTCACACTTATTAATATTTTTTTTTAAATCTGATGACAAATACAAGCACTTATGTAGTCCTAGGGCTAAATTCAAGAGATACTTTTAAGTGTAAAATAACAGCTGGGACAAGCCACACAGCAGCTGTTAATATAAATAATTCACAGTTAATTGGTTTTAAGAGCATTCCCAAATCTGTCATAGCGAACAGTTGTGCAATAGGAGGATCATGTCATAAACAATAATGGAAGAGGAAAGATATGACATTTCCATTCCATTGTACATGATCAATTAGATGGTGTTGTCAATGTACCGTTCTGTCCCTTTGTACAGGTTTTATTCCTAATAAGCTATCACCATATAGACAACCTGTGCAAATAGGGCAAAGAGAGATGGGGTGCTAATTTTCCCAATCTTCTGACAATATCGTCAGTAGATATAAAAATGTAACTAAGCCAGTCTAGTTAGTATTATGCCATTTTTTATATTAATTTTTTATTTAATATCTTAACATAATGTCCTTTTATTTGTTCAACGAGTTTGGATCTTACATATTTACATCCCCCACAACTACCAAATATGCAATGCATTGGAAATCGATTTTTGACAATTGTAGCAAATTTAATTTGTAAAATATTTTTTTAGAAGGGCAGGGAGTGAACAGATACATTAAGTTCCTGAGATGTAGAGTCAAAACAACAGCATTAGATAGATAATACTTAAAGTGCACCTGTGGTCATATTAAAGAGGGTAATTTAAAAGATTGTGTGCATAGCACAGAGATAATGCCAGATAATGCATGAAGTCAGAACTATTCTTTTCTGCCCTTAGTATCTACAGTAATCAGCACCATTATTCCTTTTCAGATATTGACCTCTAGCAACAATTTTTTTCCTATTACACATTTTCCAGAATTCAGAGCTTGATAAGAAATCTTGTGCTGTTTACAGATAGATGTTGGCTATTGGGTCACACTGACAGAGAGAAGCACAATGGGGTGTCAATAGACCCCTCTACACTTTCTGTGAAGTGGCTCAAGTGGACCATGGGATACAATAAAGTAATACTTCAAGTGTACCAGTTTGATCTGCCACAGTGTGCTCTTAATGTCCTGCTTGGCCTGTCAACAATCTACTGTACTGAAGTTTTGAGCAGCATTGTTAGCCCTGCTTGCTAGACCACAGAAGCCCTCAATCTTCACCATCTCAGTCTCTCTCTACATCATACATCTTTTTGGGAGCTTTTGAGATATGTAGTTCTACGGGCAAGCCTACAGCAATAGGAAATAAGTTCCTAGCATCTGCTGCTACAAGACTTTTACAAACCTTTTTATTTTGTCCATGTGAGAAATTAAAACTGTTTCTCACAACAGGTAAAACAATATTTCTGCAATATGTGCAAGAGGTAGGGAGGTTTGTGGGTAATTCTGCGCAATGCAGATATGTGAGTGAGTTTGCCTTATGGCAAAGAGAAATGAACAAAGTGCTTTAACTCTTCCCAATCAGAATTCCTTCTGTAACTACAATAAATTTCTGCTAAAAAATGCAAGTACCAGCATGTGAACCACCTGTTAACCAGGACTGTTCCGCACCTCGTAATGCATCTTTCTATGCATAAACTTACATAAAAGTATCTATAAACAAAGCAGTATTAGATGTCACATTTGTGATACTATGTAAACATACTTAATGTTACAGTAAAATAACCAGCATAAGTTATGAAGAAATAGAATAGGGGTAGAGAGTAGTAGTGAATGGATAATCATATGGTAACTTTTCAGGTCTGTTGCAATAATACTGCTATATCAGAATGTGACCCTGCCACTATGGAAAAAGAGTTAAAAGACACACAGGGTTTTCATGAATACAGATTGAGAGGCTCCATAATGGCTGCTCTAAGTGGAGCTAACCGGTCTTTCAGTTTTCTCAGATTTTTGTAATTCCCAGATTGGTTTCTGGAGTCTGCAGTCTTCAAGGAGTCTTGAGAGGGATGAGGCCTCTAGCCCTATGCTCAGGTATTACCGAAGTCCAGCAGGCTGTGTGCAGGGATGCATACAGGGATGCATGCACCTTATAGTCAAGGGGCTGTCTGCAGTTCAGGGTTGCACTCAGAAGAAATTAGGTCCCTGCTCAAAGGCCAGGACATGGGAAAGAGAAGCAGGGAGATGCAAGAGGTACAGCATTGTACGTGAGCACAGCAGTGCTCCGTAATGGTCTGAGGGATCAGCAAAAGGTCTACATAGGTGGCCTGAACAGCGGTGCACCAAAGAAAGCAAAGCAGCTTAAGGTAATTTTTCTTTCAAGTTCTGAAGTGATGGTGGAAGCCTCTGCATGGGCAACTGTTTGTTTTTGTAAAACTTTTACTTTATTTCTAAAAGTGGGCCAACAAGCCCTAAAATGTATTTCCTGGCTGGACTGAACTCATTGGCAAGCACTACACTTGAATGAGCCCCCCCCTAAAGTATCACAATATGTATATAGCTTCTAAACTTTATTAAAATGATATAGTTTAGAACATCTTAACTAGGATCCCTCCAGAGGCTGCAAGAGGTTTCTTGAGCACTGTTCACTGATGATAACACTAATGTACAGTGAGCTGTAGATACACTGTCTTGAAAAAGTATTTGAAGCGCTTACCCCCGAAGAAGCAGCTGAATAATTGTTATATCCGTAATTCACGTTTACCACCCAACCCATTACAGCCCATAAAATTCAAACACAGTCCATAATACTTTTTCTCTTGCTTTATTAATTACCATGAACTGGGATGGGAGAAGGACTTCTTTTGAGATGCTCTTTTGTTACATTATCATCTTCTCGCTGTCTCTTA
The DNA here is from genome assembly GCA_037952925.1 of Lithobates clamitans. Lineage (NCBI taxonomy): Eukaryota > Metazoa > Chordata > Amphibia > Anura > Ranidae > Lithobates > Lithobates clamitans. Next base: position 8,955,477 of record JBBGZY010000438.1, read on the forward strand.
CGGTAAAACTAGAATCATTTGCGGATAATTAGGAAATCACTTTGTGTGATTTCTTCAATCAGGGAAGATGGAAGTAGATTTGATAGAGAATAATTGATAAAGAGTCATTCTGAATAACATCTTCATCTGCATGACTTTTCAAGAACAGTCCGTATTGCTATATGTGTGCTTGCAGCTTCACCGCTACCTTTTTACCACTACTTCCCATCTACATGGTACTTCCAGGTTGAGCCAAGAAAGAGTCACTCTGAATAACTTCTCCCGCCCGACTGATTGTAATCCCGGGGCATTGCTGAACCCAAAGTCACAGGCCATCACCACCTGTCTCACTGACTTGCGTACCAACATCCCTCAGCCTCTGGTAGTACCCTTACTGAAGAAAAACGCTCCTGCGCACAAGTGGGTATCTGATCAGCCGGTAGTAGAACACAGGCTTTGCTGCCCTCAAGGATAGGGAATCCTAGCAGACAACGAGAAACAAGAGAGACAGGGCGCACCAGCCATGTGCATTATCTTTTAGGTAAAATTTATTGTAATAATGATAAAAATGAACTACTTACAAACAGTAGTAGAAGATCACAAGGGTATAAAAAACAGTCTTCAAATCGCAGCATGTGGTGAAGGAGCAGCAAAGCCCATCAGAGGTTCCGAAAGAGCCCACAAAAATCACTGCTGGCTGACACGTTTCGAGGGGAACATCCCCTCTTCCTCAGAGATACCCTTGTGATCTTCTACTACTGTTTGTAAGTAGTTCCTTTTTATCATTATTACAATAAATTTTACCTAAAAGATAATGCACATGGCTGGTGCGCCCTGTCTCTCTTATTTCTCGTTGTCTGGTAGTACCCTTCCCTTGGGCTTTCACTCACCTGATCAATAGTCCATGTGTCACTCATAAACGATCAATCGCCCAGTTTCCTTCCGCTTTGTTGGTACTTCTCCCGCAATGATTCTTAGTTCCTTTTTCTTCTTTATGGCCCGCTCCCTTCCCCGCAGGGATGGCCGACAACACCAGCGACTACATGCTGTAAGGTGTCGTCTCTTCCTCCATGGAGACCGGTTCCCCACCCTTCTCGCAAGGGGGGAGCTCCGTTGGCTCCCCGGAGGGGAAACCTCTCCCCACCGAGAACCAGGCTGGCTTCTCCACGCACTCCCGGAAGACTCTCTACCAACTCCTGACTGACCATGTGACCCGGCTTTTATATGAGAGTCCCGGGCATTACCAAGGAAATGAATGATTTGCCGAGACTAGCATACAAACTACCTGCCACTCAAATGAGAAATAAACAAGAAAAGGCCTGCTGTAATAGCATAAGCCTGTCTAAATTTCCTGACACTATAAACTAACAAAAAGGTCACCTACCTAAAAGTAGGTGCCCGCTACATATTCATACCCCTTGACATTTTCCACATTTTGTTATGTTACAACCAAAAACGTAAATGTATTTTATTGGGATTTTATGTGATAGACCAACACCAAGTGGCACATAATTGTGAAGTGGAAGGAAAATGATAAATGGTTTTCCAAATTTATTACAAGTAAATATCTGAAGAGGATGGTGTGCATTTATATTCAGCCTCCTTTACTCTGATACCCCTAAAAACTAAAATCTAGTGGAACCAATTGCCTTGAGGAGTCACCTAATTAGTAAATAGAGTCCACCTGTGTGTAATTTAAACTCAGTATAAATACAGCTGTTCTGTGAAGCCCTCAGAGTTTTGTTAGAGAACCGTAGTGAACAAACAGCATCATGAAGGCCGAGAAACACACCAGACAGGTCAGGGATAAAGTTGTGAAGAAGCTTAAAGCAGGGCTAGGTTATAAAAAAATATCCCAAGCTTTTAACATGTCATGGAGCACTGTTCAACCCATCATCCGAAACTGGAAAGCATATGGCACAACTGCAAACCCGCCAAGACATGGCCGTCCACCTAAACTGACAGGCCGGGCAAGGAGAGCATTAATCAGAGAAGCAGCCAAGAGGCCCATGTTAACTCTGGAGGAGCTGCAGAGATCCACAGCTCAGGTGGGAGAATCTGTCCACTGGACAACTATTAGTCGTGCTCTTCACAAATCTGGCCTTTATGGAAGAGTGGCAAGAAGAAAGCCGTAGGAAGTCCAGTTTGCAGTTTATGAGAAGCTGTGTGGGGGACACAGCAAACATTTGGAAGAAGGTGCTCTGGTCAGATGAAACCAAAATTAAACTTTTTGATCTAAAAGCAAAATGCTATGTGTGGTGGAAAAGTAACACTGCACATTACCCTGAACACACCATCCCCACCATGAAACATGGTGGTGGCAGCATCATGTTGTGGGGATGCTTTTCTTCACCAGGGACAGGGAAGCTGGTCAGAGTTGATGGGAAGATGGATGGAGCCAAATACAGGGCAATCTTAGAAGAAAAAAGCTGTTAGAGTCTGCAAAAGACTTGAGACTGAGGCGGAGGTTCACCTTCCAGCAGGACAACGACTCTAAACATACAGCCAGAGCTACAATGCGTATTCATGGCCCAGTCAAAGTACAGACCTAAATCCAATTGAGAATCTGTAAAAAGACTTGAAAATTGCTATTCACAGATGCTCTCCATCCAATCTGACAGAGCTTGAGCAGTTTTTCTAAAAGAGGAATGCACAAAAATTTCACTCTCCTAGATGTGCAAAGCTGATAGAGACATACCCAAAAAGACTTGCAGCTGTTTTTGCAGCGAGGGGTCTCTCTACAAAGTATTGTCTCAGGGGGGCTGAATACAAATGCACGCCACACTTTTCACATATTTATTTGTAAAACATTTTGAAAACCATTTATCATTTTCTTTCCACTTCACACTTATGTGCCACTCTGTGTTGGTCTATCACATACAATTCCAATAAAATACATTTAAGTTTTTTGGTTGTAACATGACAAAATGTGGAAAATTTGAAGGGGTGTGAATACTATTTCAAAGCACTGTATAGCACTTATTTGCAAGTGTTTCCTGAGATCTGAAAGTTATTTTAGGGTCCTCCATGTTTGTTTGGAACTAAAGAACCTGTGGTATCAATGTGGTCCCTGGACCTAAAGGGAGTGGTTTTAGAGTCCACTAGTAGGTGTCTTCCAGGAGCCAGCAGGTCACAGAAATTAGTCTCCACCTGATGCAGAAGGGTATTTAGCTCTTTCACAGGTCTTCCAAAGTTCCTCAGTGTTTTGCTTGTGTGCCCATTTTTGTTGATCACCTGCTCTTGAAGCTGCTCTTTTTACCCATTGCCCTTGTACCTGCTACTTCCATAACCCACCTGCTTCTACCTGTACTCATTGCCTTTGTACCTGCTTTTTCTGTTCATTCTCCCCCTATTTCTGACCTGTCTTGTTCCCTGTTGCTATGTTCCTCTGCCAGACCCTGGTCTACCAAATTCCCCCAGTAGTGATGAGCTGACATCCCTGCTTTTGGCGAAGGTTAGGCAAACGTTATCAAAGTTTGAACCCAAACCCCATCGAAATCAATAGGAGTAGAAAGTTTGTTTTCTATCATGGCCATTTTCTAAACTAAAAGCCATTAGTTTGGAAAGAAAGGGCATGTAAAATGGGGCAAAAGAAAAAAATTAGAAGTTGTTGTTCAAAAGGAAGAGGCCATTTTTGAGCACCCTAAAGGAAGACATAATAGATATGCTAGTCCCTTAAATTAGTTGCCACAATAGAGTTGGTGTCACCTGGTGCAGTACAACATGGTGTAACCCCAAACACCCCACCCCCCTCCCATCAGGCTCTCTTCTGTCTAGCCTGCCATAGTGCCCTGCAGGGCGCTGGGCAGGCTAGTTTTGGGCTGGCACAGATGAGGGTGAGACCATCGCGTTCGAATATCACTTCCTACTTGATGGTGTCGACCCTCTGGCAGATGTTACCCGGGGGCGCTCTGCACTCCCCCACCCCTAAAGTGATGCCACTGTGTTAAAAGGAAGATAAGCAGATGTATACCATGTATTGTACATGACACAATGGTGGACAACATGTAATAGGAGGTTCAGAGGCTGGGCACTATCACCCCATGGCAGCATTGGTGGATGGGAACTATATATTCCAGGGCCAGAATATTTTACTAATGTGCACCACGCAATCAACAGACAGGACCTATCACCAATCCACTAGTACCTATTAAGGTCAGGCAGCAGAAAGTAGGGGGAATGACAATGCTTACCCAAAAACCTCATCAGCTCTAGCCGACTGCATCCCCACTGGAATCGGGGTCTGGATGGCCGTGGGGAAGATGCTGTGGGTGCCAGCAATCACAGCGGGCAACCTGGTGGCAACACGTCTGGATGGATGCCTGCCCTCAGGGCCCCGGCACCAGCGATGTCATTGGCCCTCCCTCCACATCACACCAGCACAGCTGCACCCGGGCAGGAAGGATTCAGTGCAGCCGCACGGCCAGATGCACTACCACTCAAAATGCAAAAGCCAGGCTTCTGTATTAGAAGTGACAGCAGCAGTGAGAAGAGAACACAAGTCTAGTGCCAGAGGTGGTGGAAATGGTTGGCCATGTTCCTGGCTGAAAAAAAACCCTGCCTCCAGGACCCAGGACCCTCGTCGCCCTCAGGATGGTGTCACCCCTCTGGTGGGTGTCACCCGGGTGCGGTCCGCAACCCTCACACCCCCATGCACATAAGATGAAATATACAAACATGAAAAACAGTGCTAAAGTGTATAAATGTGAACAAAATAAAACATAAATATCCAAAAGCAGCAATATTTAATTCAATTAAACTAATACAAGCCACTGTGTACACCACTTAAATTGAACAAACAGGGCTCAGGGCTACAAGACAACGTATAAGCTCGGTTTCTAGGAGGAGAAGGTTCAGGCTGTGGCAATTGGCTGGAGAGGTAACCTGTAGCGAATTCAATAGACTTGTCAATGTCTTTTGTTATAACAGAGTCGAATAAAGGCACATGGTTATGTACACTGTAGTCATATTTGGAAACGTTGTCATGATCGGGATCTGAATAGGACTGTAATAAAGGCACGTGACTGGTACTGGCCACACAAGAGTTATACATGGGCAACTGGTCAGCAGTTTTAATGTAATTCTAGATGCAGGTCTGGGACCAGGACCCAATCTCCTCTGCAGCCCAGTCTATGTGCGGGTTGTGCAGCTTAAGCCACGGATGCCCCAAGATAAGGGGATAAGCAGGAGAAGAGATCAGGTAGAAGCTGATTGTCTCTCTGTGAAATTCCCCAATGGTCAGAGTAATAGGTACTGTACACAAGGTCACCAGACCCATGGACAAGGGAAAATTATCAACAGCTAAGACTGAGAAGGGTCTGTGCACCTTAGTCATCGGAATCTGTAGACGGTGTGCTAGGTCCCTATCAATGAAATTGCTAGCAGCAATAGAATCAATGAAAGCGGAGACGTGGTAAAAAAACTTGGCAGAACTAAGTTGTGCAGGAACAAATAAGCCATCTCTGAGGGAAACAGACACAGTATGGTCTATAGAAGCAGACCCCACCCACACTAGACTCTTTCCATTTCTCGGCTTATTAGGACAGCTAGTGTAAGGGTCATTGGTCAACTGGTCAAGTGCGCCCCCAAATTTTTTCCTTGCTCGAGCTGAACTTGGACACCAAGAAGATCTTTCAATCGATTGGGTAAATCAAGACACCATACACCGAGTTGGATATCCAGAAATACAAATGTATTATACCATTTTACATGTTATATAGGGCAACAATCATTATACATCATAAGGGGCAGACTAAGGGGCGGTCCCTTAGTTTATCCAATCACAAGAGTACAAGTATCACAAGTTACATATCACAAGTTATATTTTATATGACATATATGTATTTGCATAATATTCTGCTCAGTGACGTGCCTAAAAAGCACCTAAAATGTCCTTTTAAGATAGTCTCGGTCATGTACCATTGGCTTTAGGCCCAGATGTGCGGTGAGATGTACTAGCTAGTTCCCTTATATCTATTAAAAGGTTATCATCGCATGTACTTCCCTGTTTTGCAGATAGCTTGCTAGTAAATTTCCATTTGACATAAAAAAAAAGCCTTGCAATAGCATTTCATATAGCTTGTATGAAAAGTTCAGGCCCCTTATCTAAAGTATATAGTGAACTAAAGTGCAGCCATTTTCCTTACAATCCCTCCTTTGATCAGGGAGGATTTCATTCTCCCTGATCACTAATTCCCTAATGTTTGGAGTACCAAGTTTGTTCTGTGTAGAACATACCTGTGGCTTCCTCAGGCTCAATGTAGAACATGGCCATGGTTTCCTTAAGCTCAGAGTCTGGTTTAATTTTTGCTGCAATGTCAGGAACTTTACTGGTGATGTAGAATAGGAATTTGATAGTGGTATAAGTGGCGATACCCAGGAGTACTATCATGATCAGTATCATGCCTGCCTTTTTAAAGAATCCCATAACACTGTCCCAAAATGATCCGAACCATCCCCCAATTCCTGAGAGTGGGTTCCAAGAGTCTCCCAGCCTCCTCATTTGTGTTTGCAGTTTTTGCTCTCTCCTCCTGGTGTCCTTTAATTATATCATAATAGTCTGGTACCTCTAAATCTTCACTAGGTTTAGTTAAATTGTTCATATATGTGCAACAGAGGCTTTTATCCCCTGTCACGTCACACAGCCCTGTCAGTACCATCATCATCCTCTCTTGACGCTGCTTGATTATTTCTTGTTCAAACAGGATTTTCCTCAATTCCTCATTGATGAAGCCCACATCGGCTGATGTTTTATTCATCCAGGAATCTACTAGTTCCCCGAACTCATCTACCTTTGTTAGTGCATTGTACATGCCTGCCCCACCCATGGAAGCAAATACCTTGTCCCACCAGGTTGTGACCTCTCTTTTGTGTCTCCCAAACTCTAAATGACCATGGGCTGGTATCATCTCAACAGGGGAGTCCCCGGGAGAAGCACCCATGAAAGGGATCATTTCTACCAGTGCACCATCCTGAGGTCTTTCTATCGAGGGGGTATGGGATGGTAGTGTGGCACCAAAGACTGCTGCACACCATCCATCCGTGGGGCATATGAGGGGCGGGTACAGCCCCAGGTGACTCTAGGTTGAACCTTAACCCCACTAGGCACATCCAGTCCCCTATGGAAGATGCCTCATCCTCACGCTCCTCCATCCACGAGCTATTTATATGTGTGCTGAGGAGCCATGATTCTGTTACCGAGCTATTCCCTTTTATACAATTTGAAATATTGTAGGAGGACATATTCCCAATGCGCTCATCAGGGTCTGATATGTTGTGTGTGAGAAGTCCCTCTATATCTAATGTCTCATTGGCTATGAGCATTAAATCCACCAGTGTAATATTCACGACCGTGTCTCTGCAAAATCTGCCATTATACAAATCTTTACCTGCTCCATTAAGAAAACAAAATTGCGGACTCCTTGTGTACCCTGTAAAGAGAAGGGGTTTACTATCGGTTGTGATGCTCTCAGGGGGAATGGGTTGGGTGATGTTTAGCAGCTGCTCTAGGGTCACTGGCCTTCCAACCATCGGAACTGAGTGTCGGCCAGTTCCCATATGGGAACAAACTCAGCATTCTGAGTAATTCTGCTTTCTTGCGAAAGCATGCATCATTATGAAATGATGAGGAATTGAGTCTGGTACTGAGTAAGTTTCAGGATCTAGCTGTGCCCCGTTATTAATACTTTTAAAGTCTGGTCTTAGGAGTTCCCTTCTGGATTTTAGGAATTGGAATTTTGATTTGGGGGCCTTTTTCATACTGGTATTATTTAATGGTGCAAAGGGCGCGTAGTTTGATCTCTTGTTTTGAATAACTTGACTGATTCCTATATCCCTGAGTTTGGCCTATTTAAATTTGGACACCAGGTTCTGACTTGGTTTATGATTGGGATTCATACACCAGGTCTTTTCTACTCCCTTATATTTGGCTGTAAAGACAATGGCTGCTATGTGGCAATTCTCATCCCTTCTTTGAATATGATACCCTGTAACTGCTTGAGATTGGGCTTTGGACATTTGTCCGGCTACCTGAATGCAGCAAGGATAAATAGAACTTCCCATAAAACCTCGCCGAGTACGGTTAGTATGATTAGAAGGGGGCTGAAAACCACAAATGTTAGTCATCCAACATACAAAGTGGTTAGTAGAATAATCTTAAACGTGATCAGGATGGCAAAGACTAAGATTTTTTGAGTGGTGCATTTCCAGTGCCTCCGTTTGGGTGGATCCTGGAAACCTAGGGGAAATACTTGAACATCTACTACTCGAATGTCATTAGGTTTAAGGTCTCTGGGGCTCCCCGAGTCCTCTAGGGGGGTGTTGCAGAGGGGTTTGGGGGGCTTGGGCAGGGGTTTGAGTTCAATGTCTCTTTCTTTTGTGGTTCTTGGCTTGCTTCCAGGCTTGGTGCTCTTTTTATCCTTGATGCGGGGATCCATTGTGGTCAATGGTCTGTGAGGATGGCGGTTCGGGTTGCTTTGAGTACTTCAAATGGTCCTTAGTAGATGGGCCCTGGTACCTTCCTTGCTGCAAGCTGCTTTATCAAGACTTTGTCACCAGGTATGAAGGGGTGTGTAGGCTCTGTGGAGAGAGGAGGAAAAGTGACAGCTACCTTGTCGTAGTTTTCAGTAAGGCTACTTACCAGATGTTTCACATGCTCTTCCTGTAAGGAATAAATATTAACCTCCTCTCCCTCAATTGCTTTCTTCCGGGCCGGCTTTCCTATTAGTATTTCATATGGGGATGAGCCTGTCCTGCTATGGGGGGTGGTTCTTATCTGAAAGAGGACCCCCGGCAGGTATTTTAGCCAGTCCTTCATGGTACCGTTAGTGGCCTTTTTAAGTTTGTCCTTGATCGTTCTATTCATTCTTTCCACTACCCCTGAACTCTGTGGGTGATATGGGATGTGTAGCTTCCACTGTATCCCTAATACCCTTGTCAATACTTTCACCAGCTTTGAAGTAAATGCTGGGCCTTGGTCAGAGTATATGGTAGCAGGAAGTCCGTATCGTATGATCCAATGATTGATCAGACACCAGGCTGCAATGCCTGAGGTTTCCCCTGTAACGGGTATTGCCTCTGTCCAAGTTGAAAATTTGTCCACCATCACGCGCAAATATTTGAGATTACCTCTCTGCCTGGGCATGTGTGTGAAGTCTATCTGTAAGTCTTGTAGCGGGCCTAATGGTGGTGGCAAATGTCCATGTTTCCCATGTTGAGGGCCCTGAACATTGTTCTGAGCACAAGTCAGACAAGAGGAGACAAGCTGTTGTACTAGGTTGTGTGCCTTGCGTGTACTGAAACAGTCTTGGTACTTTTTTAAGAGTGGTCTTGGTCCTATGTGTCCTGGACCGTGGAGGTAAGACAATAATAGGGGTGCTGCTGCTCTAGGTATGCCTATGATTCCCTCCTTGTTTGTCCAGAGACCTGTAGGGTCTGTGGTCAAACCCATATCGGTCCAGTAGTCCAGGTCATCAGCCGATGCCTGTTTTTGCAAGAGTGCTGATGTGTGTTGGAACAAGGGGGTGGTAAAGTCATTTTGGAATAATAGAAGCTTTGTGTCATGTGGCTGTCTTTATGCTGCAGCTTTTGCTACTCTGTCTGCTAGAGCGTTTCCCTGGGACTCTAGGGATCCATCTGTGGCATGTCCCTTAATTTTGATAATGTTTAATCTACGGGGCTGTTGTATTGCATTAATTAGATCATACACATACCCACTGTTATTTATTTTTTTGTTATTTGCAGTCCGAAATCCACATCTAAACCAGATCATGCCGAAATCGCGTGCGACCCCAAATGCGTACCTGCTGTCTATGTAAATGTTCACCTTTTTACCTTTGTGGATTAAGCAGGCCCTTGTGAGTGCATATAACTCGGCTTGTTGTGCGGAGGTTGCGCCAGTAAGGTAACCATCTTCTAGAATGAGATCCGGTAGCATTACCACTGAATAGCCTGTCTTGTATTGATTATCCGCTGGACGTGTGCAACTTCCATCTACAAAGACGTTAAGGTAATCTGAGTTAGGTAGATCTGTGAGATCTCTGCGAGGTGCTGTGACAGTGAGAAGTTCCTGTGTGCAGTCATGACAGTCTTGGGAAGTGACTGGGAGTTTTAGCAAAGCATGTAAGAGTTTGATTGCTGGTGTTACCTCAGCAACCTCAGTTAGGTCTGGTCTGACTCTGTGGTCTGTCTGGATTGTATCCTCTACCCCGCCCCCTTTGAGGTGGGCCATTACCGTGTCTGGGTCTGTATCCTCTTCTATGTGGACAGTCTGATTTCCAATGTGATGGGTCCCCACAATTGAAACAACCCTGATCTGTTTGGTGAACATTATCTCTGTTTTGATATTGTTGTCTGTATGCATAGGTGGGCATTGGGAGAGAAGTACACATTGGTGTGATCTCTTCTTTTATTCCAGAGTCCTCTACTATAGTAAAGAGTCCTTGTTTGTATGTCTTCCATAAATGTCTTAGCTGTTTGTGTTCCCAAGTTAGTATTTACCAGTTTTATAAGTTAGGCTGACTTGGGATCCCTGTTATTCATCACAGTACTGACAAATAAGGGGTCACTTTCTATGCCACAGGAGACATAAATTTTGTATAATCGGGAGACAAAAGCGTGAAAAGATTCTCCGGGTAATTGTTTACATGAAATTAAGTAATTGATGGGCATCTCAGGTCTATAAGCTTTTCTCCAGGCAGCTAACAATAATGCCCCAAATTTTTCCCAATCTTCCCCATCCTCATATAGGCTACTTTTTGTTACCTATGTGCCTATTTTAATCTCGGCTGTACTGTCAGGATCTACTGCGTTAATGATAATCTGTAGATCCTCCGCTGACATTCTTCCACCTAAACAATATTGTTTTAAGAAATTAACTGCTTGTTTCAGATCTTTGTTAGGCTTGGGACAGGTGTCTTTTATTTCTTTAATTGTGCCCAGTGGGAGGGGTATTTGTACTTGAGTTGTTCCCATTGGGATAAGGGGACATATGGTCTCTTTGGTGGGTATGGGTATGTCTGTGGTAAACAAAGTCTGAGTACCTGGAGACCCCTCAGTTTGTCCTGCAAAATGGGTGTTCTGGGGGGTTGATGGAATAACCTTAATCTCCCTTATGGTCTCCTCTTCGGTCCCTGACTCTTCTGATTCATCTTCCTCCCTATGTTCTGTTTCCTCCATCAGTTTATGTTTTTCCATAACTGCCTGAAACCTCTGTCTGGCGGCTCTAGTAACCATTTGTCCCCCTTGGTCTATCTCATTCAATATTTTCTGTGTTTTAGCAGTTAACTCTTCTATTTTCTTCTGTCTCTTTTGACTTTCTTTTTTGTTGGATTTTTTTTCACTCTCTATTTTGTAATGGGTGTCTATAGTGTCGGTTAGATTATCTATAGCAGATACATATTCTTTGATAGCTCTTCTCTTATTTTCTTGTTCATCTAACCAATGTGTACCCTTTTCCTCAGCTATAGCCAATAATCCCCCCAATGTCAGTTCTAAGGAAGGATACAATTTCTTTTCCTGTTTAACAGTTTTATTTGTTTCTATGGGGGTCTCAGGATTCAATTCCTCCTTAGGTTGGTCAATTTTGGGAAACACATAAGGAGGTGGAGCAGATTCATAAAAAGGATTACAAGCCTTTGGAGTATCTAAAAGTGGGTCGGGTGCTGTGGGAAAACGTGAGGTCGGGTTTTTGTATATAGTCTGTGGGAATTTCTTTTTATATTCCTTCAGTGCTTTAGACCATATTTTATAACACTCTTTCATATAGTCATTGTTAGAAGGCAACGGTGGATAATTATACTGTTTATGTTGCCCACACATTTTAGTAACTTCTTCCCAATCATTCTGGCTACAAGGGCCATAGGGAGTTAATCCTGAAATTTGCAGACTATGTGACCATTTTAATATTTGAGACCAAAAAGGATCAGTATAATATTTTCCACAGTTTCCAGACACAAAATCAATTGGGGTGGGTTGTTCTGACTTACCACCAGAATTCGCCTTTTCCAAATGATTTCCCATTATTTATACAAATCTCTACGATCACAGACCAACAATGAATTAGGACAAATTGTATAAGTTTGTTTAAAGAAATGCTCAATAAGACTCCTTACACCACCTATTATCAAATTTGGTCTTAAAGGAACCTGATTATGAATGTTAAATGTCCAAACCTTTGGATCTCCTTCTTCAAAATAAGGTCCCTTTCCAATTCTATGTACGTAACCTCCTGGACAAGTTGCTTTCAATATTGCCCTAGATCCTTCATACACAAATAACAATCCAAGACTACAATTATCGCAGCGTCCTGCGTGATACCTTTCACTCTTGGTGGCCACCTTAGTTTTATCAGACATATCTCAATACACCATAGATGTTCTTTGATGTCCAGTCCAATTTCTTAGTAAAATATTTACAATATTCTACCAGTCCTGGCCAACCTAGCGGGGACACTTATACAATTATTCTTCCTATTATATTTTGACGAGCTACTTGACCATACCAGATTCTGGAGTCTGGTCAAGCACAAGACCTCTTTACAAAAAAAATTAGAGAGACCTTACCTTTTGGCTTTGGCTTGACCGAAACTTCAGAAAACCACACATATGTCCGCGTGGTACCCCACTTCTGGTACCACTGTAAGGGTCATTGGTCATTGGGCCATCCCTTAGTTTATCCAATCACAAGAGTACAAGTATCACAAGTTACATATCACAAGTTACATTTTATATGACATATATATATTTGCATAATATTCTGCCCAGTGACGTGCCTAAAAAGTACCTAAAATGTCCTTTGTTTAAATATACCTTCTTAGCTTGAATTCCGTGAAAATGAATAATATGGAAATACCCTTTTAAGTCTCGGTCATGTACCATTGGCTTTAGGCCCAGATGTGCGGTGAGATGTACTAGCTAGTTCCCTTATATCTATTAAAAGGTTATCATCGCAGGTACTTCCCTGTTTTGCAGATAGCTTGCTAGTAAATTTCCATTTGACATTAAAAAAAGCCTTACGATAGCATTTTTTATATAGCTTGTATCAAAAGTTCAGGCCTCTTATCTAAAGTATATAGTGAACCAAAGTGCAGCCATTTTCCTTACAGCTAGCAACAAAGTGGCCATGGTTGCCACAATATAAGCAGAGACCCTAAGATCTCCTTCTAGCCTATTCCCCAGAGGATAAATGGGTAGCCCCAATTTGAATGGGCTCATCCTCCTGAAGAGGCTGAGAGGGCTCAGGAAATGAAGAAAAGGTAGACAGCATACTGGGGCAAAGAAATAAACGTCTCTGTATGCCTTTCCCGTAAACGCCTATCAATGCTGATGGCTACTTGCATGGCTTCTTTCAACTACTTCGGTTCAGGGTAGTGAACTAAGGAGTCTTTGATAGAGTCTGATAAGCCTAACCTGAACTGGCTTCTTAGAGCTTGGTTATTTCACCCTGAGTCAGGTGCCCAGCAGCGGAAATCAGAACAGTATTGTTCAGCTGTGCGTTTATCCTGACATAGTGACCTAAGGTTAGCTTCAGCTGAATGGGCATGGTTAGGATCATCATACAGTAAACCTAAGGCCTTTGAAAAAGGCTTCAACCGACCCTCTGACTGGGTCATCTTCGGGGAGACTAAACGTCCAAGACTGGGGATCCCCCTGCAACCATGTAATAATCAGGCTGACCCGCTGTGCTTCAGAACCAGAGGAGTGTGGCTTGAGCTTAAAGTATAACATAAAACTATTTTTAAAGTTAGAAAACACATGGGGGTCACCAGAAAAACAGTCAGGCGGGTTAACTTTGGGCTCTGGCTCCTGCGCTACTGCTGGAGGTGTGTTTACATGCACAGACATTTCCTGGACTTGGTGTGTCAGTTTGCAAATTTACTCAGCAAATAAATGGGCCTGTGCAGAGCCCATCTTGACAGAATTTTTTTTGTTAAAGGATAGTGATAATGTCACGAATGTCACATATACCTCAATGCAGGTGGTCAGACACTATAGCTAGCTACTGTGTGCTTCACCTATAGCAGCCCCCTTTCCCTTAGACAAGCAGGCCTACACAGTGCTATAGTGCCTGGCCACCACACCAGGGCAGATGTGAACAAAGCAAACAACATACTACTTGCAGTTTAGCAGACAGATAGCGTGGTTCTATGACAGTCCAGGTAAAGGCAGGCTGAGTTCAGGGAAAATTCCAATATCCGATCCAATGACAGTCTAGCTAAAAGGCAGGCTGAGTTCAGGGAGTAGTCCAATATCCGATCTGGGTCATACACAGGGAAATCCAACAGCAAAGCAAGGCAGACAAATGGGAGGCTTGATCAGGAATAATGCAGGTACTGTCTCTATCACAAGCAAGGGATAGAGTGTTCGGTTTGCTTATATCAGATGACTGACCAGATCAATCACCTTCCAGGTAAACACAGACAGGGGGAAAGCAACAGCCAACATCTGGATGCTGGAATGAATAGCAGAAGCACTAAGTGATCCTGACAGTCATATCCAAAGGTTGTCTTTGGGAAATTGACATATGAGTGCTTCCAGCATTGCTGCAGAGGTTGAAGGGGTGGGGGGTCAGCCTGTCAGTGCTAAGACCATATGCCGCTCACTGCATCAAATTGGTCTGCATGGCTGTCATCCCATAAGGAAGCCTCTTCTAAAGATGATGCACACGAAAACCCACAGTTTGCTGAAGACAAGCAAACTAAGGACATGGATTACTGGAACCATGTCCTGTGGTCTGATGAAACCAAGATAAACTTATTTAGTTCAGATGGTGTCAAGCGTGTGTGGTGCCAACCAGGTGAGGAGTGCAAAGACAAGTGTGTCTTGCCTACAGTCAAGCATGGTGGTGGGAGTGTCATGGTCTGGGGCTGCATTAGTGCTGTCGGCACTGAGAAGCTACAGTATATTGAGAGGACCATGAATGCCAACATGTACTGTGACATACTAAAGCAGAGCAAGATCCCCTCCCTTCGGAGACTGGGCTACAGGGCAGTGTTCCAACATGATAATGACCCCAGCATGTTGCTAAAGAAGCTGAGGGTAAAGGTGATGGACTGGCTAAGCATAACACCATACCATAAACCATATTGAGCATCTGTGGGGCATCCTCAAATGGAAGGTGGAGGTGTGCAAGGTCTCTAACATCCACCGGCTCCATGATGTTGTCATGGAGGAGTGGAAGAGGACTCCAGTGGCAACCTGTGAAGCTCTGGTGAACTCCATGCCCAAGAGGGTTAAGGCAGTGCTGGAAAATAATGGTGGCCACACAAAAATTGACACTTTGGGCCCAATTTGGACATTTTCACTTAGGGGTGTACTCACTTTTGTTGCCAGTGGTTTAGACATTAATGGCTGTGTGTGGAGTTATTTTGAGGGGACAGCAAATTTACACTGTTATACAAGCTGTTCACTACTTTATATTGTAGCAAAGTGTTTTCTTAAGTGTCGTCACATGAAAACATATAATAAAATATTTACAAAAATGTGAGGAGTGTACTCAGTTTTGTGAGCTCCTGTATGTATATCTTCAGTCCAGCCAAAAATATATATGTATTTTATATGTACTTTTAGTACATAATGATATACTAAATATACTGGATATGGAGCGATTACAAAGAAGGGCAACAAAGAAGGGCTTACGCATGCATTTGCAAATGTGTGCAGACTAAGCCCCTGCTTTTAACGCATACTGTTAGACAGGTTTAATTGGTTGTCTGCGAGCTGGTCGGTAACTAAGCTTGTTTTTCTTCTTTGGATTTATCTTTGGATTTATCTTTGGCCCTGTTTATATCTTATGTTGCTTACTGCAATGCTTCCAATGCTGCTTACTGCAATGGTCAGCTATAGATGGGGACAGTGGCGTCTTTTTTGTATCACTGTCGTGTATATTGGTCAGGCAACGCACTGACACCTTTGCAGCCATTGAGCTACATGCTGGGAGCTCAGTGTGCTCCTGTACCTTTAAGAAGGTATGGGCTCCCCTTCAGTCCACCTGCCCTCACCTATCCATCAGAATGCATGTGCCTCCACTGTGGGGACACTTATAAGTTAGTGTTAGGTACCACAGATACCAGGGTGCCATGGCGAGGCTCTGTGGCTTACACATGCATTGCAAATGCGTGCAGACTAAACCCCTGCTTTCATACTGTTAGACAGGTTTAATTGGTTGTCTACGAGCTGGTCGGTAAGTAAGCTTGTTTTTTTCCCTTGGATTTATCCTTGGCCCTGTTTATATAAAGCTAATAAAGGGTCTGGAGGATATTAGTTATGAGGAAAGGTTGCGAGTACTGAACTCATTCTCTCTGGAGAAGAGACGCTTGGGAGGTGATATGATTTCAATTTACAAATACCACACTGGTGACCCCACAATAGGGATACAACTTTTTCGTGGAAGGGAGTTTAACAAGACACATGGCCACTCATTAGAATTAGAAGAAAAAAGGTTTAACCTTAAACTACGTAGAGGGTTATTTACTGTAAGACCGTCAAGGATGTGGAATTTTCTTCTACAGGCGGTGGTCTCGGGGGGGGGGGGGGGCATCGATAGTTTCAAAAACCTATTAGATAAGCACCTGAACAACTGCAACATACAGGGATATACAATGTAATACTGACATATAATCACTAGGGATGAGCTTCGTGTTCGAGTCGTACCCATGTTCGACTCGAACACGAAGCTCGTCTGAATTGCGAACAATATGGGCCGTTCGCGCCAAATTCGTGTGGCGCGTCACAGCCCATAATTCACTGCGGCATCGCAGTGCATTGCTGGCTGATGATTGGCCAAGCATGCACTATGACCCGCATGCTTGGCCAATCACAGCGCCGTCTGAACAGAGAGCCGTAATTGGCCAAAGCCAAGGAGGCTTTGGCCAATTATGGCTCAGGGGATTTAGTACACGCCCCACACTATATAAGGCCGCCTGCAGGGCGGCCCTGTGTAGTGTGTGTTCGGGCGTTCATTGAGAGAGAGAGAGAGAGAGAGATAGATAGTGACATTTTAATTGAGTTAGATAGATTAGGCAGAACAGTCAGTCAGTTAGCTGCACTTACAGTGTATTGTGTATATATATGCATCCCAGGTGTTGCATATATATATATATATATATACACTGTATTCAGTTTAGCTAGATCCGTTCCTGTTATCTTCCTATTAGTACCATAGTCAGGCAGCTAGACTATTTACAGTTAGTGCAGTGCGTCCTGCTCACAGTGTTCAGCTAGATCCATTCCTGTTATCTTCTTACTGACAGGCAGGCTTGTCTTGTTACAGTATATACAGCTACCTGAAGAAAATTACTGGTGTTCTTTTGATCCTATTAGTACCACAGTCGGGCAGCTAGACTATTTACAGTTAGTGCAGTGCGTCCTGCTCACAGTGTTCAGCTAAACCTACAAGTTAGTGGAGTGCGTCCTGCTCACAGTGTTCAGCTAAACCTACAAGTTAGTGTGGTGTGTCCACCTCACAGTGTTCAGCTAAACCTACAAGTTAGTGGGGTGCGTCCTGCTCACAGTGTTCAGCTAAACCTACAAGTTAGTGGGGTGTGTCCTGCTCACAGTGTTCAGCTAAACCTACAAGTTAGTGTGGTGTATCCACCTCACAGTGTTCAGCTAAACCTACAAGTTAGTGGGGTGCGTCCTGCTCACAGTGTTCAGCTAAACCTACAAGTTAGTGGGGTGCGTCCTGCTCACAGTGTTCAGCTAAACCTACAAGTTAGTGGGGTGCTTCCTGCTCACAGTGTTCATCTAAACCTTCAAGTTAGTGGGGTGCGTCCTGCTCACAGTGTTCAGCTAAACCTACAAGTTAGTGGGGTGCGTCCTGCTCACAGTGTTCAGCTAAACCTACAAGTTAGTGTGGTGCGTCCACCTCACAGTGTTTAGCTAAACCTACAAGTTAGTGCAGTGCGTCCTGCTCACAGTGTTCAGCTAAACCTACAAGTTAGTGGGGTGCGTCCTGCTCACAGTGTTCAGCTAAACCTACAAGTTAGTGGGGTGCATCCTGCTCACAGTGTTCAGCTAAACCTACAAGTTAGTGGGGTGCGTCCACCTCACAGTGTTCAGCTAGATCCGTTCCTGTTATCTTCTTACTGACAGGCAGGCTTGTCTTGTTACAGTATATACAGCTACCTGAAGAAAATTACTGGTGTTCTTTTGATCCTATTAGTACCACAGTCAGGCAGCTAGACTATTTACAGTTAGTGCAGTGCGTCCTGCTCACAGTGTTCAGCTAAACCTACAAGTTAGTGGGGTGCGTCCTGCTCACAGTGTTCAGCTAAACCTACAAGTTAGTGGGGTGCGTCCTGCTCACAGTGTTCAGCTAAACCTACAAGTTAGTGGGGTGCGTCCTGCTCACAGTGTTGAGCTAAACCTACAAGTTAGTGTGGTGCGTCCACCTCACAGTGTTCAGCTAAACCTACAAGTTAGTGGGGTGCGTCCTGCTCACAGTGTTCAGCTAGATCCATTCCTGTTATCTTACTGACAGGCAGGCTTGTCTTGTTACAGTATATACAGCTACCTGAAGAAAATTACTGGTGTTCTTTTGATCCTATTAGTACCACAGTCAGGCAGCTAGACTATTTACAGTTAGTGCAGTGCATCCTGCTCACAGTGTTCAGCTAAACCTACAAGTTAGTGGGGTGCGTCCTGCTCACAGTGTTCAGCTAAACCTACAAGTTAGTGTGGTGCGTCCACCTCACAGTGTTCAGCTAAACCTACAAGTTAGTGGGGTGCGTCCTGCTCACAGTATTCAGCTAAACCTACAAGTTAGTGGGGTGTGTCCACCTCACAGTGTTCAGCTAAACCTACAAGTTAGTGGGGTGCGTCCTGCTCACAGTGTTCAGCTAGATCCATTCCTGTTATCTTCTTACTGACAGGCAGGCTTGTCTTGTTACAGTATTTACAGCTACCTGAAGAAAATTGCTGGTGTTCTTTTGATCCTATTAGTACCACAGTCAGGCAGCTAGACTATTTACAGTTAGTGCAGTGCATCCTGCTCACAGTGTTCAGCTAAACCTACAAGTTAGTGTGGTGCGTCCACCTCACAGTGTTCAGCTAAACCTACAAGTTAGTGGGGTGCGTCCACCTCACAGTGTTCAGCTAAAGCTACCTGTAGAAGGTTGGTGGTGTTCTCATACTACAGGCAGGCAGTTGATTTTGCTAGCTGCAGTATCAGTACATATATATATATATATATATATATATATATATATATATATATATATATCCCAGCTTGGTGCAGCTACAGGCCATTAGTATGTCTGGAAGGCCAAGAAGGAGAGGCAGACAGTCACAAGCCAATAAGAGAGGGCAAGCAGTGTCTAGTGCTGGTCGTGGAGACGGTGCATCCTCATCAGCACGTTGCCATGGGACACGCTTGGCTTTTTTTCGGCAGCTGGCCGTGTTGAGCTGCAACATGCGGAAGACTTGGTCGAGTGGATGACCAAGCCGTCCTCATCCTCCTCATCCTCTCTCACCCATGCCCAGGGTACTTTGTCTGGCAAAGCAGCGGCCTCTTCCCTCGGCTCAATGTCATCAGTGACTCCTTCCCTAGCCCCACCATGTCTTCCTGAGGAGTCCCTCGAACTGTTTGACCACAGTGTTGGGTACATGCTCCAGGAGGATGCCCAGCGTTTGGAAGGCTCTGATGATGATACTGAGCTCGATGAAGGCAGTAACATGAGCACGGACAGAGGGGGTGCCCAAGAAGGACAGCAATCTGGCAGTCATGCTCCCCCTGCTGCAGCATACTGCCAGGTTTGCTCCAGTGATGAGGAGGGAGGGGATGATGAGGTCACTGACTCAACGTGGGTGCCTGATAGGAGAGAGGAGGAGGAGGAGGAGGAGGCACATCACCAACGAGGCAGGATGCCCTCCAGGGGCCAGCCTAAGGGCAGCACAGTGACTGCATCACACCCCAAAGCTCCACATGTGCAGGGCGCTGCAGTCTCTGCGCGTTATTCAAAAAGTTCTTTGGTGTGGGCCTTTTTTGAGACGAGTGCATCAGATCACCGCTGCTATTTGCAACATATGTCTCAAGCGTATCTCGCGTGGCCAAAACATCTCCCGCTTGGGTACCACATGCTTGACCAGACATATGTTGACCTGCCATGCAGTTCGTTGGCAAGCGTATCTAAAAGACCCACACCAAAGAACAAAGAGGACCTCTCCTTGCTCCTCATCAGCTGAAATCTCCAACCCCACTATACCTTCAGTCCTCTCTGAGACCTGCACTGAGAGGAATGAAGGTGTAGAATTAGGTGTGTCACAGCCAAGTACTTGTGGGCAATCTGTTTTTGGTACACCGACGTCAGATTGTACCAGGCAAATTTCCCTGCCCCAGCTGCTGCACCGCCGAAAGAAGTTTGCTCCCAGCCATCCACATGCCCAGCGGTTGAATGCTAGCTTGGCAAAATTGCTAGCACTTCAACTGCTGCCTTTTCAGTTGGTAGACTCTGCCCCCTTCCGTGAGTTTGTGGAATGTGCGGTTCCTCAGTGGCAGGTACCCAAACGCCAATTTTTCTCACGGAAGGCGATTCCAGCTCTCTACCAGCATGGGGAAGGCAATGTCCATGCCTAGCTGGACAGGGCGGTCAGTGGTAAGGTGCATATTACCGCTGACTCATGGTCCAGCAGGCATGGACAGGGATGTTACCTAAGTTTCACGGCACATTGGGTGACTCTGCTGGCAGCTGGGAAGGATGCAGGACAAGGTGCAGTAGTGTTGGAGGTTGTTCCGCCACCACGCCTCCAAAATGCTAATGATTGTGACACACCTCTCTCCTCCACCCCCTCCTCTTCTTCTTCCTCCATGGCCTCTTCCTGTGCTTTGTCCTCGGAACCAGCGGTGCTCCGTAGCCGTTCAAGGGGCTACGCAAGTACGCAGGCCAAAAGATGCCATGCGGTGCTTGAGCTGGTGTGCTTGGGGGACAGAAGCCACACGGGGGCAGAGGTTCTGTCAGCTCTGCAGGGGCAGGTTCAGAGGTGGTTGACGCCACGCCAACTTAAGGCAGGAATGGTGGTTTGCGACAATGGCACCAACCTCCTCTCTGCCCTCCGACAGGGACAAATGACCCATGTGCCCTGTTTGGCTCATGTCCTTAACTTGGTGGTGCAGCGGTTCTTGGGCAGGTACCTGGGCTTACAGGATGTCCTGAGGCAGGCCAGGAAAGTCTGTGTGCATTTCTGCCGGTCATATAATGCCAGTGCTTGGCTGACGGACTCCAAAAGGAGTTTAGCCTGCCCAAGAACCGCCTAATCTGTGACATGCCCACCAGGTGGAACTCAGCATTGGCCATGCTGCAGCGTCTGCACACACAGCAGAGGGCCATCAATGAGTACCTGTGCGACTATGGCACCAGGACAGGGTCAGGGGAGCTTGTTTTTTTTCCCCATGCCAGTGGGCCATGATCAGGGATGCATGCACTGTCCTGATAACAGGGCCTGAATAGGCATATGACAATAATATATTGATTATCATGGAAAAGGTAGACATCCCAGTTAGAGATATTATGCCATAGGTGCATAAATAGCAATCATAAAGGCATAACAATACTTAGAGAAAGAGAGAAATAGAAAAGAGAAGGAAAGGATGGAATGGAGGAAGAGAAGTAGGCCCAGAGAGGCTTAGAGAGGAAAAAGGATAAAATCTTGAGCAACACTCCGTGACCGAGTGATAAAAAGAAAAAAAAGAAATATTACAACTATAAAAACACAAGATAATGATTAGTTATAACATCTCTTTAAGGGCATCAGAGGCGGAGAAATCAAGCCAAACATACCATAGGATTTTATACTTCTCAAATGTATCATTATCCAGCGTTAGCATCTCCTCCATCTGCATGATATAGTTGACGGTAGAAACCCACAAGGTTAATGAAGGAGATGTATCTGTTTCCCAGAACTTGCTGCAGAAAGGAAGAAGCATAACAAGCTTAGTTTTTGAGACACCATCGAGCCTGGAAGTATAGACAGAAGTGCTACCTCTGGGGTGGGTTGTAGGGATTTATTATACATTTTATTATAGACCGTAAATGGGGTGGATTCCTGCAGCACTCCCATCAGCTGTACAAGTAGTTCCCTTCTGCTGAGCCACATCCTTTACAACCAGTTTAATGTACTCCTTACATTAAGGTAAAAAATGTCCCAGTGGTTGTATTGCCCTCTCACCCCCCCCCTTCCCTTTTCCCACTATACTTACTTGAGTCCAATCTCGATGCAGCACTGTGCCCAAGCACTCTGTTTTTCTCATCACAGGATTCAGTGAGAGAAGCAGGAGCAATAGGCAGTCAAGTTATGTGAGGAGGGATTGGTGGGGCTGAGCCACACTGTGTGTGTTTAAAGATGCACGTAGCCCAACATGGGAGCAAGCCCATACATGTGCCACCATATGAAGCTGTTTCCTATGATGGTGTACAGAGAAGAAGAGGAGCTGAGAGCGCTGGCTAGGGACCCCAAAAGAGGAGGTTTGGTACCACTCTGTGCAATATTTTTGCACAGAGCAGGTAAGTTTAAGCTCATTTTTTATTTATGGGGAAAAAAAGAGCCTTTAATATAGCTTTCAAATTTACTTGGCTTGTCCCACATTTGATTTTACTGTGAGCAGGATTCATAATAAAAGATTGGAGGAAAGAAACATAAAAACAGAGAAGACAGACAGCAAAGAAAAAGTAGGATAGCGTAAAAGAGATAAACCAAACCAATAAACTATTATGCCGCGTACACATGAGCGGACTTTACGGCAGACTTTGTCCGGCGTACTTTTCGACGGACTTTACGACTGACTTTCCAAATGAACCGACTTGCCTACACATAATCAACCAACGTCCGACGGATTCGTACGTGATGACGTACGACCGGACTAAAATAAGGAAGTTCATAGCCAGTAGCCAATAGCTACCCTAGCATCGTTTTTTTGCGACGGACTAGCATACAGACGAGCGGACTTTTCGACCGGACTCGAGTCCGTCGGACAGATATGAAACATGTTTTAAATCTAAGTCCATCAAAATTTTGAGAAAACAAAGTCCGCTGGAGCCCACACACGATCGAATTGTCCGCCGAAATCCGGCACGCCGGACCAAGTATGCCGTAAAGTCTGATCGTGTGTATGCGGCATTAGAAACTTATGCAAAGAATATCTTCTTTCACTGGACTGAGAAGGCAGTAAAAGTAAATCTTTTATCTAAGAAAACCTTCATTTTGCCTAAGTCAAATCCCTTTGTTTTTTATTCATATCTCACATACCCTATTAGCCAGACCAGTACAATAGAAAGATAGAAGGAGGTCAGAGGAAGACAGCATCAAAAACGAAATGCCTGTAAGCTAAAACATATTAGATCCACATATACAGTATCATGGAAAACAATATACATACAATAAAAGGAAAAAAAACAAAACAGTATTGTACACTATTCCCTTCGATGAGGAGAAATAAGGCTTTAAGAGGCTATGTGAACAAGCCTCCTCACAATAGGATTCTACCCTTCTGTATATCATTAACATTTCAGTGGTCACCTGAGTGAATATTAATTTTTGCCATCAAAACCTGACAACATGATATTTATGACGTTTATCAATTGTCTTTGCTCAGCTTTAGGGAAAAATTGCATTACATTTGCTCTGTGCTTCATCAAACATTTTTCTAATTCTCCTATCACAGTAAATGTATTCTGTTCTTGGTGAGGAGTTTCAGCAGGGAAGGAGAACAAAATGAAATACTTCCATTGTGAAAGGTTGAAGTGAAGCTCTCTAAAATCAAATTTGTAACTGTCAGACTTCCCAAGTATAGAAAACTGCCTAACGCAGGACATAAAAGCTCCACCTAGAAATCGTTTAAAATAAAAACTGGTTTACATAGATATAGATATCAAATTTGAAAATGATTAGAGAACTTCAATGCAGCTTAGCTAATGTATCTAAGCATTTAATGCAAGTTATTAATCTTGAAAAGTTACAAACCACTGTTCATCCAATTACAACAGGTTTAGAAAAATGGAATCGCCTTTAGCAATTTGAAGTGATTGTAAGGCTTCGTTTTTTTTTGTTTTTTTTTATAATATGAATGTCATACTTACCTCCACTGTGCAGTTCGTTTTGCACAGAGTGGCCCTGAACGTGCTTTTCTGGGGTCCCCTGGCTGCTCTGGTGGCTCCTCCCCGCATCGTATAACCCCCTAGGAGAAGCGCTCTCCCAGGGGGTTACCTTTCAGGCGAGCTCCCGAGTCTAGCATTCGGCGTCCATAGACGCCGAATGTAGGACTCTACCCCTCCCCCCTGGCGCCCACGTCATTGGATTTGATTGACAGCAGCGGGAGCCAGTGGCTGTGCTGCTATCAATCTATCCAATTAGGACACGAGACACCGGCCGGAGCCGGTGTGCTCATTCCCGTCATGCAAATTTTGGGGCTCAGGTAAGTATAAGGGCTTCAAAATTTTGGCTCAGCTTCTTCTGCTGCCCTCTCCCATGGCGGTATCCATTGGACTCACTCCCCCAGACCCAACGGACAGAAAGGAGGTGGAGTTGGATTCCTTCTATCCCACAAAGCACCTTCCAAGTCCTTCCTATCCCTTCCTCTCTATACCTCTCTTCTTTCGAGATGCACTGTATTCGTCTGTTTTCTCCTATTTCTCTGAGGATTGCAGCAATTTATTGGCCTCCTGGACTGGTATCATGCTTTCTTGATGACTTTGTTGCCTGGCTACCCTACTTTCTCTCCTCTGAAGTACCCAGTATCATTCTTGGTGACTTTAACATTCCTGTCAATGTTAACAGCCCAACTACAGCTCAACTTCTCAACTTAACCTTATCTTTTAACCTAACCCAATGGACACATTTCCACTCACTCCAATGGTAATACCCTTGACCTTGTATTCTCCCATCTGTGCAATCCTGGCAACCTCACCAACACACCCGTTTCTCTCTCTGATCAAAACCTCATCAGTTTCACTGTATCCCTGCCTGCAACTACCCATCCCTCCAAGCAGCAAACAATTACCTGTAGGAACCTTTTCCACTGAAACCCTTCTCTTCTCTATTCTGCTACTGACTGCCTATATGACATAATCTCTCCCCTGTCCTGTCCTGACCTGGCCACCTCTGTCTACAAAAGTTGACTCTCATCATCAGTAGATGCACTTGCTCCTCTAACCACACACAGAATCAGGCCCTGACCGTTACAATCTCAAGAGACATTGCCGTGGTCTTGAACGACTGTGGTGTAAAACCAAATGCCTGCAAGACTTCACCCTATATAAATCTGCCCATCTAAAATACAATTCCTGCCTCCATGCTGCCAAACAAGCCTACTTTGTTTCTCTTATTAATACCTTGTCATCCAGTCCATGTCAGCTCTTCTCAACCGTTAACTCTATGCTTCGTCCCCCGCCCCCTCTACCCACTAACTCACTCACTGCCCAAGAGATTGCCAATCACTTCAAAGACAAGATTGATGCAATTCGTGAGGACACCTCCACTGTGCGTACATCTTCCCCACCCAACATACCTTGTCTAACAGCACATTCAACACTCTCCTCTTTTGAATTGGCTACTACTGAAGAGGTTACAAAACTTTTCTCAGATGCCCACCTAACCAATTGTCCCTTGGATCCTGTTCCCTCACAACTACCACAGTCACACTCTTCTTCTATCCTATGCTCCCTCTTTCACATCATCAATCTGTCCCTCTCTAGTGGCACCATCCCCTCCCCTCTAAAACATGCGCAGATCATTCCCATACTTCTAAAGCCCTCACTGGACCCCACCAACCTGAACAACTTAAGACCCATCTCATTGCTCCCATTCACCTCCAAACTTCTAGTACGCTTATGCCCTGTACACACGGTCGGACATTGATCGGACATTCTGACAACAAAATCCATGGATTTTTTCCGACGGATGTTGGCTCAAACTTGTCTTGCATACACACGGTCACACAAAGTTGTCGGAAAATCCGATTGTTCTGAATGCGGTGACGTTAAACACGTACGTCGGGACTATACATCGGGCAGTAGCCAATAGCTTTCGTCTCTTAATTTATTCTGAGCATGCATGGCACTTTGTGCGTCGGATTTGTGTACACATAATTGGAATTTCCAACAACGGATTTTGTTGTCGGAAAATTTTATAGCAAGCTCTCAAACTTTGTGTGTCGGAAATTCAGATTGAAAATGTGTGATGGAGCCCACACACGGTCAGAATTTCCGACATGGTCCTATCACACATTTTCGGTCAAAAAATCCGACCGTGTGTACAGAGCATTAGTGTACAACCGTCTTTGCTCTTACCTCAGTGAAAATAACCTTCTTGACCCCTTACAGTCTGGCAGCACTCAACGGATACTGCCTTACTAAAACTCACTAACGATTTACTAACTGCTAAAACTAACAGCCAGTAATCCATACTCCTACTACTTGACCTCTCTGCGGCCTTTGATACTCTTGACCACCCGCTCCTTCTCCATAAACTCCATTCCCTTGGCCTCCAAGATTCTGCTCTGTCCTGGTTCTCTGCCTATCTATCACAGCGCTCCTTCAGTGTTACCTACAACTCTGCCTCCTCCTCTCCATTGCCCCTTTCTGTGGGGGTCCCCCAAGGCTCTGTTCTTGGACCCCTTCTCTTCTCTATCTACACCTCCTCCCTTGGTCGCTTGAGAACTACCCACAGCTTCCAATACCACTTATACGCCAATGATGCCCAAATCTATCTGTCTACTCCTTACCTCACTCCTTCAGTCCCCTCTTGCATTACTAACTTACTAACCGACATATTAGCATGGATGTCGCACCATTTCCTTAAATTGAATCTATCTAAAACTGAACTAATAATATTCCTCCCACCCATGCCCCACTTCCTGTCTTTTCCATCAAAATCAATAATGCAACCATCAGTCCCTCCCCTCATGCCAGGGTACTAGATGTAATCCTAGACTCTGACTTGTCATTTCAGCCCCAAGTCCAATCGTTGTCAAAAGTTTGAAGAGTTCACCACCGTAACATCTTTAAAATTTGCCCCTTTTTAACAAATGAAACCACGAAGCTTCTCATTCACTCCCTTGTTATCTCTCGCCTTGACTATTGCAACTCCCTTCTCATTGGCCTGCCTCTCCATAGGCTATCCCCTCTTCAGTCTGTAAGGAAGTTAGAGTGCTGCTTTAAGATATATCATATAGAATAAAAGTATTTTGCTTTTTCATGCAGAAAATTAGAAATGTAGGCTGCGTGCAAAAGTTAGATGCAAGGATGTGAGCTATGTGCTGATACAGGATGTACATGTGGTTAGTTTGACATTTGATGCTAGACAATAGATAACAAGTTAAAGTTATATTACTGGCAGGTTGCCTAACTTACTTGGTTTTATATGTATATTTAGATATGGCCTGAGAGTTGTCTCCAGGCAAGATATGTTATCTATGACGCTTAAGTTGTATAATGTATAATGTTTTTGCTTCAATCTCATTGGTTGATGCAAGGGAGGTTGGATGTAAGTGTATAAGAAGTATGCAAACCCATTAAACCAATGTAATCTTGATTCACCATCCCTGTGTGTGTGGAGTCCTGATTACCCGATCGATCAGAGAGTTTTTATCCATACACCCATAATTCCAGCCTGGGCAGCAGAACAGAGTACAGGAACAACCTATTATAGTCTATAATGAATGCTGCTGCCAGACTTATCCACCTTACCAACCGCTCAGTGTCTGTCAACCCTCTCCTTCAATCCCTACACTGGCTCCCAATCACCCAGCAAATTAAGTTCAAAATACTAACCACAACAAAGCTAAATCTGACAAGGCCCAATGTCACATCTAAAAACGAGCACTTAGGGGAAGTGAATGTTGTAAGTAGAGTATATAACAACAGCCAAAAATTAATGGCAACAGCAGCCGCCTAAAATAGTGCCTCTAAAACTAGAAAAAACACTGCTAAATCGTAAATGAAAAGCCTAAAAAGCTAATGGCAGCCCTTGTGTAATGATTGGTCAAAAACTGAACAATCTAAACCATATATAATCTAAAGTCCGTGTACACTTTTAAATGCTAACATGGATGATCCTGAAGACAAGTGTGAGTCCTTCAAAAGTCTAGCGTGATCATCAAGGATAGTTGTATTCATTCCACAATGTTTCACATCACACGTGCTCGAAAAGAAGGGGGGTGTGCAAGGAAACCCCCTCTTGTAAAAACTCTTACCGGATCCAACCTTGATCTTTAGCGTGTTAGTCATAAACCATAGGAATCACCGCCAATGTTCTCCCTCGATATGCGATCGAAACAGCTACAGATGGTTTGGTGTTTCAAAACAAAAGAGAGGAGCAAAACATAGCGTAATCCCGTATTTCAAAGTTTATTAATAAAAAGAAGGAAGGGGATACCCCCCTTTAGGGTGTACACTTACAAAAATAGAAAATAGGCAAGCGGTGTTCACAAATCATATCAGGCAATTGCAGGCTAACAGCGTCTCCTGCTGCTTGATCTAACGCTAAGATCAAGGTTGGATCCAGTAAGAGTTTTTACAAGAGGAGGTTTCCTTGCACACCCCCCCTCTTTTCGAGCACGTGTGATGTGAAACATTGTGGAATGAATACAACTATCCTTGATGATCACGCTCCATAGACTTTTGAAGCACTCACACTTGTCTTCAGGATCATCCATGTTAGCATTTAAAAGTGTACACGGACTTTATATTATATATGGTTTAGATTGTTCAGTTTTTGACCAATCATTACACAAGCGCTGCCATTAGCTTTTTAGGCTTTTCATTTACGACTAACCACAACATACAAAGCCATTCACAGCTCTGCCCTGAGCTACATCACCAACCTTGTCTCCAAATATCACACAAACCGTCCTCTCCAATCTTCTCAAGACCTCCTACTCTCAAGCTCTCTCACCTCCTCCTCCCATGCTCATCTCCAGGATTTCTCCAGAGCCTCTCTCATCCTCTGGAACTAGCTCCCTCAACCCGTCCAGCTATCCCCTACTCTTGCTACCTTCAGGTGATCCCTGAAAACTCATCTCTTCAGGGAAGCTTATAATGTCTCCAACTAATCTTTTTTTTAAAAATACAAATGTTTTTATTGGAGAGTAGAAAAAGACGGTACAAAATAAAAAAAAATAGGAACAGGGGAGGGATACAACCCAGAATGGTAGACATTACTCATAGTCTTAATGGAATGGTGTTGAAATGTATAATTGAGTATTTTTACCGGAAATTGGTGTGAAGAACATAATGTGAAAATGACACAACAAAAACAGATGAGATAAAATCTAACAGATTTTGTTAAGACAGGAACTAAAATCGTATATAATAAACAATTTCTGTAGTGCCCTCAGTTATTCAAAGCTAGGCCCAGAAGCAGTACCATGTGCCCTGGGGAGGAAACACATATAGCCGGGGGAAATAAATGAATAGAACACTTGCCAACTTCCCCATTTTACTATAAGATGCGATAAGTGGACCAGCCGGACCATTTCCTATGGAAAACCTGCATAGTGTCCATTATCGTATGGTGGATTCGCTCCATGAGTTTAATGGTTTCCATGCGTTGGAGTATTTGGGCCCAAGGCACCGAGTGTGAATGCCAGTTTAAGGCTATAGCCCACAGTATAGCACTGAATAGGGTATTAATTAATTTTTGGTTTGTGGGGGGGATGTTTGGTATAGGGGTAAAGTGTAGGCACATTGGACCTGTTAAAGTAATCAGGGATCCCAAAATATGTGCCACTCTATTGGCTGCCAGACCCCATATATTTTTTATATGGGGACAGCTCCAGAAAGTGTGTAGTAAAGTGCCTGTGGTCTGACATCCCCTAAAGCAGGTATCGGGAACCCCAGGGTAGAATCCATGTACCCTATCTGGAGTGAGGTACCACCTAGTATGAAGTTTCACTACTGTTTCTTTGATTGACATAGAGCATGAGCATTTATGCAAGTTTTCTACCATTTCTAGCAAATCCTCTGGGGAGAATTCTTGCCAGGACGAATATTAAAGGGGACAGAGGACATCCCTGCCTAGTACCCCTGCCCAGGGGGGAATATTCTGAGGAGCAGCCAGGTAGTTTTATTCGAGTGTGTGGATTGTGATATAGGGCGTTTAACCCATTTACAAATTCCCCTTGAGAATCCAAATTTGGTGAGAATGGCATTTATGTATGGCCAGAGGACGCTGTAGAATGCCTTATGTATGTCTAATCCTAGGAATAGGACTCTGCGAGGGAGAAAATGTCGGTGTCTTGGATAATGTTTGCTGTCAGGCAAATATTGTCAGTGATCTGTCTTGTGGGGATAAAGCCAGTCTGTTCTGGACCAATTAGTGAGGAAATGATGGGTGCCAATATATCCGCCAGAACTAGTATTTTGAGGTTGTTATTGAGGACCTAAATTGGTCTATAGTTTTGTGGGAGGGAGTGATCCTTATTAGGTTTGGGGATAAGTGTCATGTTTGCGAAGAGCATGTCATTTGGGAGTTTGTTGCCTTGTAGGGTGTGGCTAATCCATTTGGTAATTTTAGGGGCTAGTGTACTGGCAAATTTCTTATAGTACAGTGAGGTGTACCCGTCAGGGCCAGGGTCAGTCGATGTTTTTAATGATTTAATGACAGTAATAATTTCTTGTTCAGTGCAAGGGGTATTGAGAGCACTTGAGAGTTGCTCCTCTGATAGTGTTGGGAGGGGCAGAGAGTCCAGCCATGAGTCTACGTTATTGGAGGGCGGGTGGTCTGGAGGTGATAGTAGGGGTTCGTAAGAGGTGAATATTTGTAGGACCTCTTTTGAGTGAGATAATAGTTGGCCTGATCCGTTTCTTAGTTTGTAGACATGTGTCAGTTGTAGGGATTGGTGAAGTTTGCGTGTACTATGTAAAAGCAACCAAGCCTTAAACCATCGTAGGGATTTTTCAGTTTGGTCTCATAAGAGTGTATCCAATTCCACCCTTTTCAAGTTGATCTGTCTCAGTGTGTCCGAGGAATGGGTATGGACATGGTAGAGTTTGTCGAGTTCAAAGGAGAGCGATTCGATTTTTGCTATCCTTTGACGTTTTCTGATAGTGGCTAATTCAATGAGACGGCCGTGAATGACCGCCTAATGGGCCGCCCACAGTATGGAGGGGGATATGTCTTTAATGTCATTTAGTCTGAAGTATTCGGCTAATTGGTCCGACAACTGTGATATAATTTCTGGGTCGGCTAACAAGGAGTCATTCAGTCTCCAGAAGGCCGTCATTGGGGAAAGTCCAATGTGAGTGGTGTGGAATGAAACCACATGGTGGTCTGACCAGGGGCATGTATGTATGGATGCTGAGGAAGAGTTAGCTAGTAGGATGAGTGAGCTGAGGATGTAGCCCAACCTGGCATAGCTATCGTGAGGGTGGGAGTAGTGACTATATTCCCTTACTCCGGTTTCAGGGCCCTCCATGTGTCAATCAGTTGGTGTGTGCCCAATGATCTCTGAAGAGATTTGGGGAAAGCTATAGTCGAGTGCTCCATCTTACTCCTGTCTAGGACAGAGTGGGCCACTGGGTTAAAGTCTCCCCCAACTAGCATATGTGGGGAGGTATACCTGTCAAGTACGTTGAAGAAGGACCTAAAGAAAGTGCTCTGTGAGTTTATGGGGGCGTACACGTTAGCTATTGTGGGGGCTTTACCCTGAAATTCTCCCTGTAGGATAAGGAACCTACTTCCTGGATCTTTATAGATGTGCTTAACAACAAATGGCATAGTATTTGTAATGAAAATTGTGATCCCCTGGTCTTGGACTCAAAGGTTGTAAAATGGTGTGCTTTAAAAGATTTATCAAAGAATTTGGGATGGGTAGAGGAGGAAAAATGAGTCTCTTGCAGCAGTATGATGTCAGAACCTATGTTTTTATAAAATTTGAAGGCCTTTCTGTGTTTCTGAGGTGAATTAAAGCCTCTCACATTGTGAGATATTAGGCAGAGTCCCATATTGAATGTGAAGACTCTAGAGGCTTCGTATATAGAGGCATGCTAGATAAATCAGTGTATAACTGAGGGGCAACCAAGAGTGAGTCCAAGACCATGGGCGTACATAAAGAGCTCAGGGACCCCGGCTCTGCTTCAGAGTAAAATATATATAACCCATATGCATTGGGCACTTACATATGGTAGTTTCCATCTCTAACAGTACTGTAACATGAAAAAAACATAACAGGTAATCAAATAAACTATTGGTGTATAACCAAAAACTAAGGAGCCAGGATGAAAGGGTCATTCTGGTGTACAAAACCAATGTCAGTGAACTATACAGTCCTATACTCCACACACTCTTAGAATCCCACCGAGGGGTGGGGGGTAGGGGGGAAGAGTAAAAATGAGGGGGGGGGGGATTCCAGCGGCCTCTCCCTTTAAACAAAGGGTGGGAGAGAAGTATGTGTCTGGAAGAGAGCAGTTGTGGGTGGAGGGTTGCTCAAATGGGTGAGAAAAGACAGTCATCCTGGGATGGGAGACAAAGTTGCTCATAATGTGGACAAACAGTTAAAGGTGAGCAGCATGAAAAAAAAAAAAAATTAAAACCATCATGAAAACAAACAGTGCTGGAGTTCAAACCATTTCAGGTAGAGAGGGGAAGTATGGAGAACCGACGAGAGCGGTTGTCATCAGGATGGCTAATCCCTGGAACGTTGGCAGTTCCTCCTGTCTCATTGTGGAGAAGGGGTAGCCCAAATTGGAGTAGTGCAAGGAGTGGAGGGGAGTCTCGGTAGATTCTGGGGATGCATGAGACCTAGCTTTACTAGGATTTCCTTGCCCTCCGCGACCGAGGTGGCAGTATAAGTAGTGCCGTTGTGAGGGATGGAGAGTTTGAATGGAAACCCCCACCTGTAACGGATTCTCGACGTTTGCAGGACAGAAGTGACTTCTTTCATCTGTTTCCTTTTTTCTAATGTTGCTGGAGAGATGTCCAGGTAGATTTGGAGTGTGATCCCATCTAGTTGGATGTGGGGGGTGTTGCGGGATGCACGCAGAATCTCCTCCTTTACTAGGAAATATTTTAGGCACAGTACAATGTCCCTGGGAGGTTTCTCAGGTGGGGGTTTTGGTCTGAGGGCTCTGTGCAGTCTGTCACACACAAATCCGGCTTCTGGGTGTTCGGGGAGAAGGGAGTGGAACAGCTTTTGGATTGCTTCAGGCAAATCAGTGACAGTCTCTGGTAACCCAGGGACTCTGATGTTATTTCTTTGGTTACGGTTGTCCAAATCCTCGAAATGATTCTGGAGCTGTAGAACCATACCAGAGAGCACCTCGTGGTCTTTGCGGAGACAAAAAAACAGAGAGAAAGGTGAATTCTTCAATGAGGAACATGCAGTAGTCAGATCATGAAAATATTATTTATTGAAAAAAACTCACTTTAAACACCAATCCAGAAAAAGATATCCTGAGAAAACAGGTACCATCACCAATTTAAAATTGACAACTAGGTCATACACAGACGCAGATGGCCACCTAACCAAACCAACCAATCACACCACATCTATAAACTCATGCATGATAATATGATACATAGGACTGCAATTAGATACACTGATAGGCTAGAGTCCATAGATACCAGGAAACATCAACAAGTGGCGTTGAGGGTTCCCTGGATGGTGTTGGATAACTGACGTGATCGGCCCAGTGGGGATCTTTGGGGAACGGGAAACCCAGGACAATTCACTGGGAGGGAGGAGGGGAGGGGGAGAGAGCGGCCCTTCAGGTGGAAACCAGGGACAGAGGGACCAGGGGCTAGTTCAGCAATGGCTGAGAGGACATGCAGGGGTACACGACTGTGTAATGGAAGTCTCTCTGATTGAGTAGTGGTTCACAACACTGGAGGACAAGTCTGGTGAGAGGACGGAAGATGAAGATATACAAGGCTGGGGAGTGGTGAAGTAGGGGCTTGGGACAAGCTGGATGGCTTACTGGATGGACCGGGTAGCATGTGGTGGACACGAAGTGATCATAATGAATAACCGTCCCCGACTGGGGATATGAACAGGTAAGGTCTCACCCGGAGCTGGCTGCGGTCCACGTCAGGAGCAGAAAGTGGAGCTCTCACCGACTCCCAGTTGCACAAAGTTCCGTCCCTTAGGAGAGCATCCTCAATATGTATCCAGTAGCGGTGTCTTGGGAATGAGGTAGATAGAAAGGTGAATGCAGCAAACAACACCGACTCTCCTCACACAGTGAGCTCCCCTCGTGCTGTTCCCGCGGGCTGATTCAAACAGCCAATACGTTCCTGGGCCAATGATGTCAGGGCTGGTAGGTGGAACTGCAAGTCTGAAGAGGAGCCCTGCACAGGAGTTTTGATGAGGCAGGTTAGCTTCCTCATTTATTTGCAACCCCTGTTTTAACGCAAATTGTTAGACAGTGCCAT
The DNA here is from genome assembly GCA_037952925.1 of Lithobates clamitans. Lineage (NCBI taxonomy): Eukaryota > Metazoa > Chordata > Amphibia > Anura > Ranidae > Lithobates > Lithobates clamitans. The sequence goes on from JBBGZY010000438.1 coordinate 8,989,811, forward strand.
TTTGGTTTTTTTTCATGAGCTGGGAACCTTTAGCATTTTTGTGTTTTTGTTTTTTTTGAAGGCTGTCAAAAAAAAATCATGATTTTTTTATTTATCCCCCCCCAAAAAAATAGACTCACACTCTACACTCCAGAACTTCCCACAAAGGTTTGATATTGTGTAGATTTGGTGATAAGGTTTACAAAATATGTTGTTTAATTAGTAGGTTTTATGGGAGTATTATTGTACCAGAATATTTTTTTGCCTGTAGTAAATTAATTGTAATATTTGTCTCCCACCGATCAGCTGAATGTACCTTGTATTGAATGTTTACATTTTGCTTACATGCAAAATTGTTGAGAAGCAGAAATTTCACATGGAGTTAACACTTTGCAAGATAAAATGTAAAACATGAAAAATAAATGCTTCCAATGACAAAAAGCATTTATATGGAGCGAGAAGTAATTCAACGTCTGCGATTTTTATGTTTGAGAATTGATCATGAGATAAAATAGCAAGTACGGTAAAAATAGCTCATGCAATACTGGTCCTATTGTTTGTTTTGTGGTTTTCCTAACCCTTCTGCTTGTAGGAAATTCTTAGAAAGACAACTTATTATAATACATTACTTTGTTGTTTTTGTCAAGCTTTTGTGCTTCTTATGCCCCGTACACACAGTTGGACATTGATCAGACATTCCGACAACAAAATCCATGGATTTTTTCCGATGGATGTTGGCTCAAACTTGTTTTGCATACACACGGTCGCACAAAGTTGTCGGAATTTCCGATCGCCAAGAACGCGGTCACGTACACCACGTATGACGAGACTATAAAAGGGCAGTTCAGAACCAAGCTAATCTCGTGTTAGTAAAAGTTTGGTGAGAGACGATTCGCGCTTTTTCAGACTCGTGGTTTTCAGATCGTTTTCTGCTGTTCAGTTTGTGCTTGTGGGTTTGTATCTGGTCTTCAGTGCGTGCAGCGAGTTACAAGTGACTCTGTCATTGTGTTCTTGTTCGTTTGTTACTGTTTTTCAGGTTGCTCTTCACAGCACTTGCTGTTCTTCATGGCATTCTGTTACTTCGTTCTGAGCAGCCGACCGTTTTCTAGCCATGTTGCGTGTACGTACTCCTCATAGAGTTCATGCTGTGTGGGGGCTTGGTGTTGGGGTCCTTACCTTGACACAAGCCCAGTCCATGAACAGGGTGGGGAGGAGTTCATGGACCAAGAATTGGTTGCTCCAGCGTGACCAGTTCTGTCACACGCCTTTGCTCCGTGAGATCCGTGAGAATAATCCTTATGATTTCAGGAACTTTCTCCGGATGACGGACCCCATATTTCACCTGTTGGCTTTGCTGACCCCCCTATATCAGCAGGCAGGATGCCTGCATGAGGCAAGCCATCAATATCAAACTGTGTTTGATATTGCATTCAGATGGGGTGAAGTCACCCCTGGAAAAGCCAAATTGTGAAGATGCACACAAATTGCAGAATGTCAACATGTGCTAGCTGCCATCACGGGGGATCAAGGGACGTGTTTTGGGGGTGCAACCCCTTCCTCACAGCTACTTTATTATTGAGGAAGGGGTTGCACCCCCAAAACGCCTACATTGATCTCCTGTGATGGCAGATAGCACATGTTGGCACACTGTGTGCATCTTCAAAATTGGCTTTTCTATAAAATGTCCAAAAAATTAACAAATTCTTCAATTACAAATACCACAAAAAAGGAAGGGATTTGGAGGTCTTTTAAAGTCTCCCTAAAACATCAGTGATGTTCTTCATTTTGTTTTTAACCTCATTGATGTTTTTCTGGATGTTTTCCAAGTCCCTATTACACCCCATGATCTCCTCGATCATGATCTAGGCACTCTCACTGGTGAAATGACCTGGATCCACAACATCACGATCACCTACAAAAATAAATAAAAAAAAACATGTATTATAAATATGCCAGCATCCATCTCTTACCTGAGCCTGTGGTCGCAGACACTCACCTGTTGTGGTGACAATTTCCACCACGTCTCCCTCCTCCTCCTCCTCCTCTGCTTGGCTTTGGTGGATTTCCCCTTCTTCCTGAGGTGGGGGGTCTGTGGTCTCCTCGGATGAGTGGTGTCCTCCGAGTCTCTTCTCCCCTATGTAAAAAAAATAGGTATACTTAGCACACAGATATTTGATGGCAGAAATAGGAATATGAAACATTGCTTGGAAGTGAGGTACAATTGTCTGTTTGGTCAGAGTTACAAGATGAAGAAATATTGTTTTCCTTTGTCAAGCTTGAATACTTACCTGTTTTGTACAAGCTTCACAGATGGAGTCATCCCTATAGTATACACTGGAGCACCTGTGTGGGATCCCCTAATAAAAAGGGTGTCCCACACTAGTGCTCCAGTGTCCAGATGTGTAAACAGCTGCTGAGTGTCCTCTCCTTACACAGAATCTAGTTTGCATTACATTCTAGTTAACAACCCATCTAGACTCCCAAATTATTTTAAGAGAAGTAGGCCAGAAAAAAGGTATTCAATTTAATTTGAGGTCCGACCACCGCTTCCCGAGTTGATCTTTCGATCGTCGTACCCCAAAATTCCGGTGCAGACTCTTGACTACTTTCGCCATGATCTTGGCCTTTCTGACATTGGGGACAGGGTAAGGTCCATACTTCCCATCATAGTCGGCCCTCTTCAGTATGTCGACCATCTCCAACATCTCCCCAAAGGACATATTTGAGGCCTTAAATTGTCTCTTCCGGGATTGGGACGTTTCTGGCTCCGGGCTTTCCTTCTCCTCCTCCTCCTCCTCGTTGCTGTAATTAGCACGCACCTGTTATGTCTTAGCCATGTGCTTTTCCCCCACTGCCCTGAACGAGAAGGGGCAGGGAATAGACTAGAAAGAACTCAGTGTATATAAAGCGTAACACGCGTGCATAGTACGTACGATCTGTGAGCGGAGGAAGGAGTATCGGAGGCGCCGATCGTGATCACGAAGGTAAGATCTAAATTTGGGCCTATACTGCTTCTCGATTGAGGCCTATATTGTAACAAGATTAGGAGAGTTTCGCCTGACATTAGGGTTTGTCTTGTGTTGTGTCTTGCAGATAAAATGGATGGCTTCAATGACCACAACTCCCTCCCCCTGTTCATAGACAAATACAGGGAGCTGCCCTGTCTATGGCAGATAAAACACCCCCAATACAACAATAAACAAAAGAGGCAGGCAGCGCTGGAGAAACTGCTGGAGTTGGTGAAGCCGGTGGTCCCCACGCCAACCATCCCCTATTTAAAAGCCAAAATTGTTGGCCTGAGGAGCACTTATCTAAGGGAGCGCAAGAAGGTCATGGATTCCCAGAGATCCGGAGCTGCAGCAGATGACGTTTATGTCCCCAGGCTGTGGTACTATGAGAGACTGCGATTTCTGTCAGACCAGACTGGAGTCAGGGAATCCCTCTCCACTCTTCCTTCCACTCTTCCTTCCACCCTATCTTCCACCCCAGCTGAGGCTTCCGATGTCCAACCTGGGACTTCCAGCCAGGAAGAAGTGGAGGAGCCCAGCTGGAGCCAGGTATTGCATTCTTCTACAGATTTCTGGTCAATAAATAAATGATGTTTACTAGATGTTATTATTGATCACTAATTGCTGATTTAATAAAGTGTTTTACATATCAATAGACAGTAGTGGGCAAAAATAATTTGCGTATCCCCGTAGCTGAACACTCCCGGGTATACGCAAAGAAAGCGGCCCGAGCTATGGATGGCTTAATGGATCCTCGCAGCCCCATGCCAGGAAGCCGGTCCTGTGAATAAACTGATCTGCTATTAAGAGCCTGCTGTCTGGTAAGCAGGTCTTTTATGCAGTTTGCAGCACCTTGGTTTTCCTTTCATCTGATTTTTTGCTGACTAGTTATATGCTTCAATCCATATTGTATCTGGTAAGCGGCCTCAGATCTGCACCTTGGCATTCTTTCACCTTTTCTGCTAACTAGTTATATGCTCCAATCTTAATTAAATCTGGTAAGCGGCCTCAGATCCCTTCCTTTTTTCCATCTATCATCTAGTGTTTTATCACATGCCTCTTTGGTTTCATTTCTGGTAAGCGTTTTTTTTGGATGGTTTTTGCACTAGCTCATTACACACAGGATTTTCAATATTTTGTACGGTTGATGTCACTCACCTCATTGTCCCTTTTGGGCCTATGGCACTAATTATTTTATGAATTTTATGATTTATCACTGGTGGAGTGTCATTTTTTATTTTTTATTTTTAAAATAATAAATAAAACTTATCCATGTCAGTATTACCCTATGTTATTTAAAACATTTTTTTGGGTATAACCTTTGTGGATCCGATCCGGTCTGTGAGTGAATTCTGTCCAGGACGTATCCGGAAAGGTTCCCCAAAGGCCCAGGCTGGGTTTATAGCCACCTGTCCTATTTGGCTTGCTATTTGGTATGCATTTCATCTTACAGGAAGTGTGATATCTGAACAATAGCTATTGATCATTGGAAACAACAATTTTTTACCATTCAATTTATTAATGTATTGATGTCGGACAATTATCACAAGGACTATTTTCACAAATTATTTGATTGATCATTTTTTAAGCGCGGCTTTTTTGTATATTTGCTTTATTTGTGTAGTTCACTTATAGCTGCAGCTTCACCTTTTAGACTTCTAGCGCAGTTTTTCTTCTTTTTAAATTACTGCTGATTACCCCACCAGTAAATCGGGGGGGGGGGGGGATCTGAACATGAGGAGGCAAAGGCTTCTCCTGTACCAAGATGGCTATCTAGACACAGACGGGTCAATTCATTATTGGTTAGTGCATGAGATATTTGTGTGTTTTTTAAATAAAAAAGTCAATTCATCAAAGTAAAATATTGAATTGGTGGTAAATACTGAAACTTCAGGAAATGTGTGAAGTAAATACTGCATAAAACTTTAGATATACTGTATCATTAAAGTCAATTCATTGTAATAAAAACAAATTCCTTATTTATCTCCTGGTGTAGGCCAGTGTTTGTCAACCGATTGTCAGTCAGGGTACCCTTTAAAACTCTGCATAATCTATCCCATTCCAAAATGTAAAAATGAAACGAATAGCTTTACATACCGCAGCAGCATCCACACACATGGACCCAACATTAGATCTCCTTTGCACACTTGTACTGATTCATTCTAGGGTTTCTCTTCTCCCTCAGTTTCTATTCCTCTCTCTGTTAAAGTGGTTGATAAGCCACTATCTCATCTTTATATCACTCCCTCTGTTAGATAAAAAGCTGTATCCTAGTGCTTGTGCTTTATGTAAAAGAAAGAAGATTTCTACCTGTTTTAACAGCATCTCCCAGCGATCAGGTAAATTCCAGGCTCTCTGCTCTCCCTGTCTGATAGCTTCAGTGGGCAGGGCCGAGATTCCCCTGCTGATGTCAGCCAGAGAGGTGGAGAGGGGAGGAGAAGAGAGCATGGAGTTACATAATCGCTCGGAGAGGCTGTTAAAACAGGTAGAAATCGGCTTTTTTTTTAAATAAAGCCCAGGCACTAGGATACAGCTTTTTATCTAACAGAGGGGATGATATAAAGATAAGATAGTGGCTTAACAACCACTTTAACAGAGAGAGGAATAGAAACCTAGGGAGAAGAGAAACCCTAGAAAACGAATCATTACAAGTGTGCAAAGGTGCACAGACACTAGGATACAGCTTTTATCTGACAAAGGGGGTGATATAAAGATGAGATAGTTTTGAAGCAACAGGGAGCGGAGCAGAGCAGCGCTAGTGAGAGCTGACAGGCAGGGAGGGGAGGGGGAGGAGGACAGAGGGAGACAGAGGAGAGCTGCAGATAGCTGCGGATGACAAAGGAATTAACTCTGACCATGGTGTCAGGGCTCATAAGCCCTGATATATCATGGTCAGCGTACAGAGGGCAGAGTAGAAACTGTCAGGATCATCCAGGTATTTCAGGTGTTAAAGGGGGCCAAATTACACAGCACAAGCACTGTACTTTATAAAATGCTTTAAAAGAGCAGGATCCATTTTTTTTGGGGGGGGGGTTAACAAATGCTTTAATTTGACCCCGATGCTGAGAGAGAAGGGCAAACAAGGATGCTGTGTGGGTGCCTGACATTCTCCCCTATCAACTGATGATGTCATTGATTATTAGGATGCAAGTGGCTGACCTGCACAGTGTCCAATGTTGTACTGCTTCACAATAAAAACCTTTATGTTACGAAAAAGCAGGTTTGATCTACTTGCTGGCTTGTTGATATTTTTTGGGCAATCTGGGGCTAATTTTTAAGGACCCCGGGGTGCCACAGCATCCTGTTTGAAAAAGACTGGCGTAGGCAATCAATATATTAGGATTGTACAAAATAACAATGAGGGAAACTCTGCACTGACCAGTAAGTTAAAAGAAAACACAATATCGGTGTGGTAAATGTTATGCCCTTAGCTCAGAAATGTAATTCATTTGTAACATTGCACTAGAGAGTGATCATTTTTGAATGAAGGCACACCAGAATATTTCATGGTTTTAAAATATTTCCTTGTTCCTTCATTCACAGGACAATCATCCTTTGGTGTAGAGTTAGCCTTTAAAAACAATTGACAATCAAGCTCAAACAAAATAAATAAATGCTAAAAATCACAAGCCATAAATAATTATTTTTTTTATTTTTGTGAATTTAATAGCTACTGCATGGGTCCTATTAAGGCAAAAATTTGTGTGGTATTTATCTCTTAGTGAATTGACCACACAGACACAGTTCAGTAGAGGGCAGGATAGTCCAGTTATGGGGAAGCGATCAGCTGGTCAGGGCCCTCAGAATATTCTGGTGATTAGTGCTTTGTTATTTATATATTTTTTGGACATAGCTTCTACATTTCAGATGCACGTTGACCTACCTCTTTTATAACCAATATTACTAACTGTTGTTCATGTTAATAACACTGACTTTTACAACTGTGTTTTAAATAATATTTCAGTTGAGTCAAAACAAAAGTGAGCATATGCTTATGTAAGCATATGTAAATGGTATTAGCTACAGCTAGTTTAGGAGAAGAATATAGCTAACAGAAGAGCAACGGTGGTCACTGGCCAGATGTTGATATTATACCAGCGGCTGAGGAACTGGTACTAGTTCCTTGTATAATGCTAAAGAAATAAAATTAGAAGTTAGAGAAATAAAGCAATAAACCACATTATTTTGATGAAATAAAAATATTAAAAATACTTGTTAAAAAATGATCTGTTCAGCCTGATTTTGAGTAAAAATTAAACATTTAGATACATAGCGATCTTAAGTTTTGTAACATTGTCCATCTTTAGTCAGGTCACATTTTTACAGTATTACACTTCTGCATTAAAAGTATTTCATTTTTTGTTGAGGTGCCAAATACCAAGTTACTGTCATTCTCCTTATCATGTTTCATCAAAGTCTTGCCAAACTGAAAAAGTACAAAGGTTGCTGTCAATAGATCTCTCTCCTGTTCTGTAAGTATGTTAGGCTGGGACATGTTTTGCAGCTGGGCTTTCTGCCCAATCAATATCAGGTCCAGTTTAATATCAAAAGCTATTACACATAGGGTTTTAATGTTCTTTTTCTGTTACCGCTGTTTGTGTTACCGTGTCTCACTTTTTCTCAGGGGCTGTTAATCCTTGGCCTGTTTTTCTCTGGTGTTATGTCCCCATACACATATTTCTGTAGACACCATGTGCTATATCTGTAAATCTCCCTGACTTTTATTACACACCCCAGAACAAGTTCAAGCACTAGTGTATTGTGGCAAAACCTGCATGTTTTATAGAGTATTCCACTGTATTTACTTTTGATATGGTATGCTTTATGGTATCTTCACAAGGTAAATTACAATACAATTTGGCCATGTTTATCATTCGCTGTATGCAACTCTCTTTTATATCACTTATATTGCAAAATATGATTACATGTACTGTAACTATATACTGTATGTACTATATACAGTACAAATAAGCAAATGACATCAATCATAATTAAAATATAAAATGTAAAGCTTGCAGTAAGGTAAAAAACAGTAAGCCATGTCATATAATTAGAGTTCAACTCATTATAGTCAAGCCAATGAAAGACAAATTCTATCTAGTAGATATTTCTGGCATGTAAAGTCTAATGCCGTGTACACACAAGCGGATTTTCTGGCAGACTTGGTCTGGCGGACCGGACTCCATCTGACAATTCGATCGTGCGTGGGCTCCAGCTGACTTTTTTTCCCAAAAGTCCGACGGACCTAGAAATAAAACATGTTTCAAATCTTTCAGATGGACTTGAGTCTGGTCGAAAAATCTGCTCGTCTGTATGCTAGTCCGACTGACTAAAACCGATGCTAGGTCAGCTGTTGGCTACTGGCTATCAACTTCCTTATTTTAGTTTGGTCGTACGTCATCACGTATGAATCCATTGGACTTTGGTGTGATCGTGTATGTCCAAGTCCGTTTGTTTGAAAGTCCAGTGGACCTACACTGCAAAGTCCGTCGGAAAGACTGTCAGACCTAGTCCGTCGAAAAGTCTGCTCGTGTGTACGCGGCATAACTTTAGCCAGATATTTTTTGTTTTGGATAGAGAGATTAATGTTATGTCAGCTTTTTCTTACACTTGAATGGTACACTAATGATCTCTCCAGTCTGTAGTTTATGTAAGGTAACTGTCAATAGTAATAATCAAGTCAATGAAAAATTCTTCTGTGACACAGTCCTAATGAGGAAGTCACCGGTACAGGACAGTAGTAAATCTCTTTTGATGATATACATTCCAAAATGAAAAAAAATAGAATAAAAATAACTGTTCATCCAGCAAATGTAAACAAGAGATAAGCAAGACACAGCCAGGAAAAAAGATTTTTTTAAAAGGATGCCAGCAATAAGAGCAACTGAAATCCTTTCATGACATTTCCGGGGCTAAAACATTGCTGGTACTCTGCTTGTGGAAAAAAACAATATTGAGCCACTGAAGAATCTTGTAACCAAAAATGATCATGGAAACGGACCAGTTTTAGCATGTTTTTTTGTTATATTGCAGCCATTTGCTAAAATCATTTAAGTTCATTTTTTTCCTCATTAATATACACACAGCAGCCCATATTGACAGAAAAAAAACACAGAATTGTTGATATTTTTGCAGATTTATTAAAAAAGAAAAACTGAAATATCACATGGTCCTAAGTATTCAGACCCTTTGCTGTGACACTCATATATTTAACTCAGGTACTGTCGATTTCTTCTGATCATCCTTGAAATGGTTCTACACCTTCATTTGAGTCCAGCTGTGTTTGATTATACTGATTGGACTTGATTAGGAAAGCCACACACCTGTCTATATAAGACCTTACAGCTTACAGTGCATGTCAGAGCAAATGAGAATCATGAGGTCAAAGGAAGTGCCTGAAAAGCTCAGAGACAGAATTGAGGCAAGGCACAGATCTGGCCAAGATTACAAAAAATGTCTGCTGCACTTAAGGTTTCTAAGAGCACAGTGGCCTCCATAATCCTTAAATGGAAGATGTTTGGGACAACCAGAACCCTTCCTAGAGCTTGCCGTCCAGCCAAACTGAGCTATCGGGGGAGAAGAGCCTTGGTGAGAGAGGTAAAGAAGAACCCAAAGATCACTGTGGTTGAGCTCCAGAGATGCAGTTTGGACATGGGAGAAAGTTGTAGAAAGTCAACCATCACAGCAGCCCTCCACCAGTCGGGGCTTTTTGGCAGAGTGGCCCGACGGAAGCCTCTCCTCAGTGGAAGACACATGAAAGCCTGCATGGAGTTTGCTAAAAAAACATCTGAAGGACTCCAAGATGGTGAGAAATAAGATTCTTTGGTCTGATGAGACCAAGATAGAACTTTTCTGCCTTAATTCTAAGCGGTATGTGTGGAGAAAACCAGGCACTGCTCATCACCTGTCCAATACAGCCCCATGGTGAAGCATGGTGGTGGCAGCATCATGCTGTGGGGGTGTTTTTCAGCTGCAGGGAGAGGACGACTGGTTGCAATCGAGGGAAAGATGAATGCGGCCAAGTACAGGGATATCCTGGACAAAAACCTTCTCCAGAGTGCTCAGGACCTCAGACTGGGCCGAAGGTTTACCTTCCAACAAGACAATGACCCTAAGCACACAGCTAAAATAATGAAGGAGTGGCTTCACAACCACTCAGTGACTGTTTTTGAATGGCCCAGCCAGAGCCCTGACTTAAACCCAATTGAGCATCTCTGGAGAGACCTAAAAATGGCTGTCCACCAACGTTTACCATCCAACCTGACAGAACTGGAGAGGATCTGTAAGCAAGGAATGGCAGAGGATCCCCAAATCCAGGTGTGAAAAACTTGTTGCATCTTTCCCAAAAAGACTCATGGCTGTATTAGATAAAAAGGGTGCTTCTACTAAATACTGAGCAAAGGGTACGAATACTTAGGTCCATGTGATATTTCAGTTTTTCTTTTTTAATAAATCTGCAAAAATGTCAACAATTCTGTGTTTTCTGTAAATATGGGGCGCTGTGTACATTAAATGATTTTAGCAAATGGCTGCAATATAACAAAGAGTGAAAAATTTAAGGGGGTCTGAATACTTTCCGTCCCCACTGTATATTGTGGTGCCTATAAAGTCCATCTAGAGTTCACTTTCCCAAAGGAGTGCCAATGTTGCCTATCCCTTGTCTAAATCTTACAGATTTCTCTTTTAACTTCAAATCAAACTATATATGTGTATATATTTGGATTTTTTTTTTTAAAACTTCTTACGTTAGCAATAGAGCCTTGCAATATAACAAAGAGTGAAAAATGTAAGGGGGTCTGAATACTTTCCGTCCCCACTGTATACACACACAAACACACACACACACAGTCGTGCACACAGACACGTACCATATATGGATGATTTTTGTTGTCTATGGCCACAAAGCTCTATTAGACAGGTTTAGACATTGATGGCTGTGCATTGAGTTATTTTGAGGGGACAGCAAATTTACACTGGTAAACAAGCTGTACAGTCACTACTTTACATTGTAGCAAAGTGTTATTTCTGCAGTGTTGTCACATGAAAAAATATAATAAAATATTTACAAAAATGTGAGAAGTGTTATTGTGAGATACTGTAGATATCATATGGGGTAAATCAAAAGCCCCAAGTACGCTGTCTGGGTGAGCGGGCAACAGGAGTTTGCCTCATAAACTGTGAACCGGCTTTCCATTGTTTGCTGGAGTGGGCGGCAGGTTTAGTGAGATTTATTGGGGCAGAGGCTATTTCACAAGTATTTGGAGCTTTTGATTTACCCTATATGATATCTACATACTAATTCCTTCTTAATAAGACAATTTCCCCATCCTTCCTGCCCCTATCCATTTCTTGTCTCACTTTGTTTTTTGAGTACTGCGGTGGACTTACTACCTGAACCCTAGCTGCCATATTCCCTGGCCTACATTTTACAACAGCAGGATTACCCGTGGCATGTTATTACCTTCTATAGTACTTACCTGAAGCTCCTGAAAAAGATCTCAAGCGTGAAACATGTAGAGCGCTAAGCTCTCCTACCCCTGGCATCAACCTACACCAGGCCCATTTCTGATATTGATGATTATATCTGTACAAGTTTCATGCTAAGTTACAGTGTGGCCTAAGGGTGGCTATGGTGATGCGTATGTGGTAGCTTTACTATTATATGGTGCTGAGAATTTTAAACTGAACTTTCTTTGTCTATTTTACATATTTTTGTATTAATAAACTATTTGTTTTTAGATGACTGTGTATATTGTGGTGCCTATAAAGTCCATCTAGAGTTAATTTTTCCCAAATTTGTCTTCAATTAACGATGTGGCACCTTCTTATCTTATTTGCATCCACAGTACCACACTGTAGGAATGCCCCTTTTTCATTGTGAACATTGGTACTCCAGCTGCGGTGAAACTACAAGTCCCATAATTCATTGCAAGACTGACATCCATAGGCATGATTTCAAAAGACAGAGGCATGGTATGATTTGTAGTTCACAACAGCTAGCATGCCAAAGTTGCCTAAAAAAAGAGCCACCATGAGAGACCAGGGTAGCCTCCTTAGTACTAAAAAGACCACAGCTGAACCGATTAGTGAAACAAATGACCCCGTACGGATCATTACAACTTTTGGGTACTAGTGGGACCAGGTCCGCCAGATACTAGAGAAACATTGGGGGATTCTAACTAACGCACCAGAGCTCAAGAAAATAGTTAGCCCCTCCCCAAAGCTAGTGGCCTGCAGAGCTTGCAGCCTGGGGGACATACTAATTAAATCAGAATTTGTCAAAGAACCAAGTTCCACCTGGCTGTCTGAGTGCCCCCGCTCACTGAGAATGTTCCCTTGTAATAGATGCCAGATATGCCCTTACGTGCACAGAACCTCTATTTTCACCGATGCTCTGGGTACAAAGACCTTCGAGATTCGTGACCTGATTAACTGTAACACATCACGAGTGATTTATGTAATCACCCGTCCCTGCCCTAAGATTTATGTAGGGAAAACAAAACGACCACTAAAGATACGAATAGGTGAGCACCTACGAGAAATCACTGCCAAGGGTAAGATCCCTGAGAAACCTCTAGCAAAACATTTTTTCTTATGCCATGGAGGGAGCACTGACGGACTCACAGTAAAGGGGATCTACGCTTTAAAATTACCCCCTAGATGAGGCGATTATGATCGCATACTCCTCCAAAAAGAGAAGTGGTGGGTATATAAATTGAGGTCTCTAATACAGGTGGAATTAAACACCGAATTGAATTTACAGGCATGCTTGGAAACTTGACGTGACCCCCTATACGTAGACCTCAGACTTTGGCGATGAGGAGCACTAAAACCTCCACCTATACTTTGGGCTTTGTTTGATAAGACATTAACCATAATGAGTCCTTAGACAAATCCCACAGTAACTATTGTAGCCGCAGCTCACTGGCCATGGCGTCCTTGATGCACTCAGTTTGTACTGTCTGTATTAGGGAAATCGTCCATTGGCTAGCACCGGTTATTTATACTATATGATAAGTGCATAAGATGTATGTGTTTGGTATCCACAAATCACCATAGGCAACCGAGGTGTCCCCCTAAGATTTAAGGGGAGACAATTAGTACCCTAGTGTTTGCTCCTGTTATCTAAAAAATAAAAAATAAAAGCAAAAAGCTGTGTATATTGTGGTGCCTATAAAGTCCATCTAGAGTTAATTTTTCCCAAATTTGTCTTCAATTAACGATGTGGCGCCTTCTTATCTTATTTGTATCCACAGTACCACCCTGTAGGAATGCCCCTTTTTCATTGTGAACATTGGTACTCCAGCTGCGGTGAAACTACAAGTCCCATAAATCATTGCAAGACTGACATCCATAGGCATGATTTCAAAAGACAGAGGCATGGTATGATTTGTAATTCACAACAGCTAGCATGCCAAGGTTGCCTATACCTGATCTAGACTGTACTGATGGTGACTAACAAAAACAAACTTTGTTGTATATTTTCATAAAGATTTTACCCAAAAGAAAGCAGCCTAATACTTGTATTTCATCTAGTGAGTAAAATAAAAAAAATATTATGTAATAAAATATCAAATAATAAGAATAGCAAGCCTAAGCTCATAGTACAACAGCACAGGACACCACTCAAATGGGTGACATATTGGGGTTGATTTATTAAAGGCCAATAGACCTAGCAGCTGCAAGTGAAGTTGCTCCAGAGCTTAGTAAATGAGGTAAAGCTTCACTTTACAAAGAACACCCAATCACATGCAAGGAAAATGAACAAAACAGCATTTTTACATAGTTACATAGTTGGTAAGGTTGAATAAAGACAACAGCCTACCCAGTTCAACCTTCAACCCGGAAGACATTCAGCAGGAAAAAGAGGAATCGTTTCCAGTTCCGAAGCGGCGAGTTCAAGAGTCAGAAGGAGGAACTGGTGGCAGCGTACGGCGAGAGAAAAGGAAAGGAAAAGCTTGGCAGCCCCCGGTGGAGAAGAGCAGAAGTGCAGCGGAGAAGTCGGCGTTGCTGGGGTTGCGGCTACACCAGCATGACGTCAATATAGGTGTGGCTCAGAAGAAGGGATGGAGCCAAGCAGCGAGCAGTGAAAGACGGTCCCCTAGGCAACTGAATACACAAGAACCAAGGGCAAGCAGTGGCTGCAGCGGTGACATGCCCAGAAGAAGTGTCAGCACAGACAAATCTTTTCAATCAGCAGCAGAGAGGGACCTCCCCATGTCAGCCTACTATGGGTTAGCTCTGCCCCCTCTGACCCCTCCAGGACCACCTCTTTTCTAGCCCATAAAAGGGCGGCTGTCTGCGCACACCAGTGTTTTTTTTTCGTCCTCGCGCCGGACGCCTTTTAAAGTTTTTATTTATTTATTTATTTATTTATATATATTTTTCTTTTCTTCTCCATCCATCCATCCTGTCGAGTTCAGCCTCTCCCGGTTCAGAAGACCCCCCCATATAGGCTGTAAATCTCCTGAGGAGGTGGGTTCCCGTGGTGCTGGGATTGTATGGTACAGTATAAATCACTGTGTATTACTGGCAAAGGTCACTGGCAGTATAAATGACTGTATATACCTTTGTTAGGCAGGTGCTGGCACTCTCTCCTTCCATGTTTTTGTGTGTACAGACAATGGTTTGGCTCGCTGGGACTTATAGTTCACCGCCTCAACATGTACTCCTTTCAGGAAGCTCAGAGTTGAGCAGGTGAGGTCAGAGGCAGCTTCTTCTTGGGTTGCCTAGAAAACACCAGAATGCTCACTGCTGATTTGCAGCAGCCTCTGTCCTCTAGGCTGAGAAATTTTGCCTGCCTGTCTAGCTGCCTTAGCACTGAAGATTTGGATGGAGAAGTTTATTTTAATTGTATTTATTTATTTTTGTTTTGAAAAAAAAAAATTTTGTTTATTTAATTTTTAAAAGAGAGCACATCCTCTGTGTTTTACAGAGAGAAGGGCCCACTGCGAGATAAACTCCCGCAAAGAGGTTCCAAATCAGCATTCCAGCCTCAAAAGAGTAAAGAAGGGACTAGACATGACAGATCGCAGAGTCACATGCAGCTGGATAGACGCCTGTTGTCACAGCATTCCAGATCTCCCTCGCTCTTACCTCACTTTAGTCGCTCGGACCCAAGCCAAGAGAGGTCAAGACATCAGACGGCTCAGGACAATGCTGCGAAAGCATGCCAGGTTAAATCCTACATTAAGCACGCAGTCAAGGAAGGGTTAAGTAGTGTTTCAAGGAATCCTGCTGTATCTTCACCCTCTGCAGATTCAGATCATGTGTTTTCAGTGCATTTTAACTCTGAAGTCGATAGCGATTCAGATCTATCTGAGGCTGAGATGGTCTCAGAATCGCATGCGTTTGATTTCTGCACTGGTTCCCCCCTCTGTGGAGGCTGTTAAGGATGCGATGAAGTGGCAGGAAGAATCGTCGCCTCCAAAGAAACAGCAAAGATACTACCCGTATTTAAAGAAATCGTTACCTTCCTTCCCATTTCATTTCTGAAATTAAAAAAGTAATTGACGATGAGTGGGGGGGGGGCCTGAGAAGAAGCTCAATGTGCATAATGGAGTATCGAAGCTGTACCTCTTGGGACACTACGCCTAAGGTGGATGCTTCATTACGTGTATTCGCTGGCCACATTATGCTTCCGCTGGAGGATTCGGTCTCTTTTAGGGATCCTATGGATCGCAAAATAAAGGCAGACCTAATAAGGTTGTATAATTTGGCCGCAGCAGCCTGCAGACCGGCGGTACCACACATTCCGGTGGCAGCAGCACTTGGGCTGGGTTCGCCCCTCTTCCTTTTTTTGGTGCTTTTTGCTTTTTTGCTGATTTTCATTACCATCCATTTATCATGGTCTCCTATGGAACACGTTCTGTGGTGCGGTTCTGTGGAATGCGCTGGGAGTGCATAGGTTTGAATCCAGCCTTATGCCCCGTACACACGGTCGGACTTTGTTCGAACATTCTGACAACAAAATCCTAGGATTTTTTCCGACGGATGTTGGCTCAAACTTGTCTTGCATACACACGGTCACACAAAGTTGTCGGAAAATCCGATCATTCTAAACGCGGTGACGTAAAACACATACGTCGGGACTATAAACGGGGCAGTGGCCAATAGCTTTCATCTCTTTATTTATTCTGAGCATACGTGGCACTTTGTCCGTCGGATTTGTGTACACACGATCGGAATTTCCGACAACGGATTTTGTTGTTGGAAAATTTTATATCCTGCTCTCAAACTTTGTGTGTCAGAAAATCCGATGGAAAATGTCCGATGGAGCCCACACACGGTCGGAATTTCCGACAACGCGCTCCGATCGGACATTTTCCATCGGAAAATCCGACCGTGTGTATGGGGCATTAGAGTGTGGGTAGCGGAGCTGGTGGATGGATGTTTGGATGAAAGTCTGGGAGGTGGCAGTTCTTCTCCTTTGCAGTTTTTAAGACTGCTGTAGAGTTGTGGCTGAAGTGGCTGTCGACCAGGTCAAGATGACAGCAAAGATAATGGCTCATTCTGTCAGAGCCTGCAGAGCCTTATGGTTGAAGCATTGGTCAGCCGATAAGGCTTCTCAGCACAGTCTGTGTTCGGCTCCATTTGACGGGAAGCTACTCTTCAGGAAGACTTAGAATCAGCAATTCAGCGGGTTTCCGGTGGTAGATCTAGCTTAATCCCGCAGAAGAGATAACACAGCAGCCCTTTTGGTTTAACAAGGGATCCAAAGAAGGATTCAGAGAGGCCAGGGCTTACAGACAGTTTTTCAGACAGTGGGGGGAGCTGGTTCAACCTTCTAGAAACCTTCCAAGCCCAGGGCCAACAAAGCTCCTGGGGCTATGTTTCCACTGCTGTGTTCCCAGAGTTGCGCGTTTTACACTGTGACTTTGCTGTGTGATTTGTGATGCAATGTCGTTCGACCTGTGAAAACCATGTGAGAACAAGTCGCACAGATGTCAGAACAAAGTAGTGCAAAAACCTTTTTTGGAGTCGCTGCAACTAGAACGGGGACCAATGAAATACATGGGTTTTGACTTGTCATGCGACTTTGCATGTGTCAGGTCGCACAACAACTCGCAGTAGTGGAAACAGAGCCTAAGGCTTCAAAAAAGTCCTTCTGAAGCTGTCTCCGCTTAACCCTCTCAAGTAGGAGCAAGACTAACCCAATTCAGGGGGAGTTTGGGCGGGCAAATTACATGATGCCTGGATTGTAGCCATCATTTGATCACGTTATCGTCTCGCGTTCAGAACAAGGCCCCCTCAGACCTTGTTCATAGAAACTGGAATTCCTACAGATTTAGAAAGGAGGCAATGTTTGCAAGGATATATAGGGGAGCTGTTGGCAGTAAGGGCCATCCTTACGGTTCCAAGGCACAAATTAGGTCAAATAGTATGTTCCCCTCTGTTTTTGGTCCCAGAGGCTTCAGTGGGTTTCGGACCAGTTTTTGATCTCAAAGTCCTGAATTCTTACATGAAGGTTCCACCATTCAAAATGGAGTCATTGGCCTTTAGATCGGACGACCCTATGGTTTATAGGAAAGCTCGGAATGAATTAAAGAAAGGCATTAAGGAGGCTAAGCGTAGATATAAACAGCGCATTGAATCTTATTTTGAAAATCAAAATTCTTGTAGCATGTGGAAGGGGAATAAAACAATGGTAGATTTTAAATCTAGGAATACACAGGTTTGTAAAGTGCTCCCTGACACCTTAAAGCAATGTTTTGCTCGCTTTGAGGGCCAAAATATGAGATGTGAAACCCATAGTAAAGAACTAGTGGAAGACAACCATTTATTGATATTAAAAATACATGAGGTCAGGTCAAATTTGAGGAAGATTGACATCAGAAAGTCAGCAGGACCAGATGGGGTGTCAGGCCATATACTGAGGGGATGTGCAGGTGTTTTTACTGATATTTTTAATTTGTCATTAAAGTAGGACAAGTACCTTCTTGTTTTAAATCTACTACTATTGTCCCAATACCTAAAAAATCAGCGGTATCATGCTTAAATGATTATCGCCCAGTTGCCCTAAATCCTATCATCATGAAATGTTTTGAGAGGCTCGTATTATCACATCTTAAGGCAAGCATTCCTGTTGATCTGGATAAGTATCAGTTTGCCTATCGTGCAAATAGATGCACAGATGATGCAATTGCTATTGCATTGCATGCTGCCTTGACACATCTTGAGCACACAAACACATATGTTAGGATGTTATTCATTGATTTTAGCTCTGGATTTAATACAGTAGTTCCTGAAAAATTTGTGGAAAAGTTAAAAGCTTTGGGCCTATGTCCATTGCTGCACTCACATTGATTATGGATTTTCTAACAAACAGACCACAAATGATGAGAATAGGAGATCAGATGTCTAATGCCCCGTACACACGGTCGGATTTTCCGATGGACAATGTCCGATCGGAGCGTGTTGTCGGAAATTCCGACCGTGTGTGGGCGCCATCGGACATTTTCCATCGGATTTTCCGACACACAAAGTTGGAGAGCAGGAGATAAAATTTTCCAAAAACAAAATCCGATCGCGTCAATTCCGACCATGTGTGGCCTGTTCCGACGCACAAAGTGCCACGCATGCTCAGAAGAAATTCCGAGACGGGACAGCTCGTTCTGGTAAACTTAGTGTTCGCAATGGATACAGCACTTTCGTCACACTGCAATGTTAAAAATGGTTTAATACAGCGCACTCTCTTCTTCTTTATAATGTGACAAGAATTAAGTAGTTTTGCTGCTCAGATTCACACACACTTCTCACAAACTTTTATTTGTGTTTTTTTAGTGGGATTCCCTGAATATATTGTTATTAGTTGTCACATCTGACAGTTTTATATTTTTTTTATTTTTTATTTTTTGGATTTTCAGCCTTTTTTTTTCTTTAATGTTTGGATTTTTGCCAAGGCTGATCTTTGTTCAATGTTATTTTTATTTTTACTCCAGAATATTTTTGTGTGTGTTTTGTGTGTCAAGTTACCCCAACACCATTGATATCTTATATTATTTAATCTCAAGGAGATTGTTTGTTGTTGGTGTCCCTTGTTCATTTCACATTGTATATTTGAAATGTACCTGAATCCTCACAAACCAACTGTTCTTTTTGAAGTAAAACACATAGGAGAGTATAATTCAAAACAAAAATCCTTTATTAAGGGATCAGAACCAAACAAAGAGGAAGGCAACACTGGATCAACAGGAGAAATTAGTGAAGCCTGGGACCCCCACGGCAGACATCAATTCTTCAACATCAAAATTGGTGGCCTGAGGAGTCCATATGTAAGGGAGGGCAGTCTGGTCCGGGATTCGCAGAGATCCGGATAGCAGCAGATGACATCTGTGTCCCCAGGCTGTGGTACCACAAGAGGCTGCATCTTTTGGCCGACCAGACTGAACCCAGGGCAATCACTGTCTGGTCTTCCTTCCACGCTTCCTTCCGAGCTGTGGCTGTGCAGTTGGAGATGTGGCAGGAGGAGGAGTAGGACCTGGAGGAGGAGGAGGACTGGGGGGACCTGGAGGAGGACTGGGGGGACCTGGAGGAGAGGGAGGAGGAGGAGGAGGACCTGCAGGAGGAGGAGGAGGACCATCCCCAAGATGTGTGTGAGGTGTAATTTGGCCCCTCATACCTTTCTCCAGAGCCTCCGATATGAGGGCCTCACACAAGACTTTTTGGTCCTCCTCCATCCTCTGCATTTTATAGGCTATGAAGGCAGAAATGTTCTCCTCCATGGTGTGGGGTGCTCCCAGGACCTCTGTAGCCCTCCAAAAGAATGCTATAGCAGCCTCCTCTAGGGTACTCCTCCTACTGCCACTTTCTATTTTCAGGGGGGGTGGAGGGACCTATGATATCAGCCAGCCGGCTCGGCCCGGCCACCTCCTGGCTGAGACTTCCCTGTGTATGAAAAAGGGACATGGTTGTAATGTTTTGCATCATCAATCACAATCCTAAATTAGTACTCCCAACTAACATCTAGTTAACATCATTGATTGGACAAGCAGAAATATTTAGAGGAATGCTATACCTGGCTCAATCTGGGCTCCTCCACATATCGCCTGGAAGGCCCAGGTTGGGCGTCAGAAGCCTCAGCCGGGGGGGAGGGAAGACTGGAGAGGGATGGCCTGGGTTCAGTCTGGCCTGCCAGAAAGTGCGGCCTGTCGTAGTACAACATCCTGGGGACATAGATGTCATCTGCTGCTCCGGATCTCTGTGAATCCAGGACTTTCTTGCGCTCCCTCAGATATTTGCTCCTCAGGCCACCAATGAAAATCTTTAAATAGGTGATGTCTGCCGTGGGGATCACCTGCTTCACAATTTCACACAATTGCTCCAGTGCTGCCTTCCTCTTTGCTTGGTTCTTGAAATGGGGGTGGGTAATTTCCCACAGACAGGGCAGCTCAATTAGCATCTCTACGAATACTGACATGAAGTCATTGTCTTTCATTAAGATATCCATGTTCACTGCAAGACACAACACAAGACAAAGCCTAATGTCAGACAAAACTCTCCTAATCTTGTTAAAATATAGGCCTCAATCTAGAAGCAGTATAGGCACAAGTTTGTCTCTTACCTTCGTTCTTACGATCGGCGCGTCCAATGCTCCTTCCTCCACTCACAGATAGTACGTAATACGCACGCGTGTTACGCTTTATACACACTGTGCATGCGTGTAACTCCGCCCGCCCCTGACGTTCTTTCTAGTCTATTCCCCGCCCCTTTTCGTTCGGCGCAGTGGGTGAAGAGCATGATGGCGGAGTTACAGCAGGTGCATGCTAATTCTAGCAACGAGGAGGAGGAGGAGGAAAGGCCGGATCCAGGCACGTCCCGATCCAGAAGGAGACATTTTAAGGCCACAAATATGTCATTTGGGGAGATGTTGGAGATGGTCGACATCATGAGGAAGTCCGACTATGACGGAAAATATGGGCCTTACCCCCACCCCAACATCTGAAAGGCCAAGATCATGGCGAAAGTGGTCAGGAGTCTTGAGAGGAATTTCAGGGTACGAAGATCTAAAGATCAGCTCAGGAAGCGGTGGTCGGACCTGAAGTTGAGAGAGCCAGAGCAGTACCGAAAGATCCGGAGAGTGCTGCAAAAAAGTAAGTAGTTGTGCTGTGTTCCTATTCTTTCTGTCTTTATTCCGTTCGTTCTGCTCCATATGCTTTTATTAATTGTAACGTTTAAAAGAGCAACTTTAATGTTCATGGGCCCATTATTCGTTCGTATCAAACATTTTTCTTTCGGCCTCTAGAACACCATTGCTTAGGCCATATGCATTTTCACACATTTTTGGGGCCTACTTGGATGCCAAATATTTGTTTGTGTAGATGGCTTTGTTACTAGAATGAAATGCCAACTAGATTGTGTGTAATGAGAGGACACCGAGCAGCTGTTTTCACATCTGGACACTGGAGCACTAGTGTGGGACCCCAGAACACCATTTTTATTAGGGGGGGGCACACAGGTGCTCCAGTGTATACTATAGGGGGGCTACATCTGTGAAGCTTGTACCAAACAGGTAAAGTATTGCAGCTTGACAAAGGACACTAAAAAATATACATCTTGGAACTCGGCTAAAATAGACAATTGTACCCCACTTCCAAGCAATGTTTCCTATTTCTAGTTCTGCCATCAAATATCTGTGCGCTAAGTATACCATTTTTGTTTTACATAGGGGAGAAAAGACTCAGAGGGCACCCCTCATCCCAGGAGAACCGAGACCCCCCACCTCTGGAAGAAGGGGAAATACCGCAAACACAAGATGCTGAGCAGGAGGAAGAAGAAGATGTGGTGGAGATTGGCACCACAACAGGTGAGTGTCTGCGACCACAGGCTCAGGTAAAAGAGATGGATGGTGGCAGATTTTTGAGACCTTTTTTTTTGTTCTTTATCTCTTTTTAGGTGATTGTGATGTGAGGGATAGAGAACGCTTTACTTCTGAAAGTGCCCAGATACTGATCGGGGAGATCATGGGGTGTAATCTCCAATTGCAAAACATCCAGCAACAAATCAGTGATGTTATTAAAAAAAATAATAACATCATTGATGTTTTGGGGCGAATTTAAACCCCACAAAATCACCTGTTTTATTGTGGTCCAATCTTCCAAAAATTTTTTCTATGTTTAGAAAAGCCAAATTTGGAGGATGCACACAGTGTGCCAACATGTGCTATCTGCCATCACGGGAGATCAATGGACGCGTTTTGGGGGTGCAACCCCTTCCTCAATTATAAAGTCGCGTTGAGGAAGGGCTTGCTCCCCCAAAACACATCCCTTGATCCCCCCTGATGGCAGATAGCACATGTTGACATTCGTAAATTGGTGTGCATCTTCCAAATTTGGCTTTTCCAGGGGTGATTTCCCCCCATCTGAAGGCTATATCAAACCCAGTTCCTAAATACTGATGTCTGATATAGCCTTCAGGTTTTACCATATGTGAACTTTGTAAGTTCAAGTTTTGTGGCTTTCTTGTTGGTTTTACACAGGCCTGTTTTATCTGAAATGGATATTTCGATTTTTGATAATGCTACTGCAAACATTGTTATACAACAAACATGTTGGTTTGTTTTAAAAACCTTTGGTAAATGCACATGTGATTGTGCAGGTATAAAAAAGTGCCTTACTCAAGAATGTGTGGATTATTGTCTCAACACTACAACACTTTTGGGGTGATGTAATTGCTGTTTTATGCAAAAATGGGGGTTATTTCCTAAGGACAAATACACTTTGCACTACAAGTGCAGGTTCAGTGCAGTTGCAAGTGCACTTGTAGTGAAATGTGTTTTTGCATTTAGGAAGTACCAGCCAACACTGTTTTTTATAAGGTTACCCAATCACGACATTTTCTGCACTCAACACATTTCTGTCAGGGTCAGCTAAAACAAACACAAGCAGTAAATGTCCACAAAGAATTTCTTTTGGTTGTTTTTTATTTGAAAAAGGTGTCACAGATTGTCTGGCATATTGATAGCCCCCCTACCTGCAAAGAACTCCAGGTATCGTAACCGGACATCACGGGCATTCAGGGAGGGCAAGCCAGGACGGCCACTTTCAAGCGCCGTCAGTGTTGATGGATTTGGGATTCCGGCCTCATGCCCAACTGAGCCAGCATAGTTGGCTGAATGTTTTCGTAAAAAATTATGGAGAACACAGCAGGCAAGTATTATATGGTTCAGTTTATACTCCGCCATATGGATGGGTGTCAGAAATAATCGGAACCGGCTGGCCAGGATTCCAAATGTGTTCTCCACCACTCTTCGGCCTCTGGCCAGCCGGTAATTAAAAACCCTCTGTTCCGGGGTGAGGGTCCTTATCGGGAATGGCCGCATCAGGTGGTCCCCCAGTGCAAATGCTTCATCAGCAACGAACACAAATGGGAGACCTTCAACAATGTCCTCTGGAGGTGGCAAGTCCAAGCTGCCATTCTGGAGATGCCTGTAGAACTCCGTCTGGGCGATCACTCCACCATCGGACATCCGGCCATTCTTCCCCACGTCCACATACAGGAACTCGTAATTAGCCGACACCACCGCCAACATCACTATACTATTAAACCCCTTGTAATTATAATAGTACGACCCCGAGTTGGGTGATTGGACGATGTGGACGTGTTTCCCATCAATTGCCCCTCCGCAGTTAGGAAAGTCCCACCGCTGGGCAAAGTGGGAGGCCACAGTCTGCCATTCCTGTGGCGTTGAAGGAAACTGTTGAGGAAAAAACAATAAACATTACTATTTTTTCACAGAAACATGGCAAGCAGATTAGACACAAACATTATGGGGCAACCTCCAGATAGAATTTATTAAGGGGAATTTAACAACAACAAAGTATAAGGTACACCTATCATATTCCCCCTCCCCCCCTCATGGGCCATTTCTAACATTATAGGGGGGGAACTCTTGGACAGGTAACCCTCTTCACTTCATTTAGAGATAAAAGCCGAAATACAAGGTATTACTTGGAACAGCCCCTCCTTAGTTACACTATTGGCAGCCCACTGGACAGGTGAGAAGTGTCATAATACAAAGATATAAATACACACTGTACACATTTGAGCACATTTGAACATTCTGCTATTATCTATCAAGATAATAATAGGATACAAAAACTTTAAACAGTACCATTGGAAAGTATACAGGCAGGCCCTTGCACTACATGCTTTGGGGAATTCATCCATAAATCTGAGCACTAAAGAGATGGGTATAGTGTGTATGGGTTTGGCAAAATCAGCAGATAGATGATTGAGGATAGAGAATTGGGATCAGCTGACTTAGCAGTTGGGGGGAGGGAAAGTTACAAAAAATTTGGGGACACCACAAAAAAAAAGCCTCTGCCACTCTGCCTGAATTTAAACCAAAAATAACATTTCCAAACATTTTAGGGGGTGTTTGGGGTAAAGCACTACTTTAGAGCTGATAAAATACATTGTTAAGTGACTACATGAGGTGAATATAGGGCAGGAGACACCATGCTGGAGAGGTTATTGAAGGGCAAATATGTAAGAAGGACCTAAAATAATAATTACGTAAAAATCCAGCATGCATGAGGACAAAGGGAACATTCACAGCATATTAAAATCATGGTAATTAGGGAATGAGGAAAGAAATACATTATATTAGCAAACATTCAATACAATAAAATGTGATATAAAAGGAAAAAAATCTTACCTTCATATACTCCTTCTGCAGGACTTGTATGATGGCAGAACAGGTCTCTGGGATAATGATCCCCAGAGCCTGGGGGGAGATGCCTGTCGAGAACTTGAGGTCCTGCAGGCTTCTCCCTGTGGCCAAATACCACAAGGTAGCGACCAACCTTTGCTCCGCAGTGATGGCTTGCCTCATGCAGGTATCCTGCCTGCTAATATAGGGGGTCAGCGAAGCCAACAAACGGTGAAACACGGGGTCCGTCGTCCTGAGAAAGTTCCTGAAATCATCAGGATTATTCTCACGGATCTCACGGAGCAAAGGCATATGACAGAACTGGTCACGCTGAAGCAACCAATTCTTGGTCCATGAACTCCTCCCCACCCTGTTCATGGACTGGACTTGTGTCAAGGTCAGGACCCCAACACCAAGCCCCCGCACAGCACGAACTCTACGAGGAGTACGCATACGAAACATGGCTAGAAAACGGTCGGCTGCTCAGAACGAAGTAACAGAACGCACTGAAGAACAGCAAGGCCTGTGAAGAGCGACCTGAAAAACAGCAACGAGCGGGCAAGATCGCACAGAAAACTCTGATACGAACTGACTGCACGCACTGAAGAGCAGATACAAACCCACAAGCACGAACTGAACGGCAGAAAATGATCTGAAAGCCACGAGTCTGAAAAAGCGCAAATCGTCTCTCACCAAACTTTTACTAACACGAGATTAGCAAAAGGAGCCCAAAGGGTGCCGCGCTTGGTTCTGAACCGGCCTTTTCTAGTCTCGTCGTACGTGGTGTACGTGACCGCGTGGTTGTCGTTCGGAAATTCTGACAACTTTGCGCGACCGTGTGTAGGCAAAACAAGTTTGAGCCAATATCCGTCGGAAAAAATCCTAGGATTTTGTTGTCGGAATGTCCGAACAAAGTCCGACCGTGTGTACGGGGCATAACACTTCTATTTTGAATACAGGAGTACCACAGGGATGTGTGTTAAGTCCGGCCTTGTTTACATTGTTCACGCAGGACTGTAGTCCCATACATGCATCTAACACTATAGTGAAGTTTGCTGATGACACCACTTTAGTGGAACTCATACAAGATAATGATGAGACAGCTTATAGGCAGGAAATTCAACATTTGGTTGAGTGGTGTAGAGAAAATGATTTAATACTCAATACAGCAAAAACTAAAGAAATAATAGTGGATTATAGGAGATCAAGAAAGATCAATCATTGCCCGGTTTATATAGGTGGTGAGGAGGTGGAAAGGGTAGACACTATTACATTTTTGGGAGTACATATTACAAGGGAGTTGTCATGGTCTAGAAAAAAATACTTTTTTTCTAGTGAAAAAAGCGCAGCAGAGACTGTTTTTCCTTCAGAGACTGAAGTAGGCTGGATTGCCCTTAAGGCTTCTGGTCAATTTCTATCATTGTACCATTGAGAGTATTCTTCTCCACTGTGCTGTAGTGTGGTATGCCAGCTGCAGGGCGGAGGATAAGAAGTGCCTGTCTTGTGTGGTGAAAACAGCACAGCGGATCATAGGAACAGATCTACCAAATTTGGACACAGCATTGGCCAGACGATTAAAAAAGCGGGCAAAAGCTATTAGTATTGATCCAACCCACCCAGGTTACAGTGTGTTTGTCCCATTGCCATCAGGGAAAAGATATAGAACGCTTAAAACGCACACTAATCACTTAAAGCATAGTTTTTTCCCTAGGGCCGTATTGTCCATAATCCCATCAGGTACAGTGTTTGAGGAATTTTATGTAGAATTTTAACATTCTTTTATTTATTTATTTTTAAATAACAATTTATATTTTGATATATTTAAATAGATATGTGGGCATGTGCTAGGAGTATGTATGTGTGGTTTTCTTGAGAAATGTTTTATTGCTGCTGTAAAGAGTATCCGGAAAAATTTTGTTGTATGTATACAATGACAATAAAGTATATCTATCTATCTTCATGTCTCCATAGACGCATCTCACCATCGCTTTCTCAGGCCTTCCGTGGAAGGCTCTCATTTTCATTTTTAATCTCTCCCATTACGTTTTTAAAGCTACTGTCTGCTGTCGTTGCGACTCTCAGGGTCAAGGGAGTGCAAATATTCCATTATCTAGACCACATGCTACTTCTGGGTCCATCAAATGAGCTCCTTCTAGTTCATGTGAATTCACCTGCAAAACACTAGCTTGTTTTGGTTGGTTGATCAACTTTCGGAAGAGCCAGATGTATCTGACCTAAATGTTGGTGTATTTAGGAGTACAATTCAACACGGATCAGGGTCGTGTTTCTCTTCCTCAGAGGAAGGTCCAGGAGATCCAGTCTCAGACAAAACAGTGATGGCCAGGCCTTCTATAATGCTGAAGGAATGCATGCAGTATCTGCAACTTTCTTCTTCAGTGGGATCGTCTGCCAATTCCGATAATCTGGTCCATGGTTGGTGGTCAGTAGCTTGCAATCTTTCCCGCGGAGTTCGGTTGAAGGCCTCAGAACCAATAGTGGTGTCGACCAATGCCAGTCTGGCAGGCTGCAGGGCACACTGCCTGGGACAGCAGGTTCAAGGCCAATGGAACCTTTATGGGGCGAAGAGTGCAAATTTCCTGGGATTGGATGCTATCAGATGCGCTCTTAGCGTTCCAACCTATGTTGCGAGGTGGAACTGTCAAGATTCTTTTGGACAACAAAACTATGGTGGCTTATGTGTATCATCAAGGGGGCACAAGAAGTCACCCTCTCCTTCAGGTAGCATGTCAATCTTCCTATGCATGGAGAAGAATCTCGGCTCTCTCTTACAGCATCTTAACTCCCAGGGCCTGGCAATGTTTTAGCAGATCACTTGAGTCGAGGCTTTGGGGATCACAACAAATGGGGCCTCAACCCCAAGTACCTACACAAGATCTTCAGGGTCTGGGGGATGCCTTTGATAGATCTTATGGCATTGGAGAATTGTCAACTGCCTTGCTTCTTCTCCCGGACCTAGCATCCACAGGCATTGGGTCAGGGTGCTCTGTCCAGGTCTTGGAACTTCCCCTTGGTGTATGTGTTCCCATCGCTTCCATTGGCTCTTAAAATCTTGCTGAAGATTCAGCGAGAAAAGGTCACAGCAATAGTAGTCCTACCTTACTGGCTCAGGGAGCTGTGGTTCTCTCTGGCTTTGAGGATAACGTTGGGCTCACCAATCCCTCTGCCTCCTTGTCAAAATCTCCTGCAGAGTGGGGCCTGACACCCGAACCGCAGGAGGATAAGATTAATGACATTATTACATGATCGTCACAACGAATGTAACCTATCACCGGATCTGGAATACTTGGGACCTTGGATCTCCTTCAGTATCTAACATTTTGGAGTTTCTGCAGAGTAGTCTCCAATGGTTAGCTTATAATTCCCTGAAGGGTCAAATCCCTGCCTTGTCGGCTATGTCGTGTACAAGATATGCTCTACATCCATTGGTGATCTGATTTTTAGGGGCAGCCATAGAAATCAGACCTCCATTGAAATAGTTTTTTCCAAAAGAGGACTTAACACTAGTCTTGGGAACATTGCTGGTACCTCCATTTGATCAAGCTTTCTCTTGTTCATTATTTCTTTTAACAGTTTTTTGTTTTTGTTTTTTACTAGCCGTGGCCTCGGCCAGAAGAGACTCCAAGTTGTGCGCCTTCTCATCTAAAGAACCATATTGTTTGGTGATCCCAGACAAGATAGTCCTTAGGCAAATACCAAGCTTTCAACCTAAGGTGGCCACATAATTTCGTATGAACTGGGAAGCCATTCTCCCAGCCTTTCCGGTGGATACAGCTGATGGTGAGTGGAGTAGGTTAGACCTGGTCTCTGTGGTTTCAACCTACCTGAAATGGACTAAAAGATTTGGAAAACAAGATCAGCTGTAGGTTTTCCCAATTGGGCCTAAAAAGGGTATGCCAGCAACATCCAGAGTTGTGTCTTCCTGGTTTGTCAAGACCATGCATATTGCATACAAAACGCTGGGCCTTCCTCCTCCTTCAGAGATCAAAGCACATTCGATGAGGGGTATGGCAGCATCCTGGGCATACGCGAAGGTCGCCCCTGAGGTAGTTTGCAGAACAGCAAGCTGAACACCTTTTATTAGGCATTACAGGCTTAATATAGCTTGTCCACCTGTGGAAACATTTGGCTCTACGGTTATTACGGCGGCTGTTGCCCATTAAAAATTTTGAGTAGCATTGCATTGAGGGTTTGGCTTATTTTTTATTTTTTGTCTTTCCTCCCTTCTTAATATTGCTTGGTATAATCCCATAGTAGGCTGACATGGGGAGGTCCAGGAATAAGGAAAATCCATACTTGCCATAATTTTCCTTTCCTGGATCCTCCCCATGTCAGCCGGAGGATTCCCACCCAGTTTATCCGTCACGAGGCGGGGTTTTTTTGAACACTGGTGTGGGCAGACAGTCGCCCTTTAATGGGCTAGAAAAGAGGTGGTCCTGGAGGGGTCAGAGGAGGCGGAGCTGACCCATAGTAGGCTGACATGGGGAGGATCCAGGAAAGGAAAATTACGGTAAGTATGGATAACAATTTTCCTTATTATAGGTCAATTAGCTTCTTCTTTGTCATTTATCAGAGATGTGTCAACAAATCAAGTTGGTAATAGTAGTAATTCACAGGAGTGAATTAGTGTCTGGACAGTTCCAGATCAGTTATATTCCAATGCTAACTTAGCTGTTACAAATAAAGCTACAACATTTAACTCAGAACATTTAGTTAGGAGTTGTGCTACCAAAAATAAAGTACGTGAAATATGT
This sequence comes from Lithobates clamitans, assembly GCA_037952925.1. Taxonomy (NCBI): domain Eukaryota; kingdom Metazoa; phylum Chordata; class Amphibia; order Anura; family Ranidae; genus Lithobates; species Lithobates clamitans. The sequence continues at coordinate 9,019,222 of JBBGZY010000438.1, forward strand.
ATAAAAGAAAGTATACCTTGTCAGTCTTCACCGCAGGGTTTTCATTTAACTTCAATGGTTAAAGAAAAAATACGGAATGAAGAATTCATTGATTTATTATCATTGCTTCCTTCCAGCAGAAAATTTCCTCGGAATGATAAAGAAAAAACTGAAGATGATAGGAGAAGGCCTGTTGCCAGGAATTTTAACAACTGGCTTCAGGCCTTTTGCATTTATGCAAGTATATTATGTGAAAAATACCCTGAGCGTAGTATGGGCCCAGGGCCGATCCTAGGGTCACAGACGCCTGGGTGCAGAAATATTTCTGGCGCCCCCACATGGGCATGGTCATCTTACCAACTCCTCCCCTTTACAAATGATTCTATGGCAACGACTCAAATACAGAGCTGCTCCCCTAAGAAGTCTTTGTTACCCTGAAATACTCCCATGATCTCTTAACAATAAAGAAAATACAGGAAGAGAGAACACTAATAAGACCTGGAGGGGAGTCTCTCTGATGCACACAGAGAGGGCTTCTGTTAGAAAGAGTCCCCAGACATAATACAGGATACGGTCAAAGACTGTAGACATGATACAAGAGATGGTCAGAGACTGCAGACATAATACAGGAGATGATCAGAGACTGCAGACATACTACAGGGGATGATCAGAGACTGCAGACATGGTACAGGAGATGATCAGAGACTGCAGACATAATACAGGAGATGATCAGAGACTGCAGACATAGTACAGGAGATGATCAGAGACTGCAGATATGGTACAGGAGATAATCAGAGACTGCAGACATGGTACAGGAGATGGTCAGAGACTGCAGACATAGTACAGGAGATGGTCAGAGACTGCAGACATGATACAAGAGACAGTCAGAGACTGCAGACATAGTACAGGAGATGATCAGAGACTGCAGACATAGTACAGGAGATGGTCAGAGACTGCAGACATGATACAAGAGATGGTCAGAAACTGCAGACATAATACAGGAGATGGTCGGAGACTACAGACAAGATAGAATAGATTGTCAGAGACTGCAGACATGATACAAGAGACAGTCAGACACTGCAGACATGGTACAGAAGCTGGTCAGAGATTGCAGACATGATACAAGAGATGGTCAGAGACTGCAGACATAGTACAGGAGATGGTCAGAGACTGCAGACATGGTACAGGAGTTGGTCAGAGACTGCAGACATAGTACAGGAGATGATCAGAGACTGCAGATATGGTACAGGAGATGATCAGAGACTGCAGACATAGTACAGGAGATGATCAGAGACTGTAGACATGATACAGGAGATGATCAGAGACTGCAGACATGGTACAGGAGATAATCAGAGACTGCAGACATGGTACAGGAGATGGTCAGAGACTGCAGACATAGTACAGGAGATGGTTAGAGACTGTAGACATAGTACAGGAGATGGTCAGAGACTGCATACATAGTACAGGAGATGGTCAGAGACTGTAGACATAGTACAGGAGATGATCAGAGACTGCAGACATGATACAAAAGATGGTCAGAGACTGCAGACATAGTACAGGAGATGGTCAGAGACTGCAGACATGATAAAAGAGATGGTCAGAGACTTCAGACACAATACAGGAGATGATCGGAGACTACAGACAAGATAGAATAGATGGTCAGAGACTGCAGACATGATACAAGAGACAGTCAGACACTGCAGACATGGTACAGAAGCTGGTCAGAGATTGCAGACATGATACAAGAGATGGTCAGAGACTGCAGACATAGTACAGGAGATGATCAGAGACTGCAGACATGGTACAGGAGATGATCAGAGACTATAGACATAATACAAGAGACAGTCAGAGACTGCAGACATAGTACAGGAGATGATCAGAGACTGCAGAGATAGTACAGGAGATGATCAGAGACTGCAGAGATAGTACAGGAGATGATCAGAGACTGCAAACATGGTACAGGAGATGATCAGAGACTGCAGACATGGTACAGGAGATGATCAGAGACTGTAGACATGATACAAGAGACAGTCAGAGACTGCAGACATGGTACAGGAGATGATCAGAGACTGTAGACATGATAAAAGAGACAGTCATAGACTGCAGACATAGTACAGGAGATGGTCAGAGACTGCAGACATGGTACAGGAGATAATCAGAGACTGCAGACATGGTACAGGAGATGGTCAGAAACTGTAGACACAATACAAGAGACAGTCAGAGACTGCAGACATAGTACAGGAGATGGTCAGAGACTGCAGAGAGAACACTAATGAGACCTGGAGGGGAGTCTCTCTGATGCACACAGAGAGGGCTTCTGTTAGAAAGAGTCCCCAGACATAATACAGGATACGGTCAAAGACTGCAGACATGATACAAGAGATGGTCAGAGACTGCAGACATGGTACAGAAGCTGGTCAGAGATTGCAGACATGATACAAGAGATGGTCAGAGACTGCAGATATGATACAAGAGATGGTCAGAGACTGCAGACATGATACAAGAGAAGGTCAGAGACTGCAGACATGATACAGGAGATGGTCAGAGACTGCAGACATGATACAACAGAAGTTCAAAGACTGAAGACATGATACAAGAGAAGGTCAGAGACTGCAGACATTATACAAGAGATGGTCAGAGACTGCAGATATAATACAGGAGATGGTCAGAGACTGCAGTTCCTATGGACGTTAGTAGATAATGGCCGATCGGCCCTCTCATCTGACCCAGTGATGGTTCCTCTGATCTTGAGTCAGCTCACTCTGAATTGCCCGTGGCGACTCCGCTGGTTAGCACCCAGATCTGTATTCTGGCAGTGACTCCATTCCTTTCTCCGCCAGGGATGGCGCTAGGCTGTGTGTCTTTCCCTCTGGTGGCGCAGGGCAGCGGGGTTCTCTCTCTGATGGTGTTCCCTCAGCACTGCCCTCTCCCTCTGGAGTCCTGGGTGTACTTCCCTGAAAGCTTTCCCAGGCTCCTGTATCTCTCTCTCTCCCATTCAGCTGAGCCTGCTGTGTGGGCTGCAGTTTCCGTGTTACAGTGGGGCTGCCAGTCCTCGGGACTACATGTCCCACAATCCTCTTCTATGCTCCTTTTTCTATTCTATTTTTTACCTGGCTGATATGAAGGCGGGGGAAGAAACATAGTGGGAGGCTGTGCTGGCCAGCACCGCTCACTAGTATAGCAGTGCACATGCGGAGGAGAGGGAGAGGGAGGGGCGAAAGAAGAGCCCGCAGCTGCAGTGACGTCACTAGGGTTGATGTCACCAGGTGCGGTATAACATGGTGTCACCCCCCTTCCACCAACTTTAGTCGCCCCTCAGTACAGACCCCCCCTCCACTAAGTATAGACCCCCCTTCGTCAGTGCAGCCCCCCACTAAGTATAAACCCCTCTCTCAGTACAGACCCCCCTTCATCAGTATAGACCCCCCAGGACAAACCACCCCCCCTCCATTAGTAGACCCCCACCAGGACAACCCCCCCTCCATTAGTACAGATCCCCCCAGGACAAAGCCCCCTCCATTAGTACAGACCCCCAGGACAAACCCCCCCTCTATTAGTACAGACCCCCCAGGACAAACCCCCTCCATTAGTACAGACCCCCCAGGAGAACCCCCCCTCCACTAGTACAGACCCCCACAGGACAAATCCCCCCTTCATTAGTACAGACCCCCAGGACAAACCCCCCTCTATTAGTACAGACCCCCAGGACAAACCCCCTCCATTAGTACAGACCCCCCCAGGAGAACCCCCCTCCACTAGTACAGACCCCCACAGGACAAATCCCTCCTTCATTAGTATAGACCCCCCACCAGGACAAACCCCCCTTCATTAATACAGACCCCCCCAGGACACCCCCCCTCCATTAGTACAGACCCCCCGGACAAACACCCCCCCTCCATTAGTATAGACCTCCCCAGGAGAAATCCCCCCTCCATTAGTACAGACCCCCCCAGGGCAAATCCCCTCTCCATTAGTACAGACCCCCCAGGAGAAACCCCCCTCCATTAGTACAGACCCCCCCAGGACAAATCCCCCCTCCATTAGTACAGACCCCCCGGACAAATCCCCTCTCCATTAGTACAGACCCCCCAGGAGAAACCCCCCTCCATTAGTACAGACCCCCCAGGATAAATCCCCTATTCATTAGTACAGACCCCCCAGGACAACCCCCCCTTCATTAGTACAGACCCCCCAGGAGAACCCCCCTCCACTAGTACAGACCCCCACAGGACAAATCCCTCCTTCATTAGTACAGACCCCCCAGGATAAATCCCCTATTCATTAGTACAGACCCCCCAGGACAACCCCCCCTTCATTAGTACAGACCCCCCAGGAGAACCCCCCTCCACTAGTACAGACCCCCACAGGACAAATCCCTCCTTCATTAGTACAGACCCCCCACCAGGACAAACCCCCCTCCATTAGTACAGACCCCCCAGGACACCCCCCTCCATTAGTATAGACCCCCCAGGACAAATCCCCCCTCCATTAGTACAGACCCCCCAGGACAAATCCCCTCTCCATTAGTACAGACCCCCCAGGAGAAACCCCCCTCCATTAGTACAGACCCCCCAGGACAAATCCCCCTCCATTAGAAAAGACCCCCCAGGACAAATCCCCTCTCCATTAGTACAGACCCCCCAGGAGAAACCCCCCTCCTTTAGTACAGACCCCCCAGGATAAATCCCCCATTCATTAGTACAGACCCCCCAGGACAACCCCCCCTTCATTAGTACAGACCCCCCAGGACAACCCCCCTTTCATTAGTACAGACCCCAAAGGACAACCCCCTTCCATTAGTACAGACTCCCCAGGACAACCCCCCCATTAGTACAGACCCCCCCAAGGACAACCCCCCCATTAGTACAGACCCCCCAGGACAACCCCCCCATTAGTATAGACCCCCCCAGGACAACCCCCCCATTAGTACAGACCCTCCCCAGGACAACCCCCCATTAGTACAGACCCCCAAGGACAAACCCCCCTCAATTAGTACAGACCCCCAGGGACAAACCTCCCTCTATCAGTACAGACACATTAACACTCGAGCGGCAGCTAGAGAGGACAGTGTGCAGCCGCACCGCCTGGGTGAAGAGCAGATCGAGACAGCCAGGCAGCAGCTCAGGTGGGAGTGAGAGCGAGGCAGAGGAGGAGTGAACCTGTGTCAGGCTGCAGGCACGGGCCGCCCCCCCCCAGCGAAGTCACTGCCGGCTGATCTTTCTCAACACAGAGACCAGCCGCTCCGATCTCCGGCGGCTGCTCTCCTCTGACAGGAGGAGGAGGGAGGGATGACGGGCTCTAGCAGTGTAAAGCACAGTGGCCGCTCCGCGGCGGTGACCTGCGGACAGAGCTACTTCTGCACACGGAGGGGAGGAGGGAGGGGAGCACTCTGGCGCTTCAGCGCCCCCACCTCTCTGGCACCTGGGTGCACTGCACCCCGTGCACCCGCCTGGGATCGGCCCTGCAAACCACCCCCCCTCCATTAGTAGACCCCCACCAGGACAACCCCCCTCCATTAGTACAGATCCCCTCAGGACAAAGCCCCCTCCATTAGTACAGACCCCCAGGGCAAACCCCCGCTCTATTAGTACAGACCCCCCAGGACAAACCCCCTCCATTAGTACAGACCCCCCAGGAGAACCCCCCTCCACTAGTACAGACCCCCACAGGACAAATCCCCCCTTCATTAGTACAGACCCCCCAGGACAAACCCCCCTCTATTAGTACAGACCCCCCAGAACAAACCCCCTCCATTAGTACAGACCCCCCAGGATAAATCCCCTATTCATTAGTACAGACCCCCCAGGACAACCCCCCCTTCATTAGTACAGACCCCCCCAGGACAACCCCCCTTCATTAGTACAGACCCCCCAGGAGAACCCCCTCCACTAGTACAGACCCCCACAGGACAAATCCTTACTTCATTAGTACAGACCCCCCACCAGGACAAACCCCCTCCATTAGTACAGACCCCCCCAGGACACCCCCTCCATTAGTACAGACCCCCCGGACAAACATCCCCCCTCCATTAGTACAGACCCCCCCAGGACAAATCCCCCCTCCATTAGTACAGACCCCCCGGACAAATCCCCTCTCCATTAGTACAGACCCCCCAGGAGAAACCCCCCTCCATTAGTACAGATCCCCCAGGATAAATCCCCCCTTCATTAGTACAGACCCCCCAGGACAACCCCCCTTCATTAGTACAGACCCCCCCAGGACAACCCCCCCTTCATTAGTACAGACCCCCCCAGGACAACCCCCCTTCATTAGTACAGACCCCAAAGGACAACCCCCTTCCATTAGTACAGACCCCCAGGACAAATCCCTCCATTAGTACAGACCCCCCCAGGACAAACCCCCCCTCCATTAGTACAGACCCCCAGGACAAATCCCTCCATTAGTACAGACCCCCAGGACAACCCCCCTCCATTAGTACAGACCCCCCAGGACAACTCCCTCTCCATTAGTACAAACCCCCCCAGGACAACCCCCCCATTAGTACAGACCCCCCAAGGACAACCCCCCCATTAGTACAGACCCCCCAGGAAAGCCCCCCCATTAGTATAGACCCCCCCCAGGACAACCCCCCATTAGTACAGACCCTCCCCAGGACAACCCCCCATTAGTACAGACCCCCAATGACAAACCCCCCTCAATTAGTACAGACCCCCAGGGACAAACCTCCCTCTATCAGTACAGACACATTAACACTGGAGCGGCAGCTAGAGAGGACAGTGTGCAGCCGCACCACCTGGGTGAAGAGCAGATTGAGACAGCCAGGCAGCAGCTCAGGTGGGAGTGAGAGCGAGGCAGAGGAGGAGAGAACCTGTGTCAGGCTGCAAGCACGGGCCACCCCCCCTCCCCAGTGAAGTCACTGCCGGCTGGTCTTTCTCAACACAAAGACCAGCCGCTCCGATCTCCGGCGGCTGCTCTCCTCTGACAGGAGGAGGAGGGAGGGGGGGCGGGCTCTAGCAGTGTAAAGCACAGTGGCCGCTCCGCGGCGGTGACCTGCGGACAGAGCTACTTTTGCACACGGAGGGGAGGAGGGAGGGGAGCACTCTGGTGCTTCAGTGCCCCCACCTCTCTGGCGCCTGGGTGCACTGCACCCCGTGCACCCGCCTGGGATCGGCCCTGTATGGGCCTATTTCATCACATAGACATCATTCTAGAAGCTTCTAAAAATTTTGTACGATTTGGTTGGTTCGTCTATGATGAGTCATTTAGACAGAAATTAGCAGTGCACAAAACCTTCCATGGGGAAGTAAAGACATTAGCTAATTGCTAAATCTTTTAATGCCACAAAAACCTCAATTGGTGCGTCCTCAGACTTTGCCAGTTAACAGTAATGCCCTGTACACACGGTCGGATTTTCTGATGGAAAAAGTGCGATCAGATTGTGTTGTCGGAGATTCCGATCGTGTGTGGGCTCCATCTGACTTTTTGTATCGGAATTTCCGACACACAAAGTTTGAGAGCAGGATATAAAATTTTCCAACAACAAAATCTGACCGTTTAAATTCCGATCGTGTGTACACAAATCCGACGCACAAACTGCCACTCGTGCTCAGAATAAATTAAGAGACTAAAGCTATTGGCTACTGCCCCGTTTATAGTCCCGACGTACGTGTTTTACGTCACCGCGTTCAGAACGATCGGATTTTCCGACAACTTTGTGTAACTGTGTGAATGCAAGACAAGTTTGGCCCAAAATTAGTCGGAAAAAAAGTCCTTATTTTCATATACGCATGTCCTCAGATATGAAGGAAGACATGATTGTGTGGATACAATTTTTGACACACTTTAATGGAAGAACCATATTGCAGCATGAATTTATTTCAGATAAAGAATTTTGCTTAGCAACTGACTTCTGGGTCAGTAGGTTTTGCTGCAATATGGAAAATCATTGGTGTGCAAAAAAATTGCCTTTACGGTGGAAACATCTTGGTTTATTAAAAAATAGCATTTTATTAGAACTATTCCCAATTGCAGTAGCTATAAAATTTGGTGGAAATATTTTAGTAACCATTAGTACAGATAATAAGGGAGTAATGTTCTCTATTAATTGTTTATCATCTAAATCGCCTCCAGTCACGAAACTACTAAGTACACGGGTAACAGTCAGCTTTTAATGAAGATATGGCACTTTCATTTCTTAATAGTCTGATGGAAAATACATTTTCGTGGTCATATATTAACAAAATATTATGTGGAGTTTCATTTTTTCTTAAGTTATTATGGATTTCTTTCACTATTTAGTTTTTTTTCATGTGTCAAGCAATGAAAGGTTATAGAAAAGCAAAATTTTCAGTCTATGACAAACACCCAATTTCCTCAAAGTTATTAGAAAAAATCTGTTTAAGTACAGACAATACTTGTTTTTCCAAATTTGAGGCTTGTTTGTCCAAAGTGGCTTTTTCAATATGTTTTTTCGCAGCCATGAGAATTTCTGAATTAGTACCACACAAAGAGAAAGGCTCAAATGGCTTTCAGTTTGCAGCAGTGGAAAATAGTGACCATTGCTTTAGAATTTTATTGAAAAGATTAAAAACGGATCAATTAGGCAAAGGTTCATGGATTACTTTATATAATTGTAATAATCCAGTAATTTGCCCATTTCAACTTTTAAATAAGTATCTTAGTGTGCGACCTTATGATCAGGAATTATTATTTCTACATGAGAATAATTTACCATTGACCAAATTTCAATTCAGTAGAGTATTGGAAAAATGTCTATGAGTTCTTAAATTAGACAAACTTCCGCTGTCCTGCCATTTGTTTGGAATTGGTGCTGCAAAGGAAGCTGCTAAACTTGGGTTGGATAAGGATAAGATCAAACAAATTTGCAGATGGAAATCAAATGCTTATACTTCCTATGTTAAGCCTAATGTCCAATTTTGACTTTCAGGTACTCCAAAAATTATAAGTATCATAGGACACTCCTTTGTGTTCTGGGCCCATAAGAGAGCATTGTAAAGGGTTTACGGAGAGGATTTGGATTTGGATCCGGACATTTTTCAAATTTATTGGTTTGGTAAGCGAGGGATGGTATGGGGGGAATTGATGTCAATATTGGGAAGATTGACTTATGGATGGCCTTTACCTCATGTTTTGATTATACATATGGGAGGTAACGATATTGGCAAATTAAAAACTTTGAATCTATTATTTCAAATTTGGTTGGCCATTCAGAAGGTAAAGTCTGCATCTCCCAAGGCTGTCAATGTTTTCTCCGAAATAGTTCCTCGCTTAGTCTGGTTACAAGGGGATATGTTTTCTGTTTTTGAAAAAATTAGGAAGCACAGTATTTATTCAATGACTGTCTAGAAAAGAAATTTAGCTGCTTGCTGTCCCAATCATTTCCCAAATCCTAGTATATTGTTTTCGCTACGATGCCCATCCAAGAGTCTTTTAAAACTATCCATAGCTCCTGCTGACACCAGAGATTGTGGAAGAGAGTTCTACATTCTTACCGCCTTGACAGTGAAAAACGGTTTAAGGTTTAATGCTTCTCTTCCAGTCTCATTGTGTGGCCCCGTGTTCTCTTACACTCCCTGGGACTGAAAAGTCTCATACTTACACTAGGTTCACCGTTAATATATTTGTATGAAGCTAACATCTCCTCTCAAGCATCTCTTTTCCAGGGAGAATAGCGTTTCTTCTCCAGGGAGAACTTTTGCTTGCATATAATTGGATGTCGGAAGTCAGCAGAGCTTCTGCTCATTTACTAAGGTCTGTAGCAACTGCACTTTGCAAAGTGCACAGTGTATTTGCCTTTAGTAAATCAACCCTATTGCGCTGCAATAAGAAAATGCAAACTTTTCTGCAATCTCCTGAAACCAACCTCAAACCAAGCTGCCATATAAATATCTGAATAATATTTAAAAAAAGATATACAACACACAGCGCTATGCACTAAGTAAATAATCTTGAAAAGAAACCACTACCCCCAGGTTATTCTCTTCCCACTTTTCTAGCCATTACTGGATTGTACCAATGCCCCAAACCTTTATGTAAGACCTGTCGGTTTGTGAAAAATGGTCAGAAGGACTTCTGTGTAAAAGGTAAAACATATCCTATTAAGGGAATACACACATGCTCCTCTGACCACGTGATCTACTGCCTAACATGCCCCTGTGGTCTTTTCTATGTGGGGCGAACTATTAGGCCATTATGAAAGAGATTTGGTGAACACTGTCGCTTTATTACTGAGGGACTGGATATCCATAGTGTCTCTAGGCACTACCTCGAATACCATAACAAATCAACCAATGGTCCAAAGGTTTGGGTTATCGAGGCGATGCCTAGAGACCCCCCCCCAGCTGAGTATTTTTGAATGCTTTGTCACAGAAAGATGTACTGGATTTTCTCTTTGAATGTTTTGGCTACTGGAGGGTTAAGTGAGGATTTTGAATTTAGTGTCATACTTTAGAACCTTATCTCACTCACTATATCATCTTCATCCTCACATGTACACTCATATCATAGTGTCTTTGTTTTCCTCATGTATGTCCTCCATTGAACAATAATACCCCATCTCATTATGGGGTGTGTATATGTATATATGTGTGTGTTTTTTTCCACAGACGTACGTGTAAGCATTTCTTGCATGTATTTGTGTGTATGCATGTACAGATGCACTGCACACATTTATGTCTTTTTTCCTATATGCGTGCACTGCCTCGACATACTTATGCATGTGTGTGTGTATATGTGTGTATACGTGTATATACATGTATACACACATGTTTTGCCTGTTATGCCCTGTACACACGGTCGGATTTTCCAATGGAAAATGTGTGATAGGACCTTGTTGTCGGAAATTCCGCCCGTGTGTGGGCTCCATCAAACATTTTCCATCGGAATTTCCGACACACAAAGTTTGAGAGCTTGCTATAAAATTTTCCGACAACAAAATCCTTTGTCGGAAATTCCAATCGTGTGTACACAAATCCGACGCACAAAGTGCCACGCATGCTCAGAATAAATTAAGAGATGAAAGCTATTGGCTACTGCCACGTTTATAGTCCCGACTTATGTGTTTTACGTCACCGCGTTTAGAATGATCAGATTTTCCGACAACTTTGTGTGACCGTGTGTATGCAAGACAAGTTTCAGCCAACATCCGTCGGAAAAAATCCATGGATTTTGTTATCGGAATGTCCGATCAATGTCCGACCGTGTGTACAGGGCATTACCCTTACTACATTGTTCCTAATGTTTGATTATTTGATCGATTTCCAAACAATTTATATTTTATCTCCCATATACATATTTTTTAACATAATTTTTTTTTCCAGTCTCTATCACTTACTTTAGTGTTTTTTATATAATATGACATTGATCCCCTTTTTTTTGTATATTGCATATGCTATTAGGGAGCAATGTGCAAGCTGGCTTCTGTGTCCCATTCTACATCCATATGTCAGTTTCACTGGCAGCCAGAGCTTCGTATTCCTCCTTTATGTCTATTTTGTGATGTCCTGCTTTGTCTTGTTATACTTGTTTTCCCTCCCTGTGTAAAGAATACATCTTGTGTTTTCCTGCGCTTCTATGTGCAGCTATCTATGTCCATAAAGCACAATATATTTTAATCCTGGGATAATGCTGCACTATTCGCCTCCTCCACTCCCGCCCATAGTCCCACCCACAGCCCGCCCACAGATTATAAGAAGCTATGCTTCTGATAACCCGTAGTCATTGGCTTGAAGGAGGAACCAATCAGCAGTTCCGAAGCGCGTGCCATTTTAAAACCTACTTCCCGTTTGCGGTCCTCGCTGGTTGTCATCCCCTCCCGCTGATGTCACTTTCGGGATTCATGTTTCACACTGACTCTGACAGCACGATTGCTCCACCAGTGCTTACAGAGCTTGTGGCTTCCATCTGCTGGTCACCCTGGGATCTTCTGCTGCTGCATATCGACACCCCTGGAAACCTATAACACACTGGGACCTTCCTGATGCCGGATCACCTGCCTTAAAAACATGTGAAATGCTCCTTTCATTCTTATATCCTGTAAGTGTTTTTAATCCTTTTTGGGGATATTAAACGTTTTAATTCTGCACTTAGAGGTGCCTTTTCTTCTGTTTGTCTTGTACTAGAAATTGCTCCCCTCTTTGAGTGCTGCCCTAAGTGTTTGAAGACCTCATCATTTGAATACCTCTACTCAATATAGACATTATCTGCCTGGTCCTGCTATTCAGAGCACCCTTTTATACACTCTTTACCTGAACATTAATAATAAATATATAAAACTTAATAAGTGTCAAAACCAAAAAAACATGTACATAAAGTCTATATGAACACTACACTTCACTAATTAAAAAATAGTGAAGTTTCCATATAAGTGCATCCAATATTAAAGTCCAATGTGTCAAAAAAAAACCCATGATCAATATCAGCCATGTGCATACAAAGAAACAATTTCCCAATCAATAATTCTTCTGGTAATAATGAAATGTAATAGTGAACTTCCTCCTAATGCATACACCCATGGGTGCTCACCCTAGTGCTAAAACCAGTTGCTCTCCTTCTATCCAAACCTCAAAATATTAAAGAGGTCAAATGGGCTTGTATCCTTTTAAGGGAAGATAAGGACACCAACGCAGCCTTCTCAGCAATCCCTTAGAGCCATCCAAGTCAAACATGAAAGTCTAAAACTCATTGTCTTGTGTTTTGCAGCATTTTCAATAACAGGGAAGTAATGTCTTGCTGCTAAATTTGGGTAGGGAGTGACACATACCAAGCATACATTCGAACCTTAAGGTAAGAGCTCATTCACACAGGGGCAACTTTGGATCCGACTTCAAGTCACCCCAAGTCACCCCTAGTCACCTCAAGTCGCGCTACATAAAAAAAATCATTGTAAGTGAATGGATTCGTCTTAATGCACACTACTGCAGTCACTCCGAATTCAGAAAGGGTTCCTGTACTCTTTCAATCCGACTTCTAGGTGACTTGTACCCATTGATTTCAATGGAAGTCACCTCCAAGTCGGATGACCGTTCATAGTGAGGCAATTTTACAGGAAAAAGAAAAGAATTTATCCAGAAAGAGCGACCGCGATATGCCATCACCGAGCTGGCTCACTCCTCGGGAAAGTAAAATGTGTTTTTTCCATTCCCAATAAGTGACAAGCAATACTGACATGTGTTTGGTATGAATCATGAAGGGGAACTCAACGACAAATTTTGAATAGAAAACCGGCATAGGTTCCCCTCCAAGAGCATACCAGGCCCTTAGGTCTGGTATGGATTTTAAGGGGAACCCCCATGCCAAAAAAACAGTGTGGGGGTCCCCCCAAAATCCATACCAGACCCCTATCCGAGTACGCAGCCTGGCCAGACAGGAAAGTGGGTGGGGACCCTCCTGAACCGTTCCAGGCCGCATGCCCTCAACATGGGGGGTTGGGTGCTTTGGGGAAGGGGGGCGCCGTGCGCCCCCCCACTGCAAAGCACCTTGTCCCCATGTTGATGAGGACAAGGGCCTCTTCCCGACAACCCTGCCCGTTGGTTGTCGGGGTCTGCGGGCGGATGGCTTATCGGAATCCTGGGGCCCCCTTTAATAAGGGGGCCCCCAGATCCCGGCCCCATACCCTATGTGAATGAGTATGGGGTACATTGTACCCCTACCCATTCACATGGGGGAAAATAGTGTCAAGAAAAAAACACACTACACAGATTTTTAAAGTAATTTATTAGGCAGATCCGGGGTCTTCTTCCGACTTCGGGGGGTCTCTTCCAACTTCTCCGCTCTCTCCGGCCTCTTCTCCCAGTGTCCGGTTCTTCTCCCGCTCTCTGGTTCTTCTTCCGCTCTCTGGTTCTTCTGCCGGGCTCCTCCGCTATCTTCTGCTCTTTTGCCACTCTTTTGCTAGCGGTGGCCCAGTCTTCTTCGTCGTCTTCTTCCCTCTTCTCTTCTTCCAATGTTGACACGACACTCTTTCCCGCTGTAATGCTGTGTACGCGGTGCGCAACAACTTATATAGGCATGGGGCGTGGTCACCGAGTGATGTCACCTGGTCGCCACGCCCCTTATGACATCACAGTCCCGGAGCATGATGGGACTGTGACATCATAAGGGGCAGCGTCGTGTCAACATCAGAAGAAGAGAAGAGGGAAGAAGACGACGGAGAAGACCAGGCCACCGCTAGCAAAAGAGCGGTAAAAGAGCAGAAGATAGTGGAGGAGCCTGGCAGAAGAACCGGAGAGCGGGAGAAGAACCGGAGAGTGGGAGAAGAACCGGACATTGAGAGAAGAGGCCGGAGAGAGCGGAGAAGTCTGAAGAGACTTCCGAAGTCGGAAGAAAACCCCGGAGCTGCCTAATAAATAACTTTAAAAACCTGTGTAGTGTGTATTTTTATTGACACTTTTCCCCCCAGGTGAATGGGTAGGGATACGATGTACCCCATACTCATTCACATAGGGTGGGGGGCTGGGATCTGGGGCCCCCTTATTAAAGGGGACTCCCAGATTCCAATAAGCCCCCCGCCCGCAGACCGATAAGCCCCCCGCCCGCAGACCCCAACAACCAACGGCCAGGGTTGTCGGGAAGAGGCCCTTGTCTTCATCAACATGGGGACAAGGTGCTTTGGGGTGGGGGGGACGCAGGGCACCCCCTTCCCCAAAGCACCCACCCCCCATGTTGAGGGCATGCGGTCTGGTACGGTTCAGGAGGGGGGTGCTCACTCATCCCCGCCCCCCTTCCTGACCGCCCGGGCTGCATGCTCGGATAAGGGTCTGGTATGGATTTTGGGGTGACCCCTTAACATCCATACCAGACCTAAGAGTCTGGTATGTTCAGCTCCCTGTCCTGGAGGCGACTTCAAGTCGTGTTGTAAGTCGTGCTGAAGTCGCCCCAAGTCACGCTGTGATTCATACTCAAGTCGTGTCCAAGTTGCCTCCCAAAGACACGCTGGAAGTCGTGTTGCCCCTGTGTGAATGGGTTCTAAGTGTTCTCTCTACATATTTTAGTGATCCTGAAGCTAGCAAGTTCTTGCCAATGACAGGATTGCAAGTGTGATATCAACCTTGGCGTATCTTAAGTAGGATCAGCACATTCCCCAAAGTGTAATTTTGAAAAAAAAAATTTTTAAATCTTATTGTGTGCATACCCCTTGAAGCTGATCATACACATTGCAATTGTATTATAATAGATCTATCACAAACTATATGGTACAAAGGCCTGCCTGATGACATGCAAATTGAATAGCTTGTTTAGATATCCTCCCTCAAAACATACTATAGTTCTGGTACTCTTAAAAGAGATTGTACAGATTGTGCTATAAAATTGTAATGTCCTTAGTCATCTTTAGATTTTCTAGCTACTCTGTAGTGAGAGGACCTCCTTGATAGGATAGAAAATGAAATTATTGTTATATATGTCTCATCTCAGCTGTATGCAGTTGTCGATAATTCTAAAGGAAATTGTAAGTGAGAGCAAAAATAAGAAGCCAAGTTGCTGAAAAAAGCCACGATATAGAGCAGGGCTTCTCAACCAGGATTCCATGGATTCCTAGGGTTTCTCCAGAGGTATCTGGGGGTAATGAGAAAATTCCGACTCTCAGATAAATTGTTACTGACACCATTGATCTTATTAGTAATCTGTAAGGGGGTAATTCTTCTCAATGACCACAAGCATAAGTAGCATTTTTCTCACTGACTATCACATTAATGTATCATGAGTTGTAGATATAGTAATTTTTAGCAGGGATTCCCTGACGCTAGAAATTAATTTAAAATGTTTCTCTTTGTTGAAAAGGTTGAGAAAGGCTGATATAGAGAAACAGCCAAGTTCATCATGTTAACCACTTTCTGCCCGCACTATAGCTGAAAGACAGCTACAGCGCAGGCTTACTTTGCTGGTTGGGTGCACATGGACGTCCTCCTGTGATCACCTTTAGACACAGTTGATCACAGATCAGGGGAAAAGGGCCAATCACAGCAGCCTTTTACCATCTGATCAGCTGTCAGCCAGTAACAGCTGATCACAGGATGTAAACACAAGCTGGTTATCAGCATTTCTTTCCTGACGCTGACAGCATCAGGAAAGAAGAAGAGAGCAGATAACTGGCTTGTGTTAAATGGGCACCGGCACTTATAATCAGGGCACTGATCAGTGTCCTGATTATGAGTGCAGTCCCAACAGTGCCCACCAGTGCTGCCACCAGTTAGTGCCCACCAGTGCTGCCAATCAGTACCCACCAGTGCTGCCAATCAGTGCCCACCAGTCAGGGGTGGACTGACAACTCATGGGGCCCCCGGGCAATAGGAGATTATGGGGCCCCCAGGCAATCAGAGACTATGGGGCCACACAGTATGCATACACACAGTATACAATCACACAGTATACACATACATGTACACACAGTATACACAGACATGTTTCTATTTGCTGAGAAGGTACTGGAGAGGTGGGGCAGCTATAATCTCCCTATTTTTAGACCAAAAGGATGTCGGTAAGGGACATTTCAGAGACAGATGTAAGAAAAAAACACAGATTTTGACATACTGTCCCTGGTTTTACTGAGGCTGGCAACCCTGATGGGGCCCCCTAGTGGCCCAGGGCCCTCGGACAGTGCCCGAGTGGCTCAATGGTCAGTCCGCCCCTGCCAAAAGTGCAACCTATCAGTGCCCATCAGTGCTAACAATTAGTGCCTTTCAGTGGCTCCTTATCAGAGTCACCTATCAGTGCTGCCTATCATTGCCCATCAGTGCCACCTACCAGTGCCTATCAGTGCCTGTCAGTGCTAATCAGTGCCCATCAGTGCCACCTATCAGTGCTCATCAGTGCTGCCTATTGGTGCTGCCTATCAGTGCCACCTCTCAGTGCCCTTCAGTGCCGCCTATCAGAGCCAATCAGTGCCACCTATCAGTGCCCATCAGTGCAGCCTCATCAGTGCCTCCTCATCAGTGCCCATCAGTGCAGCCTATCAGTGCCCATCAGTGCAGCCTCATCAGCGTACATCAGTGAAGGAGAAAAATTACCTGTTTACAAAATTTTATAACAGACTATGAAATTTTTTTTCCAAATTTCAATCTGTTTTCCTTTGTTTAGCAAAAAAAAAACAGTGGTGAATAAATACCAACCAAAAGAAACCTCTATCTGTGTGAAAAAAATGATAGAAAATTCATATGGGTACAGATGAGGGTCTGGTATAGATGTTATTGGGGTCACACACACAAAAAAAAGAACTTGGGGTTTCCTAATAAAATATCTTTGATGAGGGTCTGGTATAGAAATAAAGGGGCATGACTTCACAGTTCTCATTCAAAGTGTGCTGTGTGAAAGGGCCCATTGCATTCTATATTGATGCACACAGAAACGATATGCCGTATGCTGCAGTGCTTTGTGTTTTTTAAGCCTGTATGAATGATCCCTAATTCGCCTGCCATGAGCAATGTCTCTTTAACAGCTTGATTACAGCAGCAGATATTAGAAGAGCAGTGGTGGTGGCCAACAGAGTTCATGCACACTGTGCAATGTTTACATACTGTATTTACATCATGTGATAGAGACCAAAATACAGTCTCAGATGCAGATTTGTACTATTTATATTATGCTGCTGATTGCAGAGCAACATTACACTGCCAGGCACAACTGTGTGAAAGGGCCCGTTGCATTCTATATTGATGCACACAGCAGCATAATATAAATAATACAAATCTGCATCTGAGACTGTATTTTGGTCTCTATCACATGATGTAAATACAGTATGTAAACATTGCACAGTGTGCATGAACTCTGTTGGCCACCACCACTGCTCTTCTAATATCTGCTGCTGTAATCAGCAGCAGATATTGCTGCTGCTGATTACACGCTATCAATGTATACATTCTGGCACTGAATAAGTTATTCAGCAGAGCATGCACAGAATGACCTTGGCCAGCATTCACAATAAGCCAAGATCATTCTGCACATGCACCACTACCGCATGAATGACTCATTCAAGCCCGAAACATACATCATTAGTATATAATCAGGGGCAGCACTGCTGGCCACAGATTGTTGATATTTACATGTCCCTTCATCTATACAAAACCCTTATCCTAGATGAGGGTCTGGTATAGATGTTAATGGGGGTCGCACACACAAAAAAAGAACTTGGGGTTTTCTAATAAAATATCTTTGATGGGGGTCTGGTAAAGATCTCAAGGGGCAAAAAAAAACAGCATAGGTTCCTGCTAAATTCCATACCAAACTGTTAGGGTCCTGTATACATGTTAAGGGGGAACTCCAAGCCAAGAAAAGAGGAAAAAATCTATAGCAGACCCTTTTCCAAGCATGCTGTCTGGCTAGCCAGGAAAGGAGAGATGAGTGTGTGACCCTCCTCCTGAACCATACCATAATCAATCACAATGAACGATGCTTGCTGACCTACTGACAAAAAATCCATCTGCTGATACAATCCACTCCTGACAACTGCTCATAAACAAAGGGGTGGGGTCTCTAGGGTGACATCATTGACCAAACATTCTGGTACAGGATTTGGGGGAGGCAGGCTCTACGCTTTTTTTTTAATTTTTGCACGAGGTCCCATTTGAAACCCATACCCGACCTAAAGGGCCTTGTATGAATTAATGGGGGAGACCCCATGCTGTTTTTTTTTACACTATTACCACCCATTTGTTCACATTAATTTGTCAGGTGGAAAACCCTGGCTCTTTTAGTCTGTCAGAGATTGTTGGGGGTGCCATTCAGACTGTATAGAGATTCATGTGGATCGCAAATCTTCAGAAATCAGTGCAGATACTTTCTGAGTATCTTGGCCTGATCTTAGTCATGGGCCTATCCAAGGTTTTCCTCCTTCTAGGGAAACTCCAGTCTCCTCATCCCCATGTTTGGATACTGTAGTCCAGGAGGCAACAGGCCATATGTTTTTTGCATGAGGATATGGATCGTAAAAGAGACCCCATAAAAAATGAGGTGGGGTCCCCCCCCCAATTATGCAAATCCATCATAAATCACATCATCAAGCAATACAGATCCACATCAAGCAAGATGAACAAAGGCCACCAAAAAGGGAAAAAGATAAAACACGCCTACATGTCCATATCTGGTAAATTATGCCATTGGTATACATTATCCATTCTGCTGCCAGCTAGGGAGCTGTCATTCACAACAACCAGTCTTTGAGAGTGGATCATGTCAATGGCTGTTGTGTTTTTTTCCTATAGTGGGGACAGTGGGTGTCATATATCATGAATGACATGGATCTACATTGGAAATAAAGAAGTTTTAATGATATTTTTAATTACCTTTTAAAAAGTCAGTTTTAGAAAGTAAATACATTATAAAGCTGAGTATTTTTCATTTTAACTAGAGAAAAATAACAAAAACTGTACAAAACAAATAAAGTTTAGAAATAAACAGTAGAAAAAAATAAAACATCAGCAAACAAATAAATAAATAAATAAATAAAAGCTACGGGAAAGGGGTATGAAGGAAATTATAGGGGATTAAATGACATATTTTAAACACTTGCAGGTTTGCTGGCACTGACATTCTATGCATATCTCATTACAATTCCTTGATAAGTACTAAAGCACTAAGCAAAATGCATTGTCTGTTGTACCATTGCAACAATTTATTTATGAATGCAGCCTATTTGTAGGCTCCACTTATACAAGAGCCAGTGCTGAAACAAAGAAATAGATCCAGATGTCAGTCAGTTCCTGCGATTATATCAGGAAGAACAGGCAAAGCAGCAGTAGAGGCCCGGATTGCAATGCAGAGTGCCCACACTGTAAATAAAAATTTAGAGATCTGGGCAGTGGATATAAAACAAAAGTTTGACGGCTGGCAACCTTAGTTGTGCATTGCAAACATATGATATAATATAATCAATTCTTTATTCTAACTGTAAGAAAACTTTTAATCACAAACTTCTCAACATTTTATACTATTTTGTGTTGAACTTCTCTCTCTCTATATGAAAGCAAAGTGAGTAAACGATTGAGAATAATTTGTAGCCAGGGTCGTGTTTTTAATGTGCTATCATTTGGCAAAAATGTCTGTTATTCACCAAAATAACAATGAACTGTGTGTTTTTAAAAACTTAAAACACTAAGTTTTGTTATCAGTGTTATCATCTTTTGCAATGGACTACATGATTGCAGACAAATATTTGATTTCCTTATGCAACTTGTTTCTATAAAATCTAAGCATTATATGTGATTGAGAAAACTGTAACAGATGAATTGTACGCAGGTGCTTGTGGGGTATCATTGAATGTATTTCTGTTGTTGTATTCATTCAGACAGTTACAGGCTGCCCAGGATGGGAAGGGGTTAACTATGTCTAGACTCCTTCCCAGCCTTTCTGAGTCCTGCCCCCTGCAGCAAGCAACATAAATACCAGGGGAAGTTTCAGAGCCCCTCTCTCTTCCACATAGGATTTACAAAGGAAGAATTGCTGCAACATGTTATACTACTGGAGCACACGACCCCTTCTGGGTCACCCTGCTGGGATTCTTCATGGACTAGGGACATACTGCTAGGCCCTGGGCTCCACTTTTAAAATCAGATGGCCAGACGATTTTTGCAATTATTACATTGCTTTTATATTTTTCCCTTACACCTTTCAGAGTTTGTAAAAGACCCACTAAAACATATATTTTCTGAAAGCACATGACCAGTAGAATAAAAAGAAGGTGCTACTAATTTTTGTAAAGCCCTGTGATATTTGCGGAAATGTTTATCAAAACGATAATTTTAGTACAAACACACTAAAATCATTATTAGCAGATACAAACAGAGCAAATTTGACAAAATTCCTGCTAAATTCCTACTAAATATAAAAGCTTAACCTGTATTGAGTTAATAAATAACATATTTTTGTAAATTTTAAATTGCACCTTTTTGCAAAATGGTGAAAATCAAACGTACGCAAAAATGTAAATAACCAAATTTCTCAAAAAATCTGGAGGTTTTCAATTTTCACTTACAGCTTCCAGAGTTTGTAAAAGACCCCCCAAACCATACATTTTCTAAAAGCACATGACCAGTAGAATAAAAAGAAGGTGCTACTGATTTCTAAAGCTCCACAATATTTGCACAAAAGTTTATCAAAACAATATTTTCACTACAAATACACTAAAATCATTATTAGCAGATACAAACACAGAAAATTTTACAAAATTCCTGCTAAATGTCTACTAAGTATAAAAGCTTAAAATGTATTGAGTTAATAAACAACAATTTTTTGTCAATTTTAAATTGTGATTTTTTTGCAAAATGACGAAAATTTAACAAATACAAAAATGTGCATAACCACATTTCTCTAATAATCTGGAGGCTTTCATTTTTCCCTTACAGCTTCCAGAATTTGTAAAAGACCCTTCAAACCATATATTTTCTGAAAGCACATGGCGAGTAGGATAAAAAGAAGGTGCTACTGACTTTTTAGGCCCCGCGATATTTGCACAAATGTTTATCAAATTCCTAGTTTCACAAAAAAAAAGCCTTATTTGCACAAAAAAACACAACATAATTTTCCTACTAAACTCCTACTAAGGCCTCTTTCAATGTGATGTTCTAAAGCATACACCCATGAAGGGCCGTGTTTAACCACACACGAATGCAAAGATATTCTGTTCATTCCTGTGCAAGTAGTCCTATTCATGTCAACTGGGACGCAGCAGCTGCAAAGAAGACAGATCTGACATCTGTGTAGGTGTAGGTGCATGGCCCCATATGCAGACAGTGTGGACATACATCCAAAAAGATATCAAGTTGGGAGCAGTGGCTGTCTCGATGCAGCCACTGCGTACCAATTGATATGGATGGGACTGCCTGCATAGGGATGCACAAAACACTTGTGCAGCTAAACATGGCCTCACTGTAGTATGCCCCACGTGGACGAGGCCTTAGGCCTTGCTTAGACTTGCAGTTGAGCTGCATTTTTGCTGCCTGCCCCCGTTAAGCTGCAATAAGCAGTGGACAGAGTGCTGATGCTGTGATGCTTCGAGCGTGTGGCAAAGTTGTCCCAAGTTGTAGCAATACTGTCCACCGAACACACCACATTCATTTCAACAGGGAAACACCGCAAGCGCCCCACAACCTTGTGCAATGCATGTTGGTAAAATGGGGTAAAACAGGAAGTGAGGAGGCCACATTGCTTACTCACCATCTATCAGTAGCCACTGGAGCACAACTTGAACATGAATTTTACATCAGAGGTAAGAGAGATTCAGGCGCATGGGGGGGGGCTTTTGAGAGACATCAGGGCTCTAAACAGACCTCTAATGTCTCTTTTTTGAAACACAGAAATGGACTGAAAACAGTCCTTTTCTCTGCAGCCTGAGCTGCACTTTATATGAATGAATAGGAGTCAGTTTTTTTTTGTTTAAAAATAACAATCATATTATACTTACCTGCTCTGTTCAGTGGTTTTGCACAGAGCAGCCAAGCTCTTCCACTTCTCGGGTCCCCTGCTGGCGCTCCTGGAGTCTCCATCCTGCTGAGTGCCTCCACAGCAAGCAGCTTGCTATGGGGGCACCCGAGCCGAGCTGCTGCTCTGTGTGTCACATGGAGCCTTGGCATTCTATGCATTAAGGTGAAAAACCTCCTGTCATGCAGCAGCCCCCCTGAGCCTCTCTTTTACTTACCTGAGCCCTGTAATTCCTGCGACTGGAACGAGTACACCAACTCTGGCCATAGACTGATATCAGCGCAGTCATTGGCTCCCGCTGCTCTCAGTCAAATCCAATGACGTGGACACCTGGGCCGAGTCCTGTTGTCTGTGTCGATAGACGCAGCAGCAGGGCTCGGGACCGCGCCTGCACAGGCGTGTCCCAAAGGAGAGCGCTTCTCTGAAGGAGCACTCAAGAAGAGGAGGAGCCACCAGCGCCGCTGGGGGACCCCAGAAGAGGAGGATACTCTGTGCAGAACCCACTCCACAGAGGAGGTAAGTATGATATGTTTGTTATTTAAAAAAAAACAAGGGTTTAGTAACCCTTTAAGGACCCCAGCTACCGCTGGCATTAAATTACTGCAAGCTTTCACTACTAAAATACTGCATCACTTCATAAAATAGTGCATATGAATGCCAAAATAAATTTGAAAAACGCTGAGTGGTACCACATTTCTTAAAATGATAGATACTAATTTGTGAAGTGTTCTTAAACTTCAGACTTTTTTTTTCCACAAGGAGTAGTCAGTTCCATGTATGTCTTAAAAAAACCCTTTGGACTAGTGTCACTGTTTGCTTTTACATTGTGTGTATTTGCTGGTATGACACATTTAATTTCTGTACTATTGGAGGAGTATTTAGCAGCCTGTCAGTAGCCCCTTAGGTAGGCTGATACGTCCTATGCACATTTTTCAAATGGTGACGTCAGATGGAGGTCGGACCAACTGGGCTGTGGACTGGCTGTTGTGGACTGGCTGCCTTCCAGGGTACATAGTTATAGTTAGTCTGATTGAAAAAAGACACCAATCCAAAGCGAGGTTGGCATTCCAACACACAGGACATCAGCGCAGTACATGTCCCTGGCCAAGGCTTAGTGACTGATCTGATGCTGCTCTGGACTGGCTGGGTACTTACCGCCTGTGATGTACCATGTTTGTGAGCACATTATACATTTTTTTTTAATAAAGTGTATATTCATTATCTTACTGCACTTTACTTGTTTGTCTTTGGTACACAGTTGGAGATGCCCCTCCTCAGTTTCAGTTACATTTTTTGGCCACATCTGATGTTTTTTGTTCTTTTTATTCTTTTTTTATTTTTTCCATTGCCTTTTATTTGCAATGATTAGACATGAGAGTGATGAGGGAGGGATAGGCCTGACTGAGCACTGTGGTATCTCAGCGTTTTTTTTTAAGCAAGGGTCTTTTTGCGCTATGTCTGCCTTTGTTTCTCAATAACTAACTTATCATACCTTTTTCTGCATTGTGTTTTTGTGCATTGTGTTTTTGTGTGGAGACAGCCATTTTGGTAGAGGGACATGACTTCCTCATGTAAAAGCTGCCCCTGGAGACTGGTGGTCTGATGACTATTGTAAGAGAAATCAATAAGCTGCACAGAACCACGGAATGAATCAAGCAAAAGCAGAGAGATGCAGGCTCTGCATGTCCTCAGTACTGTTCTCCTTGACGGAGAGAAAGCACTAAGACACCACTACATGTCACTTCAACACACGTGACACTAGCAGTTACAGGCAAAGTGGATTTGTTTTACTAAAGACAAAAAGACTGTTCACTTAGCAAGGGAAATTGCACTTTGCATAGGATTTTGCTTAGTGAATAAGGTGAAGGTCTGATGACTTCCATTATCCAATAATGTGCCGGCAAAAATGCTGTTTTTTCTATTATTATTTTCTTTGCATTTGATTGGGTATTCTTTGCAAAGCGAAACTTCATTGCATTCACTAAGCTCTGGGGCAAATTCCCTTGTAAAGTGAACAGCCTATTTTCATTTTAGTAAATCAACCACAGTGTTTTAGATCCATCTATAAGGCTGTAGGCACAGCAATTGAACTGCAATCATTCAGGAAGAATTCCTAGAAAAATGTACTTTACAGGGTAAGCAAAATTTCATATTTCTTATGCCACATACACACGGTCGGACTTTTTGGCTACAAAAGTCCGACAGCCCGTCCGACAGACTTTTGACGGACTTTTGGTGGACTTGCGGTGGACTTTCTAACAAACGGACTTGCCTACATACGATCACACAAAAGTCAGACGGATTCGTACGTGATGACGTACACCGGACTAAAATAAGGAAGTTGATAGCCAGTAGCCAATAGCTGCCCTAGCGTGGGTTTTTGTCTAGCATACAGACGAGCGGATTTCTGGGTCCGGCGGAGTTATGACGTAAAGATTTGAAGCATGTTCCAAATTTAAAGTCCATCAGATTTGTGGCTGGAAAAGTCAGCCGAAAGTCCGGGGAAGCCCACACAAATGATCGGATTGTGCGCCGGATTTGGTCCGTCGGCGTCCGTCGGACTTTTGTAGACGAAAAGTCCGACCGTGTGTACTCGGCATTAATGTTCTTTTTAACATAGAAAATCTTTACTTTTTTAGTTTATGTCCACTTTAGAGAATGAATACATGTCTAGTTGGAGAAATTGTGACAAACACACAGACCGTTGTCAAATGATTGTTACTCTTCGGTTAATATAGTTTACAATGTGTTTGCTTCATGAATATTAGCATTGCTGTTGCTTTTATACAATACAGTATGTTGTATCAGTGAAACTGAGTGCTGTTCACTTAATAAGAAAATCTTTTTGCTCTCTGTAAAGGTTCATAAACACTGTTTGAGGTGTAACTTTTGATGAGGGTTTAAATATATATTGTTCATAAATGTCCTTATGAGTGAATGCAGCATTGTTAACTGTGATATAGTGATGTATAATTCAGCTTTTGGCCCCATAAAAAAAATATCACAACCCACAGAGAATCCAATTTCTCCAAGATTAATACGGTTGCTAAAACTCAATACTGTTTTCTTCTTCCAATCATGTCTAGAAATAAAATATCTGAGACACCAACTGATTGAAATGAGGATAATTTGACCCTGGTGGGAGTTGCAATTTGTGTTCCAGTTTTATGAGCCTGTAACACTTAAAGTGAAATTTAATACTTACAGTTTCAGAAAGACCTAGATTGATTATCCTCTACCGACCTTTATGGAGTTTACGGAATGGCCAAAGGATCCTATGCAGCATAATTACTTGAGAAATATGTTACTATTGCTTTTATCACTACAAATAACCTATATTAGGGTATCAATTTTAACTGTGCTGTAATTGAGGCTTTTTTTGTAACAGCTACTGAAGTTAATAGAATTTTATTGTGATATGTTTTGTTTCTTCACGTGGAAAATCTACATAACCATTAATTTTATGAGTGCAACAGGTAAGTAGAAATAATATCATGTTTATGATGCGTAGGAACCAGTTGATTGTACTAAGAATGATATTTGTGTATGACTCAAATGAAAAAGCATGCAGCAAGGTCAATGCAGTAAATTAAGCATTAGATTCAATTCAAATTGCCATATGGCATGTCGCTGATTTATTTTTTACAAAGCAATGAAAACAATACAAGAGAAAACACTGATATCAAGCAACAAGACTTCAGCCAATGTTTATACGTGATGTGATTAAGAATAGAGGTGCTGTAGAGATGGTTTTGCAGACTAGAAGATCACCCAGAGAAACAGGACAGGTCACCTGATTATGTCACCTATAACGTCAAATGACCTACAAGCGATTGATGGGGACGGAGTCATGGCTCTCTTCTTCAGTCCTATAACTTCCCTGCTCTGCTCAGGAGAATCATCTTACAGAATCTCTAAGCTTAGTATACTGTACACTAATTGCATGTTATCGCGGGGCATTGGAGGGTCCTACATTGCCCCAGTAAGGTGGACAGTTAAAAGAGAAGTGCTGGATTTTACACTTGCATATATCACATTTATTCACAGCACATATATCACATTCTTTTTCACTTTTACATAGTTTTATATTTTTTTCACACACATTATCATTGTTATTTTTTTATTGCAAAAAGTGTTTTTACATAGGAGACACACATAAGCTATATAGTCAACCAACATATCTAGACATTTATAATGTATTGTATGTTTGTACATTACGATGTGTCAGAATTATGAGTTTTTGATCTATCACTTTAGAACAAAAAAAAAATCCTCCTAAAGAAGACCACGACTATATGGGTTGAAACGCATTGGGATATTAATATGGATGGCAATTTTGTAATGTAACGATTTGTTCCTCTGTATGATTTTTGCCATGTATGATAGAATATGTGCTTTAACCTTGTAACCAGAGCTCATATTTTAAACCAATTCATAAATTTGAATTCTACTTTGGCATAATAAAAAAGAAGATTTTATCAAATCACTAATTTTTGACCAAATTACTTTGCTGCTAAAAAAAACCCCTGGGGGAATCATCTCATGTTGCAATTTCTTGAAGTGTGCAGCCTCATCTTCTCTCATATATGTGTTTTTCTAATTTTAACTAAGTGCACTTCTTTGACCCACAGGAGAAGTAGGGCCAAAATAGCTTTGGTCCTACTTCTCCTTTAAAGCATATCTCAAACAAAAATCAAAATTGTGATACATTTCAGTTTACCAGCCCTTAGATGTAATGGCTGCATTCATTTTCTCCTTTAATTTTTACTTCATTGCTATCACAAGGGGGGGGGGGGGGGTTAGCAACCCCTTATGTGATAGTATTGGTCAGATGACAGGTTACAGAGATATCAAGCAGGTCTATTAGACCCCTTATGCCTCCCCTGCTCTAACCAACTTTCTAGCTTGGGTTTCGGACAGCTATGAAATTTAGAGCTGTGCGCTTCTCGGTTCACACTACTCAGAGGTGACCAGGGAATGATTGTTCTCTGAGATGCTCCCACTCATCATCTTGATAGTATTAGTTTTGGTCCTGAGCTCCAAGGAAGAGTGGGGGAGCCCAGGAACCACAGAGACACCCAGATAACTTTAAGTTAAGAATTCCTATACCCTTGCATATTATGCACACAGAGGAAAACATCTAAAAAAACGTTTTGGCTTCATCAACATTTTCATCTAATACCACTGCCTGGGGAGGCGATTTCCACGTTTTCACTGCTGTAAAAGTAAAGATCCCTTTACACAATTTAAGGATTAAAGCTCTTTCCTCCAATCTCAAATTGTGGCTGCATTCTACTTCAGGGACCATAGAAAAAAAACAGTTTATTACTGTTACTATAATCACATTTAATATATTTGTACATTGTGATCACATTTCATCCTAAACACCCCTTGTCCAGAGTGAATACGTGTAGTTGTTCCTTATAGCTGAGTATCTCTCCCCACTATTATATTTTTCCTTTTTAGTTAAGGGACATCCTTCTTGTGGATTTTGCTGTGAGCTGCGAAAGACCTCCATTTCTGCCCCACTATTCAGGACTGTTTCGATGCTTCCTGGAACAGGTCCCACAGTTTACTGACAATCTTAAGTGTATGATCAGCCTAAAAGTTTCTTTGTTTCTTTTTGGATACAGTGGAGAAGTATTAGAACCCTTGTTGGGATTTACTTCTATCTGGAACCTCATTAGAGAGACCAAACAAGAAGTGAAGGGAATTTTCCAGAAACAAAGACATGAAAATGTAGTAGAAAAGTTAGAACCCTTCTCAACACCTTTATTTTTGTTTGTGTCCCTGTTGCTGGTTCATATCACTTCCTTCCTGCTAAAATAGTTTTTACCACACCAGTAGGGGGAAATCTTCCTACTGGAACCCAGCACAGCAGTAAAAAACCAACAGGGATTCTGATCCTTCATAATTCTATCCAAAATGAAAAACAAAATGTTTTGGCTTGAATGTAAAACAAAGTCCATAACAATATATTATTATATTATTAATGTATAACGCACATGTTTATTTCTCTGAGGTCATTATTCTTATATCCGCTGCTACAACCCTCAAGGTATCAACATACAAAATAATACATTTTTCTTTGCAAGGTCTTTTTTATCAGTCCACTGAAAAGTACTTTCCCTATTACTTGTAATTTAAGACAACCCTGTACTATTGCTAAAATGACACTTGCATGTCATTTGATATTGCAGGGGTGGGCAAAAACCTGTGGTGTACTACTCTACAAACGAACCATAACTCAGATGGTTGAGCTGTGGCAGGCCTCAGCTTTAGGATATCTGAAAACCAGCCTTATTTGGGTCAGAGCTTGAATCCAGTATCTTGGTTACACCTTTACTTAGGACATTCTGTAAAAATACCCATTCAAAGCAAAGTGATGATGTTTCTTTAAAGCCCACCCCTGACCCACCCTGTTCCTCTGTACTCCTAACCCTGTGTATCCTCTGTGTTTGATTTTGTTGAAAAATACACGGTTGATAATGGTGATGTCTCTTTTTGGAGACATTAGGGGTCCATTAGACCCCCAATGTCTCACCTATCCTCCACTGCAGTTAATCAAACACAGATCATCCTTGCTGAGCTACTTCACTGGCTACAGTAGCTGGAGAATGACAGCTTGACAAAATGCTTGATTCCTTAATCTAATCCAGATTTCACTGTCTGGCCTGTTTACCATGGGCCCAGATTCCCTGTGTGGGGTCGCCCTTCTTCACTTATGTAAAAGTGATCAGCCATGAGCTTTTTAAACACTTGAAGTCCAGAATTATTTAAAATGGCCTAAAGACATTAAGTGATTAAAAGAAATAGACATAACCCCTCTTTTTCATTTGCAAATACTTTTGCAATACGTTCTACCAGATTTATAAGCTCAGGGGTATTTGTATAAAATATTCACTGTACAAATGTGACAAATATTCATATAGTCAAAATGAAGAATCTCCTTACTTTATGTAATATATGTAGTTCCTAAATTGTCAGCACCATCTACTGACCACAATCAGTTTTCTTTTTCAAAACTACCTTATCATGAAAAAACTAATTATGCCCACTAGATGGCCCTCCTACAGAAAATCATGGGATTTTTCATTCTGACTGTGTGGATGTTTGTCACATTCATATACATTTGGTGAACATTTTATACATACTGTAGACCATTTAGCATCATTTTAAACAGGGTAACTTACAGAATAAAATGTATACCTTTTCTAAACCTTCATACTGGTCAAAAATTAAAAAAAGGTGCATTTATTTAGTTTTGCTACTTTTTTTGCAAGCCCTCACATAAATCATATTTGCAAGACAATATCACAAAAAAAGCCTTGTCTTGCTTTGTTATCTTAACCATTTGAGTCCCAAGCCTTGTTTTAAAACAGCACTGCGATAGTGGCTCTTTGTATAATGCCATGCCATAATGCCATTGTAAAATAGCAGGGATCAGTAGCTTTTTGTGGATTCCAGTGGAGTATGTGTTGGACCTGGTGGCTGCCACAGACCGTGTTAAGCCCAGGAGCTGAAACGATCAGTTCCTGGGATTCTTATGCTTTCACAGAGCACTGCATATGGAGCCTAATATAGTATTACCAACACCCCCAAGTGGCCAACCCATAACCACTTTTAAATTTATAATATTCCTAACCTGGCACAATAAGGTTCAGTATGGACATAAAGTGGTCAAATGTTGGTTATGGTTATGGCCACAACTCTATGTGCTTTGCTAATTGCTTTTTTATGACTAAGGTGCTGTAAAGACCAGAGCAATAAATCATGTATACCATACAGCATAAACATTAAAAAGTGTATCAACTCATACACTTGAGAACATGGAGCATGGATCAATTCACATAGCCTGTGATAGTATTACTGTCATGTAATGCTGCCCATAAAATGGTGATACAGGGAACCCATAGAGGCCCAAAAGTTGGGAATGGTCGGAGTAAAAAAAGGGAACCAGCAGAAAGCATCAAACATCCTCAAAATAATCTGCTAGATATCATCATGGAATCGTAATCAAAATCAAAGTTAATCACCCATTAGAGCCAAATACTAACTTGCAAACAGAAGTAAATGCAACCTACCATTTTATGAAGGTGCTCACAGCAAAAATATTTTAGAGGCGATTGTCATCAAGTGTTTTATAGATTGTTTAGATGCTACAAATAGGTCACTGAGTCCAATTACCATCCACTGCTGTGCCCCTTCTCTGTTTATGTATATGTATTGCTACTCCTGTGGGAGCCGCTTGAAAATGTTTGACACCGAAGATTGTCCTGACCTTGCAAGTCTCCCGACACCGCTGGCACCCTGGTTTTTGTCATCTTTAAATGATAAATGCAATTGTACAGACACCTAAGAGCAGTAGATTAATCAAGTGTTATTTTACTTATGATTCTTAAAGAGAAAGTAAACCCTAATGGGTTTTACTTTCTCCCTTTGCCCCTGCAAAGTAAAAACATAATGTGCTAATATGGGGGCGTTTCTTTACAGTGCATGCGTCGATGACATCATTGGTGCAAAAAACAGTAAATATCTCCTACACGGCGCACGTGTAGGAGATATTTTCAGTACCTATAGGTAAGCCTTATTCTAGGCTTACTTATAGGTACAACTTCCACAGATAGGTTTACAACCTCTTTGAGACAGATAATGCAGCAATTACCTAGGCAAAATATTGTTATAAGCTTAGATTCTCACAGACTGGAACAGGAATGCAATGTAAAGAGGATTGCAATAAATTTAGCAGCAGCAGTATCAGACTCTTTAAGAACCTATGAACCCAGGCATAAAAGGGAGACTAATGACCTTTCTCTCTGTCAGATAGCTCCCTTCAACTCCTGGTGTCACAAGCCCAGAACCTTTGAAAAATAAATGTCAACAATTTAACATCAGTGCTATAACCTTCAACTTCCAGAGGGAAAAGATTTCCCCTTTTTGAATATTATGCACAAAGTCCTTTGCGGTGGGGGGAGAAGAAGAGAATGGTAAAGAAGTACTGATGATGTAAGAATCCGGTGTCTTCAGCTAGCTTAATAAGGGCCTAGAGAAAATCTCTGTGTACAAGTATACAATAGTGTGAATAGAATGTGCCAAATATCTCCTAGTAAACTTTGATGCAACAGGGTGAAAATAGGTGTCTGCATGCAGTATCTTTTAAGGTGTATAGATGATGGGCTTTCGCCCAATCACCAATTCAAACGATACCAGGCTCTCAGGAGAGGTCCCTACATGAATCTGTCACCAGCAAAAAAGGTTTTATGCCACACATCTTGCGTCAAGGGTGTTCAGCAGGATCTGTGTGTAGGGTGATGAAGGGGACCTCACCTAGGATCTCGCAGCCGTCAGGAAGCAGGAAATGGTGTTCTGCTGGCATAGGCAGAGTGTTCTCCACAATAGGCCATGCCACCTCTCGCAGCTCTCTGAGCATCCGGGTTCCGCTCCCAGCCAAAGTCGATGTCCCAAGAGAGTGGCTCCTACCCAATTCAGCCTATTTATCTCCTCTCCCAGCATTCTGTTCTTTACTTCCAGCCGGCTGGAACTTGTAGTTTGTGATGATCCACTCCCTGTCTCAACTTGGCTCCCTGGATTACATGTCCCAAGTAGGGATGAGCTCGATGTTCGAATCAAACACAAGTTTGACTCGAATATTGGGTGTTCGCCTGTTCGCTGAACAGCAAATATTATGGGGCGTTTGCGGGAATTTTGAGTGCAGCGGAGTGCCCCATAATGCACTGCGAGATCACAGTGCATTGCTGAATGATGATTGGCCAAAACATGCATCTGACCTGCATGTTTTGGCCAATCACAGCCCGCTTTGCTAAGAGAGCCATAATTGGCCAAAGGCAGGGTGCCTTGGCCAATTATGGCCCAGGGGGACTAAGTCCAAGCCCCACACTATATAAGGTTGCTTACATAGCGGCCGTGTATTGTGTTTGGACGGACATAGATTGAGCTAGATTAGGCAGGCAGGTTAGTTAGTGGCAGTGTATTTCATATATATATATATATATATATATATATATATATATAACACAGTGTATTGAAGTGGTTAAGGGGAACCCTGCGCCAAAATGTAAAACAAAATGGCGTGGGGGTCCCTCCAAAATCCATACTAGACCCCTAACTGAGTATGCAACCTGGCAGGCCGCAGCAAAAGGTTAGGTGAGAGATTGCCCCCCTCCTGAACCATATCAGGCCACATGCCCTCAACATGGGGAGGGTGCTTTGGGGTCCCTCCCAAAGCACCTTGTCCCCATGTTGATGGGGACAAGGGCCTCATCCCCACAATCCTTGCCCGTTGGTTGTGGGGGTCTGCGGGTGATGGGCTTATCGGAATCTGAAAGCCCCCTTTAACATTGCCCCCCTATGTGAATGGGTATAGAATGAATGGGTATAGGGTACATTTAACCCCTACCCAGTCGTCAAAAAAGTATCAAAAAAGTAAAAATGAGAGGAGACAATTTTTGACGATCCCTTTATTTAAAAATGTAAAAAAAAAAAAGTGTCAGGTGATGTAAATCCATCATCAATCACATAAGTAAGCCTTCCATATTCTGATAAGCCCCCCGCCCGCAGACCCCCACATCCACCGGGCACGGGTTGTCGGGATGAGGCCCTTGTCCCCATCAACATGGGGGCAAGGTGCTTTAGGGGGACCCCAAAGCATCCTCCTCATGTTGAGGACATGGTATGAATAGAAACAAAAAATAGATGCAGCGCTAAGTAACATATAATATGTGCATGTGAATACAGGGATATATCACCTTGTGTATATAGGTGATCTGTGTATTTATCAGGTAAGTGTATAGTGATATTTAAAAATCACATTAGATCTCATAAAGCATAAATAATGTCCACAAGTGAAAATAAAAAACCATTGAAAAAAAACACTGTGTGGTATATGACGAGGAGAAAATCCAATGTATGTTGCTAAATCTGGTTGATGATCCTCATACATTCAAACTCCATGCAGAAGTGAGAGGGTAAATGCGCTTACCAGACGTGATGGACACTCTCACCATACGGTGGGGTGTCAAACGAGCTTATGGATCCACTGATCCTAAAGATGTTCACTGGAAACTTGCTGGAACGTAACGATGATGGATACCGGTGAGCACACCCGGAACAGCCTCAGGAGCAGGATGGTCTGCAAACCTCAGGCGGATGGATGGATAGATTTCCCTCTTGTGGTACACAGATGGTTAAAAGAGATAGCTCTCACCACTTCAGATAGAGTCCATATGAGGAAAAAAAGGGAATCTCCACATAGTGCATGAATCAATAAAAGCAAGTTTATTCAAAACCATCAAAAACAGAGCAGATGCTTCACATGCATCAAGTAGTATAGATAAAACAAGTGATCACAAGTCCAGATAAAAAGGTAATATTGCGTAGTAACGGGGTAACAGCATTCAGCAACCCGACATGTTTCGGACTAGTGTCCATCTACAGGGGCATATAGCTTGATACCCGAGACCACGCTTTATATATATCAACAATAACAATAAACAGCTGTGTGTGTCCCATCCCCAGACCGCTAAATTGTTATGTTTTATTATTGTTGATGTATATAATGAGTTCATTCTAGCTTGGGAGGATCAGCAAACATATGTTTGCTAATCTCCCTCCTCTCCACCCAGGGACACTCACCATGAGGGTGCCGTGCCCGCAGGTAGGAGGAAGCATGATGGGGGAGGGGGTTTCCATGGGCTTTCTAGCAGCTGTACAAGCACAAGATCACTTTCATTAGAAAACCAACAGTCAGATTGGGAAGTGTACACATACTCCCAGTGGCTGCTGCAGAACATATGCTCCTAGTGGCAGCTGGAAAGAAGCCTAATTGCACAGAGCTTATCTAGAAAACTTGACTATTTTGGATAGCCCCTCCCTAATTGCTAGCAGAATACTCCAGTTGCCATGGGGTGGTCCTTGGATCCCTCGAGCTGTTCACCTATGTTACAAGAGGTACCTTGGACTAAACTGAGATGGATATAGTTTATAGTGATAATCACAAGCAGCTGTTTGTGGTTTCTTTATGTTCTGTTTTACTGAAGTAATAATTCTATACTAGTCTCTCTCTATTATTATAGAGTCTTATTGAGACTATGCTATGTAGCCACATGTTACCATGATCGAGCCGCAGAGACTTTGCAATCAAGTTCATGGTTTTGCGTTTTTGTTATTATCTGTTTTGTATTATTTGTCAGTGTATGCATGCTCTTTGTCATTCCAAACCTGTTTTGTGTTATGAACTATAACTTTGCACATTTTTAGTAAACATAAAGTTAAAGTTGCTTCGTGTCTGGTTGAATACCTGCTCTGTTAAACATTTAGTGGCATAAAAGGATATGCTTGATGGGCAGGCAATTTAATTCCTGATTATCTAATAAATTTATCCTGGTTTAAAGCCCATTTTCAGACACATATAGGCTCCATGCACACTGAAGCTCATAAACGGACGTGTTTTGGAGTTTGGGCGTTTTTTTTTTAACAGCCCATAAACTCCATTCTATGTTATCCTATGTGTCCACTTTTAGCTTTTATCAGCAGTGGAGTTTATGGGCTGTTCTCTGAATGCAATAAAATCTCGTTCAAATGCAGTTTTTCTGACCACAAAAAAATGCTAAAAAACGGCAAATCCTGGTAAACGCGCATAAACGCTCATAACAGTGCAGAAAACGCACGTAAATTAGCGGTCTGCTAACAAGTGATAAAATTCTTACACGATAAAATGGGCTCCCCTGTGGCACTGAACCCAAGATTATGTGTGCTGGGGCTATTACCCGATGCAGGTATAGATAAGTTCCATGCTACCTTTATCTATGAAACCCTATTTGCAGCCAGGAAAGTCATAGCTAAAACCTGGATGCAGACTCTGCCCCCTACAATGTCGTGCTGGAAAAGAGATATAAACAATACACTACCGTACAAAAAGTTGATATACACACATAGAGGATGCACACAAAAGTACTCGAAGGTATGAGATAGATGGCTGGAAGACGGTGAGACCTGTACTTAGAGACTTAACACTAATATACATAAAACAGTATACCGAGCTTGGGGGAGGGGGAGGGGGGATGCAAAGGCTGTAAAATAAAAGAAATATAAATGAGTGCGGATTAAGAAAGTGATACCAAGCTTACCAATGGCTCAATCGCATTTGTCAAACTAATAAGAAACGGAATGTTAAAATTTTCAATGTGCAAGATGTATAGCTATTCTCTAATCTCTGTACACGGCAAATGCTCGTTATGTACCTGTGAATTTAAGTTTAATAAAGTTGGATTTCCCAATTTAAAAAAAAATTAGCGGTCTGCTTTATATTTTTTCAATGCATTGTGGGAGTTTTTGAATGCATTGTGGGATTTTTGGAGTGTCTTTTGTGTATTTTTAATAAAAACGCTCATAAACACTAACGCTAAAAAACGTGCATAAACGCTAGTACAAAACGCTGTTAAAAGCGCGTTTTTCAACCAGCATTTTTTGCCAGCAATCTGGCGACCAGAAGAAGCTTTTTTGAGCTCCAGTGTGCATGGAGCCATAAACCTCCTAAACACTTTTTCACCTCCTCCCCATCCATTTACAAATGTTTTGCATTTTTACATTATTTTCTAGAACCTTTGTTAAACATCTAATTTTTATCATTGCAACATTTTGTATGTCTCATCTTTTAACCATGTGCATTGTTTTATTTTAAAATGCATTCTATATCTGTTGAATCATATTCTTTGTAACAGAAAAAAATTAATAAAAACAATTTTGGCTTACTTGTATCTGTGGTTGTGTGACCCTAGCTGGCATCTCTTCCTGGAGTGGAGACCAGTGATCCAGGATCATAGTCTATGCCTGCCACTAGCCAGTCTCTTAGTCATGATGTCATCAGGCCATGCTGTGTTTTGGAGCCTAATGCCGCGTACACACGGTCGGACTTTTCGTCTACAAAAGTCCAACGGACGCTGACGGACTAAAGCTGGCTGGTAATCCGATCGTGTGTGGGCTTCTTCGGACTTTCAACGTACTTTTTTAGCCTCAAATCCGACGTACTTTAGATTTGAAACATGCTTCAAATCTTTACGTCGTAACTACGACGGACCCCGAAGTCCGCTCGTCTGTATGCTAGTCCTACGGACAAAAAAATGACGCATGCTCATAAGCAAAAACTAAACGGAAGCACTCGGTCTAGTAAAACTAGTGTTCGTATTGTAGGTAGCACATTCATCACGCTGCAAAATCTGTGATCGTTGAATGCAGCGCATTTTATTTCTTCTTTACGAATGCTCTAAAGAACGAAGGTGTTTTGCTGTTCATAATCAGAGTTCTCCCAAACTGATTTCTGAATTCTTTTTCTCTTTGATCTCATGAATGATATAGTATGCTTTTTATAAACAATGTTTCCATACTAATAATACTTTTTCCCTTTTTTTTTTTTTTTTTTTTTAGGTTTGTAAAGTTACCACAAAGAACCCATTATTCTTTTTTTTTTTTTTCTAGTGATTATTTTTTATTTTTTAGATAAAGTTAACCCAAAGCACCGTTTTTGTTTATGTATATTTTTTTTTTTCAAGACTTACCACTTGAACATTCTTAACATTAGTAATGTATTTTTTGTGTGTTTTTTTAAAACTCAATGAGATTGTTGTCCCTTGTTAATTTAACATTGTGTGTAAAATCAATGATTTAAAAGAAAACACATAAAGTCTTTTGCTAAACTCAAAAAAGATCCATTTATTCATGGTCAAAATAAAATAAAGAGGAAGTCAACGCTGGAAAAAGTCGGTGTACAAGAAAATTGGGATCTTGAGGAGTCCATATAAGAGGGAGCACAATCTGGTCCAAGAATCCCAGAGATCAACAGCACCAGCAGATGATCTAGATGTCCCCAGACTGTGGTCCTACAACAGCCTGCGTCTTCTGTCAGACCAGACTGAACCCAGGTCATCACTTTCTTCTCTTCCCTGCAGCCTTTCCTCCACGCTGCCCTGCAGCCTTCCCTGCAGCCTTCCCTGCAGCCTTCTCTGTAGCCTTCTTTTGAGGCTGTGGCTCTGGTGTTTCAGTTGTGGCAGGAGGAGGAGGAGGAGGAGGAGGAGGGGGGGGGGCTGCCTCATGTAGTTGGGTGTTTTTTGTTAGCGTGCCCTGCAGCCCCTTATGGATTGTTTCCCCAAATAGGCGCTCACAAATGAGGCGCTGCTCCCAATCCATCTGAAGAAGCCTGCTGGCTAAGTAGCAGCCATAGGCTTCTTCCGCTTCGGGGGGGCTTGTTAAAAAACGGGTGGCCTGTTGCATGAGGCGCAGGGACGCGTCCTGTGTGACCATCCCCTTCCTGGCCCTTTTTTTGGGAAGGTGGAGGGGAGGCACTTGGGATTGGGTGAGGCTCCTACTGGGCCCAGCCACCTCACTTGGCCCAGCCACCTCACTTGGCCCAGCCACCTCACTTGGCCCAGCCACCTCACTGGGAGCAGCCACCTCCTGCCTGACACTGGGCCCAGCCTCCTCCAGGATGATGGTGAATCCGGCCTCCTCCAGGCTGTCCATGGGCCCGGTCTCCTCCTGCCTGCCACTTTCCCCACATTCCTCCTGGATGGACTCATCCTGTGTATAAAAAAAGGACAATAGTTTTAGTTTCTTTTTTTGGGTTCATCAATGACACACAGTTTGCTTCTCATGACTAGCAAATTCAATGTGAATACATCTCTTTAATAAAAGAGTCTAATCAGACACCCTAATTATTTCAAGCAGGTGCCAAACATATTTAGTCACTACTATCATTTGATATGTATACACAATTTGGAGTGCTAAATTATTTGAGACAATTATAACATCCAGTTAACATCATTAATATTAGTACAGTAAATATTTGTTAAAATAATTTACCTGACTCCAGATGGTCATATCCGGTTCATCCAGGATGGAAG